>CM046376.1:7870584-8257847 GCA_025413485.1 Ficus microcarpa
TGGAATTTTTAAACCGACTTTTGATTGTACCGGATATAATATGAATAAAAACCGATGAACAACCCTGAGGAATACAGATTAATAATAAGTACTATTGCATGTAGGGAGAAGGCGTATATGCCAGCCAACGTGATAGGCTGAAGGACCAGGTTAGGTTGATGCTGAAGGAGATAACGGATCCTTTAGTTCAGCTTGACACTATCGATGTTCTGGAAAGGCTTGGAATATATTATCATTTTGAGGATGAAATAAAGAGTATTTTGGGAAGGTACATACAATATTAATGATTTTGAAAGTGGTATTTGGAAGGATAATTTGTATGCCACTGCTCTCAAATTTAGACTCCTTCGACAACATCTATATCCAGTTCCTCAAGGTACTTGCAACCAACCCTCAATCCTCAAGATGGTTTAGATTATATAACTTCTTTTAATTATTTAAAATAGTAAATAAAAAATACTACTCATTAATGATAATGTAGAATTGTTGTAAGAACTATATTTGTTATCTAACTATTGTTATTTTTATCAAATAGCAGAGATTTTCCTTGATTTCAAGGATGAATCAGGAAAGTTAAAATTTGAAAGTATAGGAAATGATGTCAAGGGGTTGTTATCTTTATATGAAGCTTCTTTCCTCTTGATGCCTGTTGAAAACATTTTGGAGGAAGCCAGAGAATTTACCTCCAAACATCTCCAAGAATTTGTCAAGCAGAACGAAGATGAAACCTATATATCTTTCTAAACTAGTGGGCCACGCCTTAGAAGTTCCACTGCACTGGAGGGTACCGAGGCTCGAGGCCAGGTGGTTTATTGATTTATGTAAGAAGAGCCCTGAGATCATCAATCCTACTTTTCTCGAGCTTTCTATTTTGGACTACAACATAGTTCAGTCCATACATCAGGAAGACTTGAGACAAGTGTCCAGGTATGTGTGTGTGCGTGTGTGTGTGTGTGTATATATATATATATATGTATATATATACATACACGTACGTTAAACTATTTGATAGCATACATAATAGTATAATTAAATTTAGTAGTTCAATTTGACGTTTATTCTGAAATAGTCTGTGTATTTATGATTTCTATCTTATATAGAAGTTAGAATGTGTCTTTGCACTTCAACTGGCTATTGAATAAATCCAACAATTTGTTCCTTTTTTACTTAAATGTTATGCTCTAAATTTATCCATGTCTTATTTACCGACCATTTTCTTTGCTTCCATTCAATTACGTTACTCTTTTCTTCTTTTTCTTCTTCAGTTACGCTTTTTTTTTTTTTTTTAAATTTATTTATTTAAATATGTCCATTCCCCCCCCCCCCCCCAAAAAAAAACCCTTAATATTTAAAAATGTCCACAAAAAGGCAAAACCACTTTTAGGGCTTGGAATACCCTTGTGCTTTATTTTATTTTATTTTATTTTTTTATTATTCAGCTACTTTTATCCTTACTTTTCCATCAATTACTTGCTTATTATTTGTTTTGTCAAGATTTTAATATTTTAATACTTTTTCAAATCTTTTGTCTTCCATCAAGTGTTTAGCCCAAATGCAAAATTTTGTTTCAAATTGGAATTGGAAAGGGATTTAAATAAATGAAATAATCAAGTTTTTGCCACAATCTTTTTAATTTTTTCCCCCCAGGGCCTACTCCTTTACAATTTTTATTTTATTTATTTGTTAGTTTTGGTGTGATGCTTTTCGTTTTTGCCCTTTTTTTTTATTTTTTTTATTTTAAAGATTTGTTCCATGTTTTTGTTTTGGAAGTACTTAATTATTCTTTGAATTCTAATTTTCTCTTAGACATATATGTACACAAATTTGTTGTTCTGACACTTGCAAACTTGATTTTAACTATTAATGTTGTTTCATCCTTATTTTGCATACATATATAGGTGGTGGAGGGACCTTAAGTTTGAAGAAAACATAAACTTTTTCAGAGAGAGAACGGCGGAGACTACCTTATGGAATACAGGGATGATATTTGATCCGCAACATTCATATTGTAGGAAAATGGAATCAATACTATACAACCTTTTCGTAGTACTGGATGATACGTATGATACGTATGGCACGCTAGACGAACTTGAGTTGCTTACAACTGCTTTTGAAAGGTATGGCGCCTCATATGTTTTGTTATTATTCGTAAGTGACAATATTAGAACGGTGTCAATTTAGTCGAGATATTTTGATAGATTTACTGGTTATTTTCACCATTATTGATTAAAAAAAAGTTACTTAATCTATACTTTAGAGAGAGAGAGAGAGAGAGAGATACCCCAATCTATTTTGTTTCATTTAATTGCAGTTGGGACATGAAGGCCATGGATGGGCTACCATACTACATGAAGTTACTTTTCCTTGGTATTTACAACCATATAAATGGATTGGCCTTTGACATCCTTAAAGAAAAAGAACTCCATGTCATTAAGTACCTAAAAAAAGTGGTATCTACCTTAATTCTATACTCTTTTACTCTTCAATTATCATTATGAGAAATTTCTTTCAATATTTTATCTTGTAAGTAAGATTATAAATTATAACTTCATGTTCTTGGGAGAAATTAACAGAATTAAATATTTTGAGGATGAAAATGTAATTAAAAAAAAGGCCATCTATCCTATATCTTTGCTGAGTTCTCATATATATAGTAGGAAGGAAATGAGAAAATAATGGTTTTTCTCCTATGCTGTTTTCTTTGTTCGTTTTTGTTTTGTTTCATTTTCCCCCCTCTTTTTTATTAGGTTTTTATGTTTTTCATTACGAAATTTTTTTCTTTTACTTTTTTTTTTAAATATTGTTTTCTTTTCTTTGGACAAAAAAAAAAAAAAAAGCTTTAAAAAAAATTATAAATAACTCATTTCCCATTAAATGTTTTTCAGTTCGTGGATGTTACTAAGTCTTATCTCCAGGAGGCAAAATGGTATTATAGTGCACATATACCTACTTTCCATGATTACATGGAAAATGGATGGGTTTCAATCGGAGCAATAGCCTCTCTAGTCATTGCTTTTTTCGTGCTTGAAAGCCCAATTACGAAAGAGGCCTTAGAACTGTTTGATGCTGGGTATCCAAGTATAATCCGCCAGTCATCACTGATCATTCGGTTTGCAAATGATCTAGCCACAGATTCCGTAAGCATTCGATATTCCCATTTAGCTTTATTAAATAAACAAGCAAGTTTGCTCCAGTTTAAGGAAAATAAAAAATAAAAAATAAAAATAAAAAAGCGAAAACTTTGTTAAGGTTTCTTATTACTTACCCGGGTGAGTGGACAATAATATATTTTTTATTTATCCATTCTTATTAGGAACTTTATGCTTTATGTAGATGAAAAATTTTGTCATTGGTGGGTGAAAAACAAGTACTTACCGAAATGTTGTGTACAACCTGTGATTCTTTTTTTTTTTTTTTAATTTTTTTTTTACTCTGTACTTGTTAGGATTCAAGTAAATTTTTTAAGATTGCTCACTTTTCTTTATAATAAGAACTGTTGGGCTTTCATATTGACTACACTTTTTCTATTTCATTTCAGTTTGAAAAAAAGAAGGGGGATGCTCCCACATCAATCGAGTGTTACATGCATGAGACGGGTGTTTCTGAAGATGAAGCACGTCGACATGTGCTCTCTTTGATGAGTGAAGCATGGAAACAGTTGAATGAATGTCGAGGCACAAATTCTGTCTTTTCTCGTAAATATATTGAAGTCATCACCAATCTTACGAGAATGTCAATGTGGTTGTATGATGGAAGAGATGGGTTTGGTATTCATAATCAAGGCGTGACAAAGGATGCTGTCTTGTCAGTGTTTGTTAATCCCATTTCTCTTGACGAATGAGAGCAAAATCTCTAGTTTGCGTGTTTGATTCCTGAATTGAATAACGAAAGATGCACGTCCTCTTTCTTTGGTTTGTAATTTGTCGTGTGAGATTTGATTTTATCATCTACTTTCTTTGTTTGGATTGTATAATTTTATAATCGTCTGGCTTTGAAAACTCTATCCATTAATAAAGTGTGTTTGTTTGAATACTCTATCTATTCAGATGGGTAAGGTTGCCAACTATCATTCCAAAAAAAAAAAAAAAAGTTATATTAACACCGATTATATTTATAAATACCTCCATCAAATAATATTTTCTAATGATTTCAAAAAAAAAAAAAAAAAAAAATTTCTAATTGAAGGCTTAAAAAAGTTATCCTTTTACTGATACTATTTTCGTAATACTATTTTCCTCTCATACATCCATTCAACGATTTGGTTTATAAAAAAAGCTATAACAAATATATATATATATATATATAGAAAAAAATTTACTTTCCTTGTTTTAGTTTCTTTTTCCAGAAAAAAAAGAAAAAAAGAATGTAAAATATCCCTTGCTATGTTGTTTATGTACAAATTTCTTCTTTTTTTTTTTCTTCGTTGGGTTTAACCTCATATTCTTTATCCTTCTTCATAAATTTCTTTACTGCTTCATTGTAATTTTTTTTTCAAGTTCTTTTATCATTAAAAAAAATTCATAACGATTAATGCTTTCAATAAATAATAGTAAATTTTTAATAATACAATAACTTCAAGATAAATCACCAATCTCCACATATTCAACAATTGCAAAATAATATACATGCTCATAAAATATGATAAAATGGGTGTAAAATAATTATAACAAAAAAACATTTAGTGTTGATTTTTCAAGATCTTATTTTATTTTATTTTAATAAAGAGTGATAAAAAAAAATTAGGGATCATAAAAGTGAAGCTAGGGATAATCAATAATATATGTGGAGGTATGCTTATTTATTTATTTATTTAAAAATGAAAATATATTCTATTTGTCCCTGCGTGGGACTTTGAAACTGAAAAAAGCATCAAATTATGGTGAGGAACTTGGTTTATTTATTTAGGGTTATTTACATTCTTGAACCATGTATTTTGCTTTTATTCAGAAACAATACCCTGCGTTTTGAATTTTAACAATTGTATCAGATTTTGCTTAATATATAAATTCATACTGTTTCATGATCAACACTTAATTTTGACCTTAAAAATGACATATTATATAGTTTCAGACGAGATCAAATATAAATTCTGAAAATCGGGTCAAACAGATGTACAGCAGTTTTCATGGGACTGCCTCAATTGCTCAGCATCTTGTATAGGAAGGTGTGATTATAATTAATGATCAATAAAACTTATCACTTTAGATCAACATGAATATTTTTTCTAACATAATTTATATATCAATTTTAATGCAGAGACAAAATAGCAAAAGCCCCTCATGATAACTGACAGGAGCTCCACCAACACGACGACAATCAAGGCAATTTACATTCCGAAAATGATTAGGCAACAACAATGTATGTAAGTAACGTAAATTAAATGTCATTTGAAATTATATAAATAATATTTTGTATTCTTTTTCTAACTATTTTACATATTCGTATACAGTTAAGGATGGTTGAGAAGAGACAGACTTAGCAGTCACAATTGCCGTCTAGCTCTTGTTCAGGAACAAATGAAAGGGGAATTTTGAAGACCATTCTTGGCACTCGACGGGAGTATACGAGAGGAGTGGGTCCAACATTGACTCGTAGGTGTGGAAAGAGGGCATCCACTTCATCTGCATCAAGTGGATCAAATTAACCTACAAGGCAGATTCCGCTGGATCTACAGCTGTGGATTGCAAACACACATGCCGAAAACATGCGAATAGCCGAATATTTGTACCGGATGGATCCAACCTTGACCTCCAATGATACAGCTCTCCGCTCTAGTATAGTCCCTCCACCACAGCCTCAAAATAGAATTGAAGAAGAACATGATGAAGAAAAGGAGCAGACAAATTTGGGAGACTAGTACTACTCAGCTATCCATTTTTTTTTTCTCTATTATTGACTGAATATTTACTACGCATTGTTATTCCACTTTTGCTATGTTTTGTGTGTTTTGTGGAAGTTTGTAGTTACTTAATACATGTGTTTGTGTGTTTAAATTAAATACTATGTCAGAAGTCTAAATTAAAATTGTTAAAATTAAAGCCGGTAAATATTAAATAAATAGCGACGACAAATCAACAAAAAAATGCGAACATTAAAATATTAAATTAAATTAAATTAATTTACAACTTAAAATTTATTTTAAATATAAAAAATGATAACATTTTAGTGACAACATGCATAAAAATGTCACCATTAAATGTTATTACCACCTCAGCTTTTTGAATGTTATCAGGGACGATAATTTTAAATGTGTCATCGTTAATTTGAGTTGACACATTAGCTTTTGTTTTTTTCCTGACAATGAACAGCAACAACTTTTTTCCACTTATACCAACAACTAGTCGTCGCTATAAAGAAAAGTTTCAACAATGATACGTGTAGTCTATTGCTAAAATATAATCAGCGACAGGTCTGTAGTGACGAAATATCGCTGAATATTCCTTTGTGACGACTTTGTAATATTCAGCAACTCGCTGAAGGTCTTAATTCTTGTCGTGTTTAGGGGGCTGAAAACAAAAGCCAGTTGAAGGGTAAGTAAGTAAGTAAGTTAAAAAAAAAAAAAAGAAAAAAAAAACGAGGGAACTCATCCACATGCTTTTTGGGTTGGATCATTCTGTTCGAAATCTATGAAGTTATTAAGATTCGAAATGCAAGGAAAATTGGGCCCTGTTTAGTATCGTTCCGAAAACATTTTCATGTTTTTTGATCAAATTATTTTTCGGAAGCTATTGTGAAAAAGCATTTTCTTTTTTGCACCAAGACCAAAAAAACAAAAAAAAAACCACCAAAACAAAAAATCATTTTTAAGGAATGAGAAAATATGGTAAAGTTGTTTTTCCATCTTGGTTTTCATTTTTTAAAGCTTATACACTATATAAATATTTTTTCATAAGCTAAGCCAAATACACTTTAACTTTTACTTATACTCAAGTCAATCTAGAAGCACAATCAAGTGCAATTCCAAAAATATCTAAACATCATCTACAAAACATTCTCTTTTTTATTTGGACGACGTGTCATGAATGATACAAATTTAGAGACTATTGCACTAAAAATTTAACATTAGACCAAAATGAGACAAGCTTACACTAAAATTCACTATTCACCAAAAAAAAGCTAAAGTTCACTAAAATTTGTATCATGTTAATTAAGAATGGGAAATTTGTATCATGTTCGTCAATATAGATGACAACAAGGTGGCTATTTACGTAATTTTCTCTTTTTTTATTTCACATAAAAACCAAATCTCACTTTCAAAATGCTCCCAAACGGGCCTCTAATTTCTTTGATTCTTTTGTTGTTTTCTTTTGAGTTATTTTCTCTTCAATTTTACGTTTTTTTTTTTTTTTTTCATTCGACGACAATTTTCCTTTTTAAGAACTGTTTTCCCTCTATACTGTCAAGTCAGGATTTGAATAAGAGGATTTTGTTTTTGTTTTTTAAGTTGTATTAATGTTAAACTAATAATCATCAACTTCTGACTACACCATACATCTCTGTGCGTATGTTTATTTTTTTGAGTTGTTGATTAAGGTGCTTATTATAACTATTACTAAAATACTTTTCGATTGGACTTTCTTTTTTGTGCTTTTTTTTAATAGTTTATTTATTTATTTTTCCTCGATATCGCGCATGCGTCCATACTTTCATTAATCACCACACATTACTCGCTACCTGTTTATTCCAACGAACATTTGCATATATAATAAATATATGGGCTAATTTCAACAATAACGGTTTTGAACATTTTGTAATTTTGTGAATATCACCATTGCAATGCTCATTCATACATAGTGGAAGCTCCCAAAAGCACTACAGAGGACGTAGTTTAGAGATTACAGGAAAACCTTTATAAAATCGGTTGTCTTTGTCTCTAATTACTCTTCCTGCAATTTACTTTATTTTCTGTTCCTCACTAATGACACGCCGACCACCAACTGATGACTCGCCCATCATCCTGTTTCGGTCTTTGGCCCTTGATTTTCTTTGATTGTAGATTCGACCCTCGACACCCCCCATATCCGTCTAATTTAGTATAGGTGCGAGGGGCGAGTAATTCCCATTGGAGGTGCTATATTCATACCCTGTCATTTACCCTTTATTTATTTATTTATTTATTTATTTTTGTTAGAAAGAAACTCAAAACAAATTCCATTAAACAGATAGCAATTGTTAGTGCCAAATGTTTGGTGAAGTTTGGTGATTAATTACACGGTAAAATGATGTGCCCAGCAGGAAAAATCAACAAAATAAAATAAAAGAGGAAGAAGAAAGTATTTAAAAGTATCGAGAGAATTATGATTCATATTGTTATTGGAGAGCCCTGGAGTTCTGGACAGATTTGAATTGAAGGGAAAGTTAAATTTTGGGGGGTTTTTTTTTTTTTCTGGTTGCTGAATTCCTTTTAGGTTATTTCTGGTTCTTTATCCTTTTACATTTTCTTCCGTTTTTTTTTTTTTTCCTTCTCTTTTTCACACGATGACAATTTTCTTTTATTTTTTATTTTTTATTTTTTCCTCTATACCAACAAAACTGGTTTTGAAAAAGAGGAATATTTTGTTTAATTTGTTTGTTCAAATGTTATTATGCTCGTAGTGTTGAATTAATATGTTTTTTAATATGTTAATGCTACCTAATCAATATCTAATACATTTTGGACATCCGACATTGCATAATAATGTTGTAATTAAGTACCAAAATCATCATTATTGAAATGTTTCTTACAGCTGGAGATTCCTACAGCTTTGGACGGGTATGTTTATTTTTCAGTTCGTAGATTAAGGTATACTTGTTATAATTATTAAACAATTGGTTGTACCATACTTCCGTCCTTCATTTGAATACTTCAAATGGCTTCTATTATTATAAATTTTCTCTCCCCAGTTCACATGCATTAAAAACATGCATTAAAAATAGTGAAATGCAGTTCACATGCATATTAAAATATATTTTTCAGTTGTTGAATAAGGTATACTTGTTATAATTATTAAACAATTGGTTGTATCATACTTCTCTACTCCACTTGAATACTTCCAATGGCTTCTCTTATTATTATTTTTTTATTCGCAATTCGCACGCATTAAAAGTGTTGTAATGAGTCACCGCGCATTACCTGCTATGATCTGCATTATTATAAATGAATAAACTAAAGATCAGTGCCCTATTTTCTTTGACTAATCCTACTTAAGATTTTTAAGAAAAGGGAAGATAACGCTGCATTTTTTCGTAGTATTATTTATCATCAATGAAAATAAAAATTTATAAGTACATAGATCAAACTATCTTTTAAAAAAGTTAATTATACAAGAAAATGATGAAACTAATAATGGGGAAATTAGGAAGCTAATTTATATCAAAATGGTGAATTTGAGCCCGGTATGTGAAGCACATGCTTTGATTTCAGAAGCTTCAAATGTCAGGCTAAGATTCACATGAGCTTGACAATACAGGCTTCAAGTTTTCATTGCGCTCTTTGACAGCACTCTTCATTGATTAAAATGAGATCAAGAGGATCAAGTATCAAAGGGATCAAGGAAGGGATCAAAAAGGATAATGGAATCAATGGATCAAATTATTAATTTTTTTCGAACTCATTTTTTTAACTTCTTCTTCTTCTTCTTCTTTCTTTCTTTTTTTTTTTTTTTTTTTTTTTTTTTTTTTTAATGATACAGAACTCAGGGGATACAAAATTAATCTGACAACTACACTACAATGAGATCTTATATAGGATTTTCTTTTTTCTTTGCAGCAAAAAACGGCAACCAAAGAGGAACAAACAAATAATAATAGAGGGGAAAAAAAACTATAACGTATGTAAGTAATGTCAACTAAATTTCATTTGAAATTATAAATAATATTTTGTATTCTTTTTCAAACTATTTTCCATATTCATATACAATCATGGATGGTTGAGGAGAGACAGACTTAGCAGTCACAGTTGCCGTCTAGCTATTTTTCAAGAACAAATGAAAGGGGAATTTTGAAGACCTCTCTTGGCACTCGACGGCGGTATATGAAAAGAGTGGGCCCAACATTGACTCGTAGGCGTGGAAAGAGGGCATCCACTTCTTCATCTGCATCAAGTGGATCAAAGCAACCTACAATGCAGATTCTGCTAGATCTACAGCAGTGGATTACAAACACATATGCTTAGAGCATGCTAATAGCCGATCTTTACGTCCACCTGTACAGCTCTCCTCTTTAGTATAGTCTCTCCATCACAGCCTCAAAATAGAATTGAAGAAGAAGAGAAGCAGACAAATTGGGGAGACTAGTAGCACTTAGCTATCCCTTTTTTTTTTTTTTTTTCCCCTCTCTATTATTAACTGAATATTTACTACGTGTTCGACTTTTGTTATGTTTTATGTTTTTTGTGGAGGTTTGTAGTTACTTAGATCCCGTTTGACGTTTAAACTCAAACTGTATTTTTTCATCTCAATTTTTGTCTTTTTGTGAAAAAGTTTATATCTTTTCTGAAAAATCAACAAAAATTTTCAACTCAAACTCAAAATTTTCAATTCAAACTCGTTCACCAAACGGACCCTTAATATATATATTTATACGTTTAAATTAAATACTACATCAGAAGTCGAAATTCAAACTGTTAAAATTAAAGCCGGTAAATACTAAATAAATAAATAGCAACGACAAATTAGCAAAAAAAAAAATGTGAGCATCAAAAAATTAAATTAAATTAAATTAATTTACAATTTACAATTTATTTTAAATATAAATAATGATAACATTTTAGCGACGATATGCATAAAAATGTCATCACTAAATATTATTACCACGTCAGCTTTTTGAATGTTATTAACAACAACAATTTTAATTGTGTTGTCGTTAGTTTGCGTTGACACGTTAGCTTTTGTTTTTTCCTGACGATGAACAGCAACAACTAGTCATCGCTATGAAGAAAAATTTCAGCAATGACACGTCTAGTCGTCGCTGAAAATTAATGAGTGACAGGTTTGTAGTGATAACGTATCATCGCTGAATATTCTTTAGTGATGACATTGTAACGTCCGGGACGACCATTGTGGTCGTCGCTGAAGGTATTAATTCTTGTAGTTTTGAGGGACAATTGATAGGACCGATGACTCTCAATTATTGCTCTGTGTAAACAAAAACAAAACAAAAACCAAAACAAAAGACAATAAATAAATAAATAAATGAACTCTCTCTCCTAAACGACTTTTTTATGTCATTTTTGTGACTTGAAACAATGAATGAGTTTAACCAGTACTTACAATATGTTTGGAATATCAATTTGAGTTGAAATTTTTAAGTTGATATTGGTTGATATTTTAAAATTAATTTTTTTAAAGCATAATGTAAAAAATTAAGCCAGAATGGGCCAACCAAACAGACCATTAGACTAAGATGGTATGCTTTCTCCCCTCTTTATTGTCCTTTACATGATCTTCTCTGTCTATTTTCATCATATGGTCCACATTCATTTTAAGAGAGTCCTTTATCTTTACTAGTAAAGGATGGTAGATGTCAAGCCATTGAGGCTAGCTCAATGATGAGGGGAGGGGGTTTAAGGGTTAGGAGCTGTAAGCCTTACGTTCTATCCATGATTGGTGTAAAAATTTAGTAATAAGTTAGTTAATTTAAGAGGTGCACATGAGGGGTGCTTACATTTTAAAAAAATAAAAAAAATAATAAGATAAGATAGTAGATGTCCCCTGTAGATATACACGCACAATTCAAGATGTACCCGGGTTCAGTATATCAAATCATTAGGGTCCGTTTGGTGAATGAGTTTGAGTTGAAAAGGTACAGTTTAAGTTGAAAATTTTTATTGACTTTTCAGAAAAGACAAACTTTTTCAGAAAAAGATAAATTTTTTTAGAAAAAGACAAAAATTAAGATGAAAAAGTATAATTTGAGTTAAATTACCAAACGAGCCTGTAGTATTTAGTATCTACCTCTTGTCAATTCAACAATATATATATATATATATATATATATATAAATTCTTGCTCTCCCTTCAATGAATAATCAGAAGCTTTGCGTATTCGATTTCCCTGTATTTATCTTTCCCACCTTCTGCACCACTAGGGCGTCTATAAATAGATGACCCAAAATTCATTGTCCATCGTCAAGTAGGCTTGTTTTGCAACATAAAGCTGAGAAGAAAAGTTCATTTACGTTCAAGGTATACATATATACCCACACATTTTTGAAGAATATATATATTTAGTGTCGATGTTTTTGTTAATAGCTGAGATTTAGGCCGTTTGATTTTTGAGTTGTTTCATTTACCAACGTAATTGAAATTTGTTAAGTTTTATGTTCTCTGTTCCTCTCTTTTTATCTGTATATATATATAGTACTAACGTTACTAGCTATATTTTTGTATTCATTGATTTTTATCATATGCTTATAATAGAAACATTTTGGAAAGAAATTTTTGGTGCTTTGGCAGACATGGCATGGCTTTTTTTTTTTTTTTTCCTATCCTAGTTGCTTCTGCTTTGTCGACGGCCATTCTCTCGTTTTTACAACATCTATAGTCGATATTTTCTGCGCCATGTGTTGTTTTCTCGTTCGAATTTCTCTGACATTTGGCATGTCGTCTATATCACAAACGATACTTTTCATTAGTGGACAACAATTTCGAGACACGACACCATTGTAATTCGTTAATTTTCCTACAATTTGATGTGTTTCCTTTCTTAGTTTTGCCAGGATCATACATTCTTTTTTCCTTTTTCAGATTTTTCCTGGGGGTTTTTCTATATTAGAGTTTTAAGGGGACACAAATATTTTGATTGGATTTATTTTTCTATGTTTATGGGGGGTGGGGGCTTTAGGTACCCAGCTTCTGTTTTCTTAATTTCTTCTCTTGAAGTGCATGTGATTTTTTAATTTGTTAATTCTTTTTAAGTAATTTGATTGGAAATTAAGCTTCAATGGATGTCAACATAGTTAGGACATAATTGTTGCTCTTGATGCATATGTTATTTTCTCGCTCCATAAAAAAAAAAAAAAAAAATCATATTCCTAAGATCGGAATGTGTTCATCTTTTACTGCTGCAGTAGTTGGAACATCTACTTACAAATCCTTATACACATTAAGCATGGCGGCGAATGATACTGGACTTTCCGCTGCCAACAACGTGGCTAGGCGACGTGGATACTGTGACTACCCAACGATTTGGAATTACGATTACATCCAGTCAATCAAAAGCGAATATGCACAGGTAATTTAAGACCATGTTCAATGTATATATCAATTTCAATACTATATTTGCTACAAAAAGTGTAAAAGTAATGTATTTGAAACTTTATACTACAATTTATAATGTTTTTTGTAATACTATACATAGGATTATCAGTAATTTGGAATTCATAAAAGTTAGTGTTTACTATATGAATAATTTTGATACGAAAAAACTTATAGAGAAAGAAAAAAAAAAAGACAGACTACCAACTAATAAGAATCAAACATAAAATAGCTTTACTAAGAGGGGTGTTCATTGAATACAATTAACCGATTTAAACCGATTGAGAGAATCTAATCCAATCCATTTTTTGTGGACAATCAACCTCTATTGGATTAGGCCAGTTGTAATTCGTGAAAACCAACTTAGGTTAGATCAAATGAACTTTTTACTTCAAAATATCCAATTATATCTAATCTAATCCAACATTTATAGTCAAAATAATACAGAAATAACAAAATAATATAGAAATAAAGTTAATGGATTATGTAATTGGTCCAAAATTTAGCACCTTTTTTTTTTTTTTTTGTTTCATACACCTTCACAATAAAAATTTCAAAGTCTACATATTATGACAATAACGAAAGAACAACATTTCTCTCATTTTCTGATTCCCTAACATATTTATGATACACCAACACATGTCCTGTGATTCTTATTTGCTTTATACTAAATTTAGTATTTATCTACTGTGATATGTTAAAAAGACATAATAATAGATAATTATCTATTAGAGATAGGCCAAACAAAAAAATGGAAAAAGGGGAAGAACAGAATACAAAGTCCAATAGAAAGATCCAAGCTTAAACTGACCAACCCAATCAACTACAAACTGACCTTAAATGAATTGGATTGGATTGTATATTACACTATTAACAGATTGGATTCGATGGAATTTTTAAAACCGACTTTTGATTGTACCGGATATAATATGAATAAAAACCGATGAACACCCATGAGGAGTACATATTAATAATAAGTTCTATTGCATGTAGGGAGAAGGCGTATATGCCAGCCAACGTGACAGGCTGAAGGACCAGGTTAGGTTGATGCTGAAGGAGATAACGGATCCTTTAGTTCAGCTTGACACTATCGATGTTCTGGAAAGGCTTGGAATATATTATCATTTTGAGGATGAAATAAAGAGTATTTTGGAAGGTACATACAATATTAATGATTTTGAAAGTGGTATTTGGAAGGATAATTTGTATGCCACTGCTCTCAAATTTAGACTCCTTCGACAACATCTATATCCGGTTCCTCAAGGTACTTGCAACCAACCCTCAATCCTCAAGATGGTTTAGATTATATAACTTTTTTTAATTATTTAAAATAGTAAATAAAAATTACTACTCATTAATGATAATGTAGAATTGTTATACGAACTATATTTGTTATCTAACTATTGTTATTTTTATCAAATAGCAGAGATTTTCCTTGATTTCAAGGATGAATCAGGAAAGTTAAAATTTGAAAGTATAGGAAATGATGTCAAGGGGTTGTTATCTTTATATGAAGCTTCTTTCCTCTTGATGCCTGGTGAAAACATTTTGGAGGAAGCCAGAGAATTTACCTCCAAACATCTCCAAGAATTTGTCAAGAAGAACGAAGATGAAACCTATCTTTCTAAACTAGTCGGCCACGCCTTAGAAGTTCCACTGCACTGGAGGGTACCAAGGCTCGAGGCCAGGTGGTTTATTGATTTATGTAAGAAGAGCCCTGAGATCATCAATCCTACATTTCTTGAGCTTTCTATTTTGGACTACAACATAGTTCAATCCATACATCAGGAAGACTTGAGACAAGTGTCCAGGTATGTGTGTGTGCGTGTCTGTGTGTGTGTGTATATATATATATATATATGTATATATATACATACACGTACGTTAAACTATTTGATAGCATACATAATAGTATAATTAAATTTAGTAGTTCAATTTGACGTTTATTCTGAAATAGTCTGTGTATTTATGATTTCTATCTTATATAGAAGTTGGAATGTGTCTTTGCACTTCAACTAGCTATTGAATAAATCCAACAATTTGTTCCTTTTTTACTTAAATGTTATGCTCTAAATTTATCCATGTCTTATTTACCGACCATTTTCTTTGCTTCCATTCAATTACGTTACTCTTTTCTTCTTTTTCTACTTCAGTTACCCTTTTTTTTAAAATTTATTTATTTAAATATGTCCATTCCCCCTCCCCCCCCCCCCCCCAAAAAAAAAACCCTTAATATTTAAAAATGTCCACAAAAGGCAAAACCACTTTTAGGACTTGGAATACCCTTGTGCTTTATTTTATTTTATTTTATTTTTTTATTATTCAGCTACTTTTATCCTTACTATTCCATCAATTACTTGCTTATTATTTGTTTTGTCAAGATTTTAATATTTTAATACTTTTTCAAATCTTTTGTCTTCCATCAAGTGTTTAGCCCAAAATGCAAATTTTTGTTTCAAATTGGAATTGGAAAGGGATTTAAATAAATAAAATAATCAAGTTTTTGCCACAATCTTTTTAATTTTTTCCCCCCCAGGGCCTACTCCTTTACAATTTTTATTTTATTTATTTGTTAGTTTTGGTGTGATGCTTTTCGTTTTTGCTTTTTTTTTTTTTTTTTTTTTTATATTTATTTTAAAGATTTGTTCCATGTTTTTGTTTTGAAAGTACTTAATTATTCTTTGAATTCTAATTTTCTCTTAGACATATATGTACATAAATTTGTTGTTCTGACACTTGCAAACATGATTTTAACTATTAATGTTGTTTCATCCTTATTTTGCATACATATATAGGTGGTGGAGGGACCTTAAGTTTGAAGAAAACATAAACTTTTTCAGAGAGAGAACGGCGGAGATTACTTTATGGAAGACAGGGATGATATTTGATCCGCAACATTCATATTGTAGGAAAATGGAATCAATACTATGCAACCTTTTCGTAGTACTGGATGATACGTATGATACGTATGGCACGCTAGAGGAACTTGAGTTGCTTACAACTGCTTTTAAGAGGTATGGTGCCTCATATGTTTTGTTATTATTCGTAAGTGACAATATTAGAATGGTATCAATTTAGTCGAGATATCTTGATAGATTTACTGATTATTATCACCATTATTGATTAAAAAAAAGTTACTTAATCTATACTTTAGAGAGAGAGAGAGAGATACCCCAATCTATTTTGTTTCATTTCATTGCAGTTGGGACATGAAGGCCATGGATGGGCTACCATACTACATGAAGTTACTTTTCCTTGGTATTTACAACCACATAAATGGATTGGCCTTTGATATCCTTAAAGAAAAAGAACTCCATGTCATTAAGTACCTAAAAAAAGTGGTATCTACCTTAATTCTATACTCTTTTACTCTTCAATTATCATTATGGGAAATTTCTTTCAATATTTTATCTTGTAAGTAAGATTATAAATTATAACTTCATGTTCTTGGGAGAAATTAACAGAATTAAATATTTTGAGGATGAAAATGTAATTAAAAAAAAAAAGGCCATCCTATATCTTTGCTGAGTTCTCATATATTTAGTAGGAAGGAAATGAGAAAATAATGGTTTTTCTCCTATGCTGTTTTCTTTGTTCGTTTTTGTTTTGTTTCATTTTCCCCCCTCTTTTTTATTAGGTTTTTATGTTTTTCATTACGAAATTTTTTCTTTTACTTTTTTTTTTAAATATTGTTTTCTTTTCTTTGAACCAAAAAAAAAAAAAAAAAAGCTTTAAAAAAAATTATAAATAACTCATTTCCCATTAAATGTTTTTCAGTTCGTGGATGTTACTAAATCTTATCTCCAGGAGGCAAAATGGTATTATAGTGCGCATATACCTACTTTCCATGATTACATGGAAAATGGATGGGTTTCAATCGCAGCAATAGCCCCTCTAGTCATTGCTTTTTTCGTGCTTGAAAGCCCAATTACGAAAGAGGCCTTAGGAGTGTTTGAGGCTGGGTATACAAGTATAATCCGCCAGTCATCACTGATTATTCGGTTTGCAAATGATCTAGCCACAGATTCAGTAAGCATTCGATATTCCCATTTAGCTTTATTAAATAAACAAGCAAATTTGCTCTAGTTTAAGGAAAATAAAAAATAAAAATAAAAATAAAAAAGCGAAAACTTTGTTAAGGTTTCTTATTACTTACTCGGGTGAGTGGACAATAATATATTTTTTATTTATCTCTTCTTATTACGAACCTTATGCTTTATGTAGATGAAAAAGTTTGTCATTGGTGGCTGAAAAACAAGTACTTACCGAAATGTTGTGTACAACCTGTGATTTTTTTTTTTTTTTTTTTTTTTTAACTCTGTACTTGTTAGGATTCAAGTAAATTTTTTAAGAATGCTCACTTTTCTTTATAATAAGAACTGTTATGGTCCGTTTGGTGTTTGGGTTGAGTTTGAGATGAGATAATATGAAATTTTTAAGTTTAAGTTGATTAACTTTTTAAAAATTAGTTATAAATTTTGTTGTTTTTTCAGAAAAAGATAAAAAATGATATGAAAAAGTACAGTTTAGTTGGAGTTAAACCTGGATACCAAACGTAGGCTTAGTCTTTCACATTGACTACACTTTTTCTATTTCATTTCAGTTTGAAAAAAAGAGGGGGGATGCTCCCACATCAATCGAGTGTTACATGCATGAGACGGGTGTTTCTGAAGATGAAGCACGTCGACATGTGCTCTCTTTGATGAGTGAAGCATGGAAACAGTTGAATGAATGTCGAGGCACAAATTCTGTCTTTTCTCGTAAATATATTGAAGTCATCACCAATCTTACGAGAATGTCAATGTGGTTGTACGATGGAAGAGATGGGTTTGGTATTCATAATCAAGGCGTGACAAGGGATGCTGTCTTGTCTGTGTTTGTTAACCCCATTTCTCTTGACGAATGAGAGCAAAATCTCTAGTTTGCGTGTTTGATTCCTGAATTATTGAATAACGAAAGATGCATGTCCTCTTTCTTTGGTTTGTAATTTGTCGTGTGAGATTTGATTTTATCATCTACTTTCTTTGTTTGGATTGTATGATTTTATAATCGTCTGGCTTTGAAAACTCTATCCATTAATAAAGTGTGTTTGTTTGAAAACTCTATCTATTCAGATGGGTAAGGTTGCCAACTATCATTCCAAAAAAAAAAAAGTTATATTAACACCGATTATATTTATAAATACCTCCATCAAATAATATTTTCTAATGATTTCAAAAAAACAAAAAAAATTTCTAATTGAAGGCTTAAAAAAGTTATCCTTTTACTGATACTATTTTCGTAATACTATTTTCCTCTCATACATCCATTCAAAGATTTGGTTTATAAAAAAAGCTATAACAAATATATATATATATATATATATATAGAAAAAAATTTACTTTCCTTGTTTTAGTTTCTTTTTCCAGAAAAAAAAAGAAAAAAAGATTGTAAAATATCCCTTGCTATGTTGTTTATGTACATATTTCTTCTATTTTTTTTCTTCGTTGGGTTTAACCTCATATTCTTTATCCTTCTTCATAAATTTCTTTACTGCTTCATTGTAATTTTTTTTCAAGTTCTTTTATCATTAAAAAAATTCATAACGATTAATGCTTTCAATAAATAATAGTAAATTTTGAATAATACAATAACTTCAAGATAAATCACCAATCTCCACATATTCAACAATTGAAAAATAATATACATGCTCATAAAATATGATAAAATGGGTGTAAAATAATTACAACAAAAAAACATTTAGAGTTGATTTTTCAAGATCTTATTTTATTTTATTTTAATAAAGAGTGATAAAAAAAAATTAGGGATCATAAAAGTGAAGCTAGGGATAATCAATAATGTGGAGGTATGCTTATTTATTTATTTATTTAAAAATGAAAATATATTCTATTTGTCCCTGCGTGGGACTTTGAAACTGAAAAAAGCATCAAATTATGATGAGGAACTTGGTTTATTTATTTAGGGTTATTTACATTCTTGAACCATGTATTTTGCTTTTATTCAAAAACTATACCCTGCGTTTTGAATTTTAACAATTGTATCAGATTTTGCTTAATATATAAATTCATACTCTTTCATGATCAACACTTAATTTTGACCTTAAAAATGACATATTATATAGTTTCAGACGAGATCAAAGATAAATTCTGAAAATCGGGTCAAACAGATGTACAGCAGTTTTCATGGGACTGCCTCAATTGCTCAGCATCTTGTATAGGAAGGTGTTATTATAATTAATGATCAATAAAACTTATCACTTTAGATCAACATGAATATTTTTTCTAACATAATTTATATATCAATTTTAATGCAGAGACAAAATAGCAAAAGCCCCTCATGATAACTGACAGGAGCTCCACCAACACGACGACAATCAAGGCAATTTACATTCCGAAAATGATGAGGCAACAACAATGTATGTAAGTAACGTAAATTAAATATCATTTGAAATTATATAAATAATATTTTGTATTCTTTTTCTAACTATTTCACATATTCGTATACAGTTAAGGATGGTTGAGAAGAGACAGACTTAGCAGTCACAATTGCCGTCTAGCTCTTCTTCAGGAACAAATGAAAGGGGAATTTTGAAGACCATTCTTGGCACTCGACGGGAGTATACGAGAGGAGTGGGTCCAACATTGACTCGTAGGTGTGGAAAGAGGGCATCCACTTCATCTGCATCAAGTGGATCAAATTAACCTACAAGGCAGATTCCGCTGGATCTACAGCTGTGGATTGCAAACACACATGCCGAAAACATGCGAATAGCCGAATATTTGTACCGGATGGATCCAACCTTGACCTCCAATGATACAGCTCTCCGCTCTAGTATAGTCCCTCCACCACAGCCTCAAAATAGAATTGAAGAAGAACATGATGAAGAAAAGGAGCAGACAAATTTGGGAGACTAGTACTACTCAGCTATCCATTTTTTTTTTCTCTATTATTGACTGAATATTTACTACGCATTGTTATTCCACTTTTGCTATGTTTTGTGTGTTTTGTGGAAGTTTGTAGTTACTTAATACATGTGTTTGTGTGTTTAAATTAAATACTATGTCAGAAGTCTAAATTAAAACTGTTAAAATTAAAGCCGGTAAATATTAAATAAATAAATAGCGATGACAAATCAACAAAAAAATGCGAACATTAAAATATTAAATTAAATTAAATTAATTTACAACTTAAAATTTATTTTAAATATAAAAAATGATAACATTTTAGTGACAAAATCATAAATATGTCACCATTAAATGTTATTACCACGTCGGCTTTTTGAATGTTATCAGTGACGATAATTTTAAATGTGTCGTCGCTAATTTGAGTTGACACATTAGCTTTTGTTTTTTTCTTGACGATGAACAGCAACAACTTTTTTCCACTTATACCAACAACTAGTCGTCACTATAAAGAAAAGTTTCAACAATGATACGTGTAGTCTATTGCTAAAAAATAATCAGCGACAGGTCTGTAGTGACGAAATATCGCTGAATATTCCTTTGTGACGACTTTGTAATATTCAGCAACTCGCTGAAGGTCTTAATTCTTGTCGTGTTTAGGGGGCAGAAAACAAAAGCCAGTTGAAGAGTATTAAAAAAAAAAAAAAAAAAACGAGGGAACTCACCCACATGCTTTTTGGGTTGTATCATTCTGTTCGACATCTATGAAGTTATTAAGATTCGAAATGCAAGGAAAATTGGGCCCTGTTTAGTATCGTTCCGAAAACATTTTCATGTTTTTTGATCAAATTATTTTTCGGAAGCTATTGTGAAAAAGCATTTTGTTTTTTGCACCAAGACCAAAAAAAAAAAAAAAACCACCAAAACAAAAAAACCACCAAGAATGTCAATGTGGTTGTATGATGAAAGAGATGGGTTTGGTATTCATAATCAAGGCGTGACAAAGGATGCTGTCTTGTCAGTGTTTGTTAACCCCATTTCTCTTGACGAATGAGAGCAAAATCTCTAGTTTGCGTGTTTGATTCCTGAATTGAATAACGAAAGATGCATGTCCTCTTTCTTTGGTTTGTAATTTGTCGTGTGAGATTTGATCTTATCATCTACTTTCTTTGTTTGGATTGTATGATTTTATAATCGTCTGGCTTGAAAACTCTATCCATTAATAAAGTGTGTTTGTTTGGATTGTATGATTTTTAATCCTCTCCCTTGGTAACTTTATTCATCGACAAATTTCCACTTCGTACTTTCTCCATTAAATTTAGTGATCTGATATATTTGTCTAATATTTGATTCAATAAATTCGAGTAGAGACTTGGTGTCATGAAATGAAAACTAGTGGTTGCTAATATTGATAATTAGATATGCTAACATCTCTTATGCTTGTCTAATATTTTATTTAATAATTTCGAGTAGAGGCTTTTGTGTACCTTGACATGAACGATGACAATGACGGATACAAGACTTGAATCCAGTGAGTGAATAAATATGGATCAATTTTTTTAACTGAAATAATAGAAAATTATGTAAACACTTTTAACATTTCAAATAATATATTTTATCAAACATATATAAAAATTAGATAGAAACATAAATATTGAGATCAGTCTCCCTTTCTTTCTTCTGTCTGTAAATATTTCAGAAATTTGTATATTTTTCAAGTACGAATAACACAACTCTTTCATCTCTATAAAGGATAAATTTCCCCAAGAAAAGAGTTTAACTAAAAATAGGGAGTAAATAGTTCAAAAAATAAATGATGTAAATAATACGTAATTAAATATTTGGTGTAAATATATAGTAAATTTCTTATTTAAGTAATCTATTTTGCTAGGAGTCAATTTGCTTTTTACCTAGCACATCAGTTATTTACCTAGAAAACTTGTTATTTATTCCAAATATTTTAAAAAGTTACTTTTTACAACAACAAACAAAAGTTCATAAGACCACAAACTCAACTTTTTTTGTATTTTCTACGATCCAAATACAAAAGGAATATTTACTTCCAGCATTATAAAAAATGAAAAATAGAAATTTCCCTATAAGTTTTTCTGCAATAATATAACAATCTCGAAATTTCAAAGTAGCTTGCTTTATGAATTTAATTTACCAATCTTCAATCTTCATTTTTGTTGATATTCCGTGATCCAACCCACGTTTGTAATTACATTTTTCATCAAAATGTATTATATGACCTGTTACCCATAAACGTCCTTAATAAAATGACTGTAAGCAGATGGACAAAAAAGAACATCAAATCTGTAAGAAAATGGTGTGCTTATCAGATTAATTAGTCATTACCTGGCAAGTGCATTGCAGAGAAGATCTCCATTAATGCTAGCATTTCTCATAATTATTTACCATATTTAACGTTAAAACTAGCTCGTATGATATTGAAAGGTGGTTTTACAACCTAAATGGTAAAATTTATCTTTCAACACATGAATTTATCATATTAGAGATTCTCCATCATCGGTGCTCAACGATGTCTGTTCCCTTATTCAACTAATACCCGTATTCCCTCTTATCGAAAACAATACTTTTTTTTTTATTCTGTGAATATTCGTACATAAATATCCCTTATGTAATGTCTTGACTCTAGAGCAATCCTCTTCGAAAAAACAATCCGTTGTACCTACTACAACGTGAGGATATTTATATACAACGTGAGTCAAATTAGATTGAATAAAATGGATTTATTCACATTCTCTAACCTTCCAAACCACGAATCACACAATGCAATCCCAAAAGTGTGGTTTGGGTTCACGTATCACTTTTGGTCCATTTCGTAGGATAACTTGTCACATTTCCGTCATCAATAATTATGAAATTGGAATTTTCTTCCTAAAGTAAACAATAAACCCCCCACCCCCCACCACAAACAATCTCATCACCTCCCTCTGCCCCTGATTTTATATATATGGGTGAAACCCAATGACTTGCCTTTCCAAGGTAATTAATATGCGGAATTTTGAGTGGAGTAGAAAATTCATAGGCGATCTTTTTATATCAAACACTTTTATAAAACCGATACTTGTAAAAAGAAGATGATTTTAATTTTTAATATTTTTCAAGAATGCTAATCTTTCACACTAATATTTCTAATTGTCAATATTCCAAAATTTTTAATTAAAAATTATATGCAAATCAACTAGTATACTTATAAGATACAAAACAGAATATTAAAACTGTCATATCTATATGACTGAGGGACAAAACACAATTCCTATACATATATATGTTTACTGCTATCCGCCACCTTACAAAATGGTGCTTGAATTTTTTTTTTTTTTTTTTGGTTCGAAATTGATTTCAATTTAATTTTTTTTTTTTTAGTGATACTAGTTCTTTAAACCAATATGCAAATATTACATTACAAGATTTTAAATATAAAATTATATTTAAATTAATTAGTTATTTTAAATTTTTAAACAATAATTTACAATCTGTCTAATGAATAAAAGATTTTTCCTTATATTTATATATATGTATGAATGATATTTACAACTTTTTTTTTAATTGAATTATAGACCCCCACTGGTGTAGATAGGAATGAAAAAATACAGGAAAATCGAAAACGACAAAGCTTTCGATTATACATTGAAGGCAGGGCAAGAACTATTTTTGGCATGAAGTTTTTTTTTTTTTTTGGTTCAATTGACAAGTCGTATTGTTAGGATATTTACTAAGCTTGTGTTTTGGTTCGTCAGTCGGAGATGAAATTTTTAAGTTAGAGTTGATTGACTTTTCAAAAATAGTTATAATTTTTGTTAAATTTTCAAAAAAAAAAAAAAAAAACAAAACAAAAAACAAAACAAAACAAAACAAAACAAAACAAAAATAAAAACTGAGATAAAAAAATACAGTTTAGTTAGAGTTAAGTTGAAATGCTAAACGAACCTTACATAAATTAATGAGTTGACACACAGGACACGAGTCTTTAATTCAAATGGTTAAGGTTTTCTAGCACGGAATGCTTCTATGAGAATATGTCCCATATCATTTTTTGATTATGACTATTATTGTCCAAACTACGAATTCTTTAAAGTTTTCAATTTAGAGTTCATCAATCTGATGACGTGATTGCATTATATATATAAATACATATGAAATTTGTGGATGGATTCGAAAGATCATTAATGCGATATTCAATAATGCAGATTCATTGCCAAGAAAGAAAAAGGATTTTTGTTGACGTGCTATTCAATAATGGTGAAATATTGCCAAGAAAGAAAAATGGATTTTTCTGCTTAAGTTTCTACTAATGATACACATTTCTGTATGCTTAAATGTTAGATAAGATCAAAATCTAATCGAAATAGGGGGAAAAAATCAAAGCTAAAATATTATAGTTTGATGGTTTATATAAAAAAAAAAAAAAAAATTTCTTGTTAACTAATATCTAATATCATTAGTACTTTATATTTTAGAATTGTTTTTTGTAAGTAATAACTAATATCAATTAAGGGCACTCTTGATATTTAATGGTGGTTTCCACGGAAGAATCATTACGAGGTAATGGCGTGCGGATATTGACATTGACTTGAAAGAACATTTATCTTTAACTCCTTATAAGTTGATGACATTTCCTATTTCTTCGTTTTGAAAATTTGGATTTTTTTTTTTTTTTTTTTTGCTTCCTTCGGATTGGATGGAAACTAATCTGCGCGAGGCAAATCGATTTCTTAAATAATAATAAAAATAATAGTAGTAATAATAATAATAACAATAACAATTTGAGGAAGGTGCAAGACCTATGTGTCGTTGAAGTTTAAATATAAGCCAAATAAAGTTTAGAAATAAAAACTTCATTAGAGTGCTCATCAACTCCTAAATTTGAAGTTTAACAGTCATCAAAAATTTGGAGCACACGATACTACCGCTCTCGTCTAAAATCTCTTGGCAAGAAAATTGAAGTGTCAACTTGACCATGTGAAAGCAAATTAACAAGCTTAGCCTAGATGCCATTTAGATGGTCACGAGTTTTGTATCCTTTATTTCTTGCTGGTAAAAAGATGCCATCACATTCCAATACTCATATTTCATAAAAGAGATCTGGGTCCTATTAATGAACAAAAAAAGATGACATAAAAATTTTTTTTAATAAAAGATGGGGTTTAATTTTACATAAATCATCATAGATTTGACGTGATAAAAAATATTAATCGGAGAAGACCTTGTGTGTTTAACCTATCGAGTATTTAATAAGTTAGCACCCACTACTACTTTTATGGCTTGGCCAAGTTGGCTGCAGTACGGCACACCTAGCAGTCATTTAGATTATCATTAGTTAGTTTTTTTTTTTTTTTTTTTCCTTCACTTGAAAAAAGATGTCATTTCACTCCAATCTTCATATTTTGTAAAAGAAATTTGGGACCCCGCAATAGACGCAAAAGGGCTGATAAAATTTTCTTATAAAAAAATGGGATTAGTTTAACATAAATCATCATGAATTTGATGGCACAAAACATATTGATCGGGCAAAACCTTCTATGTTGGACCTGTTGTGTATTGAATCTAGTGATCTAACAATGGTAATTGAGAGTTAATTGTTGAGCCGTGGAGTCTAATTATTTATAAAAAATGGTCTTAGTTTACATAAATCATCATGAATTTGACGCCACAAAACATATTGATTAGGCAAAACCTTTTATGTTGGACCTATTGGGTATTCAATCTAGTGATCTATCGATGGCAATCGAGAGTTAGTTATTGTAGATGCTGGTTTACTACAGTAAAAAATTTAACAAAAAATTAGTAAGATTGAACGGATTAAATAATGAACTGGGCCCCTGACAATCGTTGATGAAATTCATAAAGCAGACCAAAGAATTGAAATGTTTATATCAGAAAGTAAACTGAAATTAAATGCTTGAATCTGAAAATAAACAGGAAATAAATGAACACCAAGGTTTATAGAGGTTCGCCCAATTGAGATGCTATGTCCTCTGAGAGAGATTCTATTACTATATTTGAGGATTTTTACAGTACAAAAGATTGTAGTATTTCTGGAAGGATTTCTGCAGAGTAACATCAAGTTTTAGACAAGGTTTTTTTTTTTGATGTGTCTGAGTCAGGCAAAGGTTTTCGATCCTCCCAGAAGGAGGAGTCCTTCCTCTATTTATAGAGGAAGAAGTAAAGTCTGAAGCCGAAATTTTAATGAACGGTTATCGTTCTTGTTTGATGGGACACGTGTCAATAAATAAGTCGTGCGGTTGACTTCGACAGTTATCAGACAGAATCGTGGGCTCAGCGGTTGAAGTATAATACTCATAGGTCGTCAGTTATTAGAAATAATCTGACATGTCATTAATGAGCACGAGTCTAATGGTTAAGGGGTATTTCCCTTGAAAAGCCTTTCGTAAGGTTGAATGACGAACGATAGATAGAAACGAACGTTCGACGTATGATTCGTGCGTCGTCCATCATTGCTACACATTTATTGTTCGTATGATCAGTCTAGTTCGACGTTCGATCATATACCGAAATTTAAACGATAATATGCGAAAGGCAGATTGGGTCCGACCCAATTAATCGAACAATGAATGGATATCAAGGAGTAGGTCCGTAACTTGGGCACGGCTCAAATATAATCCATTGAAGAATTGAACGTCCGTTTATTGTACGTCCAAAGACTAACGGTACAATGGGAAGACGAAGTCTAACCCCAACAGTTATCATAGCAACCCAACTTTTGACGGACTTATGATTTTCTTAAAAATCTAAGTCTATACTATGTATGTCAATATAAAACTCATGATCTGATTTGATTATCGGCGTATGTTTGAGTTCTTATAAGTATTATGAGACTCAATGATAGTTTATCAAGTCAAGTATGAGGTATTATGATGAAAAAAACAAAACCATAATTTATGATTTTTTTTTTGGCCAATGAATGACCAGGATAATTTATGACATGATTAAGACGATACTATGGTATAATAAGCAATATTGAAATTATACTGGAGCCAGCTGTCATACAGATGTAGAATTGAGAATAAGGATTAAGAATGCTCTAGAACAATCAAGAATAATATTTAGAGCAAGGAAAACTAAGTAGTTTCAAGTCTGAAGAAAAACATATACGCGGTTTAGTTAAATACAGATAAATTTTGGACTGCAGTCCAGCAATACTATACCATTGATAATTAAAACAGTATTGTACTATCTGGATTATTAAAAAAAATACACTATGTATTAAGAGGAATGCCAAACATGACCCTACTTGGGGGCCAAGTAATTGTAGATAAGTATAAAATGATATTTTGGCTCCAACACTCCACATGGCCGGCCATTTTGAGGGACTTGAAAGGCAAAAATTTTGTCTTTAAGGACCATATGCAATTCAAAGGGAATTTAAGAAAAACAAAATAATTGTGGAAAATTATGAATTTTCCACCTATAAATAGGGGTGGGTAGTAGAAACTTGCACTATTTAGTTGGCTTCTCAAACTTTTAGTTCTTTATCAACTATTCCTCTCTAGCATTAGAAAAAAATAACAATAAAAGAGAGAGAGAGAGAGAAAGAGGTGATGACCGGTTGTGGTGTGAAAGAGTAGAGCAAGTTTCCTCTTATCCAAGGTCTAGAAGCAATCTTTCCAAGCTCTAAAGGTATAATCTTGATTCTCTAACTAAGATTTTCATTAGGTTTTGATTTATGAGATTTAAATGTATTTCAAGTTATGGGATGTAAGAGCATCAGTTCATGTTTCTTATTTTCCTATATGATGATTCTTTATGATTGGTTTATGCTAGATTTATGTATAGGTTATATTGGTTGCTAGTTCTAAGCATGAGTTTGATTTTATGCTCTAAGATAAGTGTTAAGGTTATGTGTGCTGTAACGACCCGCCTAGCGCAGGCCACTACCGTACATACATACATACATACATACTTAACGTGTCTTAAATAACGTACTTACTTACTTAGCGAAAATAGCGGAAAATTTTTTTTATACGGAGTGTACGAACATATAAACGAGTGTTAAAAAGAGATGTTCGAACATAAAATAATATACATAAAATGACAAAACGCATAGCAGCTATCATTCCAACATTTCACAGCTCGCCTTGTCACGTTCGACCATCTTGCATCAGAGATTGCCCATAGGTTGCTTACCTACGACATAGACGTAAGACATGAGTTTTCGCTTAGCAAGTACAACTATTACATCCGCGACACAAAAACAAAACCTAACATAATATAACATAACATAGCATAGCATAACATAACTTAACCATGCATGAGCCATTTATACTTCATTATGCTTTCTTATTCTTTCATAATATTCTTAACTTATTTTGCTTATGGGTCCCTTAACATAAGTGTCCGTACCGGGCACGTAATTATGAAGTGGTTGGGACGGCCAGTCTAATTCCAACTCAAACCATAGCCCAACCCGACCTAACGCGGGTTGGCACGACACAGACAACTTGCTTGCCATCATAACTTACTTTTCATCATGCCATACTTTGGTCTTATTCTTATTTGTGCGCATGCTTCATGATGTCACTCGTAAATAAATCATAAAACATATCATAGCATTTCATAAACTTTAAAACAAATCATATCCTATCATAACATCATATAAACTATACACACCTCACATAACATATCATAGCATACATACATCAGGCAAGTAACACAACAAAAAGCCTATACTGTAGGCGGAGTTGTACTTGCCTCATACGCTATATCTTGTACGGTGTTGCTCCAAGGCAGAATGCAACAGCAGGCTACCTCCTGCTAATATAGACATAGGTAAGGATTCTATAACTATAACCATAAAACGTTGATAACCTAACCAACATTCATACATGACCTTAGTTATATGTCCCCCACACATACACATGATAACTTACTTGGTTACAACAAATAACCGTAAAGTTCAATGCTTATCATACTTGGATCATAACTTATTAGGTTACATAGGGTAACCTTGGGTACTAATTCCAAACACACATAAATAGGGTTAGGTTACTATTCCTAACCTTGGGCTTAAACGTTAACATTCTCAACCCACATCCTATTGGGTTACTATGAGTATCCATGGGTTTTAGGTCCACTAACTAACTTAGTACCTTGTTGGGTTACATTGGGTAACCCTTGAGGTAGTTAAACTTGGTCAACTAAAGCCCAACTCCTAAGTTATTTCCTTTGGTTCACTATGGGTAACCTTGGGCTTTGGGTCCAGTTTGTAACTCGAGTATCTTTCCCGGTTACCAATGGTCGTTATCTTGGTACCAAATTTTAAGGCAACTTAGGTCCAAAATCCGTTTCCTCTACTTTGGAAAACTTGGCATTTTAAGTCCTTTTTATACCAAAAAAAAAAAAAAAATCCTTTGTTCAACTCAAGAAAAATTATGACTCTTAGAATAGGGTTTGTAAAAATTACTAAGTGTTGGAAACTGCCTTTGGAACCATTTCCCATAGTCAATTTATCAGTGTATGTGCAAGAATGTCATTTTCTTGCACTGTTTTAGAAAATCCTGTGCAAGAATTTCTTGTTTCCTGCATAGTTTTTGAAATCCAATTTTATTTCAAAATCTGGGTCGAATCTGAAAAAGTTTTCTTCATGAAAGTTTTAGACCTCAAAAAATCCTACAACTTTCATGTTTTACTCAAAACCCAGTTCGGGCTCTAACCTACTCTTTTCCCCTATTGAACCTGCCTGGCCGTGCATGAAGTCTAGGCATGGTCACGTTTGAATTTTTGTAAAAACCAAAGCCATTGGAGCCTTATTTTCAAAAACGAGTTACGTGCCTGTTAGGAAAAACCCTTATCTATAACTTTTGTGTTTTACGTTTTTCCTAATTCGGCCTCTAAGGGTCTCAAATCCTGCTTTCCAGAAAACTGGCCAGTTTTACCCGAACTGGCAGTTTTCTTGCTTAAATTCATTTTACGTCCTAATTTGCGCATTTTAACTCAACCAATCACACCGGGAACCTAAAATCAATCATGCAGCATTTTTCTAACGTAAGGTTCCATCATTCACATAATCAATCATGCTTATGCAAACCATTGGTGATTTTGCATCAACTAGGGTTTGCATAAGTTTTGGGTTTGCACAAGCCATTCCACACATCTAGCAACCTAACATTCACATTCCTTAACATACTTAAACATATTTGGGGACATACAACCCTATTATTTATCAACCACCAAATCACATAATCATGCATAATTTTGCAAATTAAAACCACTTAAGCATCTAAATCAAGCACAAACCTAAAATTTCTAAACTAGGGTATGGAAATTAAATGAGCTTATGCTCTTACATCTAATGCTTGAAATACACTTAAATTTCCAAATTGAAGCTTGAATTGAAAAGCTTAGGGTCCAAGAGGGTTTACCTTAATCAATTCAAGAATTGGCTAGCTTAATTCAAACTTCCCCTTTCTCCTTGCCACCTTCCACAACCAGACTTCCCTCCAATGGGGTCCCAAAATTTTTCCGGCCACTCTTGCTTGTTTTCTATCAAAATCCGGTCACTTCTTTTGCACTTCCTTTCTTCATTGTTTTTTTCTTCTCTTTGAGTTCGGATTTTAGGGGGAGAGGGTGAGAGAATTTTTGGGCATAGTTTAAGGGTGATTTCCAATTTTTGTGAACCAAAATGAGCCCCCCTTCCACCTATTTATAGGTGAAAAATAATTTAATTTTTGGATTTATTTTTAATCCAAAATTTGCTTGTTGGTCCTTGAAGCAAAGATAATTACCCAAAAGCCCTCCATGTGGCCGGCCATAATGGGTGCTAGGTGGCTAAAATATGATTTATTTCCACAATTTCTTTAAATCCAAAAATTATGTAATTATCTTGTTGATGAGGTATCCTCCCTCTAGGGCCTTGTTTGGCTTTTTCTCTTAAAATGCAGTTCATTTTGTGCTAACACAGATATTTCTAATACTATTCTTACTAATAATACAGTATTGTTACACTAGACTGCAGTCCAAAATTTATCTGTGTTTAATTGGACTGTATAAAATTTTTCTTATTTCTTAAAGCCCTTTTGCCTTTAATGTCTAATTAATGTGCTTGATTTTTCTATTGTGGTTTTAAATCTTATTCTTACTATCTTGTCCATAATGACGGTTTTTCGCAGTATATTTTCCATACTGCTTATCATATAACAGTACCATCATACTTTGACCTTTCTGGTCAACTTTTGACTTTTTCAGTCAACTTTGACTTTTCTGGTCAAACTTTGACCAACATAAAATCATAAATTTTTTTTACCTTTTTTCTCAAAAGGTCACATGCTTGATTAAGTAATCATTTTTTAGTCTTATAAAATCATAAAAACTTACAAAATTTAATAAAAACTCTAATCAGGCTTTTTCATAAATACTTTTATGATACAGCTTAACTTTCTTTTGAAAGGAAATCATAATATCGTAAGAACTAGTTATTACATGTGCTCACTATGTGTTTATGATTATGCTCTCACATGTTTAAGTACGGAGATTTTATGAATGATGATGATGATGATGATGCAAATATTATGGGTATGTTGGTTAAGAAATTAACCTAAAGACACAAGTTAGTAAGTAAGTAAGTTATCAATATTGTGTTTTTCAAGAACATGAGATAAGTAAATGGTTGAAGTTTAAGAACGAAATCAACATGCTACATATTGACGTAGGCTCACGGCTTTAATCGTTTGAGTTAGTGTGTGCAGATTTTTAATTAAGAATCCCCAAAATATAAACTGCCGGTTTTTAAAAATAATTAAGATAGTTTTCTAGAAACCCAATTTCGAGCCCCTTAGAGACTGAATTTGAAAAAAATTATAACTACAAAGTTGTAGAACACAGAAAATCCTATAAGAAACTGTGAACAGATTTTGAAAAAAGGGCTCCGAAGGCTTCTGTTTTTATGGGTTTTCAAAATTGGCCAGTCTAGGTATTGTACATGACTAGTAACTTTCTAAAGGAAAAATGGGTAAGTTAAAGGTAGAATTAAGTTTCGAATAGCAAAAAGTTGTAGGTTTCAATTAATTCTACAATTTTTATGAAGAAAACTTTTCCAAATTCTAAACCAATTTAAAGATAAAACTAGATTTTCAAAACTGTGCATGGTACATGAAATTTCTTGCACAGATACATTTAAGGAAATTAAAAGGTGTTTTGAAATTAGTTTTTAAGGTTTTATAACTTCTTTAAAAAGAGACTACGATTTTATGAAAATAGTTTCAAAAAGGTTTAAATCTATTTGAATTTTACAAGTGAATTTTAATACATATTATGCCTTACAAAAGGTAATTTCATGAAATTTCAAGTATTTATATTAAAAAATACTTGATTTGTAAAGTTAAGATATTTTCAAGTAAACAAGATATTTTTAAGAAAAAGAAGAAAAATAGACTAAGTCTAAGTGTAACCCTAGTTTTACATGACGGTTTTGGTCAAAAACTATCGTGTAATGTTAATACACTTTTTTCATCTCCTTTTGTTTTTCCTGTCATCCCATGGCCTAATATCCTATGCGTTATTCAAATAGTGGCCCAAACAGCTATAGTATTGAACCCTATTTAACATTAATGTTCAATATAGATCAAGCAACATCACAAAATAAATCTAATCCATCTTGAATTAAAATAAAATATAATGATACACAAAGGACAAAATGTTTAAGTTTGATTCTTTTTTTCCTTGCTTCCTCAACATATGTCCATTCAATATCGGGTCGAAGCATGTGGGAAATATCATTATCGAAATCATCAATCTCCTCAACTGGTGGCAATCCCTTTGTGAATGATAGAATGTCGGAGTAATCTTCTTCATCTTCTTAACCATCACGAATCATTTTTTGCTTCATCGACATAATTAAGGACAGCTCTACATTGTTGGGATCCATTGTATAAAATACTTGGATTACTTGTGATGTCATAATGAATGGATCACTTTTGTATCCCAATCGTCTAAAGTTCACCACTATGATACCATTACTGTCAATACTGACATAATTATTGTCGGCCCACTTGCACTTAAAGAGTGCTACTTGCAATCCACAATAATCAAGTTCCCAAATGTCTTCAATGAAACCAAAGTATTCTTGGTTCCATATACTAGATTCTTATCCTTTGCAGATGAAATATGCATAGCCTTAGCACATATATTACACCACTATTTTGAACGGGATGTTTCTCATCTCTTTTGTGAGTGTAGAATGTATAACCATTGATAAAGTATGATGTATACCGTGTAACTATCATCGACGGTCCTCTAGAGCGATTCATTAAGTCTTGCAAAAAGTCATCCTTCTGAAAGACATGTCTTTGTATCCACAGACAAAAGGTCCAATTGTATTCATCTTGCAACCACTTTTCATTTTTTCTTTTTCTTGGATTTGCCTCTCTTAATTCCTATAGGTACCTATTATGTAAAGTACAGAGACAAACTGGCTCCCATTCACCTCGATTATCGACGAGGGAATGCCATGCATAGGTCTTTTGAGTATATGTTTATAGTCTTTGGCAACCCAATCGCTTCCATGTCAGACAAATATTCGGAGTAAATTTCGACTGATTCCTCCACTATGTGGCTTTCTACTATACATCTTTCCGGCTTATTTTAGTTCTTGACATAACCCTTCAAAACCTTCATGTACCTTTCAAAAGGATACATCATTTCAGGTACACCGATCCACATAGCTTAATTTCCTGTACTAAGTGCACCGTTAGATGAATTATTATGTCAAAAAAGGATGGTGAAAAATACTTCTTAAGCAAGTACGATGTCTTAACCAACTTTTGTTGTAACGAATCTAGTGTAAATGGATCAACTACCTTGAAGCATATCGAATTGAAAAATGAATATAACTTAGTAATTGCAAATCTCATATCTTTCGTTAAAACTCCTTGCAAGACAAGCGATAATAATTGTTGCATCAAAATATGACAATCATGTATTTTCATTCCAATTAGCCTCAAATCTTTTCATAGACACTAACTTTTTGAAGTTGGAAGAATACCCATTGGGTACTTTTACAGAAGCGAGACACTTACAAAGCTTTTTTTTTTTTTTCCTTGTCTTGATAATGTGTACTTTGCCGGAAGTAAATAAGTGGTATTCCCTCTTTTCGTAGGGACCAAGTTAAGTCAAATCTTCAAATCTTTAAGATCCAATCGTACCTTTTCCTCATCTTTGGTCTTATTATGAATGTCAAGCAATGTGCCTACTATTGATTCACAAACGTTTTTCTCAATATGCATTACATCCAAGCAATGTTGAATGAAAAGTGACCTCTAATATGGAAGTTCGTAAAAAATTGACCTCTTTTTCCAAGGTCCATCAACCACCAGATCCTTGTTACTCTGTTTTCTTTTTTTGAGCACTACTTTCAAATCTTTAACCATTTTAAAAACGTCTTCACCTGTCAAAACCCAAGGAAGGATTCTTTCTTCAGTATTACCATCGAAAGCCTTTATTTTGTTTGTGGTATTGATGATTTTTTGGTAAGAATCTCTCATGACCAAAGTAAATGGTTTTCTTACCTTTCTTCAATCGGATGGAAGATGTTTCTTTCATATAGACGGGACAACCAATCGAACTCTTTACTGAATAACTGGATAGGTTTCCATGAGCACGAAAGTCATTGATTGTCCACATCAACATTGCACGAAGTGTGACTGCCTCTTGAAGTTAAGCATATCTAACTTCGATCTCCTTTTCCCATAAGCTCTTTAGATCATCAATTAGTGGTGCCAATATACATTAATGTCATTCTCTGGTTGTTGAGGACCAAAGATTAATAAATTCAACGTTACGAACTTCCATTTCATGCTCAACTTCGAAGGGAGTTTGTCATTGACAAGTATGACGGGCCAAGTACTATGCCTACTACTTATATTACCATGTGGGTTCATATTACCATGTTTGAGGAAAAAAAAAATAATAGGAAATGTCCATAAACTATTAAAGCGTTGTTACGATAGTCATTTATGTTAATTTTTAAACAGAATCAATTAGTAATTTAGTCAAAAAGTGATGCTAACTAATGCATTCTGTCTAAAAATTAATGTAAAAGACTATTTGATAACCATCATCAAAAGATAGTTAACTAGTCCCAATTAGGTTGGTGCCAAACTAACTTCATCCCGCAACCACGAACTTTTATTACAATAAAAGGCATTACAAATTTTGAAAGAAAAAAAAAAAAAAAAAGAACATGCCCTTAGTGTTATAGAAGATGCCCAGAAAACAAATTTCTTTTTAGTTTTTTGTGTACATTGAGTTTGGATGGACAAAGAGGGCAATAACGGAGTTGAATCTAGTGAGTGTACGGACTAAACTTTTAAACAAAAATAACAGAAAAATAAGACAAACTTCTAACATATTCAAATAAAAATACTTTATTATATATAATGTAAATATTTCAAAATAGTATCGTGTATGGATAAAATAAGATACGAATATAAAAATTGAAATTAATATCCTGAAATAAAAATATAATTTAAATTCTAAAATATCCATAGAGTGAAGAAAGGATTCTACAGCGGAACAAAAAAAAAAAAAAAAAGTCATTTGTTATGAACAAACTAAAGAAATGATCAGTGAAAAAAAAAAAAAAACCCTAAAAAGGGGAGGGAATTCAAAGAGTTTATTAACTCAAATAATAAGCATTTCAAAAAAATAAAAATAAAACATCTAAAAAATATTGAAAAAGAAAAGAAAAAAGAGTACCTTAACAATACCTTCCATTTCGAGGGGGCATAGTCAACGGAGAGAAGGCGAAATTTGCAGATGTAGATTGGATGGTGGTGGGGATGGACATAGATAAATCAGATAAATATACTATTTACTTTAAATATCTTAAAAATATGTTCTTTATTTCAACTATTTTCCGAAAATTACTATTTATTTTTTTAGGAAGTTGTTAAATTGTAACTTAATTAGAAGCCCTTGTAGTTACGTTGTACCCAGGCCCGAGACTCTGTTTAGTACATCTCATTATCAACATTAATGTTCTCTCGTTACATTTTAGGGGTAATGTAGGTTAGGTAGGTTCAGAACTTCACCAAAATTGAACTCCCATTTCCAAAAGTCCCTCGATGTGTAAAGAGTTGTGTGAGTTCAGATCAGGCTTTACGACAATTCATCACTTACAGCTTTTGTACTGCGTACTCTTTCAGACGCTTTCATAGCCTAGAAAGGGGATAAAAAATTAACATTGAGATGCTAGAGTAAGCAAATGAAAGAACTTGCAATTTGTTGAAATAAATAAATTTTTTTTTTGCTAGAATTAGTTGAAATAAAGAACTTATTGATTACTTCTTTATCCCAATCAGTGCAATGCCAAGACAGTGCTTGCACAAACAACGCCACAAGGATTCCCATCCAAAGCCCCTGTGAACCTTACATTTAAATGTCTCAAGTACACTACACAATTATGAAAACTACTTAACTAAAAAAAAAAAAAAAAAAAAAGAGTTGGGACAAAATTACAAGCCATCCCAATTTTTTTTAATAAAAAAAGTGGGGTGAAAGCATTACTACACTGAAGAACACGAAGGATATATTTATTGTTGCCCGAGAACAAAAATACTATTTTTATTATTTGAAATAAATTAAAAGAGATTTTCTACTATATGACCTCTTATTTTACATTACAAATAAAAATTATCGCTTTTGACCGTGGGATTAAGTTTTCAGTAGTTTGATGTATGATTGAAGCTGTTACGTGTTGCATGCTGCTAATTTTTAATGTGGCACTAATATATCAACTATTAAAATAACAATCCAATAATTAAAATAACGATTTTTATTAATAATAATGCAAAACAAGAATTCCTAAGGTAAAACATCCCAAATATCGTCAAAAGATACCAACACCAAGCAAAAGAAAAACTCGTGAAAAAGTTCTTTTAGGCCTTGTTTGTTTACCATTTCATTTTAAATTAAATTGTATTTTTTTCATCATGATTTTTATCTTTTTCTGAAAAAATTTGTTATCTTTTATGAAAAATTACTATTCAAATTTAAAAATTTTAAACTAAACTCATTCACCAAACACTCCTTAATAAAAGAAACAATCAAATTAAAAAGGGTCTTAATTATTGGATTAGCGAATCACGACTGAGTCACAAGAGTCGCGAGGAAATCGTGGTCATGACGGATCTGATGATCTGGGTTGCCCCCACCGGGATATTGGGGTGGTCGCTGGAGACCTCCCATCCTCCATGTCGGCGGCGACAAAGCTTCTCCATCGCCCTCCTGAAGCTAGTTACTGATCATGTTTTTTTATCTGGTTTCTGTAATTGATTTTGATCTTTGTTTTTCTTTTCATTTAAAAAAAAAAAAATCAACAACTCTCAAAGAGCAAAGCAGATTCCAAAAATGGAGAATCAATCCACCCCGCTTGCTTGTTGGGCAACATAGTTACGTGTTTTTTTTTTCCTAAAGCATTGTCCAAAAAAAAAGACGCGGAAAGGGGGGGGGCCCACAATATGGGCTTGTGTCTCCTTGGAAGAGCGTTTCACACTGCAGTCGTTGTGGACAAGGGTTTTAAATTTTTTTGAAATGTTTTTTAAAATAATAATAAGGGGTGATACGTTTTACGATTTATTTAGTTTATTTTTTTAATTTCAACCGTTTAAAAATAGTTGATGGTCAATGATACGTACGCCATTAATGGGATTCCTCGAAACACCCCAACATATTTTATGGTTACAAAATCACTCAACAAAACAGAACTATCCATTTCCACGAAATAGTGATTTTGTGTAAGGGGTGTTTGATGGAGTAGTTTGAGTTGAGATTTTTAAGTTTTAATAATAAATTTTTTTGAATTTTCAGTAAAGATAAAAAACTTTTTGAGAGAAAGACAAAAACTTTTTAGGAAAAAAACAAAAAAAATTTTGAGATGATTTGAGTTGGTGTACCAAACACCTTATAAAAAATAGATAAATAAATAACCATAAACTAAAAATAAGAACCCAGAAAATTAAAGTGGGACATAGACAAAAACGTCAATAAAAAAGGTAAGGAGATAGAAATAGTTGGCGTGCCACGCATCAGGATGGGCATCTAATCTGCTTTCACACATTACTGAATCCCCAGAACAACTCTATTACTGGTGAAAACTAGACAGGGTATCTCCTCTTCAAGCGTTGTCATGGATTTCTCGTACTGGAATGCGGGTTCTTTGAATCAGAGTCTTGAAGATAGCACTCAACCACTGTAGTTAGAGTTTCTAGCTATTTCTTTAATTGACCGACGGCGTAATGTGAAGATCAAAAGGAAGCTCGATTTCGACAGCTTCGAGGGTTGCTCCTTAAAAGCGGCAGGTAGTAAAAGAAGATTTCTTTAGGGGATTTTTAAGGCATTTAACAACATACTTGTGAGATGTAAAAGGACAGTGTATATGACAACGTACTCATTGCAAATGTGGTTTTTACAAAAGACATGACAATCTCATCTATCGCTTACTAATGCTTGCAGGAATATGAGTATTATTGTTTCCAAAAGTTGAGCTAATCATGTTGATGCCAAAGGGATTGTTCTGGCTAATAAAAGAAAAAATGCAATATTGATGCAATAATTGGAAATAAGATCGAAGCTAATTTGACGAGGATGATGCTAGTGGACCTGGGAATTTGGGCCAGGCCAAACGGACAGGTCCGCGGCTCATTATTTAGGCCCCACCTGGCCCACATTTTATGAGCTCAATAAAAGCCCGGCTAGTAAGAGCCGGGCTGGGCTCTCCTTTAGGCCCAGCTCGAATATATATTTATATAACCATTGAACCAACGGCTATTAAAGCTATTGGTCCCAACGGCTTTAAGCCTTTAATTTTTTTTTAATAATAATAATAATAAATTTTTTATTAAAAACTTTAAAATTATTATTTTTATTTTTTTTTAATTTCATTCCTATTCTATAAATACCCTTCTACTTTTTCATTTTTTCACACATCTTCTCTCATTTCAATCTCTTATTCTTTAATTTCTTTCTCTATATTCTCTTATTTCCAATTTCTCAATTCTTATTATTCAATAATTAATATTCTATAATTTTTTTTTTGTCTAATCTCCTAAATTTACAATAACTCATATTCTCATTATTTTTATAATCCCCATTCTTTTATAAATCATAACCTATATAACAACATTCTCATTATTTATCTACTTTTTACTAACTCATATTCTCATTCTTATTATTTCTAAATTTTAAATTTCTAATACTTACTTTCCTACAAAAAAAAAAAAAAAAATCAAAATGGATCCAAATCCAAATATTTAACAACCAATTGTTGATTTTGATGATGATTATTACGGGATGGATGACCGCAACATCGAAGATGATGAATTTTTTATTTTTTATTTAAGATAAAATATTAAGACAAATTATTAAATTATAAAAAATATACAAATTTATTCAAAAATTACAAATAAAAAATAAAATTAAATAAAAATTTAAAAAATTAGGCTAGGCCGGCCCAGCCCAGCCCGCTCTAAGCCCACGGGCCGGGCCGGGCGGCTTGGCTTATATTTCAAAAATTTGGACCGGACTGGCCGGGCTGAATTTTGAAATAGCCATCAGGCTCGGGCCAGGCAGCCCGCATTCCCAGCACTAGATGCTAGTAACAATAATTGTGTTATTGCTAAAAAAAAAAGTGGAAATTATATCTCGGATTCTGTAAAGAAATTAGCAGATTTAGATATTTTGAGGAAAAAATTGAAAAAAAAAAAAAAGTTAAGAAAATTTCATCCTACAAACTTAATGCTCATAGTATAAAGGATTTAAAAATGAGAAAATTCTGATGGTATTTCTTAGATTACTTTATTTGCTTACTGTTGGTTTTGGATTTTTTTGTTCCCTCTTTACTCTTGGGATTTTTATGTTTTTAGTTTTGAAAGACATTTTTCCCTTTTTCTTGTTAATTTTAAACTTTCGCATATTTAACGGGGAAAAAGGATAAACATTGCACATAGTAAAAATTTATTCATAGATAAAGTACAATCCATACACATCAAATTTTATACAATCCAAGACAGTTGATTATTTCATATAATACAATCCAAACACACACAGTATACTACAAAATCCAATCCGACATTATCACAAACAAGCCAAAGAAAGATGACATGCATCTTTTTTTATTCATTTCGGAAATCAAACTTAAAAATACTAGATTTCTTGCTCTTAATCTTCAAGGGAAATGGGTTTAACAAACACCAACGAGGCACAATCCTTTGTCAGGCATTGATTTTGAGTACCATACCCATCTCTTCCATCGTAAAGCCACATTGCCATTCTTGTAAAATTCGTGACGAGTTCAACAAATGTACGAGAGAAGCCGGAAATTGTAACTCTATCTTCATTCATCTGTTTCCATGCTTCAATTGAAAGAGATAATATATGCCGACGTGCTTCGCATTCAGAAACACCAGTTTCATGCATGTAACACGAGATTGATGTAGCAACGTCCCCGTTGTTTTCCTCAAACTGATAATAAAAATAAAGTAGACCGTGAAAGACGGACGGTTCTAATAAAGCAACATTAAAGAGAGCTATATTAAAAATTTTACTTGAATCCTACTAGAATATGGTAACAAGAATGTCATTTAGGTTGTAAAAGTAATATGATAATTAGAGAGCTATATTCAAAATTTAACTTGAATCCTACAAGAGTATGGTAACAAGAATGTTGTATAGGTTGGAAAAGTAATATGGTAACAAGAATGTTATATGTATTTATCTTAACATAAGTTTTATTCATCTATATGAAGGATATAATTTCCTAATAATAAGATAGTTTAACTAAAAATTTTGTCCTCTCACCTAAGTAATAAAGCAATTTTAACAAATTTTTTTTGCTAATAATTAAAAGAAGGGTAAATTGCTCGTTTAGTCTATGAACTTTAAAGTTTGTGTAACTTTGATCCCCGTACTGTATTTCATAGTTTAAATGATCTTAAACTATTAAAATGTCACAATAATTATTTATGTTAATTTTTGGATGAGATCCATTAGTATTTACAGAAATGATAATTGCAGAAGGCAATTTATTCTTTAAAAAAAAAAAAAAAAAAGAGTAAGTATATGTTAAAAGCAAATTAACTTGGTTGTTTCTTTTTCTAAGCTAAATGGGAGTATCGAGAGAGCTTACTGAATCTGTGGCTAGATCATTTCGATAACGAATAATCAGAGATGATTGGCGGACTATACTGGGATATGCAGCGTCCAATTGCTCCAAGGCATCTTTCTTTATTGGATTTTCAGTGCAGAAGAAACCAACGATTAGGACAACCTGTACTGCTACTGATACCCAGGCATTTTCCATTTTTTCATGGAAACTAGGTATAGTCTTACTACGATACCACTTTGCCTCCTCGAGATAAGCTTTACAAACATCTGCCCACTGATAACCATTTAATGGGAAATTAATTATTTATAAACTAAGTTACAAGATGGAAGGTAGAAATAAATTGCTAAGAAATTGAATAGTAAAAGAAGGCAAAATACCCAAAACATCCCATATTTCTAGCCTAACTAGCACTTTTTCCTATTAAAAAAATCTTTAATATCTTCTATATCTATAGATTCAGTCACACAATACCAGTTAAAGTAATTAATATTTTTTTAATATCAAGACTATCCTTCCTAATCTATGTTAAATACTAAAAAAAAAAAATCTTTATTATGTAAGACATTTAAGTTTTTAAGATCTATCATATTAAAAATTTTAGTTTAATTAATAGATAGAGAAGGATAATTTTGGAATTTTTAGAAACCCAATCGTTTTAGGAGGCATTTTGTGACTGAGTTTACAAACATATGAGGTGTTTTGGACTGTTATATGATAGAATAAACAGAAATGATATTTAAATAAAACGTAGGAGGTGTTTTTGATATATAATTTTCAAATAATATATAGAATTCGTACGAACATACCATGTTCTTTAGGTACTTAATGATATGGAGTCCTTGTTCATTTAGAACGTTAAAGGCCACCTCATTTGTAAAGTTGAAAATAGCAAGAAAAGTCATCTTCATGTAGTATGGCAGCTGATCCATTGCATTTATGTCCCAACTACAACGTATACAAAAGGAAACAAAAATTGGATTTGGTACTACTACAAATTTGCTGAAAAATGATGGTCTTTAGAAGACAATTTTTAAAAAAAACTGTCATCTAAAATAGGATAAAAATGCGGCACAGAGTTGCTATTACGAAAACCGTTGTTGAAGCAACGGATTCAACAATAGTTTTCAAACCCATCGTAAAAAATGGAGATTAGGTTAATATCATACTAACAAGAACAAAGCACGTGAGGCGCTATACCTTACAAAAGCAGTAGTGAACAGCTCCAGTTCGTCTAGTGTGCCATAGACATCATATGTGTCATCCAACATTGCCATAAAGTTGAATAACTTTGATTCCATTATTCTACAATATGCGTATTGCGGCTCAAATACCATCGTTATATTCCATAAGGTATTTTCCACTATTCTGTCTCTGAAAAAGTTCATCTTTTCTGGAATCTTAAGGTCCCTCCACCACCTATGTATGCAAAATAAAGGACGAAACAACAAAATTAAGTCCATGTTTTTACCTTTTAGAACAAAAATTGCATATACATACAGCACACATATATATATTTATGGATAAACGAAAAATTATCCAAAAGAATAAATGGGTGAAAAACTAATCATAAAGACATCTAAAAAATGATAAAAGCATCCCAACAAAACATAAAATAAAGGAAAGGAAAATTGTAAAGGAGCATATTGATAGAAAAAAAAAATTATTTTCTCAAACGAAAAATTATCCAAAAGAATAAACGGTTAAAAAATTACACCATATTTGACATCTAAAAAAAATGTTGAAAGCATCCCAACAAAACAAAAAATAAAGGAAAGGAAAATTATAAAGGAGCATATTGATAGCAAGCAAAGTTATTTTTTCTATTTAAATCCTTCTCATTTTTCCGAGCAACAAGTAAACTTATAGTTTCAATATTGAGTTCCTGAAAATGTACTGGTCCAAATTTTAATGTTTAATATCTAAGTTAAATGTGTTTAATATAGATTAATTACGAAACATTGATTCACATTATTAAATTAAAAAAGATGTACGAAATGTTGACTTTCTGTATATGTATAACGATTGATTTCATAGACACAAGCCTACATACAAGAATTCCGTACTAATTAGCCCAAAAAAAAAAAAAAAGGTAAGCCTACAATAAAGATTAACATCAATGCGATATATATATATATATATATATATATATTCTTTGAAAATACTTCAATGCGAAATATTGATACAAATTTTATCGTTGTCTGATCAACTAAAGATAATTATTTTTTTTATTGAATATTATTTATATTTTAATTTCAGAAAAAAAAAATTTTAAAAACAAAAATTTTAAAAAAAAAAAATTTGAGTAACAGATAACTAAAAAATTAATTATTAATATGTACTTTTTTTATTTACGAATAGAGAAATGCTTTGTTTCTTAAAACAAGAAGATCAACTAGAGATAATTTATTAATATACTTATTTATGAATAAATTAATGAAGTCTTTGTTCCTAAAACAACAACAACAACAATGTAGTGCTAGCAATGTCATCATCTGATAATTTTGCAAAGAATACCTGGACAATTGTCTCAACTCTTCCTGGTATATGGACTGCACAATGTTGTAATCCAAGATAGAAAGCTGAAGGAAAGTAGGATTCATGATCTCAGGGCTCCTCCGATATAACTCAATAAACCACCTGGCTTCGAGCCTAGGCACCCTCCAGTGTAGTGGAACTTCCAAGGCGTGGCCGACTAGTTTAGAAAGATAGGTTTCGTCTTCGTTCTGCTTGACAAATTCTTGGAGATGTTTGGAGGTAAATTCTATTGCTTCCTCCAAAGTGGTTTCACCATGCATCAAAAGGAAGGAAGCTTCGTATAAATATAACAAACCCTTGACATCATTTCCTATACTTTCTTTGAACTTTCCTGACTCATCCTTGAAAACATTGAAAATCTCTACCACGTGATAAAAAGACTACATTAGTCTTTTTATTAGAAAATAATAAATTAAAATTAAATAGAAAAACTTGATCTAAACCGTTAGGATTGAGGGTTGGTGCAAGTACCTTGAGGAACCGAATATAGATGTTGTCGAAGGAGTCTAAATTTTAGAGCTGTGGCATACAAATTATCCTTCCAAACACCACTTTTAAAATCATTAGCACTGAATATACCTTCCAAAATATTCTTTATTTCATCCTCAAAGTGATAAGATATCCCAAGTCTTTGCAGAATATCGATATTCTCAAGCTGGACTAAAGGATTTGTTATCTCCTTGAGCATCACCGTCACCTTGTCCTTCAGTTTGTTACGTTGGCTGGCATATGCGCCTTCTCCCTGCATGCACTTCTGATTATTTGTTTGTATTTCTCATTCACAAATAGAAATATAATTTTTTTTTTTATGAATATAACAATTGATTATTTTCATCTATACCCCTTGAATTTTAGGGTCACTTTCACTTTGCCCCTGAACTTTGAATCTAAAAACAAACAGAAAAACAGACAAAAAATAATGGAAACCATTATATCCAGTTAATACCTCAGTATATTCACTTTTGATTGACTGGACATAATCAAAAGTCCAAATTGGTGGATATTTGCAGTACCCGGGTCGCCTAGCCACATTTTTCTCATCCAAAATTCCGCTGTTATCCGCAGCCATGCTTAACATTGATAAGAATTTGTAAGTACATGTTCGAACAACTTTAGTAAAAGAAAAATAGTTGGTTTTTTTTTTTAAAAAATATTATTATCAATTTTATATTTAACAATTAGGTTTACAATTTAAAATGCCGTTCATTAACATGTAATGATATGTCATGTCAACAAAAGCATGAACTTTATCGACGGAAGCAGACAAGAGAGCTTATGAATTGTTTGGTATATATCACGGCATTAAAAAAGAGACGGAAGGAAAAAAAAAAAAAAAGGCCATCGTTTGGTGACACCTACCAAAACTGAATTGTCTACTGAGCCCTTCACTCAATTTATTCAATTAAAAAATAAAAATAAAAAGCAGTACATTAACTTCAAAACATAAGAAATTAAGAAAGCATAAAGCAAAAGTTATATCCCGAAAGTTAAATCCCCAAGGGAAAATTCTGAAAAAGAAAAAAAAAAGTATATGATATGGAGAAAATTGAGGGGAAAACAAAACAAAACAAAACAAAACAAAACTGTAGGAATCGAAAGAACGCTATGTCTCGATAATCACAAAAAGAAGCAGATCCTGAAATGTTATCCACTATATGGACACCTGGCTACTTGCCACAGACATACTAAGCAACTTCAATCAAACTCTCCACTATATAGTTATGAATAAAAATACAAATACTTTACATACGTGTGTGTACATATATACATACATATATATATATATATATATATTACCTTGAATAAGTATATGTTCTTTTGCTCTTAGCTTAATGTTACAATGCAAGCCTACTCGGTGATGGACAATGGAGTTTGGGTGATCTATTTATAGCGCCCGAGTGGTGAAGAAGGTTGGAATAAAAAACAATAAAACAATCAAACGACAGAGGTATACAAGCACCGTCAATTACATATTATTAAATAAATCTACGACTTGACAGGCAATGAAAGAGTGGTGATTTATAAATTTAATTGACAGGACGCAACTACTCTTTTTGGCTGGATGCTAGTCATCTTCTGCATTTATAAATTCAATTTACATCACATGTTTCAGGTCTTCTCTACCATGTAATAAGCCCGAACAAACTTATAGGTGTCAATTATTATTTTTTATTTCCATTTATGGCCCTCTTTTAAGGCATAAAAAGTATAATTTATTAAAAAAAAAAAGTACGTGATTGCAGACATAACTGACATAGCAGAAGCGTTAAAACTTGATAAAAAGATAAACTAGAAGACAAAGATAACAAAAGTAAAATGATTAAAAAAAATGATAGACAAAATGTAAAAGGACATATATATATATATATATTTTGATATACATTTTCAAATCTGTTGATTTATACAAAATGCCAGGTAATAGGATTAAACTGTTGATTCATCTAGAATGTCAGGAAAATGGACATCAGTCACTCGTTGGTTCACACAGATAATAATTTATTTTAAAAAGTTGAATATTAGCCGCTTACATAGTTAGAAGAGAGGAGGTTCCACATTTTTCATAAGCTCTTTTTGATTACCAGCTAGCTAGGCAACTACTTAACTCATCTATATTCATTGTCGCTAGGGTTGCATGCGACAGTACCGCATTGGAATGTGAAATGTCGTTTTTATATCATCTGCACATGCATTGAACAAGTAGCCACCAAGGTCTCTTCGATTACTTAAAACAATCGGGTTCCGGTTCTTTAATTTCTTGCCTCGGAATGTGAACGGTTTAGCATATATTTAGAGTGTGTTTGGTGGAGTAGTTTGAGTTGAGATTTTTTAGTTTCAATAGTAAATTTTTTTGAATTTTCAGAAAAGACAAAAAACTTTTTAGGAAAAAGACAAAAACTTTTGGGGAAAAAGACAAAAAATATTTTGAAATGCTCCACCAAACATAGCCTTAGTCATCACATACATAAATATGTGTATATGGAATTTATATGGAGTTTATTATTATTATTATTACTGTTAGACTATGCTTGTAATCACTAGTGTCTTCAATTTTCAATATAATCCTGATAATAATTTATTTCAAATTATTTGAATGCTAAAAGTTCACTTTTACGAGTTTCATTGCATAACAAAAAAATAAAAATAAAAATGAAAATGACATTTGAGATATCATTATATCATTAGAGTATAAAATATGGAAATGTTATTTTTCACTGCCTTTTGTAGCAAATATAGTAGCATAGATGTATTGTAGATGGTCTAATAAAGATAATAAAGTGTAGAAATGATATTTGAAGTATGAAAATGCTCCAATCTCTTTTAGAGGAAATATAGCATTGACATTGTCAAATGTATTGGAGATGGTCTTAGGTTTATCTAGAAAAGTAGAAAGTATGTCCTTTTTTTTTAAGCTCAAAATGTCTACATTTCAATTTTCAAACGTACATAAAAATTCATATCATAGACTATTCAGTGATCAATTTTCGATATTGAAAATATAAAAATACCCTTAGACTGGTAAAAATGGAAATTTAACATGCTTTTAAAAATTAATGTGTTGTTTATTAACAATTGACAACAGATAAAAATGAATGTGCTGTTTATTAACTATTGACAACAGATAGACTATTTAGTATTTATTAAGAAAAGACTCAAAATTATGTTATTTGCCATAATTACTGTATATTGAATACAAGGGGAAAACTTTAATAAAATTAGAAATTCTATACGGGTCAGGCTGAGGCTATAATCCGAAGATCTAAAATCTCAAACAAACCCTGTTTAGGGTGTTGGATTAGGCTCAAACAGATGTAATCCGATCCATATTTATAGCTTTATATAAAACTTGCTTGCTTATGATTTTCTTCGAAACTCAGCTTCTATTGCTCCTTAAGATCTATACTAATGTCAAAAGCAAAGGGCACATTATTTTTGAATTTCACTTGTTTCAGCTGAATTTTTATATATTGAAAATAACTTTGGAAAAATTATTATGATTCACGTCGTTGAAGCTCCAGTAACACGGAGTATAGGAACGGATGTCAAAATTCCAAACAACGGCTCAAGTTCACCATCATACGCTTAATTTCAAAGTTTTTTGAATCCTTAAAGAATAGTAGAATCCATATTCGTATATTATTTTTCGATCAACCTCAACAATAAAACATCAAAAACGACCACACATGAATTTTCATGTTTCCCTTTTTGTGGTGCCGAGACTCATGGCAGTGATTAATTCAGCGAATAGCAATTATTCGTCAGTTACTCAACATTTTCTTAGGTAAATATTAGGTGGTTTATTTGGCATCTTTGAACAGGACTTTAGTTTTACCTTCCACCAAGTTGAGCTCAAGAAATTAAAAAATTGGAATAATAAGCGATGACAACTTGAGATGGCTCGCTAACTCGAAAATAATAATGAATTGGAAATAGATGGAAAAAAAAAAAAAAGAAGGAAAAAAATTAACGAAAATGGAGCAGAAAAAATTGTGAAAAGAAATGGAATCTAATAGGTAGATAATGGCATATGATTCAAAATGTCAAGATCTCAAATTACATAGCGTTCCTCTTTCCAAAAACAAAGATAAAGAGTTATGATATACAATATAGAACCACTTTTCCAAACAAAAGACACATAAGTAACTAGGACGTACTAAAGAAAATGCCATAAAACCTAAAATCCTATATTATTCTTTCGCTTGCTCCGATCCAACATTTTGATCATCAGCTCAGAGCTATCCCACAACTGCCACTGCCACCACCATCACCACGCAGCAAACAGCGATGGCACAAACAGCAGCCACTGGACCGGCCACTGCATTTGCCGCCACCACAATTTGGTGGGCTGCGTTTAGTGCCGCTTTAAAAAAAAAGCTCCAAAACCCCATCAGCAAAAGACTCAAAAATTAAAGCTCTCCTTTCTTCAGACATATTTGTATATCTTCAAACAAATTCAAATATTGCAATGACTCAAATGCATTAATTGCTATTCATTTGTATAGGAAAAGTGCAAAGGTGCAGTTCATATTTAAGTTAATAAATTCAGTATTGATTTTTTTTTTTTTTTTTTTTTTTTTGCTGAACTTAAGAGTGGGGTAACATGAACTTTACACCTTTAGGTGAAATCAGATGTTATAAATGTTACTGCTAGACTATACCTGCAATCACTGGTGTCTTCAATTTTTAATATAATCCTGATAATAATTTATTTTAAAAAGTTGAAAATTAGCCCCTTATATAGATAGAAGAGAGGCGGTTCCACATTTTTCATAAGCTCTTTTTGATTACCAGCCAGCTAGGCAACTACTTAACTTATCTATATTCATTGTCGCTAGGATTGCATGCGACAGTATCGCATTGGAATGTGAAATGTCGTTCTTATATCATCTACGCATGCATTGAACAAGTACTAGTAGCCATCACTAGTTGTCCGTAGATTAGAAAAAATAGATGTGTTTATATTTACTTTTGGAGTTAGATGGCGTGTGTTTTGGAAAATACATAGTTGTAAAGAATTAGGTGCTTACTCGTCCCTACCTACCATGAAGTAAAACCCAAATATGTTGTTGCAAACTATAAGGAAAAACCGACGTTGACTTAAATTTGTTTATGGAAATGGTTAAGTATATGTTGTTAAATGGAGAAGTCAGGAGAAAAGAAAATGGTGAATCTTTTTTTGAGGTATTTGTTTTTGAAAAATTATGAGAGGAATGGAAAGATGAAAAAGTAGGAATCCTTAAAATTGATTCGTTTTGAGGGATACACAGAAACATAAATAACAGCAAGTGTTACAGCTGCATCAAGCCAAGTCATATGAAGAATGAGTACATGATTTGGAAAATTGAGTAGGGTGATGAAAGATATACTAGAAGAAGATCACGAATGCAAAAGTATCATAGAGTGATGATAGTTGCGTTAACCTCATATGCCATTAGAATGATTGGGTGATTGGCTTTGGAGCTACATTCCTTGATACTCCTCATGGTCACGTACTTCTTCATGTTCTATTCCATCGGTTATGTCGGGTTAATACTATTTTCTTGGATACTAAACTTGGAAGCAAATTAATACTCAATACTGTCACACATGTATTGGATATTCTCTTTAATCTAGCTATATGAAATTGATTAGAAAAAATTAAAAGCAAGGAAAAAAAATAATTGTTGATGATTCACTCAATGTACTCTAGGGAAAAAAAAAAAGAAATAATAAACCCTTTTTACTGTTACTCCTCAACGTGCATGAAAAGAAAGCTAAATAAAGAACTTTTAAAAAGTTCAGATCTTGGGCCTCAATAATATAGTTCAGAGTACCAAGCTGAACGCCAGAATAATGTGTTTTTCTAACCTCCATTTGACACCCCATTTTGAACCATGTTTTAAACTTTTCTCTACAGTATATCTCTCACAAAATTTGGACTTAGTGTCGAATTTTAGGTTAGAACCTAAGTATAAGCATTAAACAGTTGCAATATTTGATGAATAGAAAAACAAGGAACACCTTCAAAGAAACGGCGAGCACTATAACCTTCAAAATATTCTTATATCAAAATTTAAAAAAAAAAAAAAAAAAGGGAAAATTCGCACACTATGAAACTGATACCTTTCACTGTTCTTTTGTTACCATGTGAAATAGGTGGATCATTTGTCCATTCAGTATTTTTTTTTTTCTATTGACATGGGGCCCTAAGACAGTGAGCACCCACTTTACCCTAAGAAGAAGGAAAAAAAAAAAAACTATCAGGTTTCAAATCTCGGATCTAAGAGCATTAACTTCTTCTTCCCATCCACTGAGTTAGCCCTATCAGAGATGTTTAGTCATTCATTCAGTGCGTAATTCACCAAGGTCAATTCGTCTACACATATTCTAGTTTGATAACTTAACATTCTAACCCTGAATTAAAAAATGCTTTATCTAATTTATTTTTATATTAAGGGAAAATGAAGGGGGATTATCAAGTCTTTAGCGAACTTTTAGGTCCCAAATAGGACATTAATATAATTGAGTCTCGTTTCATTTGATGAAGTTAAGCTTAACAAATTAGTTGATTATGTTAATTAGTGTGTCATTTGTTTTGGTAATTGTACTTGGTGCAATGTTTGAAATAGGGTGAAGAAGGGAGATAATCTCTTTTGGACTTTAAATGGAAAGAACAGCCGTGGTCGAAATTATGATCTTTTCGGCCTAAAACAATGAAAGTATCACTTCCCCGTCGGAATCGCTTGCGAGGTCTCGCTCTTTCTCCTCTCTCCATTCTTTCCCTCTCCTTACTCTCACTTCTTTGCACAAACAATTAACTGAAGTTAGGAATGGGGATCCTAATTGCCTCTTCTCTTCATTCAACAAAAATAAAAGGGAATGGGGTCCTAGTTTTTTTCCAACTTGGTACAATATAAGCATCATCTTTCCACCTGGTTATCTTTCCTATTGTTTTCTCTTTCCTCAATTAACTTTTTTTTAATTTTGATAAATTGAGTGAGGGCCTTATTGGTAATCATTTTCTCTCTTTCTTTGGCTTAGCAACTAAAAAAACAAGTACCTGTGTACTATATGTTATCGTTTTTGCTTTCGGTCAAAAACGTCTTTCTTTCCTTTACTTTAGTAAATTGAGTGAAGACCTTGTACGATGTCTATTATTTTCTCTCTTTATTTTGCTTAGCACCTTAACAAAATATATTTATCATACATTATTGTTTTCTCTTTCCTCAATCACGTCTTTATTTCTTTTATCTTAATAAATTGAGTGAAGGCCTTGTATGATGTCAATTATTTTCTCTCTTTCTTTTGCTTAGCACCTTAAAAAAATATGTTTGTACTAGCACGTTATTGTTTTCTCTTTACTCGATCGTGCCTTTCTTTCTTTTATTTAAATAAACTGGGTGGGGCCCTCTATAATAGACTTTTTTTTCTTTGAATATATAAGCAAAATTTTATTAAAACATAAAAGAAAAGATCTTACAAACCTTTAAAAAAAAAAAGAAAAAAAAAAAGGAAGCAAGTGTTGATAGATCTTTCGAAGTATAACATACCTAAATGTAAAAGTAGCAATGTTGACAAAATTGAATAATTGAAATAAAGTTAAGAGTTTTCATCTCCGATATTTGTTTATTTATTAAAATAAAAGGAAGGAAATAATAAAATTTTAAAATTCAACTAGGAGATCAAGTAGAATTATCTTGTACGTTTCATTATATTCGGTTTACAACTACAGTAAAGTTAATGTACAAGTATTCAGTACTCTACCCAGATCTTCGAGCTAATTTGGATATCGTTTGTAGATTTCAATGTCCGCAAAAAATATTTCTTTGAGCTAGGGTATAAATAATTGTAATTTCATTTTTCATATGTTCGGCCCAATAAAATAAAATAAATCATGTTAGAAAAAAGAGAATATGTCAGAGAATTCTACAGTCGCACCATTTTGACAAAAACTAGAAATTGTAAATTTGAAATTGTGACACAAAACTAGAAAGAAAAGGAACTCTTGTAGTACAATATAACCACAGGTTTTATGAAATCCGAATCCCTTAAACTCAAAATTTGGAGTATAAGTTATAGATCTAAAAAATAGATTTTTTAAGCTTTCCAACAAGATATCTTGCACCTCAAACCGATTAAAATACAATTATTAATGAATTTTACAAGTTAACACTACGGACTGAAAGATTTTGTTGGAATCCTATACCAGCCACTGGTTTTGTTAGCTTTGGATTAGTAAACCATAATATTTTGAAACATTGTTCTTGATGTAGAAACTAGACATTATAAGCTTTCCAATGACATATTCTTATGGATGTAATATTAAGGATTAGGGGTTTGTTGTTAGATGGATTGCTAAGAGAGATGTCCTTACTAACCTCGATATTAATTGCTTATTCTCGCCATTTATTCAAAAGAAAAAAAAAAAAAGAACTTAAAAAGAAAATGGTCGTCTTATATAACCACAAAAAAAAAAAAAAAAAAAAAAAACTTTGAAGAGAAAGAAGGACAAAAAAAAAATTTATTGCGTTCAAAATTTCAGAGATTTTCACATGTATGATACAGCCCAATATATGTGAGTTTTGTCATGGTTCCCTCGTTATTACAACTATTTATTTATTTTTTAATAAATACTCTTCAAGTGGCCTTTGTTTTATTATTATTATTATTATTATTATTATTTGGGTTAATATTATAATTAGGCACTGAATCTTATACATCATTAGTAAAAATTATTGATTTGACGATGATTATAACCGTCGGCTAAAGTTAACATGACGGTTATCTAATCGTTATGTAATCCACCATTGTGGAAAGTTTTCAGATACCATGACAGCTAATTAACCATCATGGTTGGGTGATATTCCACGACGATTAACAAACCGTCATGGAACAGATAAATAAGACGGTAAAATTTACTAATGTGAAGACTTTACATGACGATTTTTAAATGATTAAATTTTTATTTCAATTTTATATTCATTAATTTTTTTTTACTTTTTTTATCTTCATCTGTTTTTATAATTTTCTACCTAAGGATCATAAGGGTGATGTAAAATGTCCAGTGGCCAATTATTCAAAAGCAATAAGCAGAACGATGAAAGTTCAATCATAAAATGATAAACCTTTAATAACTTGAACTAAATAAAAATAAATAAATAAACTCGCTATATTTTAGTCCAACCAAAAGAAAATTAGTTCATGAAGCACAATTATTTATATACTTACTGATGGTTAGAGTGTATTTATATAGTGGTTTGCAAAACGTTTGAATATCATCATATGGTTAAATGTAAAGGTGCATAAAAATTGTATACAATATATTTTAATCTGTGCTGAATAAATTGTCTAATAGTTATTTCATAGCGTGGCCAGATCATAATTCAATAGATGACTAAGGAACGAAGAGTTATACGTTCGTTAATTAATGAAGATTTTTTATATAGGAAAAAAAAAAAAAAAGAAATAATCTAAGGTGAACTGAGAGCTCAACTAGTTAAGAAAGCTATCACATCCCAACTAGTTAAGTTGTCACCTGTTGGACATAATTGTAAGTCAAGCCTTCTGCTCAAATGTTATTAGAAATAACAAATTAATAGTATACAAAGTCCAATTTCAAAAGAGAAAATAAGCCCAAAAAAAAAAAAAAAAAACCAACTCAAAAAAGCATACAAGCATGCAACAAGAAATTTGATAAAAAACTTGTTGAGATAGAAATTCAAATGGAACAGGACAAATTAAAAACCTTAGATGGTAGCTTTGAAAATTTCTTAATAGATGCCTAATTTATTTATTTATTTTTTTTTTTCAATTTGGGGATCGGAGAACTCGAACTATACACATTTAGATGGAATCAGATGTGATATTAACGTTAGACTATGCCTGCAATCACCTAATTTAAAATTTTCAATAAAAAACCTAATAAAAAAAAGAACCAAAAAATATAAATTATCAAATGACTACTTTATTTTTACTTCAAATTAAGAAGTCACTACATAAAATAGGACATTTTTTGGCGGTTTATTAATAGATTTCATATAAAATAATAAAGAAGAAGAAGAAGAAAGAAGAAAAAAAATTCCTAGTTAATGACCATCAAGGTGAGTAAGGTATTGGTACAACATGAAGCGGAAATTTCTTACAAACACTCATCCCATAAACTTCAGTCATATCCTTATTCTCAACTGATCCAGCTTCATGTGGCAACTTCCAGTCAAACCAATACAGAGTATTGGCAATCAAATATTCAATACTACTAATGCCAAATGCAAGTCCAGGGCATCTCCTTCTTCCAAATCCAAGTGGGATCAACTTAAAATCTTGACTGTTGAGGTCTATTGAATTGTTCTCAAATCTCTCTGGAATGAACTCTTCTGGTCTTTCCCAGAAGTCCGGGTGCCTATGGATCGCCCAGGCATTGATGATGACTCTTGTTTTCGCAGGAATGTCATAGCCTCCCAGCTGAACTCTTGCGGTTGTTTCTCGAGGAACTAGAAGAGAAATCGGTGGATGGAGCCTCATGGTTTCTTTGACAACATTTTTTAAGTAGTCCATTTGGTTGATGTCGTTCATATCCACTTTTCCTTTCTCTCCTACCACTCTTCTGATCTCCTCTTGGGCTTTCTTCATTACTCTTGGATATCGCAGTAACTCTGTCATTAGCCATTCCATTGTTGTTGAAGTGGTTTCAACTCCAGCACCAAAGAGGTCCTGAAGATACATTTTTACATACTTTTAGTCTTCATTTCCGTTGTTATTGAATTCTCCCAAAACGCTAATATAGAATATTGATTTCTATATTTAGTACTTAGTTGGTTAAAAAAAAAAAACTAATATTCTGAAAAATAAAATTGTAGGAGCTCGAGGAGGAGGGAGGAGCCTCATGTGGAGGGAGTAGCTTTTTAATAAAGGATGAGAGGACTCAAACTCTTCATTTTATAGGATTGCTGGATGTTGATTTACAAATAGACTATACTTTCAGGTATTTTATTTTAGGGTTTTCATTTTATTTTACTTTATTTTATTTTTAATTTTCAAAATAAATTGGTTTAATTATGGGTATTTTTACTTTTTGTCCATTATTTCTAACAGTGTGTGGAGAGGATGATTTAAATAATTCATTTAAATTGATTAAAATGAGATCAATAGGATCAAGTATCAAAGGGATCAAGGAAGGGATCAAAAAGGATAATGGGATCAATGGATCAAATTATTAATTTTTTTTGAACTCATTTTTTTAACCTTTTTTTTTTTTTTTTTTTTTTGTAATGATACAGAACTAAGGGGATACAAAATTAATCTGACAACTACACTTCAATGAGATCTTATATAGGATTTTATTTTTTCTTTGCTGCAAAAAACGGCAACCAAAGAGGAACAAACAAATAATAGAGGGGACAAAAAAAAAAAAAAACCATAACGTATGTAAGTAATGTCAACTAAATTTCATTTGAAATTATAAATAATATTTTGTATTCTTTTTCTAACTATTTTCCATATTCATGTACAATCAAGGATGGTTGACGTTTTTCAAGAATAAATGAAAGGGGAATTTTGAAGACCTCTCTTGGCACTCGACGGCGGTATATAAGGTGTGGGCCCAACATTGACTCGTAGGCGTGGAAAGAGGGTATCCACTTCTTCATCTGCATCAAGTGTATCAAAGCAACCTACAATGCAGATTCTGCTAGATCTACAGCAGTGGATTGCTTAAAGCATGCGAATAGCCGACCTTTACGTCCACCTGTACAGCTCTCCCCTTTAGTATAGTCTCTCCGTCACAGCCTCAAAATAGAATTGAAGAAGAAGATGATGAAGAAGAGATGCAGACAAATTGGGGAGACTAATAGTACTTAGCATCCCTTTTTTTTTTTTTTTTTTTCTCTCTCTATTATTAACTGAATATTTACTACGTATTCGACTTTTGTTATGTTTTATGTGTTTTGTGGAGGTTTGTAGTTACTTAGACCTCGTTTGACGTTTAAACTCAAACTGTACTTTTTTATATCAGTTTTTATCTTTTCCTGAAAAAGTTTTTGTCTTTTCTGAAAAAGCAATAAAAATTTTCAACTCAAACTCAAAATTTTCAATTCAAACTCATTCATCAAACGGACCCTTAATATATGTATTTATGTGTTTAAATTAAATACTACATCAGAAGTCGAAATTCAAACTGTTAAAATTAAAGCAGGTAAATACTAAATAAATAAATAGCAACGACAAATCAGCAAAAAAAAAATGTGAACATCAAAAAATTAAATTAAAATTAATTTACAATTTACAATTTATATTAAATATAAATAATGAGAACATTTTGGTGACGACATGCATAAAAATGGCGTCACTAAATATTTTTAGCACGTCAGCTTTTTGAATGTTATTAACAACAACAATTTTAATTGTGTTGTCGTTAATTTGCGTTGACACATCAGCTTTTGTTTTTTTCCTGACGATGAACAGCAACAACTTTTTTCCACTTATTGCAACAACTAGTCGTTGTTATGAAGAAAAATTTCAGCAATGACACGTCTAGTCGTCGCTGAAAAATAACGAGTGACAGGTTTGTAGCGATAACGTATCATCGCTGAATATTCTTTAGTGATGACTTTGTAACATTCTGCGATGACCATTGTGGTCGTCGCTGAAGGTATTAATTCTTGTAGTTTTAAGGGACAATTGATAGGACCGATGATTCTCAATTATTGCTCTGTGTAAACAAAACAAAACAAAAACCAAAATAGAAGGCAATAAATAAATAAATAAATAAATGAACTCTCTCTCCTAAACGACTTTTTTATGCCATTTTTGTGACTTGAAATAATGAATGAGTTTAACCAGTACTTACAATATGTTTGGAATATCAATTTGAGTTGAAAATTTTAAATTGACGATTGTTGATATTTTAAAAATTAATTTTTTTAAAGTATAATGTCAAAAATTAAGCTAGAACGGGCCAACCAAACAGACCATTAGACTAAGATGGTATGCTTTCTCCCCTCTTTATTGTCCTTTACATGATATTTTCTGTCTATTTTCATCATATGGTCCACATTCATTTTAAGAGAGTCCTTTAGCTTTACTAGTAAAGGATGGTAGATGTCAAGCCATTGAGGCTAGCTCAATGATGAAGGGAGGGGGTTTAAGGGTTAGGAGCTGTAAGTCCTACGTTCTATCCATGTAATAAGTTAGTTAATTCAAGAGGTGCACATGAGGGGTGCTTACATTTTAAAAAAAATAAAAATAATAATAAGATAAGATAGTAGATGTCCCCTGTAGATATACACGCACAATTCAAGATGTAGCCATGTTCAGTATATCAAATCATTATGGTCCGTTTGGTGAATGATTTGAGTTGAAAAGGTACAATTTGAGTTGAAAATTTTTATTGATTTTTCAGAAAAGACAAAAACATTTTCAGAGAAAAACAAACTTTTTTTAGAAAAAGACAAAAATTAAGATGAAAAAGTATAATTTGAGTTAAATTAGCAAACGAGACTGTAATATTTAGTATCTACCTCTTGTCAATTAACAATATATATATATATATATATATATATAAAATTCTTGCTCTCCGTTCAATGTATAATCAGAAGCTTTGTCGTATTCGATTTTCCTGTGTTTATCTTTCCCACCTTCTGCACCACTAGGGCGTCTATAAATAGATGACCCAAAATTCATTGTCCATCATCAAGTAGGCTTGTTTTGCAACATAAAGCTGAGAAAAAAAGTTCATTTACATTCAAGTATACATATATACCCACATATTTTTGAAGAATATATATATTTAGTGTCGATGTTTTTGTTAAAAGCTGAGATTTAGGCCGTTTGATTTTTGAGTAGTTTCATTTACCAACGTAATTGAAATTTGTTAAGTTTTATGTTCTCTGTTCCTCTCTTTTTATTTGTATATATAGTACTATCGTTACTAGCTATATTTTTGTATTCATTGATTTTTATAATATGCTTATAATAGAAACATTTTGGAAATAAATTTTTGGTGCTTTTGCAGACATGGCATGGCTTTTTTTTTTTTTTTTTCCGATCCTAGTTTGCTTCTGCTTTTGTCGACGGCCATTCTCTCATTTTTGCAACATCTATAGTCGATATTTTCTGCGCCATGTGTTGTTTTCTCGTTCGAATGTCTCTGACATTTGGCATGTCGTCTATATCACAAACAATACTTTTCATTAGTGGACAACAATTTCGAGACACGACACCATTGTAATTCGTTAATTTTCCTACAGTTTGATGTGTTTCCTTTCTTATTTTTTTTTTTTTTTTTTTTTTTTTTTTTTTTTTTTTTTTTTTTTTTTTTTTTCTTAGTTTTGCCAGGATCATGCATTCTTTTTTCCTGGAGGTTTTTCTATATTAGAGTTTTAAGGGGACACAAATATTTTGATTGGATTTATCTTTCTATGTTTATGGGGGGTGGGGGCTTTAGGTACCCAGCTTCTGCTTTCTTAATTTCTTCTCTTGAAGTGCATGTGATTTTTTAATTTGTTAATTCTTTTAAGTAATTTGATTGGAAAAGGATTAAGCTTCAATGGATGTCTAACATAGTTAGGACATAATTGTTGCTCTTGATGCATGAGTTATTTTCTCGCTCCATAAAAAAAATTTTAAAAAAAATCATATTCCTATGATCGGTATGTGTTCATCTTTTACTGCTGCAGTAGTTGGAACATCTACTTACAAATCCTTATACACATTAAGCATGGCGGCGAATGATACTGGACTTTCCGCTGCCAACAACGTGGCTAGGCGACGTGGATACTGTGACTACCCAACGATTTGGAATTACGATTACATCCAGTCAATCAAAAGCGAATATGCACAGGTAATTTAAGACCATGTTCAATGTGTGTATCAATTTCAATACTATATTTGCTACAAAAAGTGTAAAAGTAATGTATTTGAAACTTTATACTACAATTTATAATGTTTTTTGTAATACTATACATAGGATTATCAGTAATTTGGAATTCATAAAAGTTAGTGTTTACTATATGAATAATTTTGATACGAAAAAACTTATAGAGAAAAAAAAAAAAAAAAAAAAAAAAAGACAAACTACCAACTAATAAGAATCAAACATAAAATAGCTTTACTAAGAGGGGTGTTCATTGAATACAATTAACCGATTTAAACCGATTGAGAGAATCTAATCCAATCCATTTTTTGTGGACAATCAACCTCTATTGGATTAGGTTAGTTGTAATTCGTGAAAACCAACTTAGGTTAGATCAAATGAACTTTTTACTTCAAAACATCCAATTCAATCTAATCCAACATTAATAATCAAAATAATACGGAAATAACGAAATAATATAGAAATAAAGTTAATGGATTATGTGATTGGTCCAAAATTTAGCACTTTTTTTTTTTGTTTCATACACCTTCACAATAAAAATTTCAAAGTCTACATATTATGAAAATAACGAAAGAACAACATTTCTCTCATTTTCTGATTCCGCAACATATTTATGATACACCAACACACGTCCTGTCATTCTTGTTTGCTTTATTTAAAATTTAGTATTTATCTACTGTGATATGTTAAAAAGACATAATAATAAATAATTATCTATTAGAGATAGGCCAAACAAAAAAATAGAAAAAGGGAAGAACAAAATACAAAGTCCAATAGAAAGATCCAAGCTTCAACTGACCAACCCAATCAAATACAAACTGACCTTAAATGAATTGGATTGGATTGTATATTACACTATTAACAGATTGGATTCGATGGAATTTTTAAAACCGACTTTTGATTGTACCGGATATAATATGAATAAAAACCGATGAACACCCATGAGGAGTACAGATTAATAATAAGTACTATCGCATGTAGGGAGAAGGCCTATATGCCAGCCAACGTGACAGGCTGAAGGACCAGGTTAGGTTGATGCTGAAGGAGATAACGGATCCTTTAGTTCAGCTTGACACTATCGATGTTTTGGAAAGGCTTGAAATATATTATCATTTTGATGATGAAATAAAGAGTATTTTGGAAGGTACATACAATATTAATGATTTTGAAAGTGGTATTTGGAAGGATAATTTGTATGCCACTGCTCTCAAATTTAGACTCCTTCGACAACATCTATATCCGGTTCCTCAAGGTACTTGCAACCAACCCTCAATCCTCAAGATGGTTTAGGTTATATAACTTCTTTTAATTATTTAAAATAGTAAATAAAAAATACTACTCATTAATGATAATGTAGAATTGTTATAAGAACTATATTTGTTATCTAACTATTGTTATTTTTATCAAATAGCAGAGATTTTCCTTGATTTCAAGGATGAATCAGGAAAGTTAAAATTTGAAAGTATAGGAAATGATGTCAAGGGGTTGTTATCTTTATATGAAGCTTCTTTCCTCTTGATGCCTGTTGAAAACATTTTGGAGGAAGCCAGAGAATTTACCTCCAAACATCTCCAAGAATTTGTCAAGCAGAACGAAGATGAAACCTATCTTTCTAAACTAGTGGGCCACGCCTTAGAAGTTCCACTGCACTGGAGGGTACCGAGGCTCGAGGCCAGGTGGTTTATTGATTTATGTAAGAAGAGCCCTGAGATCATCAATCCTACTTTTCTCGAGCTTTCTATTTTGGACTACAACATAGTTCAGTCCATACATCAGGAAGACTTGAGACAAGTGTCCAGGTATGTCTGTGCGCGTGTGTGTGTGTATATATATATATGTATATATATACATACACGTACGTTAAACTATTTGATAGCATACAAAATAGTATAATTAAATTTAGTAGTTCAATTTGACGTTTATTCTGAAATAGTCTGTGTATTTATGATTTCTATCTTATATAGAAGTTGGAATGTGTCTTTGCACTTCAACTAGCTATTGAATAAATCCAACAATTTGTTCCTTTTTTACTTAAATGTTATGCTCTAAATTTATCCATGTCTTATTTACCGACCATTTTCTTTGCTTCCATTCAATTACGTTACTCTTTTCTTCTTTTTCTTCTTCAGTTACCCTTTTTTTTTAAATTTATTTATTTAAATATGTCCATTTCCCCCCCCCCCCCCCAAAAAAAAACCCTTAATATTTAAAAATGTCCACAAAAAGGCAAAACCACTTTTAGGACTTGGAATACCCTTGTGCTTTATTTTATTTTTTTATTATTCAGCTACTTTTATCCTTACTTTTTCATCAATTACTTGCTTATTATTTGTTTTGTCAAGATTTTAATATTTTAATAATTTTTCAAATCTTTTGTCTTCCATCAAGTGTTTAGCCCAAAATGCAAAATTTTGTTTCAAATTGGAATTGGAAAGGGATTTAAATAAATGAAATAATCAAGTTTTTGCCACAATCTTTTTAATTTTTTTCCCCCCAGGGCCTACTCCTTTACAATTTTTATTTTATTTATTTGTTAGTTTTGGTGTGATACTTTTCGTTTTTGCTTTTTTTTTTTTTTTTTTTTAAAGATTTGTTCCATGTTTTTGTTTTGGAAGTACTTAATTATTCTTTGAATTCTAATTTTCTCTTAGACATATATGTAATAAATTTGTTGTTCTGACACTTGCAAACATGATTTTAACTATTAATGTTGTTTCATCCTTATTTTGCATACATATATAGGTGGTGGAGGGACCTTAAGTTTGAAGAAAACATAAACTTTTTCAGAGAGAGAACGGCGGAGATTACTTTATGGAAGACAGGGATGATATTTGATCCGCAACATTCATATTGTAGGAAAATGGAATCAATACTATTCAACCTTTTCGTAGTACTGGATGATACGTATGATACGTATGGCACGCTAGACGAACTTGAGTTGCTTACAACTGCTTTTAAAAGGTATGGTGCCTCGTATGTTTTGTTATTATTCGTAAGTGACAATATTAGAATGGTATCAATTTAGTCGAGATATCTTGATAGATTTACTGATTATTATCACCATTATTGATTAAAAAAAAGTTACTTAATCTATACGTTAGAGAGAGAGAGAGATACCCCAATCTATTTTGTTTCATTTCATAGCAGTTGGGACATGAAGGCCATGGATGGGCTACCATACTACATGAAGTTACTTTTCCTTGGTATTTACGACCATATAAATGGATTGGCCTTAGACATCCTTAAGAAAAAGAACTCCATGTCATTAAGTACCTAAAAAAAGTGGTATATACTCTTTTACTCTTCAATTATCATTATGGGAAATTTCTTTCAATATTTTATCTTGTAAGTAAGATTATAAATTATAACTTCATGTTCTTGGGAGAAATTAACAGAATTAAATATTTTGAGGATGAAAATGTAATTAAAAAAAAAGGCCATCCTATCTCTTTGCTGAGTTCTCATATATTTAGTAGGAAGGAAATGAGAAAATAATGGTTTTTCTCCTATACTGTTTTCTTTGTTCGTTTTTGTTTTGTTTCATTTTCCCCCCTCTATTTTATTTGGTTTTTATGTTTTTCATTACGAAATTTTTTCTTTTACTTTTTTTTTTTAAATATTGTTTTCTTTTCTTTGAACCAAAAAAAAAAAAGCTTTAAAAAAAATTATAAATAACTCATTTCCCATTAAATGTTTTTCAGTTCGTGGATGTTACTAATAGGGTGTTTGGTGGAGCAGTTTGAGTTGAGATTTTTAAGTTTGAATAGTAAATTTTTTTGAATTTTCAGAAAAGATAAAAAACTTTTTGAGAAAAAGATAAAAATTTTTTAGGAAAAAGACAAAAAAAATTTGAGTTCAATGGTTTGAACCAAGATGCCAAACACCCCATAAATCTTATCTTCAGGAGGCAAAATGGTATTATAGTGCGCATATACCTACTTTCCATGATTACATGGAAAATGGATGGGTTTCAATCGCAGCAATAGCCCCTCTAGTCATTGCTTTTTTCGTGGTTGAAAGCCCAATAACGAAAGAGGCCTTAGAAATATTTGATGCTGGGTCTCCAAGTATAATCCGCCAGTCATCACTGATTATTCGGTTTGCAAATGATCTAGCCACAGATTCAGTAAGCATTCGATATTCCCATTTAGCTTTATTAAATAAACAAGCAAATTTGCTCTAGTTTAAGGAAAATAAAAAATAAAAAATAAAAAAAAGCGAAAACTTTGTTAAGGTTTCTTATTACTTACTCGAGTGAGTGGACAATAATATATTTTTTATTTATCTCTTCTTATTACGAACCTTATGCTTTATGTAGATGAAAAAGTTTGTCATTGGTGGCTGAAAAACAAGTACTTACCGAAATGTTGTGTACAACCTGTGATTTTTTTTTTTTTTTTTAACTCTGTACTTGTTAGGATTCAAGTAAATTTTTTAAGATTGCTCACTTTTCTTTATAATAAGAACTGTTATGGTCCGTTTGGTGTTTGAGATGAGATAAGATGAAATTTTTAAGTTTAAGTTGATTAACTTTTTAAAAATTTAGTTATAAATTTTGTTGACTTTTCAAAAAAGATAAAAATTGAGATGAAAAAATACAGTTTAGTTGGAGTTAAACCTGGATACCAAATGTAGGCTTAGTCTTTCATATTGACTACACTTTTTCTATTTCATTTCAGTTTGAAAAAAAGAAGGGGGATGCTCCCACATCAATCGAGTGTTACATGCATGAGACGGGTGTTTCTGAAGATGAAGCACGTCGACATGTGCTCTCTTTGATGAGTGAAGCATGGAAACAGTTGAATGAATGTCGAGGCACAAATTCTGTCTTTTCTCGTAAATATATTGAAGTCATCACCAATCTTACGAGAATGTCAATGTGGTTGTATGATGGAAGAGATGGGTTTGGTATTCATAATCAAGGCGTGACAAAGGATGCTGTCTTGTCAGTGTTTGTTAACCCCATTTCTCTTGACGAATGAGAGCAAAATCTCTAGTTTGCGTGTTTGATTCCTGAATTGAATAACGAAAGATGCATGTCCTCTTTCTTTGGTTTGTAATTTGTCGTGTGAGATTTGATTTTATCATCTACTTTCTTTGTTTGGATTGTATGATTTTATAATCGTCTGGCTTTGAAAACTCTATCCATTAATAAAGTGTGTTTGTTTGGATTGTATGCTTTTTAATCCTCTCCCTTGGTAACTTTATTCATCGACAAATTTCCACTTCGTACTTTCTCCATTAAATTTAGTGGTCAGATATATTTGTCTAATATTTGATTCAATAAATTCGATTAGAGACTTGGTATCATGAAATGAAAACTAGTGGTTGCTAATATTGATAATTAGATATGCTAACATCTCTTATGCTTGTCTAATATTTTATTTAATAAATTTGAGTAGAGGCTTTTGTGTACCTTGACATGAACGATGACAATGACGGATACAAGACTTGAATCCAGTGAGTGAATAAACATGGACCAATTTTTTTTAACTGAAATAATATAAAATTATGTAAACGCTTTTAACATTTCAAATAATATATTTTATCAACCATATATAAAAATTAGATAGAAACATAAATATTGAGACCAGTCTCCCTTTCTTCTGTCTGTAAATATTTCAAAAATTCGTATATTTTTCAAGTACGAATAACACAACTCTTTCATCTCTATAAAGGATAAATTTCCCTAAGAAAAGAGTTTAACTAAAAATAGGGAGTAAATAGTTCAAAAAATAAATGAAGTAAATAATTCGTAATTAAGTATTTGGTGTAAATATATAGTAAATTTCTTATGTAATGTAACGCCCCACCTTACGTAGGCCGTTACATCTTACTTAACTTAACTTACTTCATTAGCGGAATTTGGACTAGAAAAATATCACACATTTTAAAAAAAAAAAAAACTTGATTTACATACTTACATACAAACATACTTATATACATATGAATAAATACTGAAACGAGTATTCGAGTCTGAAATTGATTACAAAACAAAACTGCATATATATATAAAATAACAAAACGCACAGTGGTTCCCAGCCCGTAATCTCATAGACAGTCCTGCCCCGCTCCACGCCTTTTCAAGCATTGCCAGTAGAGAGTTTACCTACAGCATAGACATAAGTTGTGAGCTTTTGCTCAGCAAGTACAGCTTTTTACCCGCAAAACATTTCATAATAAATGCATGAACCAATTATGCTTCATTATGTTTCTTTCATATCTTAACCTACTAAGGGCCCCTTAACATAAATGTCCGTATCGGGCGCGCAGCTATGGAGTGGTTGGGGCGGCCAGCCCAATCCAACTCAAACCATAGACCTAACCCGATCTAACGCGGGTCGATACGAACAGGCAAACTTACTTGTCATCATGTCATACTTTGCTCTTATTCTTATCCTAAGAATTTGTGAACATACTTCGTGATGTTTCACATACATAAATCATATATTGATATTTCATAAATCTTAAACAAATCACACATTATTTCATCGCATAACACTTAAAACATATCATACATAAAATCAGATCAAACAAGTAACACAACAAAGGGCCTATGCTGTAAGCGGAGTTGTACTTACTTGTTTTACTAGATCTGCGTTCTGGACTTTAACAGGTCGTCACACAGTTTATACACCTATTTACAAAAGACGTAAGATAAGAATCACCTTATCTTATCATAACTTATCATTTTAATATTGGTATCCCAATCAACATTTATCCATACTCCGAATTATATGTCCCACCACATACCAAAAGTTGACATTAAATTTGGTTACTAACAGTAACCTTGAATCCAAAACTTTTCACATAAAAATTAGTAACCCCTTCGGTTACTAGAAACATCATTTACTTATTCGGCTTAACTTACAAATAATTTTTTCACCGATCCTTATGATTTTCTTTCAAAAATAGCAAAACTGTAAAAATTCTGAAAACTTTTTCTGAAAATATTTCTAGAAACTCAGTCATCAAGGTATGTGCAGAAACTACCCAATCCTACACCGTCTTGAAAACACTGCACATGAACTTCTATTTTCCCTGCTCAGTTTTTAAAATTAAATTCTACTTTAAAATCGGTTTTGAATTTGCGAAAGTTCTCTTCATGAAAGTTGTAGACCTCAAAATTTACTAAAACTTTTGTGTTTAACACAAAACCCATTTCTGCCCTTAACTCACCCATTTTCTCATTTGAAGCTGCCTGGCCGTGGTCACTGGACTGCTCAGGCCAAGCTCTAGTTTTGATGAAAACGGAGGCCGTTGGAGTCTTATTTTTGAAAACGGTTCACGCAGCCCCCTAGGATTTTCCCTTTTCTACAACTTTCGTGTTTTAACTTTCTTTAAATTCGGCCTCTAAGAGTCTCAAAATTCTAATTTCAGTTTACTGCCCTGTTTTGGTCCGAATTGACAGTTTCCATTTGGGCGTGGTTCTTACGCCAAATTACGTGCATCCTACCTCAAACGGTTAAAACCGTGAGCTTACAATCAAGTGGGCAGCGTATTACTATCATTTCCCCTCTCATACAATCAATCCTCATTACATAGCACCCATACTTTCACATAGAAATTTTCTTACCGAAATTGAAGTTTTTGGGGTTTTTCCAAACCCTTACACATCATACTTCACAATTCTATTCACATACATTCCATAACTCTTCTTAGGTATGTGGGGGCATATGATCAAACATTTGGTTTGCATAATCTTAATGTAAAAATTTTTAGAGCGTAAATAGAAAAATATAACCATCCACATAAAATTAAGCTCTCTAGAGCTTATACATACACATACAAGCTTACTAAAAACATTCAATGAAGGAAATAGAAAACGAGCTCATGCACTCATAACCCAGGGTTTGAAATATGCACAAGAATTTTTGCTCCAAACCTAGTGGAAAGAGCTTAGGGGGTTGAGAAGATTTACCTCTAAAGCTTTGAAGATGAGAACTCAAGCTTGAATCCAAACTTTTCTTTTTTTTTTTTTTTTTCTTTTTCTCTCGCTGCCTCCAAGAGTCCGACAGCCCCCCCTTTCTATTTCTCTCTTCTTGCTGTGTCGGTTTGTGGGAAGAGTGAAGGCTTAAGATGAACTAAAAGTTAGTCTTTATTAGATGACTAACTATGCCCCACCACCCAATATAAATATGGCTTTTTAAATTAATTTTATTTCCCTCAATTGCATAATAACCCATAAGAGCCAATCATCCGCCCAACAACTCAAAACTGGCCGGCCAAGAGGGACATACTTGATGACTAAGGAAGTTTGAATGGTCAACTTGTATTTCTTTCCATTTTTTTTTTTTCAAAAATCCAAAAAAATTTTCTTAATTATCTTTGTTGATAATGTGTTCCTTAATTAAGCCCCATTTGGCTTGTTTCTCAAAACACAGTCCAATATCATATAAATATGAATATTTTCAATACTGTTTTCTACTAAAAACAGTACTGTTATACCAAACGGCAGTTCAAAATTCATCTGTGTTTAATTGGACTGCGTAAAAATTTTTCTTTTGAACTTAAAGTCTCTTGGCTTTTTTTTTACTCCAAATATTGAGCTTGATTTTTCTACAATGATCCCGTGCCTTATTCTTACTTCTATATTCGTAATTACGGTTTTTCATAGTATAATTCCGTACTGATAATTATACTGCAGTACCGTTTCAAACATATTTTTAGATTTTTCCTGGTCAAACATTGACCGGAATAAATCATACATACATTCTAATTCTGATAAAATCAAGTTAAGCATTTCATATAAACATACATAACACAAACTTTTGATTTCAAGGGCACAAATCGTAATTTGTACAAAAATGGGTTATTACATGTAAGTAATCTATTTTGCTAGGAGTTAATTTGCTTTTTACCTAGTACATCAGGTATTCACCTAGAAAACTTGTTATTTATTCCAAATATTTTAAAAAGTTACTTTTTAAAACAACAAACAAAAGTTCATAAGACCACAAACTCAACTTTTTTTTGTATTTTCTATGATCCAAAAACAAAAGGAATATTTACTTCCAGCATCATAAAAAATGAAAAGTAGAAATTTCCCCATAAGTTTTTCCGCAATAATATAACAATCTCGAAATTTCAAAGTAGCTTGCTTTATGAATTTAATTTACCAATCTTCAATCTTCATTTTTGTTGATATTCCGTGATCCAACCCACGTTTTAGGTCTTGTAATTACATGTTTCATCAAAATGTATTATATGATCTGTTACCCATAAACGTCCTTAATAAAATGACTATAAGCAGATGGACAAAAAAGAACATCAAATCTGTGAGAAAATGGTGTGCTGATCAGATTAATTAGTCATTACCTGGCAAGTGCATTACAGAGAAGATCTCCATTAATACTCTGTAGTTCCAAAACTACCTTAAAAAAAAAAAAAAAAGAGAGAGAGAGAGAGAGAGAGATCAGAGCCGTTTTCCTCAAAATTTATCAAAAGAAGAGTAATCATATTGCTCATCACCAACGGACATAAAACTAAAATTTAGTTGATCAGCAACAAACATTGGCATGACTAACAAATTGAAGAGTAACATTCAGTAACCAAAGGGTGCTTATAATAATATGGCCAAAAGCCTTTTCGGAAAGATTCACAATCTCTGCTATGACAGGAACAAAATATAATAATCCAATTTTTTTTTTTTCCTGAAAAAAGAAAAGAATTAAAATAAGCTCAGTACAGATTCCCAAACATAAAGGAACAGGTAGCATAAATGAATAAACAGGCCACATAAGGGGAAAAAAGAAGAAGAAGAAGAAGAAAAGCTTTATATGACATTTAGGGCATGAGGATACAGAATCATAATAGGTTTTAATCCAAATATAAATACATTCATTATCAATATGGTCAAAGAAAGAGCTCAAAATCAAGTAATCGTAAATAACATGCTTAGAAACAAGGGAAAACTCAGATTAACAGTAACCAACAATTTTTTAAAAGAAAAGGCCTAGAAAGTAGTGATATAAAAACGAAGGAAAAAAAAGAAAAAAAAAAACGAGGTATAAGTGTTGTATTGCGAGATAGGAAAGAGAGAAATGATGAACCACTTAGGAAATAAGTAAACTGATGAGTTGAAAGGAGAAAAATATAGATTGCCTCAAACGCACCAGAAAGGACACTTCTATAAATGACCGTCGTCTGTTCTAATCCGCAAATTTTAATAACGAAGCCGCGGAACTCCCTGATTTTATAGAGGATAGTTTTTTTAAGATCCCACTCGTCCTCCATCGCCTGTCTCCTATTCTACCTTTTCTTGTAGTCCTCGTCTTTTGACCCAAAAAAGAAGGAAAATACAAATACTTATCATGAACTTGGCTACATCCACCAAACCAAGTTCACGAAAAATCTCCCTGCGAACCTCCTCCCCGACGTTGGGACTAAAAGTGATCAAGTATTTTAAAAAATTAACCACTTGACCCGAAGCCAAAGCATAACTATTCAAAATCCTCATAATTGTTTGGCCTTCCCAAAAATAATGGAATCAACGGCAAGAAACAAATGACTCACCATGGATGCTCTCCTAGCCACTGCAATCCCATGAAGTACGCCATCAACTTCCGCAGCCTTGATCATAGTTGATAAGCCCTCAGCACAAAGTACAAATAGGTACGCAAGATTGGACAACCTTGACAAAGCCCTCTCTTGGTAATGACACACCCTTCCACACCCCCAAGCAAGCTGCAGTCAAGTCGCCACCCACTGACTCCCAATTCTTCTGAAAAAAGAGTGCAAATCCATCCGGACCTAGAGCTTTTGTAGGACCCATACTGAAAAGAGCTTTTTTTAACCTCCTCCCTTGTAAAAAGGTCTAACCAGCTGTTGTCTCATCTTCGCTCCGAAACACTAGACCCAATACAATGTAGAACTCTCGACAAGTTCTCTGCAGAAGGGGTGCTGGTTTCGAACACATCATTAAAATAATGTTCATGTCCTTATCTTTCGTAATGCAACTCCTGTAACGACTCACCTTACGTAGGCCGTTACTGTACATAACTTATATACTTATTAGACTTATTTACACAGCGAAAATTTGGAGTATAAAATTTTAGGGACTTTTTTTTTTTTTTTTTTTTCCAAACATAGATTACATACTTACATACAAACATACTTATGTATATATGCATAAATCTTTAATCAAATATTTGAGTCTGAAATTTATTATAGGACATAACTGCATACATATATAATAACAAAACACGTAGTGGTTCCCAGCCCGAAATCTCATAGCAGTCATGTCCCACTCCACGCCTTATTAAGTATTGCTAGTAGGGAGCTTACCTACAGCAGAGATGTAAGTTGTGAGTTTTCGCTCAGCAAGTACAATTATGAACCCTCAAACATTTCATAATAAATGCATGAACCATTTATGCTTTATTTCATTTCTTAACATACTAAGGACCCCTTAATATAAGTGTTCGTACCGGGCGCGTGACTATGGAATGGTTGGGGCGGCCAAACCATATCCAACTCATACCATAGTCCAACCCGACCTAATGCGGGTCGGCACGACACAGGCAAATTAGCTTGCCAACTTACTTAATTCTTATCATTGTCTCATTCTTGATCTTATTCTTATTCGTGAACATGCTTCATGATGTCATTTCATAATAAATCTTATAACTTATCATGGCATTTCATAAACTTTTTAACATATTCTATCTTAACATAACATCATACATACATCGCATAGCATATCTTATACATTCATAACATATCATGGCATACATATAACAAGCAAGTACAAAATAAAAAGCCTATACTGTAGGCGGAGCTGTACTTACCTGTCTTACTTGATCTGAGCTCAAGGCTTCACAAAACGCAACACAGTTTACAAACCTGTGTTCAATAAAAAAGGAAAGATGTAAAATAAGAGTCACCCTATCTTACCAAAGCTTATTATATTAAATGTTGGTACCCAACCAACACTTATTCATAATCTTAACCATATGTCCCACCACATACCAGAGTTTAGTATTTAATTTGATTACTAACAGTAACCTTGATTCTAAAACTTATCACATAAAAATTGGTAACCCTTTCGGTTACTATAAGCATCCTTTACTTACTCGGCCTAATTGACATATAATTTGGTCACCGTTCCTTGTCATTTTATTTCAAAAATAGCAAAACTGTAAACTTCTGAAAACCTTTTCTAAAAACATTTCCAGAAACTCAGTTAACAAGGTATGTGCAGAAACTGTCTAATCCTGCACTGTTTCAAAAATTCTGCGCAGGAATTTCTAGTTTCTCTGCCCAGTTTTTAAAATTCAGCTTTACTTTGAAATTGGTTTTGAATTTGCAAAAGTCTTCTTCATGAAAGTTGTAGACTTCAAAATTTCCTAAAATGTTTGTGTTTAACACAAACCCAGTTCTGCCCCTAACTTGCCCATTTGCCCCATTGAATCTGTCTGGCCGTGAGCACTTGCCTGGTCAGGTCAGGCTCGGGTTTTACTGAAAACTGAGGCCATTGGAGCCTTATTTTTGAAAATGGTCTATGTTGTCCTTTAGGATTTTCCTTTTTCTACAACTTTCATGTTTTAACATTCTTCAAATTCGGCCTCTAATTAAGGGCCTCAAAATTTTGATTCCAGTTAGCTGCCCTATTTTGGTCCGAACCTGGGAATTATCTTTCGGTTGGTTTCTACGCAAAAATTTCATGCACTCTAACTCGAATGGTTAAAACCATGAGTCCACAACCAATCATGTAGTGTATTCCAATCGTTTTCCCCCATCAATCATTCAATCTACAACTCATAACATACATGTATCCAAGATGGCAATTTTCTACAAAAGTTGAGGTTTTTGGGATTACTCCAAACCCTTACACCTCCTACCTCACAAGACTTATCTTCAAGCATTCCATAACCCTTTTTGGCATGTAGGGACATAAAATCAAACATTAGGTGAGCATACACCCTTAGTGAAATTTTTCTAGAGCATAAATTCATCAACACCACCAACCACAAAGAAATCAACATACAACACCCTAATCAAACTCAATCAACCACCATATGAGAAGAAAAGAAGAAAAGGGGCTTATGCTCTTACATCAAACACTTGGCATACATAACAAGATTTTGCTCCAAAGCTTAATAGAGAGCTTGAGAGATTAAGAGGTTTTACCTCTAGAGCTTAGGAGATGAGAACTCAAGCTTGAATCCAAACTTTTCTCCCTTTTTTTTTTTTTTTTTTTTTTCTGGCTCTTCTCAAAAAAAATCCGACCAGCCCTCTATTTTTTTTTTCTCCTTGCTGCTCGGCCTTGTGGGGAGAGTGAAGGCTTAAGAGTGAACTACAGAGTTAGTCTTCATTAGATGACTAACTATGCCCCACCACTCTTAATATATATAGCTTTTTAAATTGATTTTATTTCTCTTAATTGTATGACAACCCACAAGAGCCAATTATTTGCTCAATTTTCCTATACAGTGGCCGGCCAAGGAGGCTTGCTTAGTGGCTAAGCAAATGTCAATGGTCAAATTTTACTTCTTTCCAATTTTCCCAAAAATCTAAAAATTACTTAATTTTCTTTTTTGATGAGGTGTCCCTCATTTAGGCTCCCTTTGGCTTGTCATCCAAAATACAGTCCAATATCATACTAATATGAATATTATCAATACTGTTTTCTACTAAAAACAGTACTGTTATACTGAATTGCAGTTCAAAATTCATCTGCGCTTAACTGGACTGCGTAAAAAATTTTCGTTGGACTTGACGTCTCTTGGCCTTTTTATTCTAAATATTGAGCTTGATTTTTCTACAACGGTCCCGTACCTTATTCTTACTTCCGTATTCGTAATAACGGTTTTTCACAGTATAATTTCATACTGCTCACTATACTACAGTACCGCCTCAAACGTATCTTAGATTTTCCTGGTCAAACGTTGACCGGAATAAAATCATACGTAAATTCTAATTTTGATAAAATCAGACTAGACATTTCATGTAAACATACATAACACAAACTTTGATTTCAAAAGGCAGAAATCGTAATTTGTACAAAAATGGAATATTACAACTCCCACTAGGATCTTCTAGCCCCCGAAATTCCATAATTATGGCAATATATAGTTTCTATTCATTACTTAAAAACTAGAATTATTTGAGTTTCATATTACTAAAGAAAATGGTAGATACTGTTACTATAGAACAAGTACAAAAAATAACATACACTACAAGAAGCTAGGTCTTTAGCGTGGACGAATGTTCTCCGCTCGGAACTGCCGATATCTCTCTCGCTCAATATATACTATTCAAATGAATTCCTTTTTCTTTCCCTACGCACCTGCGTCACTGTTAACATCTGCATGGTTAAAAAAAGGACACAAGAATTTTTGAAAAGAAATATGGAGCGAAAATATACCATTTCATGGTGAATTTAGAGATCAAGAGGGAATATTATCTTGAAGATAAATTAAAAAAAAAAAAAAAAAAAGGATGGCTGTTTGTTTCATTTGTTCTAGGAGAATGAGAAGACCAGCGGCAAAAAGAGAACTTAAAAAAGTGACAGAGAGTGATACAGAGAGCAATGCTAGCATTTCTCATAATTATTTACCATATTTAACATTAAAACTAGCGCGTATGATATTGAAAGGTGGCTTTTCAACCCAAATGGTAAAATTTATTTTTTAAACACATGAATTTATCATATTAGAGATTCTCCATCATCGGTGCTCAACGATGTCTGTTCCCTTATTCAACTAATATCCGTATTCCCTCTTATCGAAAAAAATAATTTTTTTTATTCTGTGAATCCGTTGTACCTACTACAACGTGAGGATATTTATATACAACGTGAGTCAAATTAGATTGAATAAAATGGGTTTATTCACATTCTCTAACCTTCCAAACCACGGCTCACACAATACAAGCCCAAAAGTGTAGTTTGGGTTCACGTATCACTTTTGGTCCACTTCATAGGATACCTTGTCACATTTCGGTCATCAATAATTATGAAATTGGAATTTTCTTCCTTAAGTAAACAATAAACCCCCCCCCTCCAACTACAAACAATCTCATCACCTCCCTCTGCCCCCGATTTTATATATATGGGTGAAACCCAATGACTTGTCTTTCCAAGGTAATTAATATGTGGAATTTTGAGTGGAGTAGAAAATTGATAGGGGATATTTTTATATCAAACACTTTTATAAACCGATACTTGTAGAAAGAAGATGATTTTAATTTTTGATATTTTTCAAGAATGCTAATCTTTCACACTAATATTTCTAAATTGTCAATATTCCAAAATTTTTAATTAAAAATTATATGCAAATCAACTAGTATACTTATAAGATACAAAACAGAATATTAAAGCTGTCATATCTATATGACTGAGGGACAAAAGACAATTTCTATACATATATATGTTTGCTGCTATCCACCACCTTACAAAATGGTGCTTGAAATTTTTTTTTTTTTTGGTTAGAAATTGATTTCAATTTAATTTTTTTTAGTGATACTAGTTCTTTAAACCCATATGCAAATATTATATTACAAGATTTTAAATACAAAATTATATGTAAATCAATTAGTTATTTTAAATTTTTAAACAATAACTTACAATCTGTCTAATGAATACAAGATTTTTCCTTATATTTATATATATCTATGAATGATATTTACAACTCTTGTTTTTTATAACAAAATGTAAAAGAACTTTTATTCTCAGCTTAATGTTGTAATGCAAGCCTGCTTGGTGATAGACAATGAATTTTGGGTGATCTATTTATAGACCCCCACTAGTGTAGATAGGAATTAAAAAAATATAGGAAAATCGAAAACGACAAAGCTTTCGATTATACATTGAAGGCTGGGCAAGAACTATTTTTGGCAAGAAGTTTTTTTTTTTTTTTTTTTGGGTTCAATTGACAAGTCGTATTGTTAGGATATTTACTAAGTTTGTGTTTGGTTCGTCAGTTGGAGATGAAATTTTTAAGTTAGAGTTGGTTAACTTTTCAAAAACTAATTATAATTTTTGTTAAATTTTCAAAAAAAAAAAAAAAAACAAAACAAAACAAAACAAAAACAAAAACAAAAGCTGAGATAAAAAAAAATATAGTTTAGTTAGAGTTAAGTTGAAATGCTAAACGAACCTTACATAAATTAAACTTGACACACTGGACACGAGTACATCTTTAATTCAAATGGTTAAGGTTTTCTAGCACAGGAATGCTTCTATGAGACTATGTCCCATATCATTTTTGGATTATGACTATTATTGTCCAAACTACGAATTCTTTAAAGTTTTCGATTTAGAGTTCATCAATCTGATGACGTGATTGCATTAAATATATAAATACATATGAAATTTGTGGATGGATTTGAAAGATCATTGATGCGATATTCAATAATGCAGATTCATTCCCAAGAAAGAAAAAAGATTTTTGTTGATGTGCTATTCAATAATGGTGATATATTGCCAAGAAAGAAAAATGGATTTTTCTGCTTAAGTTTCTACTAATGATACACATTTCTGTATGCTTAAATGTTAGATAAGATCAAAATCTAATCGAAATAGGGGGAAACAAATCAAAGCTAAAATATTAAAGCATAGATTTGAATATTGGTTTATATATAAAAAGAAAAAAAAAAATCTTGTTGTTAGGGTATTCATTAGTACTTTATATTTTAGAATTGTATTTTGTAAGTAATAACTAATATCAATTATTGGCACTCTTGATATTTAATGGTGGTTTCCACGGAAGAATCATTACGAGGTAATGGCGAGCAGATATTGACATTGACTTGAAAGAACATTTATCTTTAACTCCTTATCAACATTTCCTATTTCTTCGTTTTGAAAATTTGGATTTTTTTTTTCTTACTTCGGATTGGATGGAAACTAATCTGGGCGAGGCAAATCGATTTCTTAAATAATAATAAAAATAATAGTAGTAATAATAATAATAACAATAAAAATTTGAGGAAGGTGCAAGACCTCTGTGTCGTTGAAGTTTAAATATAAGCCAAATAAAGTTCAGAAATAAAAACTTCATTAGAGTGCTCATCAACTCCTAAATTTGAAGTTTAACAGTCATCAAAAATTTGGAGCACACGATACTACCGCCCTCGTCTAAAATCTCTTGGCAAGAAAATTGAAGTGTCAACTTGACCATGTGAAAGCAAATTAACAAGATTAGCCAAGATGCCAGTTAGATGGTCACGAGTTTTGTATCATTTTTTTCTTGCTGGTAAAAAGATGCCATCACATTCCAATATTCATATTTCATAAAAGAGATCTGGGTCCTATTAATGAACAAAAAAAGATGACACAAACTTTTTTTTAAAAAAAGATGGGTTTAATTTTACATGAATCATCACAGATTTGACGTGATAAAAAATATTAATCGGAGAAGACCTTGTATGTTGAACCTATCGAGTATTTAATAAGTTAGCACCCACTACTACTTTTATGGGTTGGCCAAGTTGGCTGCAGTACGGCACACCTAGCAGTCATTTAGATTATCATTAGTTAGTTTTTTTTTTTTTTTTTTTCCTTTACTTGAAAAAAGATGTCATTTCACTCCAATCTTCATATTTTGTCAAAGAAATTTGGGACCCCGCAATAGACGCAAAAGGGCTTATAAAATTTTTTTTATAAAAAAAAAAGGGATTAGTTGAACATAAATCATCATGAATTTGACGGCCAAAACATATTAATCGGGCAAAACCTTTTATGTTGGACCTGTTCAGTTTTGAATCTAGTGATCTATCAATGGTAATTGAGAGCTAATTGTTGAGTCGTGGAGTCTAATTATTTATAAAAAATGGTCTTAGTTTACATAAATCATCATAAATTTGATGCCACAAAACAAATTGATCAGGCAAAACCTTTTATGTTGGACCTATTGGGTATTCAATCTAGTGATCTATCGATGGTAATCGAGAGTTAGTTATTGGAACAACCCAACTTTTGACGGACTTATGATTTCCTTATAAATCTAAGTATATACTATTAATGTCAATATGAAGCTCATGATCTAATTTGATTATCAGAGTATGTTTGAGTTCTTATAAGTATTATGAGACTCAATGATAGTTTATCAAGTCAAGTAGGAGGCCTTATGATGAAAAAGATAGAACCATGATTTATGATTTTGTTCTAGTTAATGAATGACCAGGATAATTTATGATATGATTAAGACGATACTACAGTATAATAAGCAGTATTTAAATTATATTGTAGCCAATCATCATTACAGATGTAGAATTGAGAATAAAGATTAAGAATGCTCTAGAATAATCAAAAATAATATTTGGAGTAAGGAGGACTAAATAGTTTCAAGTCCTAAGAAAAACCTATACATGGTCCAGTTTAGTGCAGATAAATTTTCGACTACAGTCTAGCAATACTATACTATTGATAGTTAAAATGTAATACCTAGATTTTTTATGTTACTATTTCCTTTTTAAGGAATTAAATGCATGCTATGAAGGTAATTATGAAAAAGCTCGATTTAGAGCTTTTGTTAGATTTTGTGATTTCTCATGGGCCAATAAGGCTCAAAATAGAGTGCTAAGATTAGCAAATGGCCTTTTGAGTCGAAAATGACAAAAAAGTGCATGATTTCATAAAGGTCAAAGGTTTGACCAAAAAGTCAACTTTAACCGAGAAAGTCAAAGTTTGACCAAGAATAGTCAAATAGTTGACTTTGCAGTATTATGAAATGCAGTATGGAAAAGATACTGTGAAACTCGTTTTTACGGGTAAAATAGCATGAATAGGCTTTAAAACCACCTTAGAAAATCAAGCACACCTAGTAGAGATTAAAGACAAAAAGGGCTCGGAAAAATAAGAAAAATTTTATACTGTCCGTTTTTACACAGATAAATTTTGGACTGTAGTGTAGTATAAAAATACTGTGTATAAGTGAACACAGTATTGGAAATATCTGTGTAGCTCAAAAATGGACTGTATTTTGAAGGAAATAGCCAAACAAGGACTAATGGTGGATGACATCACCGTAGCCCTTAATTATGACATCATAATTAATTAATTTAACTTGGAAAGAAATCATTTCCTTGCTCCAAAAGCACTTGGCCGGCCACCTCACCCCCCATTAGTGTGAATATTGATTTTTGTGGGGTTTTTCAAGAATTTCCAAAAGATTTCCCACCTCTATAAATAGGGGGAGGCATTATTCACTTTTATTGGAAAAATTGGCCAAATTCTTGCCTTTTTTCTTCAGAAAATCTTAGAGCTTAGGAGGAGAGAAAGAGAAAAGAAAAACAAAAATTTCTAAAGGGGTTTTGCTTAGGGAGTATTCGGGTTTCTAGTGGGAACTAAGAGAAAAAGTTTGAAAAAGTTTGGAGCCATATTGGCCATAGTGGCCGAGAGTGAGGGGAAGAAGAAAAGGAAGAGAAAAAAGTTGGAAATTTTGGGGGAAAAGTCTTGTGGTGTGGCCGGATTTGTGGAAAGCTAACCCAGAGACCAACAAAAATTTCGGCACCCATTTGGAGGGTAGGAGCCGAGTGGAATGAGGACTAAGGGGGGGGGGGGAGGAAAAATTTGGATTCCAAACCCTAACCCATTTCTAGGGTTAGCCAAGATAATTTTTCCAAAACCCTAACTCTTTCAATTTGGTTCAATTTGAGATTTTTACATGTATTTCAAGTTGAAATTTGTAAGGACATAAGTCCAATTTAAGTTTCATGCTCTAGGTGCTTAGGTTGTGCTTGATTTAGGGTTTAAGGGTGGATGGCTTATTTATGTCGTTTGCTTTTTAGTTTGTGCTTGATTGAATGCTAGGTTGCACGTTAGATGGTGAATGGATTGTATGTCTCTTGATTTTGTGTGAATCAGCCCTAGACAGCTTATGCTAGGTTGTAGCTTAAGGGTGTATGCCAAGGTGTATGTTTGAATGTGACGCAAAAGTTAGAGCCATGCAACCCCAGGTTAGGGCAGTTGGCTAATGGGCTGCATGGACACGTTGGGACTGTTTGATTGATGAAATAGGACGTTAAAAAACGCTGCATGCTTGCTATTTAGGCTCCCGCGTGTTCGGTTGAATTAGACTTCGCGCAATAGGACATAAAATGAAACTAATAAGGAAAACTGTCAGTTCGGACTTGGAACTGTCCAGTTTTCTGGTAAGTGAAATTTGAGGCCTTTAGAGGCCGAATTGGGGAAAATATAAAACATGAAAGTTGTTTAGAATGATTTTTCCTAAAGGTGACAAAGTGGACGGATTTTCAAAATAAGGCTCCAATGGCCTTCGTTTTCATCAAAACCCGAGCCTGAACCGTGCCCAGTAGTTATGCACGGCCAGGTGAGTTCAAACTGAAAAATGAACTAGTTAGAGTCCGAATTAAATTTTTCGTAAAATACAAAAGTTTTAGAATTTTTCGAGAGCTACAACTTTTGTGAAGACAACTTTTTTAAATTCGAAATGAATTTTTAAACTGACACTGTTTTGCAAAGACTGTGCAGTGAACAGAAAATTCCTGCACATGATTTTCTAAAACTAGTTCGGAAAAACTGTATTTTCTTCTCAAAACCACTGTTTTGACTATGAAAACTTTTCCAAAGGCAGTTTTCAGCTCTAAATAATTTTTATAAAGATCCATTTTAAAAATATGAGTTTTTACAAGTAGATTAAAGGATTTTTTTTACCCAAAATTTCCAAAAGTAAGGAAATGGAGTTTTCAAGATCAAATTGGTAAATAAGCCGACTATAGATGGTAATCGGAAGATATATCTGAGTTACTAGGTCAAGCCCAAGCCCAAGGTTGACCATAGAGGGTTAACCATAGTTGACCGAGGATTGACCTTAATTGACCAAATGTTGACTTTGGTTGACCCAATGTTTGACTAAGTTTGACCTTAAGGGTTACCCAATATAACCCTAAAGGATACCGAAACCTATAAGTGGGCTAAGATATAAGGGTTAATGGAAATAACCCAATAATTTATGATATAAGAATAAATCCCAAAGTGGGAGAGATAACTTAAACCCTAATGGTATGTTTGAGGGCTTAACACATAAAGGTTATCCAACGTAAATTCTTAAGAAATAATCCGAATTTGATTATTCTTAAACAATATAATTACTATTTGTAACCAAGTAAGACATCAAGTATTGGGGACATACAATTAGGATTATGTAGGCATGTTGGTTAGGTCACCAACATTCCACAGTGTTAATTAGACTCTTACCTATGTCCTTCATCAAGCAGGGAGAAACCTGCAGCTGTACCCAGAGGAAGAACAGCGTCACGTGGGACATAGCAAGAGAGATAAGTGCAACTCCGCCTATAACATAGGCTTTAATTGGTACTTGCCTAAGTATGTTAGATGTATGCTAGGAATATACGTTTGACTGTTGCGATGCTATTCTTTGTTGTATGCCATGTGGTATGTTAGATTGATTGCTCAATGTTATGTTGTTATATGTGATATGCTATGTGGTATGATAAGAAATGATAAGTTTATATATGAAGAATGTTATGCAAGAAACGCATGTGATGATAAGAAAAAGGTATGGGTATGATTTAAGAATATGTGACATCATGATGCATATTCACTAATTCTTGCAAGAATAATGAGTTCAAGAATGATATGATGAAAAGAAAGCAAAATGGCAAGCGAGCTTGCCTGTGTGGTAATGACCCGTACCAAGGTCGGGTTGGCTATGGTTTGAGTTGGAAATGGACTGGCCGCCCCAACCACTCCATAGTCGCGCGCCCGGTACGTACACTCAAGTAAGAGGCCCATAAGAAAGATGAGAAAGATAAGTAAGAAAGTAAGTTGAGAATGAGTAAAACATAATATGAGCATAACCGGATCATGCATCTATTATGCAATGTTATGTTATCGATGATGTGAAATAGTATGTTATGATGAATGCAATTATGATATGATGAGATATGCTATGACAAGTTAAGTTAGGATGAGTAATGTTAGGCTAGGTCTGTTATGTCGCGGTTTAGAAAGTTGTACTTGCTGGGCGAAAGCTCAATGTCTTACGTCTATGTCGTAGGTAAGCAACCTGTCAGCAATGTGTGATACAAGATGAAAGTGCGAGGTGGGGCATACTGTGAAATGTGGGAGTTCGATGTCGCTACGTATTTTGTTCATTATGTATTTCTTTTATGCTGAATATTTTGTTTAAGACACGCTTTATACGCTTATACGTTTATAAGCTCCATATAAAAATAAAAAAAAAAGAAAAAAAAATTTCTGCTGTTTTTTTTTTTGTTAAGTATTTAAGTAAAATACGATAAGTTAAGTAAGTATGAATGTATGGTAACGGCCTGTGCTAGGTGAGTTGTTACATAAAACAGTATTGGTATTATCTAAATTATTAAGAAAATAGATTACGTATTAGGAGGAATGCCAAACATGACCCTACTTGAATGACAAGTAATTGTGGATAAGTATGAAAAGATATTTTGACTCCAACACTCCACATGACTGGCCATTTTGTGGGACTTGAAAGGCTAAAATTTTGTCTTTAAGGACCAAAATGCAATTCAAGGATAATTTAAGAAAAAAAAATAATTGTGAAAAATTATGAATTTTCCATCTATACGTAGGGGTGGGTAGTAGAAACTTGCAATCTTTAGTCTCAAACTTCTAATTCTTTCCCAACTATTCCTCTCTAGCCTAAAAGGGAAAAGAGAGAGAGAGAGAGAGAGATAAAGGTGATGGCCGGTTGTGGTGTAAAGGGGTAGAGCAAGTTTCCTCTCATCCAAGGTCTAGAAGCAATCTTACCAAGCTCTAAAGGTATAATCTTGATCCTCTAACTAAGATTTTCATTAAGTTTTGGTTTATGAGATTTAAATGTATTTCAAGTTATGGGATGTAAGAGTATGAGCTCATGTTTCTTATTTTCCTATATGATGGTTCTTTATGATTGGTTTATGCTAGATCTATGCTTAGGTTATCTTGGTTACTAGCTCTAAACATAGGTTTGATTTTATGCTTTAAGATGAGTGTTAAGGTTATGTGTGCTCATAATGTGTTTGTAATTATGCTCTCACATGTTTAAGTATGGAGATTTTATGAATAATGATGATGATGATGATATGAATATTATGGATATGTTGATTAAGAAATTAACCTAAAGACACAAGTTAGTAAATAAGTAAGTTATCAATATTGTGTTTTTCGAGAATATGAGATAAGTGAATGGTTGAAGTTTAAGAATGAAACCAACACGCTACGTGTTGACATAGGCTCACGGCTTTAACCGTTTGAGATAGTGTGTGCAAATTTTTAAACTAAGAATCCCCAAAATATAAACTGCCAGTTTTCAAAAATAATTTAGATAGTTTTTCGGAAACCTAATTTTGAGCATCTTAATGACCGAATTTGGAAAAATTTATAAATACAAAGTTGTAAAATACAGAAAATCCTAAGGAGAATGTGGACAGATTTTGAAAAAAGGACTCCGAAGGCCTCTGTTTTTATGAGTTTTCAAAATTGGCCGGTCTAGGTACTGTACACAGCCAGTAACTTTCTAAAGGAAAATGGGGTAAGTTAAAGGCAGAGTTAAGTTTTAGATAGACACAAAAATTATAGGTTTCGATTAGATCTACAATTTATGTGAAGAAAACTTTTTCAAATTCAAAACCGATTTAAAGTTAAAACTATATTTTCAAAACTGTGCATGGTATATGAAATTTCTTGCACAAATACATTCAAGCAAATTAAAAGGGTGTTTTGAAATCAGTTTTTAAGGTTTTTAACCTATTTAAAAAGAGACTATGATTTTATGAAAATAGTTTCAAAAAAGTTTAAATCCATTTGAATTTTACAAGTGAATTTTAATACATATTATGTCTTCCAAAAGGCAATTTCATGAAATTTCAAGTATTTATATTAAGAAATACTTAATTTGTAAAGTTAAAATATTTCAAGTAAATAAGATATTTTTAAGAAAAACGAAGAAAAATAGACTAAGTCTAAGTGTAACCCTAGTTTTACACGACAGTTTTGGTCCAAAACCGTCGTGTAATGTTAATACACTTTTTTCATCTCCCTTTGTTTTTCCTGTCATCCCACGGCCTAATATCCTGTGTGTTATTTAAACAGTGGCCCAAATAACTATAGTATTGATCCTTATTTAACATTAATGTTCAATATAGATCAAGTAATATAATAAAATAAATCTAATATATCTTGAATTAAAATAAAATAGTAATAGAAATTTCAAGTTTTAAAAACGTATTCATAAAGAAGTGAGAAACATTATCATCGAAATCATCAATCTCCTTAACTGGTGGTAATCTCTTTGTGAAGATGGAATGAGTAAGACCAGATACTTCAATAATTATTAAATCCGTAGAATTAATAAAGACCATCAAGGAGAGTAAGGTATTGCACTTAAAGAGTGCTACAACATGAAGAGGAAATTTCTTACAAACACTCACGGATCCCGTTCTCAAACTTCAGTCATATCCCTCTAGCGATTCATTCGAAAAGCCATCAACTGATCCAGCTTCATGTGGCAACTTCATTTTTTGGCAGTCAAACCAATACAGAATATTGGCAACATCTTAAATATTCAGTCATATATTCTCAACTGATCTATGTGGCAACTTCCAGTCAAACCAATACAGAATATTGGCAATCAAATATTCAATACTACTAATGCCAAATGCAAGTCCAGGGCATCTCCTTCTTCCAAATCCAAGTGGGATCAACTTAAAATCTTGACTGTTGAGGTTTGTTGGATTGTTCTCGAATCTCTCTGGAATGAACTCTTCTGGTCTTTCCCAAAAGTCCGGGTGCCTATGGATCGCCCAGGCATTGATGATGACTCTTGTTTTCGCAGGAATGTCATAGCCTCCCAGCTGAACTCTTGCGGTTGTTTCTCGAGGAACTAGAAGAGCAATCGGTGGATGGAGCCTCATGGTTTCTTTGACAACATTTTTTATGTAGTCCATTTGGTTGATGTCGTTCATATCCACTTTTCCTTTCTCTCCGACCACTCTTCTGATCTCCTCTTGGGCTTTCTTCATTACTCTTGGATATCGCAGTAACTCTGTCATTAGCCATTCCATTGTTGTTGAAGTGGTTTCAACTCCACCAAGAAAGAGGTCCTGAAGATACATTTTTACATACTTTTAGTCTTCATTTCCATTGTTATTGAATTCTCCCAAAACGCTAATATAGAATATTGATTTCTATATTTAGTACTTAGTTGGTAAAAAAAAAAAAAAAATCACAAATATTCTAAAAAATAAAATTGTAGGAGCTCCAGGAGGAAGGAGGAGTCTCATGCGGAGGGAGTAGCTTTTTTATAAAGAACGAGAGGATTCAAACTCTCCACTTTATAGTATTGCTAGATGTTGATTTACAAATAGACTATACTTGTAGTTACTTTATTTTAGGGTTTTCATTTCATTTTATTTTATTTTTTTAATTTTCAAAATAAATTGGTTTAATTATGGGTATTTTTACTTTTTGTCCATTATTTCTAACAGTGTGTGGAGAGGATGATTTAAATAATTCATTTAAATTCAAGTGATACATTTGTAGTTTCTAAAAACAGTGACATATTGTGATGTGATTAAAACGAAAAGGTACATATTTATGTAAAAACATTGTTTCCTATGGGTTTACAAATTTAATTTGAAAAATCACTTTATCCCAGTTCTTAAAATTCGAACAAGTGAAGCACGTTTATAGACATAACTTCTTAAAATTATTGCATAGAAAAATCAAACTCGAAAATTTTAGGTAGAAACACAATCTCAATGTCAGTATATACTAGAATAAGATATGTAGTGTGGATGAACAATTATTTTTAGAATATATCTTATTAAGTATTCACTTTTAATGTAAATGTTGTGTTAATTTATCAAACAATCTCAAAAGTTTAAGTTGTTATAAGGTGAGTCGATAATTCTTTTACACTCTAATACTATCCCTCACGTGCATATAATTAGAAATAAAGCCAACACTAATATTGAAACCTGAAACCCAAAATATCTTAAAGACTCAACACCATATTTGAACTCAGAATCTCCGACTTAAATCCATGATAGTTTAAGCTATTAATATGTGGGCAAACAATAGTTAGTGTGCGAGAAAAATAAACTATGTGTTTGAGACGAGAAAGAGACTTACCTGTATGACAGCTTTGAGCTGATCGTGAGTGAGCTCAAAATCAAGCTTGTGATCCTCTTGAAGACTGAGGAGAACATCCACAAAGTCTTTCGTTTCAGATCCATCACCATTAGGACTACTCTTCATTGTCTTATGTTCTTGAACCAAACGACTATTAAAAGCGTCAAATTCTCTAAAAGTTGATCTCAATCTAGCTACAAATCCTCTCACAACATCGACCCAATTCAAAGAAGGAAAGAAATCTCCCACACTAAAGGCTATAAGGTCCACTACCACCCTTTTCGATAGCTTTCCCACCGGGCTTAAAGAACCATCTTCAGCCTTGTAACTTTGCCCTAGAATACACCTCGAGATAATGTTGTTCGAGGCGTCACTCAACATTTGACTTAGATTTATCGTCGTTTCGTCGTAAAGGCAAGCTTTACGCACCTGATGGAGTAGCACCTCAGCTTCTTCCTCTCTAACAAACTGAAAAGATTGCACTCTTTTAAGGCTCAAAAGCTCAACCACGCAGATTCTACGCATTTGTCTCCAGTACTCACCATAAGGTGCGAAAGCGACGTCATTGTTCCCGTAGAATAAGACCTCCGTGGCCGTAGTTTTAGGCCGGCTTGAGAAAACGGCGTCGTGGGTGTTGACGATTTCTGCCACCAGATCCGGAGATGAGACGACAAGAGTTGGGACTTGGCCTAGGTTTAAGAGCATGAGAGGGCCATACTTCTGGGAGAGTGCTTGGAGAGAACGGTGTGGGAATTTGCCTAGCTGGTGGAGGTTTCCGATGATCGGGAACCTTGGCGGTGACGGTGGTAAATTGAGTTTTCCATGTGACGACTTGTTGTGGATAAATAGAAGGAAAAGGCTGGTAAGGAGGAGAAGAATGACAGAGAGGAAGGAGTATTCATGGAAGAATAGCGTGGTAAAGCCCTGGTCCTCCCACAAATATTTCTTCCAGAGTTGGGATATAGCCATTAGATAATATTATATAGTTGTTGAAGTGAATCAAGAAGAAGAAGAATAGGAGAAGAAGAGGCAAGGTTAATTGAGAAGAGATCTGAATGGTTCACAACACATTGATAAACATATATATAGAAAAAGATGAACAACCAAGAGACGATTAATTAGAGAAATAAAATAGTAGAGAATTGATATAAAAAGCTTGGATAAGTCCTAGCGTAAACAATATTTTTTCAATTCTTTCTAGAAAAAATATAACATATACTCTTTTATTTGTTATACCATTTTGTATGTTTTACTATACATGTAAATAAAGGATAATAAGTACCTTAATCACGAACTCAAAAATAAAAATATCAGGCCAAAACTGTAGGAATCTCCTGCTGTATGAACCATTTCAATAATGGTGATTTTAGTACTTGTTTTACAACATATGCAATGTCGATTGTGCAAAATATATTTAATATTGATTCGGTAGGAAACGTATTAAATAACATATATATTTAAAATCACAAGCATAATAACACTTTAACAAGCAAATCAAACAAAATCCTCTTATTCAAAACCTGACATTATGGATTTATAGGTTGTCGGGAACTCCGGTTTAAACTCAAAAAGTCCATTATAATTTTTGTCTTTTTCTAAAAAATTAACAAAAATTTTACTTATTTTTTGAAAAGTCTATCAATTCCAATCTAAAGATTACATTCCCAATCAGGACACCAAACACAAGCCTAATATAAGATTTAAAGACTTGGTGCGAGATGGATCGCTAAGGGGGATGTCCTTACTAACCTCGAGTTAGTTGCTTATTCTTGTCATCATCTCTTGAAAAAAAAAAAAAAAAAAAAAAAACTGACTTGACGGTTGAGGAAAAAAAAAAAAAGGAAATTGTCATCTCATTAAAAAAATAGTAAAAGGAAAGAGAAATAACTTAAAAAGAAAATTTTTAAACTAAAAAAAAAAAAAAAAAAAAAGATCCAAAAAAATTAATCTGTCCAAAATTTCAGAAATCTCCAGTTGTATGATACTACCCAAAACATGTGAGTTTTATTATAGTTGAAGTTTTTAAATCCTCTTCAGGTGGCTTTCGTTTTCTTATTATAATTCTTTCCCAATGCAATAATGCAAAGGCGTCTAGACATCTAGATATAAGAAATAAATAAATAATAATAATAATAACAAAGCAAATATCCATAACATATTCGTTTGATTGAAAAAGATCTTTGCCATATTTGGACGTAACGAGACGTGTTGTTTACGTTTTCGAAAGTCCTATTAGGGAAATTGATTATTTGCTGATCCCTGAACTAAAAATGAGCCACTGATGACTATTATTATTGTTTTATGATTATTATTTTTACATTTTTTACGTAGTACCTAATCAATTATAAGAACCATGAGAGAATTTAAGTTTTATTCTATAAGACTGCCTTTCGCTTCTTAGATTTTTCTAGATTTAGTCTAGTTATATCTTTGTTTCGTTTTTACTTTCCCTTTTTAAATCAACTCTTTTGTAATTTTTATTTTTATTAATAAATTAGAGCGATAGGAAAGTGATGAGAATGTTAAAAAGGGTATCGAACTAATCAAGATATCTTGGTGTACCTGTTGATTTATGTCTTCTCTACTTATTAAAAAAAAACACACAATTATAAGAAAAATATACCCTAACACTATAATAACATTTTCGACACTGTTTAATCTGTATATATGAAAACTATCAAGTTCAATATGTTTGAATTTTGATGTTATTTAGGTTGGATGTAATCTTCAAACTCACAAATCATTGATCGGGTACCCAGCGTTGAAATACTTAAAGCAACTAATATTCTTTGCCATCAACCTTGCTAAGGTTATCTCAGCAAGTAAAAATGAGTGGTTCGAGATTTTGGGTCTCAAATTTAAAAGCGTGCGAAATTTTCTTTCAAATTGAAAAAGACGGTGCTCATAGAGCCCCTACCAAAAAATAATAATATAATGTAATATAATGTAATAATTGTAAATATTGTTCGGGCATCTTACTGTCAGAATACCAAAAGCAACTATATTCTTCATTATCAACGCTGTTGATATTAGTTCAGCGAGTGAAAACTACTGGTTCAAGGTCATAGGTTAAAAACCTGTGATTTTCATTTTTGAAATTAGAAAAGGAAGGTGCTCATAGAGTCCATACCAAAAAAAAAAAAAAAGTACATATATTCAAATCACATGGGTAATGAGAAAAAATATAAAGAACAAAAGTACATATATTTAAATCACTTGTTGCTTGATTATATGTTGACCACATGATAATGTTTCATCTTAAAGATAATAAAAAAAAAAAAATTAAAAAACCAGTCACAAATGCGTGCTTTTGCAAATACAGTGCAGTATCTAAGTAAATGAGTAACACTAATCCTACCTAAGAAGTATTTAGACAGAAGGTTAATGAGAAAAATTAGTAAAACTACTATAAATATTAGTTTTTTTGGATGCTTAATGTAGCTCAAATCCTCAGTCGTTACCTAGTTTTAAACGAAAAGGATTCGAGCTGTTGGAAAAAAAAGTTTTTAGCTATACCATGTGATAAAATTAAAATTTTATGTATCATTATGACATCATATATAATTTCTATTCGTTACTTTAGAGTTGAAATTATTTGAGTTCCATATTCCAAAGTACATAAAGACCAACACTACAAGAAACTAGGTCTTTAGCGTTAAGCAAATTGATTTAAACATAAATAAGTGATATGTCACTTGTGTGTGGGTGACATTATAGTAGTACAGTACCCGGGCACATATGAGCGTTTAGAGTGCTTTTGAGATGCACTATACACTTAGCAAGGCGTTCTCTTTTTTATTTGCTTGAGTTTTTCAGTTTTAATTGAAACAATTGATTTGATCAATTATGGTGCATTGATTCAATTAAAATTAAATGATTTCATATTTAATTTGAACAGTTTATCAAATAAGTAAGACTGTTCACTTCCTCTAGTTGGAATGTGACTCTACATATGTGGTTGAGTTACTCATTACACGTAAACAAATGGTTCCTTGGCGATTTTAATGACGACGGATTGCAGCTCTCAATTACATTTTCAAAATTTCATACAGGGTTTCTCATATTTACAAGGAAGGCAATCACATGGCGGACAAACTTGCTTCTCATGTTGTTCACTTAAACAACATCAGCTGGTGGTACAATGCCCCGGAATTTTGCTTATCATTTGTCAATAGGGATATAGCTGGTTTCCTTGTTACAGGTTTTGTAAATAGCTGACTTTGTAAGTAAATATACACTCTTTCTCCTCTCTAATTTTTTTCTCATTGAGTTTTGATTAGAGGGTTTTTAACAATGTATATTTGAAGTCTTGTTCAAGGAGTAAGTCAAGGCTTAATCATTTGAACCTGACTTTCGGCTTTTGTAATTTATTTAGGCTTTTGGTTTGTTAGGTTTTCCTTTTCGGTTGATTCTTTTTATGTTATTCCCCTGTTACTTTTGGAAAAAATGGGATGTTGTTTACAGTTTCGAAGTCCTATCAAGTAACAAGCTGAATTGATCTTTGGAAATATATTCTTTTTTTTTCCCTTTGTTTTTTATTTTTTTACTTTTTTTTTTTTGTTTTGTTTTTTGTTTTTTGTTTTTTTGTTTTATTTTTATTTTTGTTTTTTAATAATAATACAGCCCTAAGGGTCTTTTTCAATCAAAGCAAGTATGGCAAGGATCTTTAGTTTATTCATTTATAACGCAGACCATATAAATAATAGTAATAGAAGCCATTTGAAGTATTTAAATGAAGGAAAGTAAGACACAACCAATTGTCTAATAATTATAACGAGTATACCTTAATCAACAACTGAAAAATAAACATACCCGTCCAAAGCTGTAGGAATCCCTAGCTGTACATGAAACATTTCAATAATTAATGATGAATTTGGTACTTAATTACAGCATTATTATGCAATGTCGGACGTCCAAAATATTTTAAATATTGATTAGGTAGCATTAACGTATTAAAAAACACATTAAATTAACATCACCGAGCATAATACACTTGGACAAACAATTTAAACAAAATAGTCCTCTTATTCGAAACCTGTTTTGTTGGTATAGAGGAAAAATAAAAAAGAAAATTGTCATCGTACGATAAAGGTAAAAATAAATAAATAAATAAAACAGAAGTAGATGTAAAAGATAAGGAACCAGATATAGCCCAAAACGAAACTATTCAGCCAAAAAAAAAAAAAAAAAAGAATCCCAGAAATTTAACTTTCCCTTCATTTCAAATCTGTGCAGAACTCCAGGCTCTCCAATAACAATAGGAATCATAATTTCCTCGATACTTTTAGATACTTTCTTCTTCGTTTTCTTTTATTTTATTTTTTTTTGATTTTTCCAACTGGGTGCGTCATTTTACCGTGTAATTAATCACCAAACTTCACCATACATTTAGCATTAATAATTGCTATCTGTTTAATGGAACTTGTTTTGAGTTTCTCTTTCTAACAAAAAAATAATAATTAAAGGGTAAATGGTAGCGTATGAATATAACACCTCTAGTGAGGATTACTCGCCCCACGCACCCATATTAAATTAGACGGATGTGAGGGGTGTGGTTGAATCTACAATCAAAGAAAATCAAGGGCCAATGACCGAAACAGGATGACGGGTGATTCATTGGCCGGTCGTCAGCATGTCGTTAGTGAGTTACTGAAAATAAAGTAAATAGCAAGAAAAGTACGTAGAGATAGAGACAACTCATAACTATCCTATTTAGTTAAAAGGTTGCGGGTTACATGGTATGGGTGGGTTTAGAGGTCCCTGACCTTGCTCCCCATTTAGCTGTCCTATTTAGTTACATATTATTTATGTTAGAGGTATTATCCACGATGATCTATGATTAATAATAAATAATTATAATATGTATAACTTAATTAACTATGTTTAGCTTTCTTTTTTTTTTTTTTTTTTTTTTTTAATATGGGAAACGAGTTAATCGGATAAATAATGGGGTATACCAAACGGTCATCCCAAACCCGCATCAGGGAGAACCCGCACCGTTTATCAATTTAAACAAGTTAACAAGGTCGGAATATAGGTTGTTTTTTTAATTTGTAAGGCGAGTTAATGAGAAGCAGATCATCAACCCAAACCCACCCCGTGGCCATAATAGAGGGTCAAATCGCATGAAAATTGATAATATCAACGAACTTAGTTTTTTATCATAAAAATTCGCATAAATATGTTTGCATAATTTTGTAGTACAGCTTGACTAGAAATACGTCATCAAATGACATCGACTACAAATTCATCATCAAATGATATAATCGTAAATCAACATCTGACTCATACAAAATCATTAGTCATTAAAATAAAAAACAGATTATCATTACCCATCAAATTATTAAAAAAATCCTTCATATATTCAAGACTAAATACCCTTTAAATTAAACACGCGTACAAAACTTATGAGATAATGCAAAATAATTGAGAGTATAATATTTAAGTAGTAGATAAACGTCATCATCCATTGAACACGAACCATTAAAGGAACATTAACTCACATATAATATTAGATTATACGAAATAATTGAGAATATCGAAGTTAATGTCCCTCACAATAAATAATAAACCAATGGATGAGATTATTTCATAAATAAAAAACTTGATATTTGCGAGATGAAATATTATGAATAATTGGGAAAATGGAGATATTATTTACATCCACAATATTGATGAATACTCCCCTACAAAATCATTAAAGATTCTTATTCCACTTGTATCTTAATTACCATAAAATTACACTAAAATCCACTAAGAATGCTCATAATACCACATACCTATAAACAGAAATATTTTTTTCGATAAAATAAAAAAAATACACAACAGTAACTATAAATGGAAATTATAATTTTTAAAGAAACCAAAAATCCCTAAAAATTTGATTACCGTTAATTTCTTTCGTAAACTCTATATTGTTACTCATCAAGTTTTTTTTCTTAAAAAATCTTTGTAACTAGATGAAAATTTTCAATGGATCAAGTGAAACAAAATAAAGAAAGCATGTCTCTTGAATAGCCAATAACTATTAAATTATGCATTTTTTAATTTTTTGATTTATTGGTATTATGTGTTCTTTTTTCTTTACTTTTAGTATTTGAAAATGATTCTTTGTGGTTTTTCATATGATTCTTCTTTTTTTTTTTTTTTTTTTGCAGGTTCTTTATGTGATTTTATACAAGCATAATTAAAAAAAAAAAAAATACAAGATTACAGTCCTTGATTTTTTATTTAAATATTTCTAGAGTTTTTTTTTTCTTTACCTTAAAGTTGTTATTTAGGAAGGTTTTTCTATCTTTTTCCTTTTTATAATAGCTTTGTTTTAACTAATTCAATTTTAATCATTTTGTTTGAAGTGATGATGCCACAAATCATTGTTTCCTCCTTCTTCTTCTTCCTTTTTTTTTTTTTTTTTTTAAGAGATACTTGTTTTATTTTTTAGAATGAATTATTATTGAAAACTCTTCCATATGTATTTGTTCTATTTATTTTTATTTATTATTAATTGAGTAAAAGAGGTACATTGTGGGTTGAAACCCGCCACCTGTACGACCCCTGCTAACTTTAACGGAGTTAAACAGGGTAAATATAAAGAATATTGTTATTTGTTGAGACGACTTAACGAGAAGACAACCCCACCCATTCCGTTGCCATAATAGAGCATCAAATCACATGGAAATTGATAATATCAACGTAGATAGCTTTTCATTATATATATATATATATATATATATATATATATATGCATGCATAACTTTGCAGTGCAGCTTGACTTCAAATGCATCATCAAATGACATAATCATAAATCAACATCTAACTCATACAAAATCATCACCCATTAAAATATAAAACAAATCATCATTACCCATTAAATTGAACAAACGTACAAAACTTATTTAACAAAACAAATTTCAAACCCTAAACAAATCTATCAAAATAACAATTAAACACTCAAAATAAAAAAATGTCAAGAAAAAAAAAAAAAAAAAAGAAAAGAAACCTTACCTCTAACTCCATCAAAACCAGTGGTGTGGCTTGGCAACGGCAGAGACGGTGCCACGACAGCTACACGGCAGTGGTGCAATGTAGTGTTTAAGAGAAAGAGAGGGTTTGAGGTTTTGATGCCGGCAACCATTATGGACAATTTTGACAAAAACTGGATTGACACCTTCTGTCAAATTTTGATATCCCAAATGATGTTTAATTAGTTATATTATTAGCACATCATTGAATTAAGTTAGATTTTAAGATATAAAAATCAGTTATAAAGCTTTTTAAATTTTTTAAAATGACATGTCATAATATTATTGATTACACATCGTTTGGGATATCAAAAATTGGACAGATGATATTACTCCAACAAAACACATGTTACCGACCCGTTGGATTCGTTCTCTAGTGTGGTACTAATCCAAGACTCTTACTGGAGTGACCGTGTTTTGTCCAAATTGTCCATGACGGTTGCCGGCACCAAACCCCAAACCTCTCTTTCTCTTAAACACTATACTGCACCACTGCCGCGTAGGTGTCGCAGCAATGCCTCTAATGTTGCAGAGCCACCACCGGTTTTTACGGAGTTAGAGGTAAGGTATTTTATTTTTGTTTAAAATTTTTTTTTAATTTTGAATTTTTGAATTTTTGAATTTTTGATAGATTTAGGTGTTTTCAACTTCCTACCAACAATATTTAGGTGCAAATTATTCGTTTTTTTTTTTTTTTGGGTTTTAGCATAGTTTTTATCCTTGTTTACTCTAATATATTTACTTGCTATTCAATTCCTAAATAGATTTGTCTTTCTTTAAGTTCTTCTCTCTTTCTAATCAGCTTTTTTAAGTTATCTATTGTTGGACATTTTTTTTTTAATTTGAGATAGGGGATTCGAACTCTACAATTTTTGATGGAGTTAGAAGTGATAGTACCGCTTGATTAGGCATGCAACTACTATTGTATGAGACATTATTTGTTAGGTTTTTCTTTTAATCATTAAATCATCAACCCTTATTATTGTATTTCTCATGAATCGAAAGGTGAAAAATATGTTTTAGACAAAAATAAAAAAAAATTTGTTAAATCGTTATATTCTTATATTATGTGGGTTTTTTTTCCCTTCAATCCCAATTAAATTGTTGTATATATTAAATATTAATTGACAGCATGATAAATCAAGTATATTACATGAGGTAAATTATATATGTCTAACAATTTTAAAATAAAAATTATGAATAAAATATATGCTATTTACTATTTTAAGATTTAAAAGTGCCATTAGTTACAATGTCGATATCTTTAAAAGTTATTGGAAACGAAGAAGAGCGTACCATTCAATTAAATTGACAAATAGCATAGGATGAGAGGACAAGTGTCCTTTTATGCTGGATTGAATTTCACGTGGTAGTCATGTAACAACAGCTATCTTTATCGGAAAATGGTCTATAATTTAACAACGGCAAGATTTGAATTGAATCTACAAAATGGAAAAAACATCCCTTTTCACAGTAATTTGTGTAGTCGTTTTTTAAAAATATATTTGTGTGGTAGCTTTTTTTTTTTTTTTTTTTTTTTTGTTTCTTTTTGATAAATTATTTGTGTAGTAGTTGTAATCTTGGCCAATCATTCTCTTTTTAGAGCAGGTCAATTAATTTTTATAATGTCCTTTTGTCCCCTCGATTAAAAGAATGGTAGAAAAAGACAAAAAAAGTGACTTCAGACGAATAATGAAAAATACCAAAGATATCAACTTTTGAATACTAACTTATGTGGTATATGATTTGTTACTTTTTTTATTGGTAAATATTTCAAGCATTGCCTTTTTTTTTTGTAAGCATTTAAAATATTGTTATACAAATTGATTGTATCAACTAATACAAATAGAGCACATGAGTTGATATTGAAAAAATTAGGAATGGAGTATGTGTCCCCGGCACAACTCTTTTGATGTACAACATAACAACAACAACAACAACAACAATTATAGAGGCAGTTAAATGGCTTATAAGTATTATAAGTTTTCTAACAGTCAGCGATTACGTGAAAGTTGTAACTTAATGAGATCCACTAAATTCCTCCTACAGAAGATCCTTGTAGTCGATCTGTCTCGTAGGATGTATGTATTTGCTTGCTTGTGTGAATACCAAAATAATAATAATAATAATAATTGTCACTATGGTGAGTCCCACATCGGTGGGGAGTGAGGAAGTTAAATAACTTATTGGTGTTACATATTTTCTTCCAATCAGCAATTACTTGGAAGTTGTAATTTAGTAAAGTCTGCTAGTTCCTTTCTCCTGAAAGCCCTTATGATTGATCTCTCATGTGAGATGTGTATATTTACTTAGTTGTGTCAATATATACAAAATAATAATAATTACAATAATAATAATAATTAATTAATTAATTAATAACAACAACAACTCTAGAGAAGATAACGTCCAAAAAAAATAAAATAAAAAAACAATCATCGATGTCGCGTGGATTTTCATCCATGGTTGAAAGTAACAATTATCGTTTTTTAATGAATAAAAAAAAAAAAAACTACAGCCTCGACATAAATGACAAAAAAAGAGTGATATTTTTTTAGAGTTTCCGTAAAATATAATATATGAAAATCGAAGATTTTTTCCCCCCGTAAATGTCAATATAATCCAAAATCACGGGGACAATTTTGTTTTGTTTTGTTTTGTTTTTTTAAAATAAAATGTGCTACATTACGCAACTTAAAAAAATCAAAAAAATAAAAATTTGTGCGACTATTATTTTTATCTTTTTTAACTTTACGATATTTGACATTCAAAAATTGTTATTGACCTATTTGATTGGTTCTCTGGTGTGGTAGTAATCCAAGCCTCTTACTGGCCTGGCGGAAATACTACATTGAGTACATTGTGCACTCCCCAAATTTTCTCCGAAAAAAAAAAAAAAAAAAGAAAGAAAAGAGTACATTGAATCATTGAAAAACAGATAATTTTGATTTTGAAAAATGCCAGACGAAAAAAAAAAAAAAAAAAAAAAAGCCAAACAAATTTGGATTAGAATTGTACTTTCCAGTTTAGTTCATTCTCATTCAATTTTGGTTGATCTCCTGTAGGTTGTTTAATTAGCCTTTTGACAACCATTGGTCCAATTTGACAAACTAACAAACAAACGTTTATCCCAAAAATGATCAACGGAATAAATCTTGTCATCTTAATATCGGCAGTCAAAAATGAGGCTTGAAATTTGAACTAAATACTAAAAAATAAAAGTGATGCCATACATATCTAAATATCCCTATGTGGTGTAAAAGCAAAGATGAAATGTGGACAAGAATGAAATTGTCAAGGTTTTAATTTATGGATGGAAATGTCGATGTTTACAAATATCTAGAAAAATATATATATAATACTTAAAGAAAATTTTATAATTTTTTATTTAGACTTTTCAAAATGTTTAATAATTTAATAATAAAAATAATACAATTTTTTATTGGATATGAGAGTTAAGTCACATAGTTTAATAGGAAATCACCATAATTATTTATTTTTTTTTAAGGGAAAGGAAGTCACCATAATTAAGTGACAAACATATTGGAGGAACCTCTAAATTTCAAGTGTACGTATTTAACAACAAATAAAGTTTCTAGCAGGTTGGATAGCATTATGTAAGTTCTGATCTTGATCTCAATAATACAATTATCAAGTTATTATCCTTGAATAGTTCTGAAAATAATCATAAATGTATTATATATATGTTTCTTGGTCTTTTTCATTTGTTCACTCATACATTAGAGATTGTTGGTTCATCTAACTTAATAAGTAGTCTTGATAGATTTAGACACAACAAAAATATTAATTTTTGAATGTCAAATATCACAATAAGATAATTTTAGTAGTCTTTAAAAATCATTATTTTTTGTTGTTTATGAGTTGAGTAATGTTGAAGATTTTATTGAAACAAAAAAAAAAAAAACGAAATTGTTTCCGAGTTTTTGAATATTAATATGGACATTTCTGAAAAAAAAAAAAAAAATCTTGAATATTCACAAATATTCATCACATTATTTTATGGAACATCTGGAAAATATATATATATATATATATATATCATTCTTAATGTTATCTATAACGAGACTTTATACTGCAGTGTTTTTTCATTCATTAAAAAAACAATTTGTTACTTTCAACCACGGATGAAAAATCCACGCGACATCGACGATTATTTATTTATTTATTTATTTTTTGTCTTACATTCTCTATAATTGTTGTTGCTGATGCTGTTATATATCAAAATTTCATTTGTTTCACGTCTCTCTTTCTGTCTTTCTCTACTATTCTTCTTATCGATGAGACAAAAGGATATTTAAAAAATTAATGACCTGTAACTACTTCACGAATTATTGTCCGGAAGGATATTTTATCCAATTGTAGGGGGAGTTTGGCAACCAGTCCAACTCAAACTCATTTTAAACTTTATTTTGTCTTTTTCTTAAAAAGTTTTTGTCTTTTTCCCAAAAAGTTTTTTGTCTTTTCTGAAAATTCAAAAAAATTTACTATTACAACTAAAATATTTCAACTCAAACTAACATACCAAACAACCCCGTAGATTCAATTGAAATCTTGCCATTCTTAAACTATTGACGATTTCCCGAGAAAGATTGTAGTTGTTACAACTACCACGCAAAATACAATCCGGTAGAAAAGGACACGTGTCTCCTCATACTATGTCCATTTGTGACTTCAATTGAATCGTGCACTTTTCTTTCTTTCGAATAATTTTAATAGACATTGTAACTAATAGCATTTTTAAATCTTAAAATAATAAATAGCTTATATTTTGTTCATATTTTTTTATTTTAAAATTGTTGACAGAGAGTCGAGTAATCCGGTACCATTTCCCAGAAACGACAATTCAGACCCAATTAAGAATGATGACGAGAAACACGGTGACGGTAATGGGTGCTGAATGTAAAGATAAGAGAGAAGAATAAGGAATTTGAGACTGCTAAAGAATTGGATTTTTATATTAAAAGGTTAACCTGTTAAGTAAAGTTGTCCAATATTCTTATATGTTTATTATTGTTGTTATATATTTTCGATGTAGTATTTGAGTTTCTTTTACCCTTAACACTAAATAGGCACTAGTGACAAATAAGACACGGTAATGGTTAGGGAAATCAGAAGATGGCTAAAAAGCAGATAACGGCTACAACGTGGGGGGTTATTTTTAGTTTGTTTTATTTATATTTGACCGCAAAAAAAAGGAGAAATTATATGCATGCATGCGTGCCCACAAGTAAATCCAAGAGACTTCTTGAGTCCACAGAACAACACTTTGTATCTTTTTTTTAGAATAGTGAAACTATTACTCTTCAGCTCCATAAAGGACTACCCTTTGAATAGAAAGGGAACCTCTATAATCTCTGGTGTTATTTACTTTCCTGCACTTTTGATTTCTCACTTTACTCGCGCAACAGATTAGGTTAACAGCACACATATCAACTCCAGTTTTGTTAGGTGGAATTTCTCCCTCAACAAAAATTGTTGGACATATTTATAATTTATCTAGTGAAATGTGCTATCAGTTAATATTTAATAAATACAACAATTTAATTGGAATTGATGGAGGAAAAAAAAAAAAAACCCCCCCGATTAGAGAAATTTGACAATTTAACAAAATTTTTTGTTTTTGTCTAAAAATATATTTTTCAGCTGTCGATTCACGAGAAATACAATAATAACTGTTGAGGGTGCAAAAACAAAATGCCTAACAAAAAATGCTGTATGGATACTTTCAAAACTATCATGACGGCAAGTAAGCGCAAAACAACTAAAATAAATCGGTGTAGGAAAGTAGATTAGAACACTAAGATGTACAAAGATTCAACTTCTGAAATATGACTACGACGTTCCCTCTGTATCGGGGTTTTTTTCACTCTTCTTCAATGTTTAAACAAGGCTGTATTTTCACTGAAGTCACTTAGTGTTTCGGGAAGTTTACAATCATGTATTTAAATGATCCTAAAATCTAATCCTTATAAATATTAAGTTACAAATAATACATTCGAATAAATTGTAGAGATAACTCTTCAAGCTTTGAATTTCGTATCTTCAAATTTGGATGACGTCGATAAGATATATAAGTATTCAAATCCTGAATATTTGAATCTGTTATACTTTATCCTACACCGAGAACCCGTATTGTCGGAGTCTAAAATGTCTACGGCGAAAAACCTAGCCGTGGCTGAAACTTCTCCACAGAATCAAGTCAACTCAAGTACCACTCCGTTCACAAAGGAGCTGTTAGAGCATCTGTACTAGCTATTCCAATCTTCTCAGATCTCTAACCCTTCTTGTTCTTTAGCGCAAGTCGGTAATTACCTAACTTTAGCCCTCTGTAATGTCAAAATTAATTCTTTGTCTTCTTGAATATTATTGATTCTGGAGCAACAGACCATATGGCAGGTTGTGCAAGTCTGTTTTTCTCCTATAGTCCTTGTGTGGGGAATAAGTGTGTTTTCCTCCTGTAGTCCTTGTGCTGGTAATCGCCGGAACTGGTCCATAAAATTCTCGTCCTCTCTCACAAATTTATAATGTCCTTCGTGTCCCTAATTTGCCTTGCAATCTGTTGTCCATTGGAAAAATAACTCGTGATCACAATTGTTTTGCTAAGTTCAGTCAGTCTCGTTGTGAATTCCAGGAACCAGACTCGGGGAATACTATTGGCAGTGCCTAGGGAAGGCAATGGACTCTATTTTTTCTGAAAATTGAACCTTTTCAACTAAATCAATTCCAAGTATCGGTACTTGTTTCGAATATGCTTCCGTTCCTAGTGTTAGTGAACAATGTAATGGCACCATAGACTTGGCCACACAAGTTTTTTATATTTGAAACACTTATTTCTGAATTGTTCGTTAATAAAAATCCATCTTTGTTTCAATGCCAAATTTGTGCTTTAGAAAAATACCATCCTGTTCACTATCCACGGCATCCTTATAAACCTTCTACTCCTTTTTCATTAATTCATAGTGATGCGTGGCGACCTTCATGTCTCATCAATTTCTGCAACTAAAAAAATTTTTGTCATTTTTATTGATCATCACACCAGGGTTAGTTGGGTTTATCTTCTCAAAGAAAAATCTGAAGTAGAAAACTTAAAAATAAATAAATAAATAAATAAATTTACACCACGGTTCAAACACATCTCAGAAAATCAAGGTTTTTCATAACGCTAATGGCAAGGAATATTTCAATAAGATCTTTTTCTCTGAACAAAGCATCATCAAAGGTCTTGTAATGATACTCCACAACAAAACGAGATAGCTGAAAAGGAACAATAAACACCTTTTAGAAGTTGTTAGGGCATTATTTTAATAAATAATGTTCCTAAATATCTTTGGGGAGAAGCAATTATTACGACTACATCTTTAATTAACAAAATACCTTCCAAAATTTTAGAGTTCAAAGTACCTTTGTAAATTTTTCAAAGCATCCATCACACATTGAAAATTTAAAATGCCTCATTAAAAACCTTAATGGTAACATTGAAAATTTCATGTTGTTCTGAACTTTACCATAAAAAACCAACAGAAAAAGCCCAAACAGCATAAATTAATCAGATACATAAAAAATAAGAAATAACTACCTGATGAACAATTCATAAGAAACAACTGCATTTTTTAGTGCAAAATAAGGAGTCAATACATAAAATAAGACATTACATTGAAATGTTATTTATTGAATTCATAAAGGAGGAACAAAGTAAGATACTAATTTTAAATAACCATCAAGGAGAGTAAGGTATCGGTACAACATGAAGAGGAACTTTCTTATAAACAGTGATTCCATAAACTTCAGTCATGTCTAGGTTCTCAAGATATCCAGCAGCATGTGGCAACTTCCAGTCAAACCAAAGCAGAAGATTAGCAATCAAATATTCAATACCGATAATGCCAAATGTAAGCCCGGGACATTTCCTTCTCCCAAATCCAAGTGGGATCAACTGAAAATCTTGACTAGCAAGGTCTGTCGGATTGTTCTCGAATCTCTCTGGAATGAACTCTTCTGGTCTATCCCAAAAATCCGGGTGCCTATGGATCGCCCATGCATTGATGATGATTCTTGTTTTCGCGGGAATATCATAGCCTCTCAGCTGAATGCTTGCAGTTGTTTCTCGAGGAACCAGAAGAGCAAGCGGTGGATGGAGTCTCATGGCTTCTTTGACAACATTTTTTAAGTAGTCCATTTGGTTGATGTCGTTCATATCCACTTTTCCTTTCTCTCCCACCACTCTTCTGATCTCCTCTTGGACTTTCTTCATTACTCTTGGATGTCGCAATAGCTCTGCCATTAACCATTCCATTGATGTTGAAATGGTTTCAACTCCAGCAATAAACATGTCCTGAAGATACATTTTATCTACTTTTAGCCTTCATAATTTCCATTGTTATTGAGTTTTCACAAAACCCTAATATAGACTGTTGACTTCTATATGTAATACTTAGTTTGTAAACAAAATATTATTACTATATTCTGAAAATTAAAATTTTATCTATTTCATCCTTCCCATAAACATAGATCAAACACATATATCATGTATCCACCATAAGCATAGAACAAGCATTGGTGAGAGAAAAATAAGGTATTTGGGGGGTTTGAGATGAGAAGAGGCATGCCTGTATGACAGCTTTGAGCTGATCTTGAGTGAGCTCAAAATCAAGCTCACCATCCTCTTGAAGCCTGAGGAGAACATCCACAAAGTCCTTCTCTTCAGATCCGATACCGGAATTTGAAGCGATATTCTTCTTCATCGTCTTATGTTCTTGAATCACACGATTGTTTAAAGCATCAAACTCGCTGAAAGTGGATCTCAATCTTGCTACAAATCCTCTCACAACGTCGACCCACTTCAAAGAAGGGAAGAAATCTCCCACACCGAAGGCCATAAGTTCCTCTGACATCTTTCTTGTTAAAACTCCTAGCTTGCTTAAAGAACCATCTTCAGCTTTGTAACTTTGCCCTAGAATACACTTCGAGATAATGTTGTTCAACGTGTCACTTAACATCTGGCTTAGATTTACTGTCGTTTCGTTGCTAAGGCAAGCTTTACGTACCCTACGGAGTAGCCCTTCAGTTTCTTCCTCCCGAACAAACTGAAAAGATTGCACTCTTTTAAGGCTCAAAAGCTCAACCACGCAGATTCTCCGCATTTGTCTCCAGTACTCGCCATAAGGTGCAAAAGCGACGTCGTTGTTCCCGTAGAGTAAGACCTCGGTGGCTGTAGATTTAGGCCTGCTTGAGAAAACGGCGTCGTGGGTGTTAACAATTTCCGCCACCAGATCCGGAGATGAAACGATAACAGTTGGAACTTGGCCTAGGTTTAAGAGCATGAGAGGGCCATACTTTTCGGAGAGTGCTCGGAGAGAGCGGTGTGGGAATTTGCCTAGCTGGTGGAGATTTCCGATGATCGGGAACCTTGGCGGTGACGGTGGTAAATTGAGTTTTCCATGTGACGATTTGTTGTGGATAAATAGGAGGAAAAGGCTGGTAAGGAGGAGAAGAATAGAAGAGAGGAAGAAGGAATATTCATGGAAGAGTAGTGTAGTAAAGCCCTGGTCTTCCCACAAATATTTCTTCCAAAGTTGGGATATAGCCATTAGATAATATTATATAGTTGTTAAGAAGAATAATAAAATTACGTATAAGAAGAATATATTATATACGTAAGGAAGAAGAAGAGGAAGAAGAGGAAGAGGAGAAGGAGGAGGAACCAGCAAGGTTAATTGAGGAGAGATCTGAAAGGTTCACATCACTTGCTAAGCATATTTAAGCACACATAGTCCTTCACTCAATAAAACCTCCACGGGATCAATTTTTTTAATTTCTTTTTTACATTTGCATCACTTTTATTTTACTTTACTTGTCTATTACACAGTTCGCGCGTGCTAGGTAATAAAAACGGAACGAACAAGAATCAACAAAGACGAGATCATGATTGGCGCAGCACACGTAAGGAAGACAAAATTAGGTAGAAGAATATAGAGAATTAATAATATAATATGCTTAGATGTGTCCTACACCTATGTGTACCGGAATTCAAACTTTTTAAGAAAAATATAAAAAAAAATACAGGGGTATTAAGGCAAAATAACACTTTTGCCCTTATTATTAAGGAAAAATGTCATATATTCCTCCTAAACTTTGTTGCTAGTGTCAATATGTCTCTGATCTATCAAATGTACCTATTGTGCTCCCTAAACTTTAACATGCATGTCAAGTTACCTCCTATGTTGGTTTTCATTAGTTTTTCCATTATTTTTAATGTCAAAGTGCTCCCTAAACTTTGCTTTTGTGTCAAAATACCCCATGATCTTTAATATTTGTGTTAAAATGCCTCCTGACCTTTAATATTTGTGTCAAATGCCATATTTATGTTATTTTAATTATCTAATATTGTATAATTGCCTAATAATTATTAACCTTTTAGAATAGGTGGAAAAAATATATTTTTAATTCTAATGAAGTGATATGCATATATTTTTAATACACTTTTTTTATTTTACTTATTTTAATTCAAGTTTATTTTGGTTATGGGTTTATTTACGCATAACCATAGTTGGTAAGACTCAAATTGTAATACCTAGATTTTTCGTGTTACTATTTCCTTATAAAGGAATTGAATGTATACCATGAAGGTATTTTTGAAAAAGCTCGGTTAAGAGTTTTTCTTACGTTTTGTGAGTTCTTATGAGTCGATAAGACTCCAAATGAATTGCTTAAATTAGCAACAAACCTTTTGAGTAAAAAGTGACGAAAAAGTACATGATTTCATGATGGTCAAAGGTTTGACCAAAAAATCAACTTTGACTGATAAAGTCAAAGTTTGACTAAGAAAGGTCAAAGGGTTGACCTTGCAGTATTATGAAACGCAGTATGGAAAATATACAGTGAAAACCGTCTTTACGGTTGAGATAGCATGAATAGGCCTTAAAACCACCTTAGAAAATTAAGCACACTAAGTAGAAATTAAAGGTGAAAAGGGCTCGGAAAAATAAGAAAAATTTTATACTATTCATTTTTACACAGATAAATTTTGGACTGTGTATAAGTGAACACAGTATTAGAAATATCTGTGTAGCTCAAAAATGGACTGCATTTTGAAGAAAATAGCCAAACAAGGCCTAAAGTGGATGACATCACCTTGTTTGGATTTATGACATCATAATTATTTAAACAAAACTTGGAAAGAAAGTTGGAGTTCTCTAGACCCTTCATGGCCGACCACCTTGCATGGGTTTTTGTGTGATTTTTAGTTCTTCATGGGTTTTTCTAGAATTTTTAAAAGTTTACCCACCTCTATAAATAGGTGGTGGCATTATTCACTTTATTAGAAAATTTTAGTCAAACTCTTGCAATTTTGCTTCTCAAAAATCCGAAGCTTAGAAGAGAAAAGGGAGAAGAGAAAATCAAAAATTTTCAAGGGGGTTTTGCTTAGGGAGAGTTCGGATTTGCTAGAAGGAACCAAGAAAAAAGTTTGGAAAATTTTTGGAACCATTTTGGTCAAGTGGCCGAGTGTGAGGGGAAGAAGAAAAGGAAGAGAAAAAGCTGAAATTTTTTGGGGGAAAGTCTTGTAGTGTGGCCGGATTAGAGGAGAACTAACCAAGGGACCAAGAAAAATTTTGGTGCTCTAACCAAGATGTGAGGCCGGTTATGTTGAACTAGGAGGGAGGAAGAAGTTTTGGTGTCCAAACCCTAGCCTTGAGCCAAGGTATCTCCTTTAGCCCTAATCTTCCAATTGAGCTTTCAATTTGGAATTTATTTGTATTTCAAGTTGAAGTTTATAATGGACATAAGTCCAATTTAAATTTCTTGCTCTAGGTGATTAGGTTGTGCTTGATTTAGGGTTTAATGGTGGTTGGCTCAATTGTGTTATTTGCTTGATTGGTTTGTGCTTGTTGAATGCTAGGATGCATGTTAGATGATAAATGAATGGTATGTCTCCTAATTTTGGTACAAACCTGCCCTAGGCAGTTCATATTAGGTTGCTAGCTTAAGTTTGAATGCTTTGGTGCATGTATGGATGTGATGCAAAGGTAGAACCATGCAAACCTAGGCTAGGGCAGTTCAGTTTTGGTTTGCATGGGCGCGTTTGAGTTGCATGATTGTTCATGTGGGACGTTAGAAAATGCTGCATGCTTGCTATTTAGGCTCCCGCGTGTTCGGTTGAGTTAGATTTCGCGTAATAGGACGTAAAATGAATGTAAGAGCAAAAACTGCCAGTTCGGATTGGAACTGTCCAGTTTTCTGGTAAGTGGAATTTGAGGCTTTTAAAGGCCGAATTGGGAAAAACGTAAAACATAAAAGTTGTTCAGAATGATTTTTTCTAGGGAGCAACGTGGAAAGATTTCCAAAATAAGGCTCTAATGGCCTTCGTTTTCATGAAAACCCGAGCCTGGCCGTGCTAGGATTTATGCACGGCCAGGTGAGTTCAAACAGCAAGATGAACCTGTTAGAGTCCGAATTAAATTTTTTATAAAACACGAAAGTTTTAGGATTTTTCAAGAGCTACAACTTTTGTGAAGATAACTTTTTCAAATTCGGAATGGATTTTTAAACTGACACAGTTTTATAAAGACTGTGCAGGGAACAAAAAATTCCTGCACAGGATTTTCTTAAACAGTTCAGAAAAAAACTGTATTTTTCCTAAAACTACTGTTTTTAACTATGAAAACTGTTCCAATGGCAGTTTTCAACAGTTTTCAGCCCTTAATGACTTTATAAAACCCTACTCAAAGAATCAAGAATTTTTACAAGTAAATTAAACGATTTTTAAAGTGAATTACCCAAAAGTTCCAAAGGGTAAGAAAATGAAATTTTCAAGCTAAAATTGATAAGCAAGCCGACTACGGACAGTAACCGAAAGTAATATCCGAGTTACTGGGCTTAGCCCTAAAGCCCAAGATTGACCCATAGAAAGTTGACCATGGTTGACGAAAGTTGACCATAGTTGACTTTGATCGTCATTGACTATAGTTGACCATAGTTGACTTTGACCGTAGTTAACTACAATTGACCGAGGTGTTGACTTTAACCACGTTTGAGCATAGTTGACCAAGATTAACTTAGATCGACTACCTTAAGGGTTACCCAATGTAACCCTAAAGGATACCAAAATTTGGAAATGGACTAAGGTTTAGGGTTGTTGATAAATAACCCAATGAGTCATGGACCAAGATAAGTAAGACATCTAGTATTGGAGACATACAACTAAGATTATGTAGGCATGTTGGTTAGGTCACCAACATTCCACAGTGTTAATTAGACTCTTGCCTATGTCCTTCATCAAGCAGGGAGAAACCTGCAGCTGTACCTAGAGGAAGAACAGCATTACATGGGACATAGCAAGAGAGGTAAGTACAACTCCGCCTACAATATAGGCTTTAATTGGTACTTACCTAAGCATGTTAGATGTATGCTAGGGGTGTATGCCTTATTGTTGCTAGGTTATGTGTTACTACGCTTTGCTGTATGCCATGTGGTATGTTAGATTGATTGCTATGTGTTATGTCGTTATATGCTTTATGTTATGTGATATGCTTATGTATGAAGAAGGTTATGTAAGATATGCATGTTATGGAAAGGAAATGATATTGAGTATGATTTAAGAATATGTGACATCACGATGCATGCTCACTAATTCTTATAAGAATAATGAGTTCAAGAATGACATGATGAAAAGAAAGCAATGTGGCAAGCGAGCTTGCCTGTGTTGTACCGATCCGCTCTCAGGTCGGGTTGAACTATGGTTTGAGTTGGAAATGAACTGGCCACCCCAATCACTCCATAATCGCGCACCCGGTACGTACACTCAAGTAAGGGGCCCATAAGTAAGATAAGTATGAAAGTAAGTTAAGAACGAATAAAGCATAATATGAGCATAAATGGATTCATGCATATGTTATGCAATACGATGTAATGTTATGATGAATGATGCTATGAGATGATACGCTATGCCATGTTAAGTTGAGTTAGGATGTGTATATGATTAGACTCTGTTTGTCTATTGCGCGGTATAGGAAGTTGTACTTGCTGAGCGAAAGCTCACTGTCTTACGTCTATGCTGTAGGTAAGCAACCTATCAGCAATGTATGATACAAGATGGAAAAGCGTGGCGGGGCATACTATGAAATGTGGGAGTTATTGCCGCTACGCGTTTTGTTCTTTACGTTATCATTCTATATTGAATATTTTTATTTAAGACATATTTATACGTCGCACGTTTTCATGCCCGTATAAAAAAAAATTTCCACTGTTTTTTGTAAATTAAGTAAGTACGATAAGCTAAGTAAGTATGTATGTATGGTAACGGCCTATGCTAGGCGGGTCGTTACACATATTATCCCTAGTGTTGCAACCATAGCATTTGGAGGTTTTTTAATAAAGAAAAACAAATAAAATTATCATTAAAAAAAAAAGAAAAAAAGAAAAAAATTATGGAAATTAGGAAGAGCATGATCTAGTGCTTTCAACAATTTATGATTTGGATTTCAGTTTTACCTTCATCTTGTTTGTTTGTTTGATGGGAAAATTTAGATTGCAGGTTAATTTTGTAAAAAGCTCAATTGCTAGAATTCTTTTCATGTAATTTAGGGGGTTTTTTTTTTTGGCTCATTTTTGGGTTGAATTTAAGTATTTTTTGGATTTTTGGAGATTTAAAAAAAAAAAATTTTAAAAGTTGGACACAGGCATAAATATCTCGCTTCCATTAAAAGATGAATTCTGTGTGGTGGAAAAGTGTTAATCCGAATATTCTCATGAGTAAGCGCGACTATTTTGTTTTGACCTGTTTGTTCCTTTTTTTTTTTTTTAATTGAATATATTTTGTGTTATAATTGCATAGAACTGTGTAAAAAATATTGTTCATTTCGAGTTAAGAGCAAAATTAGTTATATATTCTGCAGTAAATATGATAAAATTTGTAGTCATTTAGATTTCAAATTTAAACCAAGGGCCAAGCTTTGTTGAGTAGGCTTGTTGAGCCTCAATATGATTCGGCTTCTGCTTTGAAGTCCGTCCATAGGAAGTCCTTCAGAAAATGCTAATGTTATATAATTTCAGAACTTCAGCTCAAAGCTAGGGAGAATGCCTTAATTAATTTTTCATTTTTTTCCTGATACTTTGATTTGGCTATTTGTTTTTCTTTTGTTGTTCAATCTCTAATCCAAAGAAGAGTGTGCTTCATTCTTTTTAGCACTTGTTCTTATTCTTGAACTTTTCTTCCCTGAGAAACTATGGCATATAGCAACTTTAATATATATATATATATATATATATAACAAGTTTTATAAATTGGTAAATAACAATATATCTTAAAAATTCAATTCAAAATAATTTCTGTAGTCTAGTTTCTCTATTGGCACAAAATGTAAGTACATATGTGCAAAAAAATACGCAGACTGAATCAGAGAAAAATAATGGATTTGGAAATTTTGAAATGTAGAGAAGAACTCACTGTAATGCTAAGCATGGATAAACCTGCAATGAAGAGGAAGGGAACTATGTGTATAATTTAATACCTGATTTTTCTATGTTAATAACTATTTCCTTTTTAAAAGGAATTAAATGTATGCCGTACATGCATTTACGAAAAAGTTCGATATAGGACTTTATTATGTGTTATGAATTCTTATAGCATCATAAGACTAAAATATGCTTATTTTGATAAGCAAATGGCCTTTTCGGACGAAAGGAGATGAAATTTGCATGATTTTAGGAAAGTCAAAGGGTTGACCGAGAAAGTCAACTTTGACACGGAAAAGTCAAAGTTTGACCAAAATGGTCAAAATAATAACTGTGTAATTTTGTGACATGCAATATGGGAGAAATATTGCGAAAACCCATTTTTCGGGTAAGATAGTATAAATAAGAACTAAAACCACCGTAGAAAAATCAAGCACACTAAATTAAAGCATAGGGCAAAAGGGCTCGAGAAAATAAGAAAAAAAATTTTCCAGTCCGATTTTTACACAGATAAAATTTTGACTGCAGTATAAAATATCCGTACTGTGTATTAATAAAAACAGTATTGGATTTATCTGTGTTAAGTTTAAAATTAGATTTTTTTTTAAAAAGTAGCCAAACAAGGCCTTATATTTATGACATCACCTATTTTTGAATTATGACATCATAATTCTTTGAACCAAGCACAACAAGACAAGTGTCTTGTTCTAGAAATTTTTTTTCCTTCTCCACCAAGCAATGGCCGGCCACCTATGCATGCTTTTTGTGTGATTTTTAAAAATTGTGGGGTTTTTCTAGAATTTTTGAAAGTTTTCCTTTGTCTATAAATAGGGGTGAGCGTTATTCACTTTAATTGAAAATTCTAGCTAAACTCTGGCATTTTTTCTCCACAAAAATCCGAGAGAGAAAGGGGGAGAGTGAAGAAGAAAAACAAAAATTTCCTTAAGCCAATCCTAGGGTTAGAGTTCGGGTTTCAAGAGAAATCAAGAGGGAAAAGTTTGAGAAATTTTCTAGCACTCCTTTTAAGTGAGCTGCCGAGTGAGGGAGTGAAGGGAAACAAGAGAAAAACCAAAAATTTCTAGGAAGAAATTTAGGGGAGAGTTCGGTTTGGAGCAAGCAACCAAGAGCAAGCTTGAAAACCAAATTTGAGACCCTTTCTCCTTGTGGAGCAGCCCAAGGGTTTAGTGGGAAAAAGGAAAGGAAAAATTCAAATTTTGGGTGAAAATTTCTTGGTGTGGCCGAGCCATAGGTGGAGGACAGGATTTGAGGTCAAAAGAAAATTTTGGTGCCACTTTGGTGTGGAGAATCCGGTTCTAGGAGCAAGAAGGAAAGAGTGAGATTTTTGGTGCAAACCCTAAGCCAACTCTTGAGTGGTTCAAGGTATTTTTCAAAACCCTAACCCTATTTTCATTCAAGTTTTTAAATTAAAGTTTAAATATATTTCAAGCAAAATTTGTAAGAGCATAAGCTCACAATTTTAATTTCTTGCCCTTAGTTAGTTTATAGTGCTTGATTAGACTCTAAGGGTGGTTTTGTTTATTTATGCAATTTAATATGCTTATGATTTGTTGAATGTTAGGATTGCATGCTAGATTGTTTACATGAGGTTATATGTCCCCAATTAAGTATGTAAGAGTGTGAATGCATGCTAGGGTATGAACTATAATTGTATGGCATGAATGGTTATGTGTATGCAAACTAGAGAACCATGCAACCAACGACTAGGGCAGTCGGTTTTGGGGGCTGCATGGGCACGTTGGGTTAGCATGTTGGGATATATGGGATGTTAGAAATGTTGCATGATTGTTATGTAAGCTTCCGAAGTGGTCAGTCGAGATAGAATCCACAAATTAGGACGTAAACCGGACTTAATAACCGAAACTGCGAATTCGGATTCGAAACTGGCCAGTTTCGGAAAAGTGGAAATTTAAGGCCTTTAGAGGCCGAACTGGGTGAAACGTAAAACATGAAAGTTGTAGAACAGAGTTTTTCCTAGGGGGCTGCGTGAACCGTTTCCCAAAATGAGGCTCCAATGGCCTCTGTTTTTCCAGAAAATCGAGACTGGTCTACCCAGACTTAGTTTACACGACCAGTCAGCTTCAAACTAAAACTGACGCGAATACAAGCAGAACTGGATTTTTCTTAAAACATAAAAGTTTTAGAATTCTTCGAGAGCTAAAACTTTCATGAAGACAACATTTTTCTAATTTAATCTGGATTTTTAAATATAAACTGATTTCTGAAAACTGTGTAGGGAGCAAGAAATTCCTGCACTGGATTTTCTAGAGCTAACTTAGGAAAATTGTTTTTCCTCCCAAAAGCATTGTTTTAACTACGAAAACTGTTCCAAAGGCAGTTTTCGACCTTCAACCATTTTATAAAACTATGTTCTAAGAACTAAGAATTTTTATGAGAAATTAAGGAAGTTTTGGGCTTAGTTGCCAAACTTTTTCAAGGATCAAGAAAAAGGAAATTTTTAAGCTAAGTTTATAAAATCCAGCAAAGACGGATGGTGACTGGAGAATTATACCCGAGTTACCGGGCTTAACCCCAAAGCCCAAGGTTGACCCGAAGGGGATTGACTTTAGTAACCCTAGATGTTAACATTGGTTAACCTAATATAGATTAAGTTAAGTTATAAACCCAAGGTTAGGTGATGACCTAACCCTATTCGTCTACATATAGGATTAGAATGGAAGGTTATCCAACGTAACCTATTAGGCCATGGTATGAGTTCAATAGGACTACTATTGTAACCACACTTAAGATATGTTATGATTTATATTTAAGGGGACATACAACCAAAACATTACATGAATGTTGGTTGAGAACCAACATATTATGGTCATAGATTAGAGACCTTACATAAGTCCTTCCATTAAGCAGGAAGTACCCTGCAGCTGAGGCCCGAAGTGGAACAGCTTAACATCAAGCATAGATAAGGTAAGTACAACGCCGCCTACAGCATAGCCTATTAGTTGTATACTTACCTAGATATAATTGATGTGTTATGTGCTATATGCTATGATTGAATGCCATGTTATATGTAGTCTAATAAGTCTACATTATGAAATATGCTAAGTAAGCAATGCATGCTAAGTTAAGAGTATGGTATGACTATGAAGCATGAATAGGTGACATCAAGCTGTATGCTCACTAACTTTAATAAGAATAATAAGTTAAGAATGACAAGATGGAAAGAAGAGATAGGCGACAAGTCGCCTGTGTCGTACCATCCGTCCAAGGTCGGGTTGGATTATGGAATCCATAGTTACACGCTTGGTACGAACACTTATGTTAAGGGCCCATAAATAAGATAAGAACTGATGAAATAAGAAAGCATAATATGAACATAATTGGTTCATGCATGCTATATGCAATGATGTGTTATGTAATGAAATGGATTGTTATGTCATGGATAGGATAAGATGTATAGTTATATGTCGCGATATAGAAGTTGTGCTTGCTGAGCGAAAACTCATTGTTTTAAGTTAATGCTGTAGGTAAACAACCTGCCAGCAGTTGATGGTATAAGGTGGAGTCGCGTGGCCGGGCGCTGTAAAACGTGGGAAACGGAAGCCGCTACGCGTTTCGAAATTTATACGAATATTATGGGACGTTTAATAACTACTATTTAGTTAATATTGATGCTCGTATGCACAAATACTATTATTTGTTCATACTTTATGTTCCGTAGTTTTCTATATGCACTGTATAAAAAAAAATTTCCGCTGTGTTTCACGTATTAAATAAGTAAGTTTCATATATGTATTGTCTCATGAACATATGTACGTAAGTATGGTAACGGCCTGTGCTAGATGGGTCGTTACATATAATGTGTTCGGTACTTAAATTGTAGTTGTTCTATGCATTGTATATGCATATGTTGAATTTTTAATTCTCGTTTTTAACTTTTCAGAAGGAGATGGTAAGGTTGAAAAACCAACAATCTACTCAACTTGAGGGGGAGTTTTCAGGTAGTATGCAAGTTGATGAGGCGGCTATTTGTAAACAAGTGCTTGATCCAGCAAGATGTGGGCACATGCCAGGCTTTGGACCCGTGCCTGAAAAAAAGAATTTGATAGAACTATTGATTAACTCTTGAGAGACTGGAGTCTCATAAAAATATTGAGGACCTATCAAAGATGGTTGATGACTTACAAAGGAAGCAGGAAGAACAATCTGAGCAATTTATACACTTAGTTGCATCATTAGACATTCCAGGGGACCATCCCTCGTTTCCACCAAGACCACCCTCTCCGCCCCCAGCCCCGCCATCTGCTCCAGGTCTTGTGGCATAACTGATCTATTCTGAACTTCATAATTTCATAGATGATAGACTTTTTTTTAATCTATTTGTTAATATAGTACTTTTTGTGGTTGATTTTTAGGTTTTTTTTTTTTTTTTTTTCAATTTAGTTTTCCCTTTTTGTGTTAGGACATGTTTTATTTTCTATATGTTTAATGGAGCTTTTGTAATGGACATCTCAAGTATGGATGCAGATGCAAAGATACAATTTGGCTCTTGATTTCTCTCTCATTATTTTAGATTGCAAATATCTTTTCAATTTCGATAACCACTACCCCTCAAAAATATCCGACAAGTTCCTTGAAAAAAAAAAAAAAAAAAATCCGGTTAGTTGCCCCATTTTTAAGTAACAATTAAAAAAAAAAAAAAAAACTCTCAGATCCAACCTTTAATATATCATTTTTTTTAAAATATTGAATAGTATCATTAATAATCGTCTCTTAATTTCAAAAAAGAAAAATACATCCTATCTTCAGATTCTTTTTGAAAAGAAGATAATGTTTTAAATATATACCTATTTTGACGGAAAATAATTTTTATTTTCAAAAGATAAATACTAAATGTCTCTGGGTTTTCTTAGATAGATTTTAAATATCTATTACTCCTAAAAAAATGTCCGGTTAATTCATTTAAAAAAAAAATCCGGTTAGTTTTCTTTTCTTTCTTTCTTTTTTTTTTTTTTTTTTTTTTTTTTTTGTAAAAAGTAAACATAATAAAAATAAAACTTTCAGAACCAACATCTGATAGTATCATTAATATATTAGTTAATAATTTTTTATATTTTAATAATGAAATAAATACAATTTTCAGAAAAAAATTAATAATAATTTTCTTGAAAAAATACAATTTTCATAGACGACATTCAAAAATTTTTTAAAAATAATTTCTTGAAAAATCATAATTAAGTAATGATATCAAAAAAAACACCGTCCGTCTATTTAATATTTAATCTAGAAGTGTTTACGTATCTTATCGTGTTGCATTATTTTATTACATGTACAAAGCAATATATAGTTTAGGAATATTAATACCCACTTATACACGTGGACATGGGGTATTTTTGTTTTTTTGTTTTTTGTTTTTTTTTAATTATTTTTTTTTATTTTTCCTATCTTTAACGTTTAAAGTAATCTAGAATTTTTAATTATACCAGTGTATTGAGCACGTTCATTTATTCTCTATTCCTCCGACTATTCCTCCGACTATCCCTCAACTCTTTTTCTTCTCTATTTTTTTTTTTTAAATTACTTTTCAATTTTCTTTTGTGAATAATTACTTTTCAAATTGGAAGCCAAGCTATACCCACGACTACACCTTCTCTCTCCCCCACGTTCAAAAAACATTCCAGTTTCCTGTCGCGCCGCCGCCATCACAGACTCCCAGTCATATCGCGTTCCTCTCGTCGAGCCCACCTGAATAAATTGTTTTGAAGCTTGAATTTGAAACTTTCACCACCCAAACGCAGGTATCCATTTGTTTTGAAGAAACTTTGATTGAATGTAATTGGTTTCAGAGGTCTTTTATTGTTTTTCGACTCTACTTTTGATTGAATGTAAATGGATTATTTGGTGTTATGATTTTTCCAGAAGGGTTGCTTAATCTTCCTCTCTTGTGTGATTGGCATAGGATGAGGATGTTTATCTTTCATCTCTCTCTCTAATTGAGATTATTCCTTTTGTTAATAGTAATCAAAAGCTGCTATCTTGACAAAAAGAGGAGAAACCAGTTCATCTTCAGCCCCTGGTATCAAAACCTATTGAAAAATCCCTTGCCTTTCATTCGAAAATCACAAAGCTTTTCTTGGTTTCCCATCTCGAATTTCACCTCCTTATGTTCACAATAAAATTTGTTTGTTTGTTTTTGCTTTTATATTTGTTTTTTTGCATTTGTTTTTGTTTTTTATTTTTTATTTTTTAATTTTCTCCTTGTAGGGACGAGCTTGTTGCTGTCAACTACATCGAGAAAGGTGAGAAGGTTAGTCTCTCTATCTCTCTCTATATGCTTTTAAGCTAATGGAGTTTTATTTTTATGCAGTAGTAATGTTTGGAAAATTGGGTTTGTTTGACAATTTGAGGTTTGTTGTGGCCTGTAAGTGTAAAGAGGATTAATGGGTTTTGGATGGTTTTAACTTTGGTTTGGTTATTGTTTGGTTTGGTGGATGTTAAATGCATTGCTCTTTGCATTCGGTACTTATATAAGTTATCCATTTGGTAACAATTTATGAACTCGTATATCCGTCATGTAAACAGATAGATGAAAATGTACGAAGAGAAATTATAAATCACAGGTCTCTGAAACATCCTAGCATCATTCGGTTTAAATAAGTTAAAACAATAACATATAAAGAAGTTAAAAACCCCTTTGTTTCTTATTTTTTTGTAATTAATTTTGTCCTTTGGGAGAGAAAAGGAAGGGCTTATAGTAATATATACACATGTAAAAAAAAAAACTAGTACATAAAAAGGAAACCCACTGGGTAAAAATTGAAAGGCAGGTTATTTATTTATTTATTTATTATTTTTTAAGGAGATCCAAAAAATTTGCTAGCCGAAAATGCCTTGTATACAATTTCGTACTAAACTATTGCGAAAATTTCAACCTCTAACCATACTGTGGCAAACAACCTATAATTGTTTTTAATATTTTAACAGGCTAGGGAAATGGATAAGAGTTGGATTTTCATCAAGAATAGGATATTCTCCAAGGAGTACAAAGATGGAGTCGACCATTTCATCGCCAAGGCAAGTTTTTACTTAAATGAAGAAAACAAGACTCGTTGTCCCTGTGTTAAGTGCTTGAACTATCAATTTCATGACTTAATAACTGTTAAGCGTCACATCCTTGAGTACGGCTTCTCGGGGCATTATGTGAATTGGAACTTTCATGGAGAAGAAGACATCAACTCAAGTTATAATTTCCAAACTGTTGAATCAGATGTTGGGAAAGATGACGATGACAAAGATGATAACCGTGAGGATGATATGACAGAAGCGTTTAGAGATGTAGCTGGGCCGTCGGCGGGGAGTAATAATCTATGAGATGCGGAAGGAGTCCCTTTGTTTATGTGAAAACTTTGCACCTTTTATTTTTTAAATTTGCTTTTGCTTTTTGTTATTGGTGGAACACAATTAATGAGAAAATATCCCAAATATTCATTAAAATCATAAAAGCCAGCAAAAATAAAAAACATACACCAAAATAAAAAGAATAAATCCCCAAAAATCATTGGCGTTGAAGATCCAATCCGAACCGTCATAGTGCTGAAGAAATTTAATTAACGTTTGTTAATTTTTTAGTTATTTAATAAATAGTGCTAGACACACCAACTATATTCACAACTTTTTTAATACTAACTCATGTGTCATATTTTTATTGGTCTATGCAATCAATTAATATGGTAATACTTTAAACATTTTGCAATAAAATAACGACAACTTATATATCACATAGGTTGGTACTTAAAAGTTAGGATTAGAATTGATGTTTCTAGCCTTTCTTATTTAATGGTTGTTTTTCTTCTACACTTTTATTTCTTTCCCATACTATATATATACTTCCGTAATTATGTTGATATTTATGCACTTAATGCTCGTTTGGAGTAACATTTCCAGATAGTATTTTACCATCTTGATTTCATATTATCAATTCTACATCAAACTCTCTCTCTTTCATTTTTAAAAAACTCAAACTTTAAAAGTCCATAACTTTCTCATTTCATATCAAAAGGAGATGATTTTTAAGTTAAAATGCTCATAACAACGAAACGAACAAAACAAGATCCACTTTACATGTTTTTTTTTTTTTTTTTTGTAAACACATTTTTAATTTTTGCATGATTTTCTATATTCCATATCCTTTTTCAAAAGTTTTCCGTCAAAACATACATTTCTAATTCAACCTCCAAAAAGGCCCTTATTATTTTTAGTAACATTGTTCATTTATTCACTAGTTAGAACTCTATCATATTAACACTTTGGTAACACTTTTTAATAAGTTTGCATTTGGTATACAGGTTCGAAATGAAATTTTTAGGTTAAAGTTAATTGACTTTTCAAAAACTAGTTATATTAATTTTTGTTAACTTTTCAGAAAATGACAATAACTAATATAAAAACTTTAAGTTTGAACCTTAGAGTCAAACACGCCCATACTATTTATGTATTTTATTATAATAGAATTTTAACAAGCATTTTCAAAAAAACTTTGAAATCCATACCAACGAAGTAAAGATATTTATTTGAAAGTTATTCAATGACAACTTCTACAGCTTTGGCCTAAAGAATCATTTGTTTTTCTTAAATATGTTCCCGATGTAACCATCCAAAAGAAGATTTTTTGGTAAATAAAAAAGATCTGGAGGTGGCCCTATTATTTCTAGGTTTTTAGCCCCATGACCAAGAACACCATTCCCTAAGTATGACAGGAAGACATGTTATTTATACTAGTTTCTCTCAGTCGGCTATCCAGGGTCTACTCAGCTATCACCAAACCATGCTAAAATAAGATATGCCACATGCTCATATATATACAATCTTGATACCGTCAGACTTTGATATCAGATAATGGAAGTCAAGAAATTTTCATATTTAGGATATCCTCCTTAGCGCCCTTCAAATTTATAGTAAATAAAGATTGGAGTCTCCCCCCCCCCCCCCCCCATGAACACACTATATGTAATTAGGTAAAGCGCTTGAAGTATTTACACAAAATGATCAATTTTTTCAACCCTTTCAAAATATAACGGTTTTGAACCTATTTGCAAAAATTGAACAATTTTTTAATTTAACTTTTTGTTTGTTTCAATTTTACCCTTCAACATTTGTCTGCAGGTTCTTTTTTCTTTATATTGAAAATGCTTTTTATGATTTTTTTTTTTTTTTGAAATGATGGATGGTTTTTTTATTTATAAAATATATATCAAATTGTTTTCATAAAAGAGTTATTTACATAGACGTCCAAATGGGAGGTATTGATTTGAAATATGTCAATTTTTCTTTTTATTTACATAAATGTTTAAAAGAGTAATTTATAAAGACAACGTTACCTTTCGCATAAAATGGAGAATGAACAAATTAGAAATTACAAAAAAAAAAAAAAAAAAAAAAAAGGAATCTAAGACATTTACCAAAAAGTGCTAAAGTTGATTTACTGGAATAGTTAAATGAAATGATATAAAAGGAAAATTTGAAAATTATTTTGAGTAATTGTAAAGAAAGTGTAAATATTTATAATGAACTAAAAATGGAATGTTTTCTCAAAATTAGATATCACATTAATTAGAATAAGCTAAATTTAAAAATAAAAAAAAAGAAATATCTCAAAAAAAATCTTTCGTTTATTGAATCAATCTTTATCATAAAAAGGAAAATTAAAAAAAATCTATACAAAATGGAAATGATGTCAATTATAGTAAAATGGCAAAATAGATATTGCAAACACATTATTTCTTAAAAAATACACATATATATAATATTGTTAAAAAATAGACATATTTTAAATCGGAACTCTAAAAATGGACTTTCTTTGCAATTATTTCTTTATAAAAGAAAATTTCCTTAAATTAAGGAATCATATTTTTATTATCAAGTTATTTAAAATATCAATTTTAAATTGATTAATTATTTTCAGCATATTTTGAACGGAGGAAGTTTTTTTCCCTTTAAGTTCTACCAAAACAAAAAATAAAAGAAAAAAAAAAAACAAAACAAAAGAAAAAGTTTTCAAAAGTTTTTTTTATAAGCAGATTTCGTTTTTTTTTTTTTTTTTTGTTTGTTTCCGTTTCATAATTTAAAAAGAAAACTTTTCTACTTCAATAGGGTTTGTTATCATTACTTATGACTTGTTTAACAAAAAATGGATGACATTTTTTTTTGTTAGGTGGATCTATTGACACCCCCTTGTATACTTTTTCTATACATATACTTAAATCACCAGTCAATTAAATTTAAAATTTGATTAATTACTTTTAACACACTTCTTCGTATTACCAAAAATCCCTTTTATTAAATCATATATTTTCTCCTTCTTCCCACCCATAAATAAAAAGACACACTCTTTTTTAACTGCTTTTCTTTTTATCCCGCGTTCTTTAACCCTTTTTTTTTTTTTTTTTTTTTTTAAAGTGCTACGTTCCTTCAACTGATGAAGAGGTATATATAAATTTCAAAAGATATAAAATAAAAAATAAAGAGATAAATCCATACATACGCACATAAAGGACTCAAAATCAAAGTATCTCATTCTAAAAAAATAAAAATAAAATAAAAGGTCTTTTGTTTGCTTCCAATACAATGCCCAATTTGAGAGAGAGAGAGAGAGATATATATATATATATATATATATATCTATATGGTTTTAAAAAAATCGATATATATATTTTTTCATTTCAATTTATATATATATATATATATTCGGAAGCGTATGTGTGTGTATGTATGTATATATATAATAGTTTTCATAGGATTTGGATTTTCAAATAGTATTTGAACTTTTTAAAAACAAGTGCGCAATAACCCATGGATGTATTCATAAACTGAAAAACAAGTGCAGTGGAAAGTAAACGAAAAGAAAAAAAAATAAAAATTACATAATGACATAATCTGAAAATATGATATTTCTTGTACAGATAGATATTCATATATCTATTTTTCCTACACAAAAATGCAAATTAACCTTAACATGGTAGTCAAAAAAATAGTTAGACGAAAATTGAAAAAAAGAAAAAAAAAAACTTACTTTCCTTTTTGTTGGAGATCATTCATTTTCTGTTCATTATTGATTAGGGTTGAGCACATTGCATTTTATTTAAAAAAGACTACTAATTATTTTATAATTTTTAAATCAGGTGTGTGAAAAGTATATTTTTGAGTTTTGACCACATTTTGTCTTTTAAAAGTAATGTAATTATAGTTAATTTAAGAATAACATAATTTACTAATTTGAGGTGTGGAAAAAGCAGACAAAAGGTGACAATAGATGTCCCCTTTTTGTTTTATATTTTAAAAAGGAAAAGATTTTATTTTATGATTCAATCAAATCTCCAACGTGATTTTTTTTATTTGCATGTAATTTTTTATTTTTATTTTTTGTTTTAAAAAGTTATACTTACTTATTTTAATGTATTTAGTTATTTTGAATATACATGATAGGTGGAATACACTTTATATTCTTTACTTTACAGCCAGTGGTGCAATTTCATAGTGATTGAGTCACTCTTTAAAAAAAAATAAAAATAAAAAAAAATAAATAACCCTATAATGACTGATTCCATTTTCCAATTCTCATATATTCTCAAACAAAATTAACCAAAAAAAAAAATCACAGCAGACAAAATTAAAGTAAATGCACAAAAAGATTTAAGTCATTGTCAAATTGACCTTATCATTAAGCAAAAATAAAACGTATTCACTAAAATACAATTTCATGACATATAGACCTAGTCAGTTAAAGACATTTTACTAATATTTGTTAATTTTTTTTATTTCTTTAATTCTATACTTCGATAAATAGATGGATCCTTATGCACTTATATTTCTATTTATATCGTTCATTTAACTACTAACTAGAATTTTGTCATCTTAATAATTTAGAAACATATTTTAATAAGTATCTCCATATGTTATTGTAATGAACTAACGATTATCATACTATTCCTATGATGTCTATATCAATTTTTGGAGAAGCAATCACAAAGCTTTTACTTCAAGATAAGTCTTAATTCTGAATTTGTTTTTTTCTAATTGATTTTCATATAAACTTGTACTAACTAATTTTTATTCTCTAAGTATGACGGGGAATAATATATCTTTTCCATGATTAATATGGATTCTTTTTCCGTCTCATTTCTTGGTCTAAGCTATTTAGTTAGCCATGTATTTAGTTGTGCTTTAATGACTCATAATTTAACTTACCATTTGAATAGAAATGGATATCTTATCCGGTTTTTTTTTTTTTTTTTTCATTGGTTATATCTCAATCTTTTTAGATTCTTTTATATTTCTCTGAAAAAAAAAAAAAAAAAATCCGTACCACCAAAATAAGTGCGCCAAAAAGTTAGTGGGATGATCTCTCTAATTCCCCTTCTCTCTCTCTCTCTCTCTCTCCCTTTCTCAAACTTTCTCTGATCATACGCGAAAAGGAGGAGGAAAACCACCTAAATTGAACGGCCACCATTGATGCCATCGCCAAGTACGACCGGTGGCAGTCGCACACAACACAAGCCCCATATTTTCCAACTCATCGCACTTACCCCGTCGCCGGCCAAACATGGTCGTGGTCAGTTTTGGCGCCCCTTCGTCCTCCGTCGAAACAAATAGTAAGTACCAAAATTTAAAAATTTCCGTTTGGTCTGTTCGGAGAAACTGTGCAAGAATATCTGTATAGGATGAAACTTGTTTAATTTTTTTTTTTTTTTCCTTCTTGTTTTGGATTAATCTCTTTTGCCTTTTAGTTTCCTAAAAGTCGGATGAATTTGTTGTTGCGAGGAGAAGACTTGTGTTTTGGCGACAAGACTTGATCAGCTCCTCAGGAAAGAGATGAGTACCACGCCGATCCTATTGATATATTGGCTCCTTTGGAGAAGACTGGATTATGGATTCTGTTGATATTCGCTCTTCGTCTCTGTTTTCTGTGTTTGTTTAATTAGTACAAATCATAGCCAGTTAATTTTTGTATCATTTAATAATTCACCTTCTGTTTCATGCTGCCAAAAGGTTTGTGTTAATTCCTCTGAGAAGAGACCGAAGAAATAGGTAGCAAAATTGATGGATACGTCAATACATGTTTAGAGTTTCCACGTTTAAAGAGGGTTGCTTGATGGTGCTCTATTGTTGACCACGTTTAGTGGCATTCAACTAGTGCTTAAAGTTCATTAAAAGAACTAGTGGTTGAGAAAATTGATTCCTTTGTTACACTCTTTGAACTAATGCTTTGTTTGATAACAAAGTTTAACTCCAACTAAACTGTACTTTTTCATTTCAATTTTTGTCTTTTTCTGAATGGTCAACAAAATTTATAATTATTTTTTAAAAAGTCAACTCAACTCAAACTTAAAAATTTCATCTCAACTCAAACTCAACTCATAAACCAAACGGACCCTAAGTATTTTATCTATAGGTGCTTGATTAAACCTGTAAAATGCTCTTTGATGTGAGTTGGAAACTTTGGCATTTTGAAAGCGGATAATGTACTCAATTTGGTTTTTTGGTCTCTTCAAGGTTGACCACCAATGCTTATTGGAAACATAGTTTATCATCAGTTTCTTCAGCAAAGCTTTTCACGTGTAAGAAGAAATTTGTGTTCTTGTGTTACGATAATGCTTAGTATAGATGCCGGTGTTTTTTCACATGTTACAAGGTACGCCCTTGCTGTTCATGCCTAGTTGACTCGCTAACTTATATAATCTGAAAAGTTGCTTCTTTTCTTTTTTTTTTTTTTTGTGGTTGTCTCCAGCAATTTGAGGGAATATTATTGAAACATTTAATTTTTTTATGAATATCACTTAGTTTGTGGTTGAGTATTCAGACACTTTTAAGGCTGCTCATTTCATTGGCCTGCTAAAAATAATAATAATAATAATAATAATAATAAGTGTTTATTATTTTTGTCAGTAAAACAAGTAATACGGGTCATCTATAGAAGTTAATGAATTAAAGATATATTTTGTAGACTTTCTGTAATATTCGAATTTTTCCATGTACATTTCCCTTTTAAGGAATTATTTTCACTTTATGAAAATTTTCGTGAAAAAGCTCGATTTAGGGCTTTTGAAAAGATTTGTGAGATTTAATGGGTCGAGAAGACTCAAAATTTATTTCTAAACTCAGAAACGGACCTTTCAAGAAGAAACGGTCGAAACGGTACGAAATTTTACGAAAGTCAACTTTGACCGAAAAAGTCAAAGTTTGACCGACGAAAAGTCAACCCTTTGACTTTTTGAGATTTTTCGAGTTCAGCGCGGAGCGAGTTCCGAGAATGAGTTTTGTGAACTAGATAGCAAAAATAAGCCGTAAAACGTCCCTAGAAAATCAAGCACACCGAGTTAGAGCTTAAGGGCAAAAAGGGTTCGGAAAAATTTGAGAAAAATATTTTTCGATCCGAAATTCACACAGATAAATCTTGTACTTCAATATAAGATAAAAATATTGTGTTTTGAAAAATCACAATATTAAAATTATCTGTGTAGCAAAAAGGGGAAGAAAAAATGAGTTTTGGAAGGTAACTAGCCAAGTTAGAACCTAACTAAACTAAACCACCACTCTAGTTGCATGTCAACTTTTCTCCACCAACCAAAGCAACCTATTAGCTGCCCTCCACCCTTATTTCCAGCCGGCTGCAGCAGATGGGAGCAAAGAAAAGAAAAGAAAAAAAAAGAGATGGAAAAGATAGATGGAAATGAAAGGCCTTATATTAAGGCAAGTCTTCACCTAACCTTGTCTATCACCTTTCCATGCAATTAATGCAAAGTTCAACCCTTTCCCTCACCACATCTTCGGCAGCTTTCCACTCACACACATACACGGTTTTGCTTGAAAAAAAAAAGGGAGACACAAGCCAAGATTTAAGGGATAGAAGCCAACCACTTGTCTAATCAAATCCCCTCCATTATCTCTTTTCTTTGTAGTAAAATTTATGAACCAAACCCTTGCATTCCCCTCACATTTTCGGCAGCCAAGGGAGAGGAGAGAGAAGAGAGAAAATCAAAGAAAAAAATTTGAAGTTTGAGGTCTTAGAGTCCGGTTCTTCAAGGAGTGAGAGCAAGAGAGATTGAGAAATTTTTTTGTGATCTTTCCTTGTTGTGGCCGACCAAAGAGAAGGAGAACAAGAGGTTAGCCGTGAGCTTTGGTGAGCTAGGAGGAGGAAGAAATTCTTTTCCAACCAAACTAACCTTGGTTCTAGGTAATTTCTCAACCCTAATCCTCTTTATTTTGAGCTTATTTTGGGTTCAATTTGAGGATTCAATATGGTTGTAAGGACTTAAGTCCATTTATGATTTTGTGCTCTAGTTGGTGTGTATGCTTGATTTCTAGCTCTAGGGTTGGTTTGGCTTTAAATTCTTGCTTGGTTTGTGATAATTTTTGTATGAATTTCATGCTAGAAAACGTTGTGTGTTTGAATCTTAGGCTCCCGAAGTGTTCGGTCGAGTTAGATTCGCGAAATAGGACGCAAACCGAAAACGAAACCGAAACTGTCCAGATTCGGGTTGAACCTGACCAGTTTTGGAAAAGTGAGATTTTAAGGCCTCTAGAGGCCGAATGGGTAAAAACTCAAAACACGAAAGTTCCTCGGAACAAGTTTTTCTAGAGGACAACGCGGACGGAATACCAAAATAAGGCTCCAAAGGCCTTCGTTTTCAATGAAACCCGTGGCTGACCCCTGGGCGCAGTCCCACCGGATTTTTCGGAGTCAGCCGGTTTTAAAAAAAAAACTGGTATCAATCTAGGCAGAATTTGATTTTTTGCAAAACACGAAAGTTTTAGCATTTTTCGATAGCTACAACTTTCGTGAAGACAAGTTTTTCAAATTCCCGACGGATTTTTAAAATAGACGTGTTTAATGAGAGGTGTGCAAGGAGTCCGAAAATTCCTTCACCAAAGTTTTACAAAATGTTTTTCAAAAAAATTGTAAAGTGTTCTAAACCGTTATTTTAACTGCGAAAACCGTTCCAAAGGCGGGTTCCGACCTTAAATGACATTTATAGGGAATTATTTCAAGGGTCGGGATTTTATAAAGAGTTTTACGGGTTTTTGAGAAGAATCTTGAAAAGGTGCAAAAGAAAGAAATATGATTTTTAAGTTAAGAAAGTAAAAATCTAGAATAAGAAGATGTATTTTCAAAATAAAAGAAAACGGTAATTAAGCCGATTACGGGCCGTAGCCGGGATGGGACCCGAGTTATTGGGCTTAGGCCCAAAGAGCCCAAGATTGACAAGGGTTAACCAGTAGTTGACCAATTGTCAACTTTGGTTGACCCACAACAAGAAAGAGGTAACCTTAAGGGTTATCCAACGTGACCCTAAGGAACACCATAAGTTTAATAGACCAAGCAAAATGGGTCAAGGCCATTGACCCAATATGCTATAACAGAATGGTAAGCCCAAAGTATTAAGAAGTAATCCAATGGTAGATCAATGAGATAATTAAAGAGGTTATCCAACGTAGCCTCTTAAGGGATTAATCCAGTTCAAATTAATCCCCAACAGTAAAAGGCCAATCTAGGACAAGTCATTTATCTGACGGGGACATACAACTAGGTTTTAGTAGGTATGTTGGTTAAAGTACCAACATTCTACACAAGAAACAGAAACTTACGTATGTCCTTTCTCTAGCAGGAGAGGACGTGTAGCTGTGCTTCGAGACAAGACAGCGACAGTAAAGGAATTAGCACTAGAGGTAAGTACAACTCCGCCTACAGCATAGGCTCTAGTTGATGCTTACTAAAGTAAGATTAGATGCATGCTAAGGGTGTATGATATTGTATGCTATGTGATGTTGTGCTATAAGTTAATTGCCATGTCAATTGTGCTAGTATGCCATGTATAGAAAGCACGATCAAATATGAATTAATATTCAGTATAAGTTAGGATTATGTGACATCACGTTTGCATGTTCACTAAATTCTACAAGATAAATAAACTCAAGATTGAGTTAAGAAAATATAAGAAAACATAAGAAGGCAAGCGAGCTTGCCGGTGTAGTACCACCCGTCCGAGGTCGGGTAGGATTATGGTTTGAGTTGGAATGGGCTGGCCGCCCTAACCACTCCATAGTCGCGCGCCGGGTACGAACACCAAGGTAAGGGCCCTAAAAGAGAGATAAACAAAGTAAGTAAATATGAGCATAACTGAACCATGCATGTTTAGGCACTGTGAGTTTATGCTAGTATGAATGATATTACATGATTATGAATGGATATGTATGTTAAGTTAGAAATGTATTTTCGATATGGTTATATGTAAGTCGCGGATGAGACAGTTGTACTTGCTGAGCGAAAGCTCACTGTCTTACGTTTATGCTGTAGGTAAGCAGCCAGTCAATAATGCGTGATACAAGGTGGTGAGGCGTGGCGAGGCAAGCTGTGAAATCGTGGGACTCTACGCCGCTACGCGTTTTGACTTTTGAGTTTTCATAATTATGTAACTATATTTTATTCAGACACATTTTCTAAGAACACGTTTTAATTCGTGCATATAAAAAAAAAAAAAAATTTCCGCTGTGTTTTTAGCCCTATAAGTAAGTGAATCAGCAGTGTAATGGCCTGTGCAAGACGGGTCGTTACAGAGTTGGTATCAGAGCGGTTCCCTGCGATAAGATTTCACAGTCTGCCAGTCATCGCTGCCATCATTGTAAGTTAAATTTTATTTTATTATGTTTACGCGCTAGTATTTATTTTTCCGAGATTATGTTATGTTAGACGCGTGAGATGGATCCGGACGTAGCGTACGCCGATCGTGATACGACCGAAGCATTTTATGGAGCCCGACCGTTACTGTTTGACGGTGTGGGACAGTCAGTCCCAATCGGAGCATGGATACATGACTTAGAGACGATCTTCCGCCTTTGTCACATCGGAGACCGTCTGCGAGTCCTGTTAGCGAGTCGGTGTTTGCTTGGGGACGCCCGACTGTGGTGGGTAACAGATGGAGAGCGACAGCTGCCCGACAGGACATGGGCACACTTCCGCACGCTCATTCTAGCGCGGTATGGACCGGCTCCTGCTGAGGGACCGGGAGGCGATGCGCCATACCGAGACCCCGAGATCTACAGAGACATGCAGCACCGTCGCTACCGGAGTATGGCGGTCGAGTGGCGCGCTTACCCGCACGAGTCAATGCTACATTATTGCCAGCGTTTCCAGGAGGCCATGCTGCCTCATATTCCACAGGATCTACCATTTCGCCAACTTCATGCTTTCGTACTACTGCGGAACGGAGTTCCACCTCCCATCCGACCCCATGTCATGGAGCCCACGTCGGAAGTGACGATGGAGGCCATGACGGAGTCCATTTTGGACGCAGAGGTTGCTGCTCAAACGGCTCAAGTTACTGCCCACCTGCACCCACACTCGATGTCAGCCGACGATGCCGGCCAGGCGAGCCCAGTGTACGAGCCGGGCCCAGTTCTTCCCGAGGACTCGATTCCAGACGTCCCAGATCAGCCGGTTCCGGAGGAGGAGGCCGAGGACCCCATGGGGGCCGAAGATCCCATGGGAGATGATGATGAGGGTGCTGATGATGTAGTGGAAGTTATCGACTTACCGGAGGACCCTCCACTCGTTATCATCCTCAGTGATGACGAGGACGAGGAGATTGAGGCGGAGCCCGCAGCCGAACAGGACATCGAGATCATCGAGGTCGACGACGATGACGTTGTAGTCGTCAGCAACGATGACGAGGAAGAAGAAGACCCAGAGGAGTTCCCGTTACACGATGGGGATGGAAACCCAAATACCGATGCAGACTCCGACGTCTCGATCTACGCGTTTGAGGTTACTCGTTAGCATCGAGAGCGTTTGTACTTATTTTGATTTAGGATTGTATGTTTTTTTTTGTTTTGTGATTTCATGTATGTATGATGACTTAGGACCCTATGTATAGGATGGAAAGTGGTAGACACTTCCATCCCAGCCCTGATATTGTACGGTGGAAAGTGACAGGCACTTCCATCACCTTTTTGACAGGGCACGTATATATGTTGTACGATGGAAAGTGATAGACACTTCCATCCCATTCTTTTTGATTATGTATTTTTGGAGCCATGTTTATACGGCTTGATGGTAAAGTGATAAACACTTCCATCCTGTATTTTTGACCAAGTATATTAAAAGATGTATGAACAGTTTGAGAAATGTTATATGAAATTACAGTATGGTAAGTTTCATTGTACAGAGTAGTGCTTATGATCAGTATTATGTTGTACTTTTGAAAGTGTACAAAGAGACCGTGCAGATACGGCATATGTAGAGTATGTCTATTATGAAAATTAAATTATGATTATAAAGTTATGATGTACTAACTTTCTAGTGTGATGCTATAGTACCTTTTTATTTTGATATGACATGCATGTTGATTTTTATGATATGATATGTGTGGAATTGAGATCTTACAGCAAGATAGTTAAGTTATGAAAAAGAAAGGATAGTGATGACATGATGATATCTTTTCTTATGATAGAGCATAGAAGATGGTTCGTCCAAGGAGAACCATGCCTTTGAACCCGCCAGAGCCAAACCTGGCCGCTATTGTAGCAGACCTACAACGACAGCTGCAAGAGTCGCAGCAAGAGACAGCAAGGCTTCGAGCTCAAATGACTGAGATGCAGCAGAGACCTCGGGTCAACGAGGTTCCACCTCCAGCGCAACCGGTACCGCCAGTAGTACCACCTGTGATGCCGCCAGCACCAGCGGCGCAACCAGCAGCCCAACCGGAGATTCCGCCTCCGATCCCTCCGAACGTTAATGTTCCCGTGGCACCTGTCGAAGTACAGCCGAATCTGCCGCCGGTAAGAGAAGATCTACTATACGAGCGCTTCAGGCGGATGAAGGCGCCAGAGTTCGAGGGCACGGCAGACCCGATCGCTGCCGACAACTGGCTGATTGACATCCAAGTCATATTGGATTTTATGAGGCTGTCTGAGCAGGAGAAAGTTCTCTGTGCATCCTTCGCTCTCAAAAAGGATGCGAGACACTGGTGGACGACGGTACAGATGCGTCGGGACGTCGCAAGGATGACATGGCAAGAGTTCGTGACGGAGTTCCAGACTATGTATTACAACCCGGAGATCCTCGCAGTTCAGCAGGATGAGTTCACTAACTTCCGCCAGGGATCGATGACGGTTATGGAAGCCGTGAAGAAGTTTGAGCAGCTGGCTCGGCTATGCCCAGAACTGGTGCACAGCGAAAAGGAGAAGGTACGAAGGCTAATGAAGATGTTCCGGACCGACATAGCCAAGCAGGTTAGTGCCGGCAGCAGCCCGCCGACCACGGTATCTGACTGCATCAGCCGGGCGATCAGGGCCGAATACTGGATCAATCAAGATAAGGAGGCCAGGGCTCAGATTTTCAAGGCCAAGAAGGAAGAGAAGGCAGCAGCGAAGCCCGCGCAACCCCGACAAGGCTCGGAAAATTCTCAGAAGGGTCAATCAAATAACCCGGCGCAAGGTTCCAAACAATTTGGGAGGAACAAGCGCAAGGGGAACTTCTCAGGCCAGGGCCAACAGAAGAATTTCCAGCCAAAGAAGAACAACCGAGGCAACGAGGGGAACAACGCCAGTTATCCCCCTTGTGCGAAATGTGGCCGGAAGCACCCCGGGGCGTGCCGGATGGGTTCAAGTGCCTGCTATGTGTGCGGCAAGGAGGGGCACTTTGCCAGGGACTGCCCCCAAATACTCAGGCCCAAAATCAGCCCTATCCCAACCGAAATGCAAACAACCGCCAACTGCACGCTGTCCAGGCCAGACTGGAAGGACCTCCGATTAACCAAGGTAGATTGGAAGCTCCTGAGCCACAGGCCAGAATCTATGCCTACACCAGGGGAGATGCTGAAGCCGGAACGTCACACGTGGTGACAGGTCAGATTTCTATCTTCACTCTTCATGCAATTGCGCTGTTTGATTCTGGAGCCACCCATTCGTTCATATCGTTGGAGTTCGCCCAGAAATTAGGAAGAGGTGTGGATAGGTTAGAGCAACCCTTGCAAACTTCCTTGCCATCGGGCGAGATTTTGCGGTCCGAATTTTGGATCCGAAAGGCTCCCATAATTATTTGCGGCAGGGAATTATCCGTAGATCTCATCGCAATCAAACTCCACGATTTCGATGTGATCTTGGGAATGGACTTTTTGGGAAGGTACAACGCAACAATCGACTGTCGGAAGCGCTGCGTGACATTCAGCCCCTATGGTGATAAAGAGTTCAGTTTTTGCGGACGACGCCGAAGTTCGACCGTCAGAATCGTTTCAGCTATGAAGCCGGGAAGCTGTTAGCTAATGGTTGCCAGGGGTATTTAGCTAACATAGTAGACAAGGAGCGAGAAACAGAACTTGAACCGGAAGACGTCCATATTGTAAGGGAATATGTGGATGTATTTCCAAAGGAACTACCGGGACTTCCACCCGAGAGAGAGATTTCGTTCGAGATTGAATTGCTGCCAGGAGTTGCACCTATCTCCAAAGCGCCCTACCGTATGGCACCAGCTGAGTTGAGAGAGCTCCAGGTACAATTGCAAGAGCTGCTCGACAAAGGATTTATTCGACAGAGCCACTCTCCGTGGGGAGCGCCCGTTCTGTTCGTAAAGAAGAAGGACGGATCGCTACGGATGTGTATCGACTACCGAGAGCTGAACAAGATCACGATCAAGAACAAGTACCCTCTCCCAAGGATTGACGATCTATTCGATCAACTTAGAGGAGCAGTCGTGTTTTCGAAGATCGACTTACGCTCAGGCTATCATCAGCTCCGGATTAAAGAGGCGGATATCTCCAAGACGGCATTCCGAACGCGCTACGGACACTATGAGTTTTTGGTGATGCCGTTTGGATTAACCAATGCCCCAGCTGCTTTTATGGACCTCATGAACCGAGTGTTCAGGGACTATTTGGATAAGTTTGTTATCGTCTTTATTGACGATATACTAATTTATTCCAGGTCCAAAGAGGAACATGAACAGCACTTGAGATTAGCCATGGAGACGTTGAGGCAGAATCAGCTGTACGCCAAGTTCACGAAGTGTGAATTTTGGCTGGAAAAGGTACACTTCTTGGGGCATGTGGTATCGAAAGAAGGAATTTCAGTAGACCCAGCAAAGGTAGAAGCGGTTAGTTCGTGGCAGCACCCAAGAACGTTACGGAAATACGAAGTTTTCTGGGTTTGGCAGGATACTATCGACGATTCGTCGAAGGATTCTCCAAAATCGCTGCACCACTGACAGCACTTACACGGAAGGACAAGAAATACGAGTGGACCCGGAAGTGCGAAGAAAATTTCCAAGAGCTCAAGAGGAAGCTGACAAGCGCACCGGTATTGATAATTCCTGACGTAGAAGCTGGAGACTTCGTGATCTACAGTGATGCTTCTAAAAATGGATTAGGAGCAGTCTTGATGCAGAACGGAAAGGTGGTGGCCTATGCCTCACGACAACTGAAGAATCACGAGAGGAATTATCCCACTCATGATTTGGAGCTAGCGGCGGTTGTGTTCGCACTCAAGATATGGAGGCACTATTTGTACGGAAACAAATGTGCGATCTACACCGATCATCAGAGCCTCAAGTACATTTTCACTCAGAAGGAGCTAAACATGAGGCAACGTAGATGGCTAGAGCTCGTAAAGGACTATGATTGTGAGATCCTTTACCACCCAGGTAAGGCAAACCGGGTGGCAGACGCTCTAAGTAGGAAATCGGTAGGCACGTTGATGTCTATCGAAGTACTTCCTAAACCTCTACAAAGGGAAATTTCTGAGTTTAACTTGGAAATGTTGACCGGAAGGTTATCTGCTCTGACTCTTCAATCCGATCTGCTGGATTCCATCAAGAAGCACCAAGAAAAAGACCCCTTTCTGCTGAAAATGCAACTTTTTAGCACCAAGGGTAAGGAGTTTAGGACTTCTGCGGATGGCATAGTCTACTTCAAGGACAGAATTTATGTACCTAATGTGGAAGCCTTGAGGGATCAGGTGATGTCAGAAGCTCACAAGACGCCATATTCGGTACACCCGGGAGCGACCAAGATGTACCAGGACCTTCGAGAGAACTACTGGTGGCCAAATATGAAGAACGAAGTGGCGGATTTTGTGTCCAAGTGCCTAACTTGCCAGATGGTTAAGGCCGAACACCGACATCCTGGAGGAGATTTGCAGAAAATAGAGCTCCCAGAATGGAAATGGGAGCAAACCACTATGGATTTCGTAGTAGGATTACCCAGGACATCAGGAGGAAACGACACGATTTGGGTCATTGTGGACAGATTGACCAAATCAGCCCATTTTATTGCGATAAAAGCCACTTTTTCGGTAGAGAGGTTGGCAGAAATCTACGTGGCTCAAATCGTCAGATATCATGGAGTGCCGAAATCGATTATCTCAGATCGGGATGGACGCTTCACGTCTCGATTCTGGATGAGTGTTCATGCTGCTATGGGGTCGAAATTGAAGTTCAGTACAGCATTTCACCCCCAAACCGATGGCCAGTCGGAGAGAACCATCCAAACATTGGAGGACATGCTCAGATCATGTGTCCTAGATTTCGGAGGAAATTGGGATCAGAAGCTGCCATTGATCGAGTTTTCGTACAACAACAGTTATCATGCTTCGATTGGAATTGCTCCATTTGAAGCATTGTATGGGAGAAAATGTCGATCACCGATCCATTGGCAAGAAGTCGGGCAGAAGCAGATCCAAACTACCGACTTCATCAAAAAGACCTCTGAAGATGTTAAGAAGATAAAGCAGAGGCTCGACGTAGCTTTCAGCCGCCAGAAAAGCTATGCCGATAAACGTAGGAGACCACTGGAGTTCCAAGTCGGCGATGCAGTATTCATCAAGATTGCCCCGATGAAGGGGGTAATGCGTTTTGGAAAGAAAGGGAAGCTTAGCCCAAGGTATACAGGACCGTTCGAGATTCTCGAAAGGGTTGGCAAGGTAGCCTATAAGCTTGCCCTACCACCGGAGCTAGCCTCAGTGCACAACGTCTTCCACGTGTCGATGCTGAAAAAGTATGTGTCAGATCCTTCCCATATCCTCAGTCAGGAACCGGTTGAAGTCCAAACAGATTTGACGTACGAGGAGAAACCTGTCCGTATACTGGATAGGGAAGAGAAGGTTTTGAGAAATAAAACCATTCCCCTAGTCAAAGTTTTGTGGCGAAATCACAAGGTTGAAAAAGCAACCTGGGAATTGGAAGAAGAGATGAGAAGGAACTACCCCGAATTGTTCTAATTTTCGAGGACGAAAATTTTTAAGGGGGGTAGATTGTAATATTCGAATTTTTCCATGTACATTTCCCTTTTAAGGAATTATTTTCACTTTATGAAAATTTTCGTGAAAAAGCTCGATTTAGGGCTTTTGAAAAGATTTGTGAGATTTAATGGGTCGAGAAGACTCAAAATTTATTTCTAAACTCAGAAACGGACCTTTCAAGAAGAAACGGTCGAAACGGTACGAAATTTTACGAAAGTCAACTTTGACCGAAAAAGTCAAAGTTTGACCGACGAAAAGTCAACCCTTTGACTTTTTGAGATTTTTCGAGTTCAGCGCGGAGCGAGTTCCGAGAATGAGTTTTGTGAACTAGATAGCAAAAATAAGCCGTAAAACGTCCCTAGAAAATCAAGCACACCGAGTTAGAGTTTAAGGGCAAAAAGGGTTCGGAAAAATTTGAGAAAAATATTTTTCGATCCGAAATTCACACAGATAAATCTTGTACTTCAATATAAGATAAAAATATTGTGTTTTGAAAAATCACAATATTAAAATTATCTGTGTAGCAAAAAGGGGAAGAAAAAATGAGTTTTGGAAGGTAACTAGCCAAGTTAGAACCTAACTAAACTAAACCACCACTCTAGTTGCATGTCAACTTTTCTCCACCAACCAAAGCAACCTATTAGCTGCCCTCCACCCTTATTTCCAGCCGGCTGCAGCAGATGGGAGCAAAGAAAAGAAAAGAAAAAAAAAGAGATGGAAAAGATAGATGGAAATGAAAGGCCTTATATTAAGGCAAGTCTTCACCTAACCTTGTCTATCACCTTTCCATGCAATTAATGCAAAGTTCAACCCTTTCCCTCACCACATCTTCGGCAGCTTTCCACTCACACACATACACGGTTTTGCTTGAAAAAAAAAAAAAGGGAGACACAAGCCAAGATTTAAGGGATAGAAGCCAACCACTTGTCTAATCAAATCCCCTCCATTATCTCTTTTCTTTGTAGTAAAATTTATGAACCAAACCCTTGCATTCCCCTCACATTTTCGGCAGCCAAGGGAGAGGAGAGAGAAGAGAGAAAATCAAAGAAAAAAATTTGAAGTTTGAGGTCTTAGAGTCCGGTTCTTCAAGGAGTGAGAGCAAGAGAGATTGAGAAATTTTTTTGTGATCTTTCCTTGTTGTGGCCGACCAAAGAGAAGGAGAACAAGAGGTTAGCCGTGAGCTTTGGTGAGCTAGGAGGAGGAAGAAATTCTTTTCCAACCAAACTAACCTTGGTTCTAGGTAATTTCTCAACCCTAATCCTCTTTATTTTGAGCTTATTTTGGGTTCAATTTGAGGATTCAATATGGTTGTAAGGACTTAAGTCCATTTATGATTTTGTGCTCTAGTTGGTGTGTATGCTTGATTTCTAGCTCTAGGGTTGGTTTGGCTTTAAATTCTTGCTTGGTTTGTGATAATTTTTGTATGAATTTCATGCTAGAAAACGTTGTGTGTTTGAATCTTAGGCTCCCGAAGTGTTCGGTCGAGTTAGATTCGCGAAATAGGACGCAAACCGAAAACGAAACCGAAACTGTCCAGATTCGGGTTGAACCTGACCAGTTTTGGAAAAGTGAGATTTTAAGGCCTCTAGAGGCCGAATGGGTAAAAACTCAAAACACGAAAGTTCCTCGGAACAAGTTTTTCTAGAGGACAACGCGGACGGAATACCAAAATAAGGCTCCAAAGGCCTTCGTTTTCAATGAAACCCGTGGCTGACCCCTGGGCGCAGTCCCACCGGATTTTTCGGAGTCAGCCGGTTTTAAAAAAAAAACTGGTATCAATCTAGGCAGAATTTGATTTTTTGCAAAACACGAAAGTTTTAGCATTTTTCGATAGCTACAACTTTCGTGAAGACAAGTTTTTCAAATTCCCGACGGATTTTTAAAATAGACGTGTTTAATGAGAGGTGTGCAAGGAATCCGAAAATTCCTTCACCAAAGTTTTACAAAATGTTTTTCAAAAAAATTGTAAAGTGTTCTAAACCGTTATTTTAACTGCGAAAACCGTTCCAAAGGCGGGTTTCCGACCTTAAATGACATTTATAGGGAATTATTTCAAGGGTCGGGATTTTATAAAGAGTTTTACGGGTTTTTGAGAAGAATCTTGAAAAGGTGCAAAAGAAAGAAATATGATTTTTAAGTTAAGAAAGTAAAAATCTAGAATAAGAAGATGTATTTTCAAAATAAAAGAAAACGGTAATTAAGCCGATTACGGGCCGTAGCCGGGATGGGACCCGAGTTATTGGGCTTAGGCCCAAAGAGCCCAAGATTGACAAGGGTTAACCAGTAGTTGACCAATTGTCAACTTTGGTTGACCCACAACAAGAAAGAGGTAACCTTAAGGGTTATCCAACGTGACCCTAAGGAACACCATAAGTTTAATAGACCAAGCAAAATGGGTCAAGGCCATTGACCCAATATGCTATAACAGAATGGTAAGCCCAAAGTATTAAGAAGTAATCCAATGGTAGATCAATGAGTTAATTAAAGAGGTTATCCAACGTAGCCTCTTAAGGGATTAATCCGGTTCAAATTAATCCCCAACAGTAAAAGGCCAATCTAGGACAAGTCATTTATCTGACGGGGACATACAACTAGGTTTTAGTAGGTATGTTGGTTAAAGTACCAACATTCTACACAAGAAACAGAAACTTACGTATGTCCTTTCTCTAGCAGGAGAGGACGTGTAGCTGTGCTTCGAGACAAGACAGCGACAGTAAAGGAATTAGCACTAGAGGTAAGTACAACTCCGCCTACAGCATAGGCTCTAGTTGATGCTTACTAAAGTAAGATTAGATGCATGCTAAGGGTGTATGATATTGTATGCTATGTGATGTTGTGCTATAAGTTAATTGCCATGTCAATTGTGCTAGTATGCCATGTATAGAAAGCACGATCAAATATGAATTAATATTCAGTATAAGTTAGGATTATGTGACATCACGTTTGCATGTTCACTAAATTTCTACAAGATAAATAAACTCAAGATTGAGTTAAGAAAATATAAGAAAACATAAGAAGGCAAGCGAGCTTGCCGGTGTAGTACCACCCGTCCGAGGTCGGGTAGGATTATGGTTTGAGTTGGAATGGGCTGGCCGCCCCAACCACTCCATAGTCGCGCGCCGGGTACGAACACCAAGGTAAGGGCCCTAAAAGAGAGATAAGCAAAGTAAGTAAATATGAGCATAACTGGACCATACATGTTTAGGCATTGTGAGTTTATGCTAGTATGAATGATTTTACATGATTATGAATGGATATGTATGTTAAGTTAGAAATGTATTTTCGATATGGTTATATGTAAGTCGCGGATGAGACAGCTGTACTTGCTGAGCGAAAGCTCACTGTCTTACGTTTATGCTGTAGGTAAGCAGCCAGTCAATAATGCGTGATACAAGGTGGTGAGGCGTGGCGAGGCAAGCTGTGAAATCGTGGGACTCTACGCCGCTACGCGTTTCGACTTTTGAGTTTCCATAATTATGTAACTATATTTTATTCAGACACATTTTCTAAGAACACGTTTTAATTCGTGCATATAAAAAAAAAAAAAAAAATTTCCGCTGTGTTTTTAGCCCTATAAGTAAGTGAATCAGCAGTGTAATGGCCTGTGCAAGACGGGTCGTTACACTTTCTCAACCGGATATATTTGAATTATTACACATTCTGAGTTCACTATGAATCCATTTTCCAGAACAACACAAAGTCACTTATAGAAGTTAATGAATTAAAGATATATTTTGTAGACTTTCTCAACCGGATATATTTGAATTATTGCACGTTCTGAGTTCACTATGAATCCATTTTCCTGAACAGCACAAAGTCTTCTAACTGAACATATCATGCCTTGCTCACAAGGTTCAGGATCCTCTCTAATGAGAGATCAAATTTAAAAGTGTAAGATTCTCGTACCTCTGAAATAATTTTCTATTTTAAACATTTGATGTTATTTGAATTGAAGAATTCCACTAAAATTATCAAATTTATTAAAACCTAAGAGTTTGATCTAGATGACAACTTTTTCTGTCTTTTGCTCTGGTCTTCTCATTGAGAAGGTGGATCTTTTCTTTTTATCTAATAATTGGTGAAGGGACAAAGCATTTTGGTCTAATAAGTAATTCTAAAGGAATGCATGGGCTAGTTAAATGTTCTTTGTCCGTCTTGTCTTTTGAATCTTGGAATGTAATTACATGTTTGTTGGAACTTCAAACATGATTTAAAGATCTCCTTAGTTGTATGCATGCCCGAATGTGAATGATGGAGACGACTAAGATGTTTCCAAAGTTCACCAAGAGAAAACAAAAAATACAGAAAAACTATCACATATCATTAATTTCGTCCTCTTTTATTAGATTCAATCTTATTTGTTTCTTATTCTTATAAATTTCATGGAATCTTTTGCTAGATATTGTACCTTTCAGTATTAAGCTCACTGCCTGGGTAATTATTTAAAAATTACCATACATCTTTTGATTGGATACGACATGATTAATTAAAACTTTTTTTTTTTTTTGGGTTCATTCTGCATTGATTTTTTAGAAGCTCGCTATTATTTAGTTTAGATAGGTTGATTTTTGAAACTCTGCCCATGTATGAACAAATATATGAATTGTGTAGGAACTGGGACACCATAGAACTTTAGCACGTTTTTCTCTTCGAACTAGAATTTGATTAATGGCTTATGTTCGATTTACATATCCTATATTTAACATTTTAAATATTTCAGTTATACTAATAGTTAATTTATTCTAAAAATTTTTTTAAAAATAAGACAGGGTCTCAGATGAAAAAACTTTCGCCGGTGAGAGCTTGAAAACTTCAGTAGGTGTTCCAAACTTCTTCGTTTGATTACACTTCGCTGAGTAAATGTGTTCTTTGGTAAAGCCTGGGCTTTGTCCAATGGAAAATCTACATTGCTCTACTGTAGGTTGCATAGCTTTCTTAAAGTTTCCATCCTGCTAGCCTATGATTACAATACTTGCTCAAAATTTTGAAGAACCATTCAAAAACTACTTTAGTTTGAAACGTGATAATTAAAATCTTAATTAATTTTCATGTTTTTACAATGTTTAATAAAAATTACCTTAGAAAAGTACAATGTCATCGTGATATGTAACAGATTTTATGACATTTTGCTACGAAATATCAAAATAAAAAGCCATCCTACGAATCTATTAACGACCTTTCAAAGCAAAATGTTGTAATTCTTAGTCGGGAAAACAACTCTTTGAAAAGTTGAACGGGAATGTAATCAAGAGCATCATTTTTTTTAAAATTATTTTTTCTTTTATATATATTGATTTTTAGTCCTCATTGGTTATCTTTGATTAATTAGTTATTTAAGTTAACATTTATCTTTTCTAGAAGGATAAATTTCACTATTTTCCTCCGAATTTTGGGCCTTGTCACAAATGTTCTTTGAATTTCAATTTGGAACATTTTTTTTCCCCTGAATTGTGAAAAAGTTTACGAAAAACTTTTGACAAAAAATGCATATGACACTTGTTGAAAGCATGAGTTGGGGGGCATTAAGTGTGAAATTACAAAAATATCCTAATAATTGGGTTAAAGGAGGAAATATTTATGGTTGACCTCTCTCTTATGGGTAGTTTCGTAACTTCACATTTAATAAGGGCAACGAATGCCACTAATAAATAACCACTTCATAATTTCACACTTAATATCCTACAATTCATGTTTCCAACGAGTGTTACATGCATTTTTTTGGTAAAAAAATTAATTGAGGGGATAAATTCGTAAACTTTTTCACAGTTCAAGGGGAAAGAATGTTATGTGTTGAACTTTGACGGGTAATTTATGACAAGATCTAAAGTTCAGGGAAAAAATTGAAATTTACCCTTTTAAAAATATATAATTGTTCTAAAACAAATAAATTAAAATGTTTTCACGACCATTGTTTTGGTCACTGTCATTAGCACAAGATAATGTACCATATTTTGCCACAACATTACTAAACATTTTAGTTGCTAAAATCATGAGACCTTTTGCGACCAAAATATTGGTGGCCGATTGTCTACTTCCTTGGACCAAAAAAAATATGGTTGTTCACCCGCCATTTTTTGCCCATTGGCGCCAAGCTTTTTGCGACCAAAAATTAATTGGTCACAACAAATATGTTTTTTGCGACCAAATATTTAGTCACAGAAAAACATGGTTGCAATGTGATGTCAAAGGCAACCAAAATTTTTTTGCGACTCAAATCTTGGTTGCAACAGGCGTATTTTCCTGTAGTATATGCATCACAAATTGAGGAGCACTTATGGAAATGACTAAGGAGACAAGTCTCATAAACAACCTAATGGTGTGGGACTTACCGGACTACAAATTGCTAAGGAAGCAAGTCCCATAAGCACCCTACTAGTGTGGGACTTGTTTGGCTACATCTCTCTCAAAAATTAAAATATCCCATAAAAAATAAAAGTGTGAGATTTGTGACCGGCATCATTTGAAAATCCTAAGATTGTAACTGAGACTTGGATTTCATTTTAGAAATTTATAAAATTTGAAATGATTATATAACTATGAATTTAAAGACCTATATGCATCATACATGCGTGGGACTTAAGATCACGAAAATGCAAAACTTCGCTTTGAATATAACACAAACAATTGGCATATGTTAGGCTCTCTATGTCCCACTCAAAAATCCTAACATAGTTTTTGGTTTTGTTTTATTTTTTTTTTCCCCTAAAAATTCAATAAAAATTGTAACTAATTTTTTCAAAAATCAGTCAACTTCAATTTAAATATTTTAACTTCAAACAGCGAACCAAATGGACCTTACATTAGCCTGACAAAAATACTTGAAGATTTGCTGTAGAACAAAACCACACATATATGCTATGTACCATAAGAATGCATGTTACCTAATATCTATATCAAAAATAAAAAATCTTTCAGAAGATAATCATACTCAAATCCAAAATGCTCCAATCAAATTCTATGATTCCAATCTCAGATAATTTTGTTTTTATTTTTTTGGAATAAATCAGGTGACAAAATAACATGTATTTTTTTTATATATTATTTTTTATTTTACTTATATTAATTTAAGTTTATTTGGATTATGAGTTTACTTATGCGAAACCATAGTTGGTAGAACTTAGAAGGATGATTTGGATTTTGAATAAGCTATATTTACTTGGCATACATAATTCAAAATCATAGTCATTACGAATCTCATTCATGAATTTACTTAAACCTATAATGAGAATACTCTATTGTAAATTCATTCTATATACATTCCTAATTATATATTTAAATTTAAAATATGATTGATTTGCATATATTTATTACACTGTTATCAGTAATAATTAAACTAAAAATTGTAACACTAGGACAATAAAATAATTTACAAAAGTTGTATAGTAATTTTTGTTCAATAAATTTAAAATTAATATAAACTTGAATTACAATAAGTAAAATAAAAAATAGTGTGTTAAAAAAGTTACATATTTTTTTATTAGAAAAAATATTTTTTTTTACCCATTCTAAAAATTTAATAAGTATTAAGTAATTATATGATGTTAAATTAAAAAAAAAAAAAAAGATAGATATGACAATTTGACACAAAAATTAAAGATCAAAAGGCATTTTGATACAAAAACAAAGGTCAGAGGGCATTTTGACACAAACACAAACGAAAAAGCTAACGAACGCTAACTGAGCGGGCAACTTGACACACATGCCAAAGTTCAAGGGGTATAATAGATACATTTCATAGTTTGATAGACATATTGATACTAGTGACTTTGTTGTTCTCTGTTAGTAGATCTATATATGAATATGGGTCTTCTTTAGCAAGCTTGGTCCTTTTGTTTTAGTCTTTCAAATAATTTTTTTTTTAAAATTTTATCATCCTTATGAAGGGTTAAGATGAAAAAAAGGCTGATGATGGTTATGGATGAAGAAAACAAAAAAGTGTGGAAAAATAAAAAAGAAATTGGCCTAAAAAGTCCCTAAACTCTTTTTAAGTTGATGGTTTGATTCCTATTCTTTTTTTTTTTTTGGCCCGAGATTACCTTAAACTCTTATTTTTTGGCCGTTATGGTCTTTTCCGTCCAAATACGTTACCTTATGAGGGGATTTTAGTAATCTAATAGTAATTAATTTAACAAAAATTAAAAAAATCATTAAAAAAAAAGTTTCCTCTCTCTTCTTTTCTCAAAACCTAGCACCGGGGGTGAGGGGTGCGATCTGCGACGAAGAGAGGGGACGTGAGTTCAGTGACGGCAGCGGCGTGGGGGGGAGGAGCCAACACCCAAATCGCAATGGGGTGGTGGGGGGGGGGGGGGCGCAAACCAGATCAGAAGGAGAGAGGGGCGGAGGGAAATCAGCGTTGCTCTGGGGGAAGGGGCCCAAAAACCCAAATTGTGATTTGGGGGGGGGGGGGGGGCAACCAGATCAAAAAGAGAGAGGGGCAGGGGGCGAACAAAGGCTGGAGAAGGGACCCAGTCGCAAGTTGGGGGCGAACAGTGACAGGAGGGGGGAATCCAAATCATAGGGGGCAAATGGTGGCGGGAGGGGGGGACCCATTCGCGGGGTGAGGGGCGAATGGTGGCAGGAGGGGGAGGACCTAGTCCCAGTGTAGGGGCAAATGGCAGCAGGAGGGGGGCAGCGAAACCGAGAGAGGAGTAGGGGGGCAACCCAGTCAAGGTTGTCGGGGGACCATCGCGAGAGAAGGGGGAGGGAAGGAGGGGGGTAGGCGAAAAAACAGAGAGAGAGAGAGAGAGAGAGAGAGAGAGAGGGGAAGGAGGAGAGGGGAGGGTATTTTAGTCATTTAATTATAAAAATTAATCATTTCGGTAAGATTCTGTTAGAAATTTAACAGATATAGATGGAAAAGATCAAAACGTCACATTTTTAGAGTGCTTAGGGTCAGCACGGCCAAAAAAAAAGAATAAGGATCAAACTATCTCCTTAAAAAGAGTTCATGAACTATTTAAGCCAATTACTAAAAATAAAACTGAAAATTTAATTGGTGTTTGAGAAAAGTAAAAGAGAAGTAACATAAAAGAAGAAAAAAAAAATGTGGCTTTCTGTTTATTACACAGAAAGGAATCGTTTTAATTGTGTCATCGTCTCCATACCCATGACCCCCCATCGAAGCTGAATTTTGATCCTAGTGGCAGAATTTGGGGATTATTTAGAAAGAAAGAGATAGAAATTGGTTATAACGAATACCTGGCTACTAATGAATAAGAACAAGAACTCTTTGGACTTCACATTTTTGCGATTCAACACTGAATTTAAGTGTGAGGCAATGGTTAAATTGAGAAATTATGAAAGTTGATGTTGCTTGTTCTGAACTCATCATCAGGCAATGAATCTTTTCGAACACCAACTCCACCATCCAATATTTGTCCTCTTGTTGACATCATCACGCGTGCCATCCGGTAAAGGATTTGAGACTTTGCGTGTATATATACATAAAGACTCAATTCTAAAATATTTAGAGAGAGAGAAGAAAGGGAGGCTTCAATATGGAAACAAATAGGGGTGCTGGTGTCAATTGATATGAGAAAACTAAAAAATTTATTTGACAAAAAAAAAAAAAAAGGAAACATCTCAAAAAATTTGAAACAGAAAAGGAAAAGAAAAAAAAAAATACTTAAAAGATAATGAGGTCAATGGAAGGATTCAAAAGCTACATCTTATGATAAAATCATATGTAAAACTATCACTAGATTTTACCTACAATTATGTAACGAAGTCAAATTGAGCCCACCTAGATTAGAGAAAATTACATACTAGCCACCTTTGCCTCACCCATTCAGCTACACGACACAATTTCTTTTACACCATGTTGATACAGTTAATTTGATAAGTATGGAGGTTGAAAATGTTTCCTCTAAACAGATCGTTGACAACTGTAAGATAGGTAGACAAAAACTTCACTGAAATTGAACTCCTAGGTCCAAAAGTCCATCCATATTTAAAAAGTTGTCTCAATTCAGATTTGGCATTATGACAATTCGTCACTTTCGGTTTTTGTACTACGAACTCTTTCAGATGCTTTCATAACCTGCAAAAGGGATATATAAAAAATTGACTATATGGGATGATCTAAGCAAATAATACAACTTGCGATTTGTTGAAATGAAGAAAATTATTACTTCTTTGTCCCAATCAGTGCATATGGTCAAGATGCCAAGCGATAGTGCTTGCAAAAACAACGCCACAAGGATTCCCATCAAAAGCCCCTGAGAATCGTGCATTTAAATACATAGTTTGAAGTACACTACATAAATATAATATTATATATATATATATATATATGAAAACTTGGGGGTTTCTACTGTCCTGGGATGGTCCTTTAAATATAACTTCCTGTTAAACAACTTGTAATAATTAATTGATAAGTTTTTTATTTTATGTAAGACTATTTTAACTTAAGAATGTGTTATATAAAGTTATAAGTAAGTCAACTTTTTATTTCACATTTTTTAGATGAAAGTTACAGGGGATCATCTCACCCGAGCAATGGAAGAAGAACCACTACTTATATAAAGCTAATTATAAAACAAGTAACTAAGGAGAATATTAATCCAGTATAATATGTATATAAAAAAAGGGTTACATCATTACTCCATTGAAAAGCATGAAGGACATATTTTCAGATAATTAAATACTTTCTTTATTCAAAAATTAATAACAACGGAATTTCTATAGTATGACCTCATATTTTGTATTATAGGTAAGAACGATTGTTTTGACCATTGGATTAAATTTTCAACAGTATATAGTCTTGATTGAAGCAGTTTCATATTGTGCACTACAAATTTTAAGATGACTACTAATAAATTAACCGTTTAAAGAGTAATCTAATTATTTAAACACGGTTGCTATGATAGTACAAAATAGGAGATCCGAGAGTAAACGCTCGCAAAAAAATAATTAAAAATACCATTACCAATACGAATACCTAGAGAAGAAAAACTCGCCAACAAATTTTCTTTTCTTTTCTTTTCTTATCTTTTCTCTTTTTTTTTTTTTTTTTCTTTTTTGGTTAAGAACGAAACAAACAAAAAGGTTGTTAATTACATTTCCTCCAACGTGGTAGACAAAGGCTAATAGTATAGCAGTAGGGATGCCCACAAGATAGTAAGCTGCTATATTAGCAACTGCCCCAATCTTTTGCTGCCCACAGCCTCTATTGGTTCCTGAAATTAAAGAACATTGAAATCATTAGGGCATTTCAACCCAAAAAAAAAGAAAAAAAGTTAGGGACTCTGCCCCCTTAAATCACTTCTTTAGTTTTATGCCCATCTATTGCCCTTTTCAAGCGAATTAAAAACGACAAAAAGTAAATCTTACAGTATATAAAAATGTACACAACTTTTTGACCCTCTAGTGAAATGGCATTTCTTTTTAGATTTTCCAATCGTTGTTACTTTATAATTATAGAAATTAGCTAAGAAACCTTCCTTCCAAATGCCAAGACTTTGATTGAAGTGGATGACTAAAAACTTTCCATTTTGCACTAAAGGGTATGTAAAGAATTGCAAGACTTTTTTATAGGTTGTATTTTTGACGATGCATGAATGTTATGCTCTCTTCTGTAGCTTGAAATATTGTGATTGGAGATTGTGAAAGTTAAGAGTAATAAGCTTATGAATATCGTTATTAAGACCGACTTTAAGAACAATACTAAAGAGCATTAATGGTGTCAAACACCGTCTATTAATAAAAGGTGGGAGCAACAATAGTGTCCCGAGCATTTTTTTTTTTTCAACTGCAACCACTAACTTTTCAAACAATTTGACATATTATGTGAGTTGTATCATTCTACTTTTAGGTGTTTAAAATTTATCACCTTAATTAATGATTAGATATCATGTCCAACAGTTAAAAAAAATGACAACTTACTATCACATAAGTTATCACATAAGTTGACATAAAAATATCGGGATTAGAAAAATGCGAGCTCTTATTCAACAATGTCAATGGTAGAATAAAGATGTATGGATTAACAAAAAAGAAAAACCTGAAAAAATAGTTTGAATTCCATCAATGAAATGGCAAACTGCTATCAAAACCAGCATTTCGTCCACATATTTCACAACTTCTTCTTCACTGCTGAAGCAGTAGCCCCAAACTTTTCGGCCCAAGATCATGGCAGCAGCTACCGAGGTGCCTTCCACAACAACCAAGGACAGCACAACCCATATCGCCAACCGAGCTAGTCGCGGTCTCCCCGCACCCAATTCATTCGAAACTCGTATGGTGACAGACGTTAGAACAATAATCGTTAGAACAACGAACCATTATCGTGCACAAGCGGTAGTAATCATGGTGCTTAACTCACCTAATTACCGCGCTGAGTCCAAGCGGTATCATGTAGACAGTTTGATTTGTGTTAAGGCTGAAAATTTGGTGCAATTGGTTAGTAACTTCTCGACTTCTTGGCTACTTGATAGCATTACTAATTTTATAAAATAAATACCTGATAGACAAGACAGATGTTTCAAGTTTCGGATTAGGAAGAAAACCAGCTAAGAGAACCATCATTTCAAATGACCAGATTTCCAAACTGTTCAGAGACATGGAATGAAGAAATTAAAGAAAATGTCCAAAAAAAAAAAAAAAACAAGAAAAAAAGAATGAGGAATTATGGCAATACGTTAGCATTATAGCTGAAGGAATGGAAAGTTTTAGAAACTTGGGGATTTCATGAAAAGCCTCTCTGGAGAGCGGAGTCCGTGTGTTCTTACAAGAAGGCGAAAATTCGACATAGAGTACTAATGACAATGCGTTGATCCAATACGAGATTGCGTTCGACAAAGCAGCGCCTCTATTTCCGAGGCCAGATTTGAAGACCAGAATCCAACAAATGAAGATGTGTAGCGATGTTGTGATTCCTGCAATAACCATCATTGGAACCACACTATTCTGCGCTTGCAAGAACTTTGTGTAGCACTGAATAATAGCAAAAGCAAAAATGCCCGGGATCATGAAACGTGCATAGCGACCGGCGTCGATTGAAATCCCGGGATCTTGACCAAAGAAGACAAGAATTTGGCCAGTTGTTGCCCATAAAATTGCAAGGGGAATGCAAATGAGAAGAAGAACAAACATTGCTCTTTGCAGGTGTATACCAAGCACGTGATATTGTTTTGCTCCATAAGACTGACCACAGAACGTTTCCAATGCGCTTGACATTCCTCTCTGTATCCAATAATCATGGATTGGTTGATTAGATGTTTCATTTTGAAGAACTATAATATAATATAATATATATATATATATTATATATATAGATATTTATTTTGAAGAGTGATGAGAAGAACTGGCATCTGGCATAACTACCGCATCTCAACTGTATAGGTTGACACCTACTAATCAACCTGGATTGCACCTAGCCCCAATTTCATTAAAATAAGTAAAGAAGACCTATGTTTTTGAATATTTAATGAACAACCGAAGAAAGGGAGAAAAAGCCAAAAAGAATTTTAAAAGAGTAATAATAAATTATAACATAAAATTTTAAACATTATAATAAAATAATATGATCAAAATTATGACCCCATATTATAAAAATTAATAAATAAATAAATCGTCCATCTCTCTCCTCTCTCTCTTTCCTCCTTTCTCTCTTTCTAATTTAAAACCGTGTACATGAATCTATTATAAAAAATTACTTTAAAAACCCAAGAATTTATCACAAAAACGAAGGATTTACCTTAAAATATATGTTATGATTTATCGTCTTCAAAAAAATATAAAATAAACTTCAAAAATATTTATAAAATATGTTATATGCTATTATTTCGCTAAAAAGAAACAAATAAAAAAAACCAAAAAAAAAAAAAAGAACAAATAGAAAAAAAATAATAATAATAATAAACCATGGAAACATTCTTTGATGGATTGAACACGTAAGAGTGGGAAGCTGGAGAACAAAGCTTTCATTGGCAATCAGAAACAGGGGGCAAAAAATATTTTCAAATATAGAAGATAATTTAATTAAGATTTTTTGGCATATGATTCATAGATTACAAAACTCAAAATAATAGATTAACAATGTGAAAAAAAGGAAAAAAAATAAATCGTTAATTTTTTTTTCTTACTAAACAACAAGCTGAAACCAGTAACAGAAGCAAAGGAAGTGGCCATTGAAGCTCCGGCGAGTTCCAATTCTCCGAGTTGACCGACAAACATAACTGAAATCATCTGCACGAAATTTGTCAAAAGATTAACACAAGCCAGAGGACCTGCTAATAGAAGCTGTTTCTTGGCCTCTTCAACAATCTCTTGCTTTGTGACTCTTTCTCCCAAATTGGTTTCTTTTATTTCTGGTTCTGATAAAAGGCAAGCATTTTGGTCTTCAAAATCCATGTTTTTTTAGCACAAATATCTAATTGCTTGAACAATATTTTTTTTTATTCACACACACACACATATATATATATATGAATATATTTGAAGTGAAGAGAAATGGATAGTGTTGAAGTGGCTAAATCCCACTTGAGTAACATGTTTTGGTGAGTCTTGGAATTGATACTTTTTGTTTTTCCTTTTTGAAACAAGGAATTGATAATTTTTATTAGAGCAAGATTAGATATTTGGATACACAATCCAAACCTTAAAATTACAATTTTATTTTTATCTTTTTCCCTCAGTTTTACTATTCATACAGTTTTATAACTCAAACTTTAAAATTTCATAACTTTGTATAGATAAGTCTAAATGAAATGACTTTTTTTTTATTTTTTAATTATATAGAATTTTGAGACGAACGAAATAAGCTCTGTATTGATTTATTTTCCTAAACACATTTAAAGTTTTTACACTTTTTAACTTCAACAATTCAAATATTTCGATAAATGCATAATCAAATCAAATACAAATTTTACAATCCAAGTCTTAACTATTAGTGCTAGTTGTCGTTTTTGGGGTGATGAACTTTAAGCCAATCACACAATTAAATGCCAATTATGTGATCACCTAATTATTACCTGGCTTTCCATCCGAAGTTAGCAGCTTTTAGATTGATCAATGTTCATTGAATAAATAATTGTTTAGATCATAAATTCAAATTCATAATTTAAAGAATAAATTTAAATTTTTGGGACAAAATACTCTTAAAAAAAATAAAAGAGTTTGAAAAGTATATAAAATGTTGGGTGTCTGCCAAAATTAGAAGATAAATAATTTTTGATCACGTATCAACTATTCGAGGACAATTTAACCCATTTTAATTCAAAATTTTTGTATAGTCTAGGAAAACATTACCATCCATTTAAGGGGGAAAAAAAGGAAGAGAAAAAGAAACATATATTAATGATACGTTTAGATTTTTTTTTTTTTTCTCAGTAGTATAAAGTGGCCTATACAAGGTCCACATTAATAATTGAAAGATAAAGAGTGTGTTTGAGTAAAGGGTAGAAGACTTCTTTTTTTTTTTTTTAATTCAACTTTTTCAAAAGTTTTATTACTACTAAAAAAGGGTTTGCTACGTATTTGACGTTCAATTCTTTAAAATTAAATGAAGACCCGGAACTAAAATCTTCACTCAAAGTTATTTTGAAAAAAAAAAAAAAAAAAAAAACAGAGAGAGAAACAAAAATATATAAACAAAATAGAGAAAATTAAAATCCAAAAGTAATGAAAAACCAAACAAAATAAAAATAACTTTCATAGAAGATAATTGAATCTAAACTAAAATTTTTAAGACACTTTTTTTTTTTTTTTTTCGAATAAACGATTATGTTTCTTCGCATAAATATGACATTCATTTTCTTAATCAAAAATCAATGTTAAGGGATGCTAAAGTTACCATCCGAAACAAACTAATGATTAAATTAGAAAGGAAAATTTTTCTTTTTAGTTATTACTATAAGTAAATCAATAATGGGATTTATAGCCGAATATTTTTTTTTAATAAGTTTTTTAATAAATGACTGAAATTTTTAAAAATTAATTAGAAGACCCTTTGTTTTAAAATTACTAATCAATTTTCTTAAATTAGTGATTGATTATGGTCAATAAATGATTAACTATAACATAAATCACTAAATTTTATAGTTAATCACTGATTCATCATTAGTCAATTACTAATTTTTGTAATGAATCAACAATTGACAAAATCTGAAAAATGACAAACGGTCATTATCTTAAATTAAAAAAAAATTGAGCCATATATTAGATTAGGTGATTAACAAATATCACCTAACCTAATTTTTCATCAATAATTCTATTAATCTCGAGTGGGACCAAGACCGATCCAAATGTAAATCACATGTATAAGCTCCCAAATCAATATAGACACCTCGTCATCTTCCATATGGCAAAGTTACTAAATAATTTTTTGTTTCATTTTAGGTTTGTCAGAAAAAGAAAAATCCCTTGGCCCTATCATTTTAATTATTTTAACTTTTTAATTGTCTCCCTTTCAAACCCTCTTTCCCATTTCCTTCTATGTTCCACTTCGATGTTGGAACTATTGGCGAGGAAGAAGAAGCAGGCATTAAAACCGATCTGGAGGTATCAAAGATCAGAGAGGGAGAGAAATTATCAGGATTTAAAAGGTGAGAAAGAGGCAGATAAAACAAAGAGAGAGAAATAGGTTCGGAATCTGATTCTTTAGAGGCAATTTTTTGGTTTTCGAGTTCAGAAACTTTCTTTGGCTCCGCTTTTTTTTTTTTTTTTTTTTTTTTGTCAAGTATTCTGTCCAATTATTTCACAGTCACTTTAATTTGTTTGGACTTTCTACTTGTATGTACTTGGCATTTAAAAGAAGTCCTTTCAAATAAGAATTATTACTCAAAGCTTCCCTTTTCTAGTTCATTAAAGAACTTGTGGACAGGCCATTATTAAAAATTTATTGGTCTAGTCCCATAAGCCTCGGGACATCTCGAGCAGTGTAAACAACACCTATCTCTTTCCATCGGTGGTGGAAGGGTGTTAACTTATCACAATCCATGTACATATATATATATATATATATATACACACACACGTGTATATATATATATATATTTATATAGTTGTAATGTCACCATTAAAAAATAGAAAATATGTGTTTTTTTCATTAAGTGGAACATATAATAGTTACATATCTTTGGAACAAATAATTTTCTCACAAAGATGAGGCCACCAAAATTTTTTTATTAAAAAGAAATTAAAGGCTGAAAATGAAATTTGATTTTGAAATTTGGGTGGGACACATGTCCTATTCACTATCATGTGTGGCTCATTTATTAGGGTCTACGGATGTAAGGGTTAATGAAAACCCGTTCCACCCCGCTCCATTTACATCTCTGATAGAGTCAGTCACAGTTTCCGTAAGAAAAAAATAATAATAATAGAGCATGTCCCATTTTGTTATCCCTTTAGCTTTTATGTCCCCTATAATTCTTTATAGTTGACTAATTTATGTCCCCTACTCATATTTTCTTCGGTTTACCTCTTACATTCTCTGTCTTCTAAAGCATAGGCAAGGCACTGATTTATATTGTACTTTCCGAACGTTGGACTTTTGATGTTTCACATCGCCAATGGCATCGACAGCAAGATTTTTGTCGCAATCACGTTGATCTCGTGAGGTTCACGCCAAATCCAATTAGCCTCACAAGCAACTTATCGGGTTTTCACCTCGAGCTCGCATTTGCGTGCTTGTTGTTGGTGCAGCGGCCTCATCCAAGGCAGTGCGAAGCTTAACATGATTGGATATGGCCGCAACTGCACAATGTATACAGCGAAGCAAATTTACAAATCTTTCGCTCTCTCTCGATATCTTTCTACAAATAAAAGAGGAAATTAAAAAGAAAATTTTGTATCAAGATTTATTTAATGCATTTTGACAAGCATGATGTTTGCCAATAGGTTACTTAACCCGAAGTATTATCTGTTTCGCAAACATTAATTCGAATATGGGAATTCAATTTTTTATCATTTACGCAAAGTGAGATTTTATTTATTATTTTTTTTATTAAAAAAAAAAGATTGAAACTTTCCTTAGAAAACACTTTTACTATATTTTTTTTTCTTCTTTTTTTTTTTAATAAATTTTTCTCAGATTTCTTTTTTAAAGAACAAAAACTTTAGGTTGTAATCGCTATGAGGATGAGTTTTTGACTAGTGCGGCAATGGTGCCAAAACGGTGCCAGTTGCACTGGGCCTGGGTGGGTGCTGTTGTGAGACAGGTCATGGACCAATGACGACACTACCATTGGTCCAACGAGCTGGCACCAGTACTGTCGGATCAATAGGTGGAGCCGGCATAAGGGTCGTGCCGATGGGCCGGGATTGATGCAAAGTCGATCAATGGGTCCGGGTCGGACCTAGAAGAAAATGGGTCGGTTTGGTCCGTAATCTATGCTTATAATGGGATCAGACTATGTTCATCTTTAACGTTTGATCGGGCCACATTCAGTGTCTAGCCCAAGTTACATCGTGAATGTCTCATGTAATGAAGTTCTCGTTTCTCAACTATAAGACAATGTAGTGATCCATTTAGCCATTAATTTTCATGGAACCTCTTTGCTACGTTTGTTAGAAGATAAACACAATTACTTTAACCATATTTGCAAGTAAAATCTATATTTGTGATAACATTTGTTAATTCTGTCTCAAATGCAAAAGAAATGCCAGTAGGAACTAAAAAATCTCTTTACAGAAACCGTAAACGCCCAAAAGATATTATCACATCCCAAGCAATGCAGAACCAGATAATTTTCAGTGAGGGCATATATTAATTTTTTTTTAAGAAATAAATAAAGTAAAAACATAAAAAGATCTGCCCACTGAAACAAATTTAACAAGATAAGAATTATACATACACACATATATTTATATATATACTAGTTACATTACATATACTGTACGTGCGCAAAATAGACAAACAAAACAAAATAAAAATTCAAAAAAATAATTTTTTTTAAAAATTAATATTTTTCATTTAAAATCACCATGTGACAGGCTTAGGACATATCACATAGTGGGATGGGAGGTAAAGACAAAAGGTATTAATTTATTATCTTTTGTCCTTTTATATAATTATATATAACGTAGAACTAGATTACTGATAGTGATAATGGCCGGCCACCTTAAGAGAGTTGTTAGCAAATATTTTGTTTTTAGGGTTAGATGTACAATTTTTAAAATAAAAATAATTCTAGAAATTTAATTATTTTTCACTTATAAATAGGTGATGATGAGGGAGTGATGAACCATTTAGTTGCACCTCAAAATTCTAGTTCATTCTCAACTCTCTCTCTCTCTCCCACCCTTAGGAGCTGAGCAAAAAAAAAAAAAAGTATGGCTGGATTAATTTGTGAGTAGGTGAAGAAAGGAAGTAAAATTTTCTCAACCTAAGGGTAGATCCACTCTTCAAGATCTAGAGGTAATCCTCTTAATCCTATAAGTATTCAATTAAGTTTTGATTAAGGATTTAAATGTGTTTCAAATCGTGAGTTTGTAAGAGTATAAACTCACCCTTTCTATTTTCATACGATAGCTTTATATGCATAGTATGTGCTTGATTTAGGCTTAGGTGGTCTTGATTGATAAGTTTATGCATGCATGTGATTGTATGCTTTAAAAAGAATGTGGAATGTTTGTATGCCTATCTTGTGTTTGTGATTAGTCCCCATATGCTTGAGAAGAAGCAATGTATGAATGATGATTATGGTGATAATGTATGATAAGCAAAGGGTTAAGAACCAAGTTAAAACCCTAATTTGGTAAGACAAGTAAGGTTTACCTATTTGGGTTTTTAAGTATAATGATCAAATGTATGGATGATGAGAACGTAAGTAACGCACTGCATGAATTGATGTAGGCTCACGGTTACGACCGTTTGAGGTAGGATGTGTGATTTTTACGTAAAAACCGATCAAAAACAAAACTGTCAACTTTCGGATCTAGTAGGACAGTAATCTAGAAATGCGATTTTGAGGCATTTAGAGACTAAACTGGAAAAAGTCAAAATTATAAAGTTGTAGAGAATTGAAAACCATAGGGGGCAACGTGGACATTTTTTAAAAATAAGACTCCAAAGGCCTCTGTTTTTATCAAAACCCGAGATTAGCTTAAAAAGGCAAGTATGCACAGCCAGGAGTTTCAAAGAGGAAAACATATAGGTTAAAGACAAAACCAAGTTTTGAGTTAAAAATGAAAGTTGTTGGATTCTTCGAGATCTACAACTTTCATGAAGAAAAATTTTTCAAATTCAAAACAGATTTTAAGGAAAAACTTGATTTTCAAAACTATATAGGATACAGGAAATTCCTACACAGGATTTTCAAAACAGTGCATGAACAGGCAATTCCTGCACATGCACTAATAACCAAATTTATGGGACTGTTTTCAAAAACGGTTTTCAAATTTTTCAATCTTTGTTCAAAAGTTACAGTTTTATAAAAACCGTTTAAAAAGATTAAAATTTTATAAATAATAAAAGAAAAAAAAAAGTAAGACAAGATCAAACAAAGTTTTGTGAAGAAAAGAAAAATAAGCCAAGTTATATGGTTATCATAGCAAGACGCATAATAATTGGAAAGGATACCAAAAATTTTATTGGGTCTTGTACCCATGGTTACTTATAGTAACCCAAGAGGATACCATTATGTTATGTTGGGCTTATATCTAGGGTTACTTATGGATGTTGGTTTGGATACCAACATTGAATGTTATGGTTTATGATAAGATAGAATGATTCTTATCCTATGTTCTTTTTGAAAACATGAAGGTAACCCGTTGTTATGACCTGTTGGAACAACAAACCCCGAATCTAGCATAACAAGTAAGTACAACTCCGCTTACAGTATAGGCAAATTGTTTTATTGCTTTGCATGTTTTCAAAGCTCATGAATTCATATATGTGATGCATATGATTTATGTTTTCCTATTGTGGCATCATGAAGCATGCTCACTAATGATAAATCACATAATAAGAATAAGATCAAGTTTCAAGTAAGAAACTGTTTTTCAAATATGAAATGGTTTTTCAAGTATGAAATGGTTTTCTAAGTATGAAAAAGTTTTTCAAATATGTTTCAAAGCAAGAACAAGTTTTTAAGTATGATGGCAAGCAAGTTGCCTTGTGTCGTACCAACCCGCTCTAGATCGGGTTTAGTCCATGGTTTGAGTTCGATTGGACTGGCCGCTCCAACCACTCCATGACTGCATGTCACGGTATGTACATTTATGTTATTTATGGGGTCCAAAAAGATGCTAATATAAAGAAGTATAACTGAATTGATAAGGAAGCATAAATGGTTCATGCATATCTTTATCAAGATTGTTTTATGGATGATAAGTTGTACTTACTGAGCGAAAACTCATGACTTACGTTTATGCTGTAGGTAAACAGCCTGTCAACAATGTCTAATACAAGACTGTGAAGATGGTACTGCGGATTGTGAAATTTGGATTGGTCACCGCCACACGTTTTGAAAGTTTATTGTATTATGTGATGTTGGTTTGAGGGTATTAATATCTAATATTTAGTATGAGTTGTAAGATATGTTATAAAGGTTTGAACCATAATTCTTAATTAAGTATATACTTGTATGAATATATATATATATATATATATAAAAGTATAAGGTTTTGAATTTAAGTTTAAAAAAAAATAGTACTTTTACAAGAATAAGTAAGATAAGTATTTAAGTAAAGTAAGCATGCTAACGACCCTAAATAAGTGGAGAGTTACAGTTTATATAATTAATTAAATACAAACAACATTAATGTAAATGTAAGTAAACTTCACCTGTTTTTTTTTTTTTTAAATAAATCAATAATCATACCAAAAATATCACAATGTTCTAAATAAATTACTATTGTACAAATTACTCATCTAAACGGGTTATATGGATTGACACAAATAATAAACAAATATATTTGGATTTGAAACACATAAGTCAAATTTGAATTGATCTCATCATATTCATTAGTTATGGTTGTCCTATGGTATAACAATAGTACGTTAATACAATAGGATGGAAATGGTGATTAATAATAATAATAACGATAACGATAACAGTGAATATGGTATCTTATCCTTGTTGATGGATTAAAAAATTTTTAATTAATTTGATAATACTACGTGCACTTATGCTTCCAAAAAAGAAAAAGAATATATCATGCGCACTTAAAAAAACAAATGTTACTTAGAACTTCATCCCATATTTACACTAAAATCAAAAGTTTCAAAACATCTCAAATTTCAAACAAATACAAGTTCTATATAATTCAAATTGTAACTTCAGATAAAGATTAGTGACTAAATGACTAATATTTAAATATATATATACACACACACAGACACACGTGTAGAGAGTAAGGAAAAAATGATGAAAAAGATGGTTTTGTTATTATCCACTAGCTAAAAAGAGTTGGAAGAACAAGTCTTAGTGGGGTTGATTGAAACACGTCAGAAAGCAAGATTGAAATTGATCAGGTCATCTCTTTGTGGATTGTGCCATGTGTCGGGCCCAAGCAAAGTTCTCTGAATTTTTTTTTTTCCTTGCGTAAAGAATCATACTGAGAGGATGTTTGGTTAGTTAGTTTGAGTTGAAATATTTTAGTTGTAATAGTAAATTTTTTTGAATTTTCAGAAAAAACAAAAAATTTTTTGGGAAAAACACAAAAACTTTTTAAGAAAAAAATAAAAAAAAAATTTGAAATGAGTTGGTTGCCAAACTCCCCCTGAATATTTCTGAATATTCCTGAATCATCATCTACACACATCCTGTCTAATTATCCCTTGTTCTTCCCCTCATTTGTATACTTTTTTTAATTTTGTTTGCAAATTGCTTGTATTTTTCTATTTCAATTGATGCTCTCATCTTTATGCTTTGTTTGGTAATTGGAATGAAAAATGAAAAAGAAATGAAGAATAAAATACTTTGATGACAGAAATGAAAAGGAATGAGTGAGATTTTGTTCTGTAAAAGAGAAAAATTTTCAAATCTAATACATTTTATAATTATATTCTCAGATGAATTAGAAAATAATAAGGGATTAATATTAAAATAGATATTTTACAAACCTTTTTTTTGGTAAAAATTTTCCCTTTCTTTTTCTTTTCAGAGTTGGAGGGATTAATAATTGTGGGTCTCATGAATTGATAATTTCCTCCCTTCTTGTTTTCAACTTTACCAAACAGCCTTTGATTCCATTTTTCTTTCTAAAATGCCTCTTCCAACTTCCTTCTTCTCCCTTTTCACTCTACTAAATATAGGCTTATCGCCAATAATAATACCCCCTTTAGGGGGTTTTGTTTGGTGAACAAATGCATCATCTGGTATTTGAATGACTTTACCTCATTGGCACTAGCGTCGCAGTGAGGGACTTTGATAGGTACTCTCAAGCAGTGATAAAGCCGGAAAAATTTATCATAAGGGCCTAATAAGCACAACAAAAAAATCAATTAAACTCGGTAGTTAAAACTGTATCATAATTATGGGTATAATTATTAAAATTTTGAATTTAAAGGGGTTTTACAACGTAATTTGAGGGAATATTGAGAGTTAAATTTTATATTTTAGAGTGGGCTTGATGTAATCTGTTATAGATATAGCTATATGAAATAAGGTGAACAAACAAAAAAAAAAAAGGGGGGGGGGGGGGGGCGCTTATTTTGCCTTCGTCAATCCTCTCTCAAGTACGAAATCTTATAGCACTATTTTTTTTAATAAGTGAGAGTCATAAATCTTCTACCATTAACAATCGAAAAAAGGTTTATGAATGAATTAGGATTGGTAGATTTTAATTTGAAGCATTCTACGATATTAAAAGAAATATATATATATATATATATATATATATGAGGTATAATTTTGAATTATCAATTTTTCATCAAATTCTTATAATTTTTTTTTTAATTTGATATGATTTTTTTAATGATTTAAAGGTTGAAAATTATGTCCTATAGATTGGTTTTATTTTCCCCCTCTCTTTTCGAATCCAATTATATAATTCTCATTTTAATTTCGTAATCTGCAAAGAATTAATTAATTTAATTATGACGAAATACCATTTCTATTGTTGATAAGGACTTCCAAATTATGGAAGGAAAATGCAAATTGCGTATGTTGGGTTTTTGACCACTTGTTGCAGTGACTCTTTCAGAAACTCTTTTCCCTATTTCCTAATTCCATTTGGTTACTTATATTTTCAAAGTGGTTGCGCTTATGTGGCGTGAAAGGAAAAGTATGCAAACTTGAAATAAGTTCATGAAAAGCCAAACCCTTTGGTTTGGTTGCAAAAGATAATGAAGAACCAACATATTAGTACTCTCAATTACCATCGATGGTTAAGTACATCAATACATCTTGCATTTCTCCTCCTAGAATGTCACAAGATTCGATACTCAATAACTTCGACATAACGGGTCTTACCTGATAAATACATGTTTCAACGTCAAACCCATAATGATTTATGCAAAAGTAAGCCCATTTTTTTTAATAAGGAATTATGTCATCCCTTTTGTGTCTAATAGTTATGGGTGCCAGATTTCATTTATAAAATACAAAGAGATTGGAGTGAAATGATTTCTTTTTGCAAGCAAGGAAAAAAAACAAAAACAAAAACAAAAACAAAAACAAAAACAAAAACAAAAACAAAACAAAACAAAACAAATGATCATCTAAATAACCTCTAGGCGTGGCCGTCCATGAATGTAGTATTGACGGCTAAACTTATTAATTTACTTGCACTTGATGACGTAGACACTTCAATTTTCTTGCTGAGAGATTTTAGAAGAGAGTTGTAGTACTATATGCTCTAAATTTTTAACGGTGTCATATGACTCACGAAACTTTAAATTTAGGAGTTGACGAGCACTTTAATGAAGTTTTATTTCCCAACCATATTTGGCTTATATTTAAACTTAAAGGTTACAATGGTTTTGTACCTTCCCCAAATTTTTATTATTTATATTAATTTTTCTAAGAAACCAATTTGCCTCACCTAGAGTGGTTTCCATTATCTAATCCAAAGGGGAAAAAAAACAAAAACCAAAACAAGAAAAAAAAAAAATCCAAAACTAGAGGTGCAATATTTTGGGTATTTAGCACAGATGCCTACTAAACTTGTTATCTTTTTGATAACTTACCTCCAAACTTTTAATTTTGACAATTTATCTCCTAAACTTACTAAATTGTTGCAATGCACTCCTTTTAATTAATTTTACACTAAATGAAAGATTTGGAATTAAAAGATTTGCATGGTTTGTAGCAGATTTGAAAATTTTTTTGTTGAAATTGGATTTTTCCGTCTTTACATGAGGCATATGTGGGTTTTCATAATCCATTTAACAGAAAATTAATTCATAAAGAGTACATTTGCAATAATTTAATAAGTTTATTGACAAATTGTGAAAACTAAAAGTTTGGGGATTAAGTTATCAAAAGATGACAAGTTTAGGGGGCATCGATGCTAGCCGCTAAATACCCCAAAATTTTCAAAACCAGGAAGGAATTGGGAAATGTCATTGAATTGTGAAGTTACAGAACATATTCTTTCAAGTCGATGTCAATATGCGCATACAATTACCTCGACTTAGTATTGCTCATAAGGATTCTTCTGCGACGAATTCTATATAGTGAATACTACTATTAAGTATCATGAGTACCGTTAATTGATATTTATTACTTACAAAAAAAAAACATAAAACATAAAACATAAAACAATTCTAAAGTTCAAAGTAGTATTTAATGCCTACACTAGGATTTTATTTTAAAACATCAAATCTATATTACGATATACTAGTTTTGCATTTTTTTTTTTTAATTTCAATTTTGTATCATCAGTAGAAATGCCCAAACAGAAAAATCCATTTTTCTTTCTTGGCAATCTCTCACAATTATTGACTACATCGCTTCAAGAAAAATCTTTTCTCTTTCTTAGCAATGTATCAACTTTATTGAATCTCGCATCAATGATCTTCCAAATCCATCCACAAATTTCATATTCATACACACACACACACACACACACATATGTATGTATATATATACACGTCATCAGATTGATGAACTCTAAACTGAAAAGTAAAAAGAATATGCAGTTTGGACTATAGCCATAATCCAAAAATGATATGGGTCATGGAAGCACTTCTCTGCTGTGTGTGTCCATTAATCTGAACTCGGTACGCAATTTCTTGGAAACCAAGCAGTGCCTTATCAAATGAAGGTGGAAAAAAAAACAAGAAGAAGAAGAATTGCCTTATTGTCGAGATTTTGATTTACAGATAATATCGATGAAAATATTGATATCAAAGGATATCTAAGGAAAATATAGATATTTAAAAAAAAAAAAAACTTATAATATTTTTTCGATACTTTTCAAAATGTAAAAACAATCAATTAACTTAATATGAACTAAGTTTTCAACAAAAACAGTAAATTTGTTTTTTCATATATGAGAGTTATATCAAACAGTGTACGAGAAAAGTACAATAATTATACATTAATTGGAATTTCAATATGATATTACATGCTCATTAACCATTACGAACAAAATATAATAATATAAGAAACAATTCAATATGATCCTGTTAGTAGTTTTTAAATATTTCAATCCGTTTCATAAATTTCTGATTCAAAACAATACAACACCCTGCAGTGCTTGTTGACTTGTCTAATTTGGTTTACAAAACAAACTAAAATAACGGAAAACAAAACAAAAAATGGTTGGCACAAAATCCAAGTTCTCGATTAAATTTTATGGATCCTTTGCATCTTCATTGAGATTCATAACAAACGTCTCCAAACGATAAAGAAACAGAACAAATAAGTACAATAGCAAAATAAAAAGTAAAACAGTAAGCATAAAACAACACATACACAGGCTGTAGCTATATTTTACCATATATTTCGAAAGCCGAAATAAATTCGGCCTAACCTTTTATTTTTCCTTGCTTACTCTTCTTTTGTATTACTCCATCTCATCATAATCACTAATATCAATAAAAATAGCACCATCTCCTTCCTCTACAGGTGACGGCGTCAACGGGAAGACAATACTTGCCACCACCACAGTGACGACGGCCGCCACAAAGATGGGCACCCATGCGAAAATGGCCATTGCCCCCAAACAGCTTATTTTTGTGATAAAGACTTTTGAACTCTAAAAATGAGAATTTTGTAGTGATACAAAACTCTGGTTGCCCTTAATTATATATATTGTATCAACTTTAATTTTGCCTTCCCTAAGCTTTAACGAGAGTTCCAATTTGCCCTCTAAAGTTAAAACATAAGGAAACTTTAGAGATTCCTTTGAGATAAGGAAACTTTAGAGTTTCCTTAGAGATAAGGAAACTTAAGAGATAAGGAAACTTAAGGTTAATTATTGGTTGAAAAAAGAAGATGACTTTGAGAAAGTAGAAACGTGATGGACAATGCAAGAGGGACAAGAGAAGGACAATGTTGATGGTCATATTGCACTAGTTCGTCTACTATTCTTCGCTTGCAAGAACTTTGTGTAGCACTGAATAATAGCAAAAGCAAAAATGCCCGGGATCATAAAACGTGCATAGCGACCGGCGTCGATTGAAATCCCGGGATCTTGACCAAAGAAGACAAGAATTTGGCCAGTTGTTGCCCATAAAATTGCAAGGGGAATGCAAATGAGAAGAAGAACAAACATTGCTCTTTGCAGGTGTATACCAAGCACGTGATATTGTTTTGCTCCATAAGACTGACCACAGAACGTTTCCAATGCGCTTGACATTCCTCTCTGTATCCAATAATCATGGATTGGTTGATTAGATGTTTCATTTTGAAGAACTATAATATAATATATTATGTAAATATATATATATATATTATATATATAGATATTTATTTTGAAGAGTGATGAGAAGAACTGGCATCTGGCATAACTACCGCATCTCAACTGTATAGGTTGACACCTACTAATCACCCTGGCTTGCACCAAGCCCCAATTTCATTAAAATAAGTAAAGAAGACCTATGTTTTTGAATATTTAATGAACAACCGAAGAAAGGGAGAGAAAGCCAAAAAGAATATTTAAAAGAGTAATAGTAAATTATAACATAAAATTTTAAACATTAGAATAAATAATATAATCAGAATTATAACCCCATATTATAAAAATTAATTAATTAATTAATTAATTAATTAATCCTCCATCTCCCTTCTCTCTCTCTTTCCTCCTTTCTCTCTTTCTAATTTAAAACCGTGTACATGAATCTATTATAAAAAATTACTTTAAAAACCCAAGAATTTATCACAAAATCGAAGGATTTACCTTAAAATATATGTTATGATTTATTGTCTTCAAAAAAATCTAAAATACACTTCAAAAATATTTATAAAATATGTTATATGCTATTTTTTCGCTAAAAAGAACCCAAAAAAAAAAAAAAAAAGAACAAATAGAAAAAATAATAATAATAAACCATGGAAACATTCTTTGATGGATTGAACACGAAAGAGTGGGAAGCTGGAGAACATAGCTTTCATTGGCAATCAGAAACAGAGGGCAAAAAATATTTTCAAATACAGAAGATAATTTAATCAAGATTTTTTTGCATATGATTCATAGATTACAAAACTCAAAATAACAGATTAAAAATGTGAAAAAAAGGAAAAAAAATAAATTGTTAATTTTTTTTTTCTTGCTAACCAACAAGCTGAAACCAGTAACAGAAGCAAAGGAAGTGGCCATTGAAGCTCCGGCGAGTTCCAATTCTCCGAGTTGACCGACAAACATAACTGAAATCATCTGCACGAAATTTGTCAAAAGATTAACACAAACCAGAGGACCTGCTAATAGAAGCTGTTTCTTGGCCTCTTCAACAATCTCTTGCTTTGTGACTCTTTCTCCCAAATTGGTTTCTTTTATTTCTGGTTCTGATAAAAGGCAAGCATTTTGGTCTTCAAAATCCATGTTTTTTTAGCTCAAATATCTAACAGCTTGAACAATATTTTATATATATATATATATATGAATATAAATATATTTGAAGTGAAGAGAAATGTATGGTGTTGAAGTGGCTAAATCCCACTTGAGTAACATGTTTTGGTGAGTCTTGGAATTGATACTTTTTGTTTTTCCTTTTTGAAACAAGGAATTGATAATTTTTATTAGAGCAAGATTAGATGTTTGGATACACAATCTAAATCTTAAATTTACAATTTTATTTTTATCTTTTTCCCTCAGTTTCACTATTCACACAGTTTTATAACTCAAACTTTAAAATTTTATAACTTTGTATAGATAAGTCTAAATGAAATGACTTTTTTTTTTAGTTGTATAGAATTTCGAGACAAATGAAACAAGCTCTATATTGATTTTTTTTTTTTTTCTAAACACATTTAAAGTTTTTACACTTTTACACTTTTTAACTCCAGCAATTCAAATGTTTCGATAAATGCATAATCAAATCAAATACAAATTTTACAATCCAAGTCTTAACTATTAGTGCTAGTTGTCGTTTTTGGGGTGATGAACTTTAAGCCAATCAGACAATTAAATGCCAATTATGTGATCACCTAATTATTACCTGGCTTTCCATCCGAAATTAGCAGCTTTTAGATTGATCAATGTTCATTGAATAAATAATTGTTTAGATCATAAATTCAAATTCATAATTTAAACAATAAATTTAAATTTTTGGGACAAAATACTCTTAAAAAAATAAAAGAGTTTGAAAAGTACATAAAAAGTTGGGTGTCTGCCAAAATTAGAAGATAAATAATTTTTGATCACGTATCAATTATTCGAGGACAATTTAACCCATTTCAATTCAAAATTTTTGTATGGTCTAGGAAAACATTACCATCCATTTAAGGGGAAAAAAAAGGAAGAGAAAAAGAAACATATATTAATGATACGTTTAGATTTTTTTTCTCAGTAGTATAAAGTGGCCTATACAAGGTCCACATTAATAATTGAAAGATAATTAAAGAGTGTGTTTGAGTAAAGGGTAGAAGACTTTTTTTTTTTTTTAATTCAACTTTTTCAAAAGTTTTATTACTACTAAAAAAGGGGTTTGCTACGTATTTGACGTTCAATTCTTTAAAATTAAATGAAGACCCGGAACTAAAATCTTCACTCAAAGTTATTTTCAAAAAAAAAAAAAAAAAACAGAGAGAGAAACAAAAATATATAAACAAAATAGAGAAAATTAAAATCCAAAAGTAATGAAAAACCAAACAAAATAAAAATAACTTTCATAGAAGATAATTGAATCTAAACTAAAATTTTAAAGACACTTTTTTTTTTTTCGAATAAACGATTATGTTTCTTAGCATAAATATGACATTCATTTTCTTAGTCAAAAATCAATATTAAGGGATGCTAAAGTTACCATCGGAAACAAACTAATGATCAAATTAGAAAGGAAAATTTTTCTTTTTAGTTATTACTATAAGTAAATCAATAATGGGATTTATAGCCAAATATTTTTTTTAATAAGTTTTTTAATAAATGGCTAAAATTTGTAAAAATTAATTAGAAGACCCTTTGTTTTAAAATAGCTAATCAATTTTCTTAAATCAGTGATTGATTACGATCAATAACTGATTAACCATAACATAAATCATTAAATTTTATAGTTAATCATTGATTAATTATTAGTCAATCACTAATTTTTATAATGAATCAACGACCGACAAAATCTGAAAATAAATTTAAAAAAAAAAGTTGAGTCATATACTAGATTAGGTGATTAAAAAATATCACCTAATGTAATTTTTCATCAATAATTCTATTAATCTCGAGTGGGACCAAAACCGATCCAAATGAAAATCACAGGTATAAGCCCCCAAATCAATATAGACACCTCATCATCTTCCATATGGCAAAGTTACTAAATAATTTTTTGTTTCATTTTAGGTTTGTCAGAAAAAGAAAAATCCCTTGGCCCTATCATTTTAATTATTTTAACTTTTTAATTGTCTCACTTTCAAACCCTCTTTCCCATTTCCTTCTATGTTCCACTTCGATGTTGGAACTATTGGCGAGGAAGAAGAAGCAGACATTAAAACCGATCTGGAGGTATCAAAGATCAGAGAGGGAGAGAAATTATCAGGATTTAAAAGGTGAGAAAGAGGCAGATAAAACAAAGAGAGAGAAATAGGTTCGGAATCTGAATCTTTAGAGGCAATTTTTTGGTTTTCGAGTTCAGAAACTTTCTTTGGCTCCACTTTTTTTTTTTTTTTTTTGTCAAGTATTCTGTCCAATTATTTCACAGTCACTTTAATTTGTTTGGACTTTCTACTTGTATGTACTTGGCATTTAAAAGAAGTCCTTTCAAATAAGAATTATTACTTAAAGCTTCCCTTTTCTAGTTCATTAAAGAACTTGTGGACAGGCCATTATTAAAAATTTATTGGTCTAGTCCCATAAGCCTCGGGACATCTCGAGCAGTGTAAACAACACCTATCTCTTTCCATCGGTGGTGGAAGGGTGTTAACGTATCACAATCCATGTACATATATATATATATATATATACACACACACACGTGTATATATATATTTATATAGTTGCAATGTCACCATTAAAAAATAGAAAATATGTTTTTTTTTTTCATTAAGTGGAACATATAATAGTTACATATCTTTGGAACAAATAATTTTCTCATAAAGATGAGGCCACCAAAATTTTTTTATTAAAAAAAAAAAATTAAAGGCTGAAAATGGAATTTGATTTTGAAATTTGGGTGGGACACATGTCCTATTCACTATCATGTGTGGCTCATTTATTAGGGTCTACGGATGTAAGGGTTAATGAAAACCCGTCCCACCCCGCTCCATTTACATCTCTGATAGAGTCAGTCACAGTTTCCGTAAGAAAAAAATAATAATAATAGAGCATGTCCCATTTTGTTATCCCTTTAGCTTTTATGTCCCTTATAATTCTTTATAGTTGACTAATTTATGTCCCATACTCATATTTTCTTCGGTTTTACCTCTTACATTCTCTGTCTTCTAAAGCATAGACAAGGCACTGATTTATATTGTGCTTTCCCAACGTTGGACTTTAAATGTTTCACATCGCCTGTTCGCAATGGCATCGACAGCCAGATTTGTCGCAATCACGTTGATCTCGTGAGGCTCACGCCAAATCCAATTAGCCTCACAAGCAACTTGTCGGGTTTTCGCCTCGAGCTCGCATTTGCGTGCTTGTTGTTGGTGCAGCGGCCTCATCCAAGGCAGTGCGAAGCTTAACATGATTGGATATGGCCGCAACTGCACAATGTATACAGCGAAGCAAATTTACAAATCTTTCGCTCTCTCTCTCTCTCTCTCTCTCGATATCTTTCTACAAATAAAAGAGGAAATTAAAAAGAAAATTTTGTATCAAGATTTATTTAATGCATTTTGACAAGCATGATGTTTGCCAATAGGTTACTTAACCCGAAGTATTATCTGTTTCGCAAACATTGATTCGAATATGGGAATTCAATTTTTTATCATTTACGCAAAGTGAGATTTTATTTATTATTTTTTTTATTAAAAAAAAAAGATTGAAACTTTCCTTAGAAAACACTTTTACTATATTTTTTTCTTCTTCTTCTTTTTTTTTTTTAATAAATTGTTCTCAAATTTCTTTTTTAAAGAACAAAAACTTTAGGTTGTGATCACTATGAGGATGAGTTTGTGACTAGTGCGGCAATGGTGCCAAAACGGTGCCAGTAGCACGACGCCCGGGTGGGTGCTGTAGTGAGACTGGTCATGGACCAATGATGACGCTACCATCGGTCCGATGAGCTGGCACCAGTACTGTCGTATCAATAGGTGGGGCCGGCATAGGGGTCGTGCCGATGGGCCAGGATTGATGCAAAGTCGATCAGTGGGTCTGGGTCGGACCTAGAAGAAAATGGGTCGGTTTGGTCCGTAATCTATGCTTACAGTGGGATCAGACTATGTTCATCTTTAACGTTTGATCGGGCCACATTCAGTGTCTAGCCCAAGTTACATCGTGAATGTCTCATGTAATGAAGTTCTCGTTTCTCAACTATAAGACAATGTAGTGATCCATTTAGCCATTAATTTTCATGGAACCTCTTTGCTACGTTTGTTAGAAGATAAACACAATTAGTTTAACCATATTTGCAAGTAAAATCTATAGTTGTGATAACATTTGTTAATTCTGTCTCAAATGCAAAAGAAATGCCAGTAGGAACTAAAAAATCTCTTTACAGAAACCGTAAATGCCCAAAAGATATTATCACATCCCAAGCAATGCAGAACCAGATAATTTTCAGTGAGGGCATATATTAATTTTCTTTTAAGAAATAAATAAAGTAAAAACAAAAAAAGATCTGCCCACTGAAACAAATTTAACAAGATACGAATTAGACATATACACATATATTTATATATGTACTAGTTACATTGCACACACTTTGTGTATGCGGAATAAACAAACAAAACAAAGTAAAAATTAAAAATAATAAATTTTTTAAAAAATAATATTTTTCATTTAAAATCATCATGTGGCAAGCTTAAGACACGTCACGTATTGGGATGAGAGATAAGGACAAAAGGTATTGATTTAGTGTCTTTCGTCATTTTATATATATATATATATATATATATAAAACGTAAAACTAGATTACTGATAGTGATAATTGCCCAAGTAAAAATATAGAATGAAACGATGCCGCTTTTTTAAAGTTACTTAATAGTGTGGAATCCTTGTTCTCTAAGAACATCTTAGGCCAACTCATTTGTGAAGTTGTACACCGCAAGGAAATCTATCTTCAAGTATTCTGGAAGAGAGTCCATAGCATTCAGGTCCCAACTGGCAATGTATTTATACAAATGAAACAACAAAGGATTAGGCTAACCATATCTACGTTTACAAGTCAGGGTAGTCAGGATGTTATGTCACAGGTTTGAAACCTTAGAAAGTTTTGTTTTTAATTAATAAAGTGAGTACCGACAGATATATTTAAAAAAAAAAAATGTTATCGTACTAACAACGACAAAGAATGTAAGGCAGACCTTTCAATAGCAGATGTGAGTAGCACAGGTTCGTCTAATGTGCCATACACATCATATATATGCATCAACCGGTAACGCCAAAAGGTTGAAGACTTTTGTTACCATGTCCCGGCAATACGAATGCTGCGGTTCAAATATCATTGCCGTATTCCACAATGTGCTTCCACCACCTATATATATACATGTATATTTATATGTAAAACAAGGAAAATATAACAATGGTTAATATAATGTTTTTACCTTTCATAACAAATAACAAGGAAATTAGTATTAGTACCAACATTGATAACAAAATGTCATCCAAAAGCATCTTCCATGTTTCTTTTTAGTAACAGAATGTAGTTTTCGTTATACTTGACGAGTTTCATATGTAGACAAGTAAGCCGAAAAAATACAAGAACTTTTTAAGGAAAAAAAAAGGATATTGACAAGCCTATAAATTCAGGTTATTCAAACTTTATCTCAAATATGAATGTTTTTATATTTTTTCCAATTGGTATATACCTGGACAATTGTTTGAAGTCTTCCTGGTGTATGGATTGCACTATATTGTAATCCAAGACAGAAAGCTTAAGGAAAGTTGGGTTCATGATCTCATGGCTCCTCCGATATAAATCTATAAACCACCTGGCCACAAGCCTAGGTACCCTCCAGTGTAGCGGAACTTTCAAGGCGTAGCCGACTAGTTTCGAAAGATCGGATTCGTCTTCGTTTTGCTCGGCAAATTCTTGAAAATGTTTGGAGGTAAACTCTCTGGCTTCGTACAAAATATTTTCACCATGCCTCAAAAGGAAGGAAGCTTCATATAAAGATAACAACCCCTTGATATCATCACGTATACTTTCTTTGAACTTTCCTGAATCATCCATGAAGGCATTGAAAACCTCTGCCACGTGATTAAAATGCAACATTAGCTATGAAATATGGTTGGTATAAAAATTCCACATTATCAGTAATGTGTTAGTGTTTAATTTTTTTTTTTTTTCTTTTTTAACTCTTTTAAAAGAATAGAACTTGTAAAATCTAAACCATCTAGAGGATTTGTGAGTACCTTGAGGAACCGAATATAGATGTTGTTGAAGGAGTATAAATTTGAGAGCCGTAGATTACAAATTATCCTTTCAAACACCACAGTCAAAATCATTAGCATTGTATATACCTTTCAAAATACTCTTTATTTCATCCTCAAAGTGATAATACATTCCAAGCCTTTGTAGAATGTCGACGGTCTCAAGTTGGACTAAAATATCCGTTATCTCCTTGAGCATCAGCCTAACCTCGTCCTTCAGCTTGTCACGTTGGCTGGCATATGCACTATCTCCCCGCACGCATGCTTAGTATTAAGGGCCCGTTTGGGGGAGGTATTGGAGACGCAGTTTTAGATTGGAAATGAGATGTGGTTTTGGAAATCTACGTTTGGGGGAAAAAAGATTGTTTAAAGTGAAAAAGTGTCAAATATTAAAGTATGTTTGGAAAAAAAAAATTTTAAATTTATCTTGTTTCGTTCATCTCGAAATTCTATGCAATTTATATAAAAAAAAAAATCTCTTTTGGACTTAATAACAAAGTTATGAATTTTTAAAATTTGAGTTTGCTGAAGATATTTGGAGATGTAAATAGTGAAAAATAATTTTAAATTGAAAAAAAGACAAATAAAATAAATAAAAAAATAAAAACTAAAAATCAGATGTCGGATTTACTCCAAATATTAGATTGTTTATATGGATATAATCTTATTAAACTATTAAGAAAGTAACATTTGATACCAATTTTACATAGTATGCGCCATGTTTTGATTAATAACGGAAAGAAGAAAATCTAAAATTGTTATCCACCAATGAAATGTATTATTTGTGATATAGACAACATGTTAAATGCCAGAGAACAAGAAGAAGCCACTAACATTTAAAATAAAATAAAAAAAAAAAAAAAAAGGGACGAGAGAATGGCAGCCAAAGAAGAAAGCTACTAACATAGAGGGAAAAAGAAAAAAAGAAAAAACCAGATAACATATAGCTAGTAATAGTGTTTTCTACTATAAGCATATGATAAAAATCAATGAATACAAAAATATAGCTAGTAATGTTTGTACTATATATATATAGAAGAAAGGAACAGATAACATAAAACTAAACATATTTCAGTTACGTTGATAAACTAAACTACTCAAATCAAACTGCCCGCTCTCATTTAATAACAAAAGCATTGACATTTAACATATATATTCTTCAAAATATATAGACATATATATATATATACACACACACCTTGAATGTAAATGAAATTTTGTTCTCAGCTTAATGTTGCAATGCAAGTCTTCTAGGTGATGGACACTGAATTTTGGGTGATCTATTTATAGACGCCCTAGTGGTGTAGAAGGTGGGAGTGATTAAATAGAGGAAAATCGTAGACGACAAACTTCTGATTTTACATTGAAGGGAGAGCAAGAATTATTTTTGACAAGACGTAGTTTTTTTTTTTTTTTTTTTAATAGGGCTATCTTTCAAAATGAATATGGACCATGCATATAAAAAATGAATAAATAAGATCTTGTGAAGGACAATAAAGTGGGAAGAAAACCATCTAGTCTAAGCTTTCGTTTAGAACACGGGGTTTGAGATAAAATTTTTATATTGAATTTGATTAACTTTTCAAAAAATAGTTATAATTTTTATTGACTTTTCAGAAAAAGACAAAAACTAGGATGAAAAACTTATGTGTGAACCTGCAATCCAAACGGAGGCTAAGTACCTGTTAAACTCTTTCAGTATTTCAAGTCACAATGGAGAGTAACAATTGAGAGTCATCAATGAGTCCTATCAACAGTCCCGTTTTACAATGTAAATTTCACTCGTTTATATAATTAATTAAATACAAACAACATTAATGTTAATGTAAGTAAACTTCACTAGTTTTTTTTTTTAATAAATCAATAATCATACTAAAAATATCACAATGTTCTAGATAAATTACTATTATACAAATTACTAATCTAAACGGATTATATGGATTGACAAAATTAATAAACAAATGATATTTGGAGTTGAACTTTCATATTTGGATTGATCTCATCAAATTAATTAGTTATATGGTTGTCTTAGAGTGGTCAGGGATACAAGTTTAATTAGTTTGTAAATGTTAACTCTTTTTTTCTTTTTCTTTTTTTTTTTTTTTTTTTGTTTGACCCCAAAAATTGTACCTATTATGGTATGCAAAGCAAACGGTATACCAATAGTACTTTAATATATTAATAGGATGGAAATAGTGATTAATAATAATAATAATAGTAAATATGGTATCTTATCCTTGTTGATTGATTTCAAAAAAAAAATTTAATTTGGTAATACTACGTGCACTTATGCTACCCAAAAAAGGGAAAAAAAAAAAAAAGAATATAAAACGTGCACTTAAAAAAACAAATGTGACTTAGAACTTCATCCCAAATTTACACTAACTAAAATCAAAAGTTTCAAAACATCTCAAATTTCAAACAAATACAAGTTATATATAATTCAAATCGTACCTTTATAAAAATATTAGTGACTAAGAGTAATATTTTAAAAATATATACACATGTGGAGTGTGAGGAAAAAAGGATGAAAAATATGGTTTTGTTATTATCCACTGGCTAAAAGGAGTTGGAAGAACAAGTCTTAGTGGTGTTGATTAAAACACGTCAAAAAGCAAGATTGAAATTGATCAGGTCATCTCTTTGTGGATTTGTGCCATGTGTCTGTCCAAGGGGAAGCAAATTCTCTGACTCATATTTGTAATTTTTTGGGTTTGAATCATACTGAATATTATATATATATATATATATATTGCTTAAAGAATCATACTGAATATTGAAATCGGTGAATATTGCTGAATCATCATCTCCACACATCCTGTCAAATTATCCCTGGTTCTTCCCCTCATTTTTATTTTCTTTTTAATTTTGTTTGCAAATTGCTTGTATTTTTCTACTTCAATTGATGCTCCCATCTTTATGCTACTACAACAAAAAGTGCTTTTCACGACATAAAAGTTATGACATTTTTGATAAAATGTCGTTAAAAGATCCATGCAATGACATTGAAAAGTAAAATGTCGTTAAAAAATCCATACAACGACATTAAATTTTAAAATGTCATTAAATCTATAACACAACAACATTGTTTAAAAAAATGTCACAGAATGTTTTTTATTGATAAAAATAATATCAATTAAAATTATCAATTAAAATTATAATATTTTGATATATCACATCTTCAGTCTAATATTTTTGATACATTTATGTATAAAACAACAAAAAGATTATAGAGTTTTTTACAGATCTTAATTAGTCCAAAACAAAAATATAAATCGAAAATTAATAACAAATGCATATATGTTCAAAAAAAATCTAAAAAATAAAATGTTCTCAACATTCTCTATGAAAATTTTTTTCAAATGATTATTGAACAACAATACCCTCAATATCCTCTCTCACATAAGTTGTGTATGACCACTTCCTTGATTCTTAAATGATCCTTAAATTTTTGTAGGCAACACAATAAGAAGGCAATTTTTTTTTTTCCTCTCCTTTTGGCCGTTTGCCTTAAATTTTTTTTCCTTAAATGATCCTTAAATTTTTTTCCTCTCCTTAAATTTTGGCCATTTGCCTTATGATACTCAGTTGGAGATAATAAAAGAATGTGCGTGATTGTGAGGAAGAGAAAGGGAAGGTTGATAAATAAGACAGTGTTTTAGTGGGGATGGAGGTAAGTGTTTTTAGCGGTTAATGTTTTTACTTTATTTGTTTTTATATTTATTTTCCTAAGAAGAGATTCGCGCAATCAATCGGTTAAGAAGTTTTTGGCCGATAAAAGTAAATGGAATAATAATTTTAAAAAAAAACCTATAAACTATATTAATACATATATATATATATATATATATATGTGTGTGTGCAACGTGGGAGATCAACTGCAACTTACATGTAGCGTGTTGATTTACCAAAGGTTTTGGCGCACTTATCTTGGCGGGTACCTAGAAGTACTACTTTTTTTTTTTTTTTTTAAGAATTCAAATTTCGAAGGAATACTCAAATAAGATATTGAATGCATTAAAAAAGGGATAGTAAATTAAAAATTAGAATAGAAACGAATTTTGTGATATGTTTAGTTATTTTAAATTAGAATTCTTTGAATTTAAGTAAATTACAAAAAAAATCTTGTTGGGTACCTAGAAGTACTGCTTTTTTTTTTTTTTTTAAAGAATTCAAATTTCGAAGGAATACTCAAATAAGATATTGAATGCATTAAAAAAGGGATAGTAAATTAAAAATTAGAATAGAAACGAATTTTGTGATATGTTTAGTTATTTTAAATCAGAATTCTTTGAATTTAAGTAAATTACAAAAAAAAAATCTTGTTGGGTACCTAGAAGTACTGCTTTTTTTTTTTTTTTTTTTAAGAATTCAAATTTCGAAGGAATACTCAAATAAGATATTGAATGCATTAAAAAAGGGATAGTAAATTAAAAATTAGAATAGATCGAAACGAATTTTGTGATATGTTTAGTTATTTTAAATCAAAATTCTTTGAATTTAAGTAAATTACAAAAAAAAATCTTGTTGGGTACCTAGAAGTACTGCTTTTTTTTTTTTTTTTTTAAGAATTCAAATTTCGAAGGAATACTCAAATAAGATATTGAATGCATTAAAAAAGGGATAGTAAATTAAAAATTAGAATAGAAACGAATTTTGTGATATGTTTAGTTATTTTAAATCAGAATTCTTTGAATTTAAGTAAATTACAAAAAAAATCTTGTTTATGCATTTCTATTTTAAAAATAACTTTGTTTATTTTGAAAAGGTTGTACAGAAATATGTACGGAAGAGTGGTGATCACCTTTTCCAAAAAGAAAAAAAAAAAGGACGAAGAAGTAAGAATGTGATTTACACTTATAATTATGCATATATTTATATGTATAATTAATATATTTATATATGGTGACTTCATTCGAAAAGAAAATTCCTTAAAAAAAGGATGTATAACTGCCACCCGGCTATTATGCAAAGACCTTTTCATTTATGATGATAATTAAAGTTACATTTAAAATAGTAAAGCTAAACGCAAACTGCTACAAGAAAAGGAGGTAAACTAAAAAATTTTTGTCGGCGCTAAAATGGTTTGTAAAAAGAAAAACTTAAATTTTGGCGCTTTATTTCAGAATTTGAACTTTGGAGTATCAATTAAATAAGAATCATGTTTTCACGTTCAAACCATTCAGTTCCACAAACATAAAAACAACTTTCTTCTTTCTACTCCTCTTCTCTTTTCTTGTTTCCCCCAAGAATCTCAGCACATCTTTTTGCTAACAGGTAATTTAATGTATCATTCTTTGCTTTAAATTCATTGTAACTAGTTTTGCAATTCCTTAGTGCAGTTGTCCACCATATCAAAATCAAACACTCATATTTGCCTTGCAATCGCCCAAATTAGAGCCTCTGCTACGGTGTTCGGCAACGCATCAAATTCTTGCAGTAGTCCCCAATGCGGTGGAGGCTGATTTCACCTTCCCCAAGGAGATGAAGGTCCTTTTATTGGGCTCTTTTTTTCTTTTTTTTTTTTTTCCTCTTCTTTTTTCTTTTTCTTTTTTTTTTTTTTCATGAATCAATTTAATGGGCATTTGATCAGAGGCTTAATTGCTTTCTATGGGCTCTTGATTTTTTCAGGCAGTGAAAGGTTTAGAAGGCAAAACTAAAGCAAAACCAATCACTTAACTATGTTGGCATGGAAACCTAGAGAAAGGATGGTTGGAAGAACGTTTGAGATAAAAGTATATGATCTTGATGATTCCGTTGATGCTTTGTCCTCTTTATTCTACCGAGATGCTATGTTTCGAATCAAAAAGTAGAAGAAGACCCAAAACAATGTCAATCTTTTTTTTTTGTTTTTTTAGGGGGTGGTTTTCTTTTTTTTCTTCTTCTTTAAATCTGTATTAATGGTTGAAGGCTCCAAGAGAAGCCAAAGAAAGTATAAGATTAAAATATATTTTGTATAATTGCATGTAAATGATATATAGAACATGAAAATCGTTTTTTTGTGAGTTTTTTTTAGGTGATTCTTCTTGTGAGATTTAGTATCCAAATATTATATTAAAGCCAAATTTTCATGCGGAAATTAGAATTTATAAAAAATGAAAATTTAATTTTCTACCAAGAAAATTAATGATTTTTTTTCCTAAAAAATTATTGTTCTTTTGAATATACAAATTCACGACATTAACTAAATGTGGTGACAAGATTTACTCACGACATTTATTGGCCGTTGTGGAAAATATGTCTATGAAAATGAAAATATTTTGATGATAGTATTTTAGTGTCGTAGAAAATGCATTAATGACATCCTTTATGACATTTGAAAAAATGTCATTGAAAGTTTTAGACTTTTCACGGCACCGTCATTCAATGACTTTTATAAAAATGTCGTCAAATCCCTTCCACGACATTTTCTAAATGTCATCGAAGGCCTTTTTTGTTGTAGAAGAATAAAAATACTTCGGTGACAGAAATAAAAAGGAAATGAGTGAGATTTTATTTTGTAAAAGATAAAATATCATATCTAATACATTTTACAATTATACTACTGAGGGATTAATATTGTGGGTCTCATGGATTGATAATTTCCTTCCTTCTTGTTTTCTACTTCACCAAATAGCCTACAATTCCAATTTTCTTTCCAAAATACCTCTTCCAACTTCCTTCTTCTTCCTTTTCCACTCTACCAAATATAGGCTTATTGCGCATAATAATAACCCCTTTAGGGGCTTTTGTTTGGTGAACAAATGCATCATTTGCTATTTGAATGACTTTAACTCATTGGAACTAGTGCAGTAGTGAGGGACTTTGATAGGTACTCTCAAACAATAATAAAGTCAGAAAATTTTATCATAAGGGCCTAATAAGCACAACAAAAAATTAATTAAACTCCGTAGTTTAAATTGTATCATAACTATAGGAATAATTATTAAATTTTTGAATATAAAAAGGGGTTTAACAATGTAATTTGAGGGAATATTGAGAGTTAAATTTTATATTTTAGAGTGGGCTTGATGTAATCTGTTATAGATATAGCTATATACAATAAGGTGAACAAGCAAAAAACAAGAAGTTAAGAGGGGGGCGAGGGGGGCGAGGGGCGCGGGCGCTCTCATTTTGACTTCGATCGTCAATCCTCTCTCTCAAGTACAAACTCTTATGGTATTTTCATTTTTTTTTTTTAAATAAGTAAGAGTGCATAAATCTTCCACCATTAATAATCGAAAAAAGGTCTTTGAATTACAATTGGTAGATCTTAATTTGAAGCATTATACGATATTAAAAGAAAATATATATCTATATCTATGAGTTATAATTTTGAATTGTCAATTTTTCATCAGGTTCTTATAATTTTTTTTTAATTTGATATGATTTTTATAATGATTTAAAGGTTGAAAATTATGTCCTATAGATTGGTTTTATTTCTCCCCTCTCTTTTCGAATCCAATTATATAATTCTCATTTTAATTCCATAGTCTGCAAAGAATGAATTTAATTATGACGAAATAGCGTTCCTATTGTTGATAAGGAGTTCCCAATTATGGAAGGAAAATGCAAATTGCTTATGTTGGTTTTTTTACCACTTGTTGCAGTGACTCTTTCAGAAACTCTTTTCCCAATTTCCTAATTCCATTTGGTTACTTAATACTTGCAAAGTGGTTGCGCTTATGCGGCGTGAAAGTAAAAGTATGCAAACTTGAATTAAGTTCATGCAAAGCCAAACCCTTTGGTTTGGTTGCAAAAACTAGTGAAGAACCAACATATTTGTACTCTCAATTACCATCGATAGTTTAGTACGTAGATACATTTTGCATTTCTCCTCCTCTTAGAATGTCACTAGATTCGATACTCGATGACTCCAACATAACAGGTAGTCTTGTCTGATCAATACGTGTTTCAATATCAAACCCGTAATGATTTATGTCAACGTAAGCCCTTTTTTTTAATAAGGAGTTATGTCAGCCCTTTGGGGTCTAGTAGTTATGGGTCCCAGATTTCTTTTATAAAATATAAATAGATTGGAGTGAAATGGTTTCTTTTTGCAAGCAAGTAAAAAAAAAAAAACAAAAAACAAAAACAAAAACAAAAACAAAAAACAAAACAAATGATAATCTAAATAACCTCTAGGCGTGGCCGTCCATAAATATAGTATTGGCGGCTAAGCTTATTAATTTACTTTCACTTGATGAATAAGTAGACACTTCAATTTTCTTACTAAGCTTATTAATTTACTTTAAATTTAGGAGTTGACGAGCACTCTAATCAAGTTTTGACTTCCCAACCATATTTGGCTTATGTTTAAACTTAAAAGATATGTTAGTTTTGTACCTTCCGCAAATTTTTATTATTTATGTTAATTTTTCTAAGAAATCATTTTGCCTCATCTAGAGTAGTTTCCATCAAATCCAAAGGGGAAAAAAAAAAACAAAAACAAAAACAAAAAAACAAGAAAAAAAAATCCAAAACTAGAGGTGTAATATTTTGGGTATTTAGCACGGATATCCACTAAACTTGTTACCTTTTGATAACTTACCCCCAAATTTTTAATTTTAGCAATTTGCCTCCTAAACTTGCTAAATTGTTGCAATGCACTCCTTTTAATTAATTTTACACTAAATGAAAGATTTCAAATTGAAAGATTTGCATGGTTTGTAGTAGATTTGAATTTTTTTTTTTTTGGTTGAAAATGGATTTTTCCGTCTTTACATGAGGCATATGTGGGTTTTTCATAATCAATTTAACAGAAAATTAATTCATAAAGAGTACATTTGCAATAATTTAATAAGTTTATTGACAAATTGTCAAAACTAAAAGTTTGGGATTAAGTTATCAAAAGATGACAAGTTTAGGGGGCATCGATGCTAGCCGCTAAATACCCCAAAATTTTCAAAACCAGGAAGGAATTGGGAAATGTCATTGAATTGTGAAGTTACAGAACATATTCTTTCAAGTCGATGTCAATATCCGCATAAAATTACCTCGACTTAGTATTGCTCATAAGGATTCTTCTGCGACGAATTCTGTATAGAGTGGGAACTACAATTAAGTATCATGAGTACCCTTAATTGATATTTATTACTTACAAAAACACAAAAAAACAAAAACAAAAACAAAAAACAATTCTAAAGTTCAAAGTAGTATTTAATGCCTACAGCAAGATTTTGTTTTAAACCATCAAATCTATATTACGATATACTAGTTTTGCATTTATTTTTTTTTTTTTAATTTCAATTTTGTATCATCAGTAGAAATGCCCAAACAGAAAAATCCATTTTTCTTTCTTGGCAATCTCTCACAATTATTGACTATATCGCTTCAAGAAAAATCTTTTTTCTTTCTGGGCAATGTATCAACTTTATTGAATATCGCATCAATGATCTTCCAAATCCATCCACAAATTTCATATTTATACACACACACACACATGTGTATATATACACGTCATCAGATTGATGAACTCTAAACTGAAAAGTAAAAAGAATATGTAGTTTGGACTATAGCCATAATCCAAAAATGATATGGGTCATGGAAGCACTTCTCTGCTGTGTGTGTCCATTAATCTGAACTTGGTACGCAATTTCTTGGAAACCAAGCAGTGCCTTATCACATGAAGGTGAAAAAAAAAAAAAAAAGAATTATCTTATTGTCGAGATTTTGATTTACAGATAATATCGGTGACAATATCGATATCGAAAGATATCTCAGGAAAATATAGATACTTAAGAAAAACTTATAATAGTTTTTCGATACTTTTCAAAATGTAAAAACTATCAATTAACTTAATATGAACTAAGTTTTCAATAAAAACAGTAAATTTGTTTTATCATATATGAGAGTTATATCAAATAGTATACGAGGAAAGTACAATAATTATACATTAATTGGAATTTCAATATGATATTACATGCTTATTAACCATTACGAACAAAATATAATAATATAATAAACAATTCAATATGATCGTTTTTAAATATTTCAATCCGTCTCATAAATTTCTGATTCAAAACAATACAACACCCTGCAGTGCTTGTTGACTTGTCTAATTTGGTTTACAAAACAAACTAAAATAAAGGAAAACAAAACAAAAAATGGTTGGCATAAAATCCAACTTCTCGATTAAATTTTATGGATCCTTTGCATCTTCATTGAGATTAATAACAAACGTCTCCAAACGATAAAGAAACAGAACAAATAAGTACAATAGCAAAATAAAAAGTAAAACAGTAAGCATAAAACAACACGTACACGGGATGTAGATATATTTTACCATATATATATTTCGAAAGCCGAAATAAATTCGGCCTAACCTTTTATTTTTCCTTGCTTACTCTTCTTTTGTATTACTCCATCTCATCATAATCACTACAATCAATACAAATAACACCATCTCCTTCCTTTACAGGTGACGGCATCGCCGCGAAGACAATACTTGCCACCACCACAGCGACGACGGCCGCCCCAAAGACGGGCACCCATGCCAAAATGGCCATTGGCCCCAAACAGCTTATTTTTGTGATAAAGTTTGAACTCTGAAAATGAGAATTTTGTAGTGATACAAAAATTTTGGTTGCCCTTAATTATATATATTGTATCAACTTTAATTTTGCCTTCCCTAAGCTTTAACTAGAGTTCCAATTTGCCCTCTAAAGTTAAAACATAAAGAAGTGTTACTTTTCCTTCAGAAATAAGGAAACTTAAGGTTAATTATTGTTTGAAAAAAGAAGATGACTTTGAGAAAGTAGAAACGTGATGGACAATGCAAGAGGGACAAGAGAAGGACAATGTTGATGGTCCTATTGTACTAGTTCGTCCACTCTTTTTTTCCAAACCAAAAAAAAAAGGTCCATAGATCTTTTCAGTATCTTGAAAGAGAAGGAAAAAGTGGGACAAATTAGATAATTTAAATTTAATATCCTAAGGATCTATTTGGTTGAGTCATTTGAATTGTAACATTTTGTATCCAAATATTTTGATAGTATTTAAATTGTTGATTGAAATGGTGTTTGGTTGTTCGTAAGTTAAACACAATATATGAATAGAGCATTACAAGTGAACATAACACAAAAATTTGACACTAAACCATATATAACAAAAATAAAATTAAAGATTGTATTATGTGGTCAAGAAGAGGAAATTTGAGTCGTATTGATCAACTAATGATAAAAATGTAGCTATTTAAACAATTTTCTCCCCAAAAAAAAAGTCCATTCAAATGTAATGAACCAAATATTATCGAGTGGCTCCACCAAATGGACCCTAAATATGTACCATGAAACCCAAATTTCAATTACTTGGTGATGGAAAAAGAAAAAGAAAAAAAAAAAGACATTCACCTTTAAAAGAAAAAAAAAAGTTTGCCTATTATAATTAGCTGGGATTTGTAGAAGTTAAAGGAGAAACACTTACGAAAAATTTAATCTTAGTCATTGAAAAGAAAGATGTCATCTATAAAGGTGGAACTTGACTTAAAATTCGAGGGGAAAAAAAAAAAAAAAAAGTTACCCTATAGTAACCTATTTTTAATCATTGCACTCTCAAGTAAAATCCGCACTTTTTTTTCACTCAAAAAAAAAAAATTCCTCATGTCTTCATCAAGAATAAGCTCCAGTTTGATACCTTTTCAATTTTCAAATTTTTTTTCTATATATTATTTTATCTCACAAAAACTTAATTTTATTAATTTATCTCACAAACAAAGCTTACGTTATACAGTATCGTGGCACTTTTACAGATAGATAGACTCATTGTTACTTATTGTTTGTGTATTATTTTCAAAGTTAAAAAATTGCATTTTAAAATTTTACTCCAACTTCAGCCACGCAGAGGGCCTAATTTGAAGTAATTTTCAAATTACATGCTAAGAATTATAATTTCTAGTCATATCAAGGGTTGAAAAATAAAAGAAAAAAGGGACCAAAATTATGGGGAGGATTCTGCGTATTGGGTATGGGATTATGGGCTGCGGCTGTTGGGAAAGATTACATTCCTTAATCCGTTTAGAGAAAATTAAATGGAGAATTATGTTTTAAGTATTTCTTTATAATTTTTTCCATTTTAATATTAAAATTGATTAATTTTAATATTATGAAATGATAGAATTATCAACTTTAATATTATAATAAGTATAAATATATCGACATTCTTTGAATATAACTCTAATGATTAAGGAAGTAAAATGAAAATAGCAGGTGGCAATGAAATTTATAGTATAAATTTTTAATACCAGAAGAAAAGAACAATATTATGATTTCAGATTTCAAAATTTCCAAAAATTCCTCGACTGATCTTCTATCTCTTCCTTCTCTCCTCTGCCTCCTCCCTCTCTCTCTCTTCTTTCGAGTCCTTTCTCAAGCTCACCACTCCAATTGTCGGCGACGTCGCGAGAGCAAGAGGCGAGAAATGCGAGACTCGTCGTCGCATCCGGTTTGTTCCTTTCTGTCGCAAAATCTGTCGAAGATCGCGATGATTTCCATTACTAAATTGCGTACGAAGTGCATTTCCAAGTAACTCCTTGGACTTGTCTGTGGCAACAATCCCGGGCAATCGCAATTGATCAGTTGTCAGCCGTGGCATCAGCACAAGATCTCCGACCATCCCAAGTTCATCGTCTTCTCCGGCTACAGCCACCTATGCGGCGGCCTTCATCGGAGACGAAGTTCCCCTGCTGCGAAGAAGACAAGGGCAAAGCCCAAAATCCAAAAAAAAAAAAAAAAAAAAAAAAATTGAAACTAGATATTCTATTATTTCAAACTTTTACAAATTCTACAATAAATTTCAAATGGCATCACCAAATATGCTATTTGGTGTATGTTCCTCTTATATAATTGGATGCTCAAATGAATAAAGTTTCTAATATGAAAATTAGTGTAAAAATAATAATAAGGTAATTATATTCAAAATATTAAGTTATTAACTTTCCTTAATATAAGCAACTTGTATAAAATTAAACTGGCGAGATGGAGTCTTCATCCAAATCAAATGGTACAAATTTATAACCCAAAATTGAAATAGTCTAAGCTTACGTTTAAGCTCACGTTTAATTCGCCAGTTGAAGATGAAAATTTTAAATTGAAATTAATTGACTTTTTCAAAAACTAATTATAATTTTTGTTGATTTTTCAGAAAAAGACAAAATCTGAAATGAAAAAAATATGATTTAGTTGGATTTGAGTTGAAATGCCAAACGAAACATAAATTCTTTCTTAACACTGCCAGAGGCTTGCTAGTGGGTGGGAAGGGAGTGATTTTAATAGGAAATCTCAATGTCGAAATCTAGAAGTGTGTTCATTAATTTCTTTATAATAATCTAGACCCCACGACCGTTTAAAAAGGAAAAAAGAAAAACAAACAAACAAACAAACCAAGGAAAATTAAAAAGATAAAATAGACTTCCATTATCAAAATATATGTAAGTAACCAAAAATAAAAGTAAAAATACCGAAGAATTAAAATTTAGAAAAGTGCTATATGAATGAAAATAAATATATTGTAGAAGTTATTTCAACATATTTTTAAGCATATAAATTAGATAATCAGACCACAATCTCGCAAATAAATAAAAGAATAATTTACAGCAAATAGGTTTGATAATGTTTAAAATAAATAGCATATTTTTTAAAAAAATTTAGGTAATCAGCATATATAGTAAATTGTTTATTTACGAAGATTTTTTAAGGTAGTTTTATCATAAATAGCTTTGTAAATAAATAACTTATCACAAATGTAATTTGGACATTTGGATAATATATAAGAGGGATAAAAATGGTATTTAAGCTAAACACAGAGGTCCTTTTAAGTATCTAATTCTCTTAAAATACTCTTCTCAAACTTCAACGGGACAGGGCCTAACTTGAACTAATTTTTAAATTACACGTTAAGAATTATATTTCCAATTATTTCAGGAGAAAAAGAAAATGAAAAACTTTGCCTCGTTAAAAAACTTAGCAAGCAAAATTCAGTGAGATAAAATATTTAATACCAAAAAAATAATAAGAAAGCATAATAATAATCTAATAAAGAGAACAAAAAAAAAAATTACATAATAACATAAATCAAAAGGTAAACTCAATGTAATAAAAATCATATTAACATATGATAATGCTTCTTGCATGTCCATCCTACTTTTATTGTGTTTCATGTCCAAAATTCATGTTAATTAGTTTGACCCATTTAATAAACGTATTGGACTAACCTATTTAAAATTAATGGCAACAAATTTTAGAATTGCATATTTTACATTGTTCTTAATGGTTTTAGTTTATATAGTAAATCTGATATTTGTTATAAATAGCGCTAGAAATCCTATAAACTTAAAACTATTCGTGGAATGAAAAAACTAAACGACCCTTAATGAAAAAAGCTTCTTAAATCAGTTGGTAATTGGTTCGAAGGTGGTGAAATTAGTGCTAATTGTTGCAGCGGCCGGGCTTACTGGGAGATCATGACCAAGATGGCGTTCGTCTATTTTTCAAGTTTGTATATCATATTTAATTCCTTTCGTAAATTCCTCTCTGGAAATTCCATTTTAGAAAAACAAAAAATTAAAAATTAAAAAAACACTCTTAAATTGAGTGATCCTTGCTAGAAACAAGACGATAAACAAGTTTGCTAAAAATAGATAAATAAGAACCTCATATATAATATAACCTTTTCATTCTTAATCTCATATTATAAACCAGAAAGCTATCACATAACTTCTCTTGCTATAAAGTTACTAACAGCATCAACAAATCTAGCAAAAAGACTATTTTTTCCTGCTACTCGTAGTGTTCTTTTTCGAATCCGTAGAAGACTTTTTGCTGACTGAATGACCGGCAGCACCAGCATCAGCAACAGCGATAGCACCAGCGACAACACGAGCAACAGCACCCACGGCGGCTGCAACGTTAACAACGATGGCCAGCATGGCCAGAGCAGCCAATGACGACACTGCAGGAGCCATTGATATAGCGATAGTTACAGGACCAATCGCCATGCTATCAACTGACCACCCAATCGCCATATTTTCTACTCGAAAGCGAGAACAAGAAGAAAAAATTGCAATGATACAAAAATGTTGATTGCCCTTTCCTTTTATAGTGACCAAAACAGTACTGGTACACTGAGACCGAAGCGCCTATGCTGCATTCCATTTGGTCCTAACCCTTTCATTTCTTTGGCTAAAAGTTCGCTGAACTCTTTAAAAGAGTACAGATTAAAAGTTTAATTGAAAATGTCACGTGAATTATACATAATTTACCATTAAAGGGAAAAGGGAAAAAAATTTTACATGTCAACTTAAATGTATACATGTGATATGCTCCATATCTAATTTTTAACCTTCATTATTAACAAAGACTATTTTGCGCCAATTTAAAGAGTTAAGGGAGCTTTTAGCAAAAATTAAAAAGTAATAAGTTGGACCAAGTTGTAACTTTGCAAAAAGATTATAAACTAAACGCGTAATTTATCCAAAATTTTATTGTTCACTTCAGTTTCCAACTGTAAGTCATGAGAATGAATATGAAAAGCCTGTGTACTTTTATAGGAACAAGAGTCGCGTTATCAACCTATTAATTTCTGTTGGTCTTTTGGCTCTCTCTCACTACTTATTATTAGTATTCTTGTTCTTCTTCTTCTGAATTGGCCCGGATTGGCATTGGCTTCAAGATAATGCTTCACTTGCAGCTTTTGTGTCGTGTACTCTTTCAGAAGCTTTCTTAACCTACGAAAGAGAGAAATTTATCTTGAAATGAATTTACTAACATATAATGGAATTTATATTTTTGTTTAAGGGAAAAATAATATCCTGGTACCCTGTATTTTATCGAATAAATTGATCGGTAACGTAGTGTGTAAGTAATATCAAATCACTACCTCATACTTCAAAAATAATAATAATAACAACAAACTTCTCGAGTACCTGCAATTTTACTTATCAGAAAAACTAATTTGGAGTTTTTATTTCAAAGATCATAAAAAGTATTGATTTGTTTAAAGTACGGGGTACTGATTTGATATTATCCGAACGCTAAGCTACCGATCTACTAATTCGAGAAAACGCAAGGTACCAAGATGTAATTTTCCCGATTTGTTAAAGTAAAGTAGTTTACTTCTTTATCCCAATCAGTGCACATCGTAAAGACAGCCAGAAATAGAGCTTGCACAAATAATGCCACTATGATTCCTGTCCAAAGCCCCTGATCAGAACCACATTGTTAGCACTAGTACTCTCCTTCCATGGCAGATACGAAAACTCGAATAACAAAAATCCAAAACAAAAAGAAAAAAAAGGAGGGTGGGATTTACCTTCCCTCCAAGATGGTAGAAAAAGGCTAGCAAAATGGCAGTAGGAATGCCCATAATGTAATAAGCTGCTAGATTAACAAACGCGCCCACTTTTTGGCGCCCGGAGCCTCTAATGGTGCCTGAAAATATAAATTGTATATCACATTTTCATCAGCATAATTTGTTAAGAAATCGTCCTTCAGAATGGAAAAGATTTCGGTACGAGTGACTAATTGAGAAATTTATACAAAAGGGTACGTAAGAATTCAATCCTGAAGTAGAAGTACATGACTAGCGGAGAGCATAGTTTCAAAATCTATGTACTTGATCCCTGTATCTTGACACAGGGCAACATATTGGAAAAACGAGCATCGAAAACTTTGATGGTAGTTAACTTGAAATATGATATGCAACATTTGCTTGATTTATTGTTCTTGCTCGGTAAACAATAATTGGAAAGCAATAACCTGAAAGCACAGATTGAATTCCGTCGAAGAAGTGGGAAACCGAGATCAAAAGCAGCATTTCTCCCACATATTTCACCACCTTTTCCTCTCTGCTGTAGCAATAGCCCCAAACTCGGCGACCAAATATCATGACAGCAGCGGCAAGAAATCCTTCCGTAACAACCATGGACAGTGCAATGCATATCGCCAAACAAGCTACTCGTGGTCTCCCGGCACCTAATTCGTTGGAAACTCTTGCGCTGAGAAAAAAGCGGAAAAGGCAATGAAGGCACAAGAGCAGAAAATCGTCAAGACAATTAGGCATAATAGGGGACAAAGAATGGTAATGACGAACTTTTTAACTCACCTAATTACCCCGCTAAGCCCAAGCGGTATCATGTAAACCATTGAACATGTATTGAGGCTGCAAATATGTTGGATTGGTAAGTAATAGAAACACATCTTATAACACTCCCCTGAAACAGTTTCGGAAACAATGCAAACCTGATTGACAAGACTGACGTTTCAAGTTGCGGATTAGGAAGAAGACCGGATAAGAGGACCATCATTTCAAATGACCAGATTTCCAGACTGTTCATACAAAGACATGAAGAAATTCTCATAGTTCAAACACTGAAAAAAATCTTGTATAAAGAGCAAAAAATAAAAAGCTGAGCAAGCGAGGAAACGATACCTCAGCATTACAGCTGACGGAATGGACAGTGTGAGAAACTTGGGGATTCCATGAAAAGCCTCCCAAGAGAATCCAGTCCATGTTTTCTTACAGGACGGAGAGATTCTAACATACAGTACCAATGACAATGCGTTAATCCAATACGAGATTGCGTTCGCCAAGGCTGCACCTCTATTTCCGAGGCCAGACTTGAACACCAGAACCCAACAGATGAACAAGTGCAGCAATGTTGTGATTCCTGTACAGACCATCATTGGAACTACATTGTTCTGGGTCTGCAAGAATCTGGTGTGGCATTGCGTGATAGCATAAGCAAAGATGCTTGGTATCATGAAACGAGCATAACTGCCGGCCTCGGCTGATATTTCTGGATCTTGACCCAAGCACACAAGAATTTGCCCTGCATTTGCCCATATAAATGCAAGGGGAATGCTGACTAGTAGAAGAACAAGCGTTGCTCTTTGCAGGTGTATACCAAGCATGTGATACTGTTTCGCTCCGTAGGACTGACCGCAGAACGTCTCCAATGCGCTACCCATTCCAATCTAATCCAAGAATAGTAAATCCGAGAGTTAGATTCCATGTTCACAAACAACTAAAATTCGGGATTCATGCGTCTGTGGTCCCTAAACTTCGACAAAAAAAATTGCCCGTTTGGTCCCTAAACTTTCGTATCACGAACTTGACGGAATCCATCTTTTGAGTGAATGCTAACTGCAGCATGAGGCTACATATGCATCCAAACGTAAAAGTACTAAAAGAAACTATTCTACGCTGAAACTATGCGTCTAATCTCTAAATACGCATAAGAAATGACAAGAAAAATGAATGAAACATTTTTTATTATGATAAACAAAGCTTAAGTTATGAATTAAGATGAACAAAATTGTGTCAACTGTCTTGATTAACCTTTATGGACAACATAAACAAACAGATTTCAAACTGAAAAAACAGAGCTAGTAAAAAGAAAACAAAAAGAGAGAGAGAGAGAGAGCGAGAAACACACATCACAAACCAATCTTCTTCAATAAGTGGTGTTTACACAAATTCTTCACCAAAAAATAAAATGGCACATTTGTTCTTACATAATATGGAAAAATGTCACCACAAACCCAGATCAGTATTTCTTCAAGAAAAACCATAACAAGTGAAAATGTATAGATCCGTTTCAGGAAAACATTTGAATGAAAACATTTGACACAGTAGCAAAACATCCAAATGACTAAAACTTAACCTCGTCCATTTGGAATTCTGCCTAAATACTCCAAATAAAAACATTTCAAATATTTCCAAATGTTTTTTCCAAACCGAAGATATAATCTTACCAACAAGCTGAAACCAGTGACAGAAGCAAAAGAAGTGGCCATGGAAGCTCCAGCAAGGGCCAACTCGCCGAGATGACCAACAAACATGACTGAAATCACCTGCAGACAGTATGTCAAAACATTGACACAAACCAGCGGGCCTGCCAACCGCAGCTGCTTCTTCGCCTCCACAACAACCTCGTCTTTGGTCAGTCCTTTTCTCAAACAGATTGCGTGTACTTCAGTTTCTGGAACTTCTTGGGACAAAAGTGAAGCTTTTTGCTCTTCTAAGTCCATTTTTTTTTCCAGTTTGAACAACAAAAGATCTGAAACTATAAGCTTAAATTCCAGAAACCAAAAATATATATACATATATATATATATATTATTTTTTAGTCTTTTAACTTGCTGAACAAGATTAATTGGCTTTTTTTTTTTTTAATGTGAAAAATGATAAATGTCAAATTATCCATGTAAGTCGTAACATGGATGACAATAGAGAATAGACCACCATTTGTCATCTTATAGGGAGAGATATGCATCAACTTTATTATTTTATTCACTATTGATGCTTGGCAATATTATTTACATATAATATACATATATATATTGGTTAGATGTTCATATTTATATTTTGCTTGACTTGTAATGTTTCTAAGGTGTGAATCATGTAACGAAGATGTTTACATGTATAATTTAACGTTAATTTATATGTATAACATTAATTCTATACATGATTGATGACTTCATTATAAAATATAGAATTTGAATTTTTATTTCAAACTAAAAAAACTATATAATGACAGAGTTAGAAATTTTTTTATATATAAGAATCTTATGTAATAAAAAAAAATTATTCATTATGATTATAAATTTATAATTATTTATACTTAATGAAAGAAACTTTCAAAATCGCAGTGGGGAGGCAGGGCAACGGCACGTGAACGGGGAACCTTGTGTACTCCGCCACAGAACAGAATCACAGCATATGTATTTTTTATTTTTTTTAATTTTTTTTTCTTATATTCTTTGAAAGTTTATCCATTAAAATATTAAGAGTAGGTTAACAATTTTTTATTTTATTCTGATTTAATAATTCAATTGGTTACGAAAGTATCATATATAGGTAAAGAGAAATACGATGACAACAGACAATTATTTTATAAGAAAATTCGAACAAAAAACTTAAAAAATATATATATATAGTGTAATCTTTTTGGGAGAAAGCATTTTGTATCAAACACGCAAATAATTCTTTAACAAATCCTTTATTTTAATCAATTACGAGTAATCTATAACATAAAGCCAAATAAAAAACAGTATAAATAATAATTATTATTATTATTATAATAATTCTAGACTTAGAGATATTGAGTTGGGATATTTTGAGGAATATCTAGGATTTTTTTGATCGAATATGTCCAAACATTATTTGGCGGCTTTGGGGAAAGAGTTCAAAATTTCCCTTTTGCTTCTATCTATGTAGACTATTCGGCCATTCATTGTGGTCCTTCGGCTGACGTTGCACGCCCAAGTTTTTGGAAAATTTGATGGTTATTTTAATCTTTGTTTTCCATGTTCTTCTTCTTTGTTTTTTTTTTTTTTTTTTAAGGAAAATTATCATTCAAATTAAAATTAGGTACAAATGCCAATATCAGAAATGAAACAACCTCATAATACAAGAAACATAACATTCAACTAAGATTATTTCCATCAGTAAAATTTAATGAAGTTCAGTGAGAAGTACATAAGCCAAGACCTGGTGATAGGAATATTCTCCGAATTCCTCGAGAATCCTATAACCGAGCATATACAAAGCTCTTCTTAAAAAAAACATCTACAATCGATGGAGTATTCCAATCGAGCGAGAGACAGTCATTTATAGCATAAAGACTACAACAAACTCAGCATAGCCCTAATACTAACGTTACCCTATAGACATATACCGTTAAAATAACTCAAGCAGAACCCACACACAAAAACAAACCAGAAATGAGGAAACTATCTCATTTATTACAAAATTAAAACTAAAACACAAAAACAAAGCATGACTATAAAATACCATCAACCGCTAAATTCTCGCCCAATGTAGAACAACCACATCATGTTTGTCATGTTCTTATGTGTTGATTTTGGAAAAATTTTTTCAAGTTCTAGGGTTATAGTTTTTTGAAGGCTTTTTTGTATTGTTTTACACTAAACTTATTATGGAGTTGCAATTTATACATTGAATTTTTAATTTTGACAATTTGCACCTAAACTTACAAATCTATAGCAATTTGCACCCCATTGATAAACAATGTTGATTTTTTAATGAAAATTCATACTTCATTTGCATATAAAGTGTTAATTAACAAAGATAAAAATAATTATTTATTTCATGAATTAATGACCCATGTACAAATTACATATTAATTTCATTCAAAAGATTAATACTATTGTCAATGAAGTGCAATTGGCTACATATTTATAAGTTAATGGTACAAATTATCAAAATTAAAAGTCCAGGATGTTAATTGCAACTCTACGATAAGTTTAAGATATACCAATGCAAAGATCTAAAAACTAAATTTATCTTACTAATGCTAAGGTTACTCCTTTTTTTTTTTTTTCACTCTCTTACTTCTCCTGTTGCCGCTTGTCATGTTATTTTTCTCTAAAAACAAAACATAACGATAGACCATGCGACAACTAATTTAACTAGGCATTTAATTCGTCCACATCCTTATAATGCATACAGTCCATTATTTTGAAATTGTCTCATTTATTTAAAGCAATTAGCAAGAAAAAGTCTAACAATAATATGAGCAAGATAATTTTCACGTATTCTTGAACAAAACATATATTTCACATGTTTAGGAGTATCCATTCTTTGAAATTTGAAGAAAGAGTGAAAAATATAATAAGAATAATGGAACTGTTTGGTTCCGTGCTAAACATGTTGTGCCTCCTGCGTCGACATATCATGTCATATCGTGTCGTACTACTTTTCATGTTGTGTCATTGTTGACTAAATGTGCTTAGTAATTTGATTTAAGGTTATGCTTGAATTAACTCAAATGTGTGTCGTGTCTTCTCATTCTCCAATGTTGATACGCTGGACTAGTACATTTTACGGTTCTAGTTAAGACCAAATTAAAATTAAGGATAGCTAAAAAATACATGGCTCGTTAGAATTTTATAGGAACAACAAAATCAGTCGGAAACAATTTTTATGAGGAAAAAAAAAAATTTTTTTTCTGGAATAGTCAAGGCACTCCTTGCTGTAAACTTCCTTTTCTTGTGTCCTAAATAGCCTCACAACCATAGAGTTTAAGAGATGCACAAATTTTATACTTGTCGCTTGTGTTTGTGCATGGTCCAACTAAAGAGAGAACAAAAGAAAATAGAAAGTAACTCACTGGTCGTGCACGAATATATAAGGTAATCTAATGATCCGTAATTTCACATTTAATTTCAACATAAGTTCTATAATTCGAATCATGGTCCAACTAAAAAATATGATCGGATTTAGGTGTGAAATTACGTACCGCTAGATTACCATATTCATTCAAATCTTGCAATATAATTTCAACATAAGTTCTATAATTCGAATCATGGTCCAACTAAAAAATATGATCCCAGAAAAAAAAAATATATATTGCAAGATTTGAATGAATACGGTAATCTAGCGGTACGTAATTTCACACCTAAATCCAACAAGCTATGCAATTCAAATCCAAATGGTTCAACTGAAAGAGAGGACAAAAGAATGTAACTCAGCTAGACATGCACGGATGAATAAGCAACCTAGCGGTCCACAATTTTACACCTAACTTCATTCAAAAAAAGATATTCGACAACAACATTTATTTCAAAAAAAAAAAAAAGGGACTGCAACATTTATGCCTTCAATTACTGAGCTTTGGTGACGATTTTCACCAAATCATTGAAATCCTCAGTAAATTTACCACCATCTTCAACAGCCTCATAAGCCAATTTCTTAAGTGCCCTAATTCTCTCCCTCATTTCCTTCCCTTCACCGTCCAACAACACCCTTCTCAAATCCTTCACAATTCCCTCCTTTGTAATCACCCCTCCTTCAACCCCAACGCCTATCCCCCACACAGCCTCCACCGTCCTCACATTGATCCTCTGATCCCCGAAAAACGCCCTGCAAATCAGCGGCACACCCCCGACAATGCTCTCTAGTATCGAGTTCCAACCACAGTGTGTCACGAAAGCTCCCACCGAAGAATGTTTTAGTATTTCCACTTGTGGAGTCCACGAAACCACCTTTCCATTCCTAAGGGAACTGCATTTTCCTTCGAGTAATTGCACCGATTTTCCCCTAATCGACCAGAGGAAAGGAAACCCCGTCTCCTCAAGCGCCTCCGCCAGGGCTGCGATCTCGTGAGGCGGCAGGGTGATCACGCTACCGAAGCTTATGTAGACGACCGACGCAGTCTCGAGCTTGGATAGCCACTCTAAGCAGCCGGTCTCGTCGAGGACTGGCTCCGGTTGTGGAGACGGTTCCCTCGTTAGCGTCAAGGGTCCGATGTTGAGGAACTTTTGCAGCCTGGTTTTGAGGTGATTCGAGATCTCGGGGTCGATTTCATGGAAGGAGTTTATGAGAACAGCTGTTGCTTTGGGAAGATTTAGTCCCATTTTGTGAAGCAAGTCTGGGAAGGGTGATGGCTTTGACCCTTGTGATGTGATTAGCACTCCTGCGGGTAAGTCCGATTTGCGAATTTTGTTACAGCCGGGCAGGAAGTCCAGGGTTTTGTCCTCGTCTAATCCTCCTGCAGAGAAAGGATGAACATATATAAATATATATATATATATATATATATATGTATATAATGTCAATGCAAAAGAAGAAGATTTTTGGATGTTAAGAAACTCAACAGACATTGTAAAAAATATCACTGAATTTATTTAATTAGTCAAAAGTCTGGTCGCGAAATGATCATTTTGTCACCTAAAATTAAATATGAGGAGAAATTAATGATGGGGGATTCGGGTTGAGTCCGAAAATTTCCATTTAGGGCGAGACAGAATGGACAAACACAAACGATATGAGAATCATAATTGGGACATGACTACTTTACTCATTAGATTAGTATTAGCCGCCTGTCCCGAAATGAAAGATGATTCTATACTCTATGACTTTGTTTTTAATTCTTAAGCAAATATTGAGAATCAAAATTCACCACTTGATATTAGTAAATATATATATATATATATATTAAGAATCAGAATTCACCTCAAATTAAAAGGGGGCCAAATCAGGACATACTCCAATTTTTAGCTTTATTATTCTCTAAATAAGATAAGCCTTAGTTTACGATTCAACAGTAGATAAAAATAATAATTAAAAACAGAGAAAATCAAAATTGTACTTTTCAATTTTAAGCTTCTTTGTTACAATTTTTTTATATTTTAAATCTAGTCAACACAAAAATTATACATTCTTTATTAAAACAAAATATCTTCGAAGTAAAGCACAATCACAAACTCTATATACATATATATACATAAACATATAAACACATGCACATATAAATCTTACAAGATCCGTAATTCTAGAGCCAAACTCCATCAAATTCTCCGTTCAATTCACCAAAAGATATCCAAGAACTCCATATATAATGATACATATTTAGAGAACTCCATATATAATGATAACATATATATAAATATATATTTATTCTACAAGATCATCATATTCTGGAGCCAAACTCCATCAAATTCTCCATTCAATTCACGAAAAGATCTCCAAGAACTCCATTCTAGATATACATATATATATATATATCTTATATATGTACCTTCATCTCCCAAATTCCGTCGAATCAGATCGGTCTCCAGATGAACCAAAAGCGATCTAGGCCCGGCCGTCCACAGCGGCAGCCACGGCACTTCTCTCTCGGCGGCGAACTCTCCGGCGAACCACAGAAACGCGTCGGAGATCAAACACCCGATCTTTCTCCCCCAAATCTCCTCCGCCTCTTCAAGAACCTTCAGGAAATTCTCCGGCGTCGCCCTCAAGAACATTTCCACCTGCTCAATCGGATTCCCCGACGGCGTGTGGCCCTCCGGCCAGCCGTCCTCGACGTCGCAAACCATCATGTTTGGCACTCCGTCTTTACATGGAAATATGGTTTCGTTCGACCGCGACGTGTTCAGGAATGAGAACACGGTGGAGCCGGCGGTGGTGATGGAGAGGCGGCGGACGAGGCTAAGGAGAGGCGCGGCGTGAGAGCCGAACGGGAAGGCGAGGACGGCGACGTGGATGATCGGGTCGGGTTTGGGGATTTCGGAAGCCATTGTTGGGGCTGGTTGATTTTGGACGTCTGTTGTGGATACGTGACGTAATGGAGAAGGAGAGCTTCTCGTGAAGTAAAGAATTTTCTTGGTTTGTTGTCTGTTTGGTTCGCGGGAAATATGGGAGGGAAAATGAAATGAGGACTTTGTGTAATGGAAATTGGAGTTGGTTAATTCGGTAACGGTTTAACAGAATGTCAGAGAATCAGAAATGAAAGCGTTATGAATGAAAAGAAAAACGGAGCTCATTTCACCCAAAAAACGAAAAAACGAAAAAAAAAAAAAAAAAGTTTATTTTTGTTAGTTGTTATGAAAGAGAAACGTTTCACGTTGGATGATTAGAATGTGTAACGTTATTTTTTAGGGAATTTGAATTTTATAATAAAATCACGTAAAATTACCGTTAAATTATATCTGTAACCAAAAGGCGTGACATTATTTGCCTACTAGTTTTCTCAGCATATTAGTGAAAATGAAAATTCGAAAGGGAGTGTGATTGTAAGTGTATCTTAACGATAATTTCATATCTGATTTCATCACAAAATACAGAGTTCAAATCCGTCACCTCAAGTTAAAAAATAAAAATAAAAATAATAAAAAATTAAAAATAATTTTAAAAAAAAAGGGAAGGAGCTTTAAAAAAAAATTTAACTGTGGAACATATCCAAACCACACAATGTCTTCCTCTATCCTAAGGCATATTGCTAATCCATGTTTATTATTAGCAAATGGAAGAACATGGTAAATGAACAACTTAAAAAAATAATAATAATAATAATATGAAAGCATGGATAGTTTATAACGAATCTGTCCATAAATTTTAGCCCAAAAAAATAAATAAATATCTGTCTCGAAAAAGATAAGTGGCAAGCCAACATCTGTGAGTTCAATTCTATTGTCTCGTTTTCCTATCTCAATAACTATATCCTAAAATTTATCAATTTGCTAAGCATTATTAGTAATTTAGTATTTAGTATTTTCTATGTTACTAAATTCTTAAATTCTAAAGAAATAACACAATGTCATTTGAAGACGGTCAATGAGACAGTATATTTATGATAGCAGATCTTCACTCCTCATCTGAGTCTTAATTGAGCGCTAGTGCTACTGCTTTACAAGATGGGAGTCGAGATATACGTTATCCCAGATTTCTTGTATCATTGGTTATCCCCCCTCAATTTTGTTTTTACGGCTCTGAATTTAAAAATTTAGTCACGTAAAAAATGCGAAATACTAAGCATCCGTTTGCCTCATCATCTCATTTTAACTCAAACTGTACTTTTTTTTGTCTTTTTCCCAAAAAGTTTTTGTCTTTTTCTCAAAAAGTTTTTTGTCTTTTCTGAAAATTCAAAAAAATTTACTATTACAACTAAAATATTTCAACTCAAACTAACGAACCAAACGGACCCTAAGAATTTTTAAACAAATTGGTAAACTATTAAAACACTATTGAGAAACCAATCATTGAGACAGAAAACTGAGACAACAGATATGAACTCACGTGATGAAAAGTTTCCAATTGTATTCGAGGCGAGCACGACCATAACAAACCCCTAATTAGTGGATACCCAAGAGCCTTTGGTTTCTGTCTTGCTTTAGTTAAGCTAAGATTTTTTTTTTTTTTTTTTTTGGTCTGCTTTTTGTCTCATAAATTAGTTTCTTTCATGTTAATGTGAATCCTTAATTGTTGAAGACTAAAACCAGCCCATTTCAAACTGAACAAAAATTTGCACCTAATAATCAGGATTTACTGGGCTTAGATTGAAATAAAATACTCAGAACTTATCACTAACACAATAAGTTCAATAACTTTAGACATGCTTCAATTGAAAATATAGAAACGGTGGTCAATAATATTTTTACAAAACTAAATGAAGTAATTAGTATGATTTTAAAAATATTTGACGTAAATATTAATAAATAGCAAATTTATTAGATAAACTGAAGATAAATTAGAATTAAATAAATCATTTATCTAGTTAAGTTACCATTTAAGATTATTCAAATATTTTCGAACTGCTATGTAATTTAATTCTTCACGTAAAAATTCAATTTACTTGTCTCTTCCTAATTCCTGTAAAATAATTAGTTCTTGAGCATATCATATGAAAGTTAGATGGGCTATTTACATAAATTTCTAAATTGAAGATTATGGTTTAAAAAATGTCCATTTTTTTTTAATTTACGTGAATATCTAAATTGATATTTATAAAGACCACATTATCCTTTCATCAAGAATTGAAAATAACTAAATAAAGAATTGATAAAGAAATGAAAGAAAAAATCTCTACAACATTTCAAATTAAGCAAATCTTTTATAAAAGGGGGGGAAAAGGATCATTTTACTTCATTTATTATAAAGAAAAAAGAACCATAGTAGATATTAGTTGTGTGACATAAGAAAAACATTCATTATGATAAATAACTGATATTAAGATAAATCTATAGTGAATATATTAAAAAATGATATAGTAAACAAATATGAAACATTTTAAAACCTAAAAAAGACATCATAATAATACACTAATTATCATTAAAAAAAGAACATTATAATAATATAGTAATATCGTAAAGAAAAAAAACATAGTACATTTAAAAAAGTAATGATCTAGTAATTACCATAAAGAAACAAACAATTTCATATCACACTTAAACTTTAAAAACTGTGTTTAAAAAAAAAAAAAAAGAACTTTAGAAACTATCTATTAAAACAATATCAATAATAATATTAAAAAAAATTATGATAACACCATAATAATTATCACAAATAACCTAAATTATACTAAAAAAATTATTTCTAAGAAACCTAAGTCATACTTAAGAAATATGATTATTAAAAAAAAAAAACCTAAATCATACTAATAAGTGATCACTATAATTAAAAAAAAAAACTAGTCATTATGATAAAAATACAAAAATCATGAATAAAAAAGGGAAAAAATAATGAATCTAATGAGAGAAAATGATGTTAAATATGGTAAAAAGGAAAAATGAATAGTACAAGAGGTTTTTTTTTTTTTTTTGAAAAAGGATATTTAAGTAACATTATCAAAAAAAAAAAAAAAGAGATATTTTATAATGAGGTTCCTAAAATTGATTTTTATGTAATTATTTCGAGGTACAATGGTTTCATGTGGTTTGTCCATGACGTGGGCTTCACCACTGTAGCCCGAAACGAACACATGGAAATGGATCTCATATTATATCTGGTAGAATAAAATAAAGGCCACTTTGATAGTAATAGTTTATGAAAAATTGTAGAAAATAGTATTTTTGCAAAAATTATTAAAATGAATAATACTAAAGTTTGAATATATTTTAAATAAATAATAAATTGATCATAAATGAAAATTTTAATGGGTAACAGATACATTTATAAGGGGAAGTTTGGTGGAGTAGTTTGAGTTGAGATTTTTAAGTTGGAATAGTAAATTTTTTTGCATTTTCAGAAAAGATAAAAAGCTTTTTGGGAAAAAGACAAAAACTTTTTGAGAAAAAGACAAAAAAAAGTTTGAGTTGAGTTGAGTTGAGTTGATTTACCAAAGAGGCCCTAAGATATATGCATGTATAAGATATGAATAAATCATTTATCTGGTAATTAATCTGATGTAAATAAATTATTTATCTAATAAGTCTGTGATTTACCTTTAATATCTTAAGAGTGTGCTATTTGCTTCAATTATGTTCTAAAAACTGCCATCTTTCCCTCATGATTTATTTATCTTGTACATTTTTTATTTCTTATTGTTTATTTCAAATAGTTTAAAATAATGATATTTACTTATTCAACATTGTTAAATTGCTATTTACTACAATTTCAAATTAAACTTCAATAGACAATGATAGATTGTCACTTTCGAAGAGGAGGAACTAGAAGGTGCCCTTCATAGGAATTCCCCATATCCTGGATTGACTTGTGGCAAGCAAAAAAATAAAAAATAAAAAAATAAAAAAATATTCAAAATGCCATGATATGTCAAACCTTTATTTACAATTCTAATTGTACACGACTTGAATTATTGGTTAATTCTATTTAGTCATTCCAAGTTCTCTTTTATTAGTTTTAATTATTGAAAAGAAATATATTTCTTATTTTATTTTTATATTGTTTATCCCTACGAAATACTAGATCAAATAGAACGATTTTAGAAGGGATGTAATGAAATTTTGTGATTGGATTCTTCCTAGAGAAACGATTCATTTTATTTGACTAATCAATACAACAAACAATTAATTATAACAAATATCTGATTTTAAGAAATATAAAAAATTCTAAACTTAAATTAAATAAATAATATTAAATTAAATATAAATAATATAATATTATAGTAATTAGTAAAATAAAAAATATATAATGTTATTCAAAATGTCTTCTGATCTTCAATCAATTATGCGCTTCAATATTATTATCGGGACTAAGTGCTAGAGCTTGTTTCCAATATTTGGTAGCTTGATCAAACCAAGTTTCTGCAATTCAGAATCTCTTTGTCGAATAGCATGTTCTCCCCAGTCAGAATAGGTAGGTAAATTCCTTCCCTCAGAACCGTACTTGAGAGTTTCTGACCTCATACAGCTCAGCCGTCAAGTTCTTTTGATGTCCCTTTTTTAATCTACCATAATTGAATGACATTTATCGTGGATTGTGAATCGTGGATGTATCCCAATTTTTTTTTCTCTTGAGTTAACCAAAAGAAAAAAAGGTTACGGTTATAAGTTTCAAACTTGAGTTTTACTTACTAATTTAATCAATTTTCTCCTTTCTCCCACCTTTATAAAGTGCATAGGAATATCTACACTATTATTAGAGTTTTCTAAAACGGTAACTTTTTTATCACTCTTCATTTGAAAATAAACATTTAAATGTCTATAATACTAACTGAAAAACCATTGTCATACTGAATGACAACCGTCATTACCGTCATTATCCACCATGATATTGAGATTACTGGTGATACCGACTTGTAACCGCTAAGTTCCTATAATTACAACCTAATAACTGTGGTATTCACCTAAAAGCGTGGAAAATAATAACAAAAAGACGACCACTGTCACTACAATACTTGAAAAAATTACCCAAAAACAAAAAAACAAAAAACTCTTTCACGTAGTTCAAGCCCTTGGTGGTCAAAAATACAAAAATCAAAATTAAAATAAGAATAAAATATCAGTGGATCTCCTCTCCCATGCATCTCTGGCAAGGTCCGGGGATCGTACGACATCGTTGTTCAAGCCCTCAATGGATTAAAAACGCACAAAAATAATGTAAAGTACCAAAAAAGAGAGAGGCCAGATTTTGATTTTAAAGCTAGACGAAAGAAATTTCAAACCGTAGAAAACCAGAAGTTTATTTGTGATGCAAAATTACAGTTTTTGTATCCGGTGTGATGACACAAAAAGCCTCTCACAGTCTTAGGCCTCGTTTGGCATTCGAGTTACATTTCACAATATGAATGACTTGTACAACTACACTTAAAATTAGAAGGAAAAAATCGTTAATAGAGGCTGTAGCCCCCACTCGTCCTTTAATTAAATCCGCCCCCATGATACATGAGCCTTTTTTCTTTTCTTTTCTTCTTTTTTGACCCGCACGACCTCAAACTATACGAAGAATGTGATCTCGATCGATAAGCAACTAAACATGGAATCATTTTTTTTAAGGAGGGGCATCAATCTTTTTTGATAGGAAAGGGAAGGGTATACATCAATCAAATCTACTTAAATAGTTACATTTCACTTCCATTTAGGGAACAACCTGACCAACCAAGTTGCTAATTTTTCTTTGACAGTAATTGATGATTTGTTTTCGATAAATTAAACTCTTTTATTATAAATCATCTTGATTTGGACGATAAATGCTTCTTCATGACGTTTTAAAAATAATGCTAAAAATGCTAAAGCAAGGATGAATTGTCAACAATTTTGGAGGACAGTCATTAAAACAGACAATGAGACAGATATTAACTCAAGTAAATAGAAATTGTTTCAAGTAAGATATAGTAAAAAAAAAAAAAAAAAAAAGCTAATAATCTTTGTAACTTAAGATTATGTTTTTTCATAATTAATAATGACAAATAGAGACACAAAGACATATTTCTTTCTTGTTTTGGTGAGGGAGAATAATTAATGCCGTTGATTGAGGTGGTATTAAACTCGGAATGCTTCTCCGTTGATTGAGGATTTGAAATTGTATTTTTTCAAAGCCCCGTGGATTTTGCCATCAATATTATAAAAGAGCAGCTCAGATCTCTTAGCTGACTTTTAAGGAACCATATTTGATAATATATAATATACAAGTTTGCTATCAAGATTTCGAACGTGAGAATTCCTACATTAAACCCCTCCTCTTTCACCCGCTAAACTAGTGTCAGTGAACAATGACGGATCTAAATAAGGTTTAGTGGGGGCTCATACTTTTAAAAATTAAACTATAGCCTATCTATTTTAGGTCATTCATATATTACCTCTTAAGTGCCCCCCAACCTTTTTTTTTTTTTTAAATTGAAATGTGGCCTCCATATTTTTAAAAATTTTCATGTTACCTCCGAGATTTTTCCATTCAAATTTTATGATTTCAAATTGTTATGTTTACTTACTATTTTTTGCATTATTCTAATTTTATTGTTAAATTTTGTATTTTTCTTCCTCAAATCCTTATTTTTTAAGTGATCCACCCACGTAAATTTTTGGATCTGTCACGGTTAGCGGGGTAAAACTATTGGATGACTATTGTGGAATATTTTGAATTTCTATTTTTTTTTTTTAAGTCAATACAGCCTCATGATTGGCTTGACTAGTTATTAATTAGGACTTATGCATTGCACCGATTAGTTATTAATAGAAATATTTATTTGAGGTGTATACATATTTGTTGCCATTTTCCATTTTTCATATTTATTCATCTCTTCGAAGAGGGTGTTTGGTGTGTAAGTTTGAATTAAAATTTTTAAGTTGTAATAGTAATTTTTGTTGATTTTTTAGATAAGACAAAAAACTTTTTCAGAAAAAGATAAAATTTTTAGTTCAAACTTTAAGTTTGAACTAAGCTTCTAAACAACCCCTAATTCTTTAGTATTTATTAACTATATCTATTGTTCAGATATAATTAGTGTTTTATTTTAAATAAAGAATTATTTACTTGATAGAGTAATATATTTTTTGGAATGTCAAAATTTGACTTTTAGCGTATCAGGTGGAGACTGGGAACGGATTAAAGGGAGTTTTGTAACTAAAAAAATGGACACAATAAAGTGGAAGAACCCTTTGATGGGAGACTTGAAATAATGAACAGAACGTGCTGCTTTGAAAGGTAAAGATGATCGATATTGACTTTTAGGAAATGAGAGTTTCTATAACTGGACATTCTATTTTGTATTATCGATAAAAACTGTCGTTTCTAGCGTAAGATTAATTTTTCAACGCTGTAATCTCTTATTACAGCAATTATATGTCCTGCGCTATAAAATTTTTATGTGGGTACTCATAGATCAATTCAAAACTAAAATAGGAAGTTCTACCGTAGTACAGAGGTAGTGATTTGCTTGATAAATTTTGAATTTTTCAAAATTGAATAGATTAATATTACTAAGCAAGGCACACATGAAGTTGAACATTTTCCTAGATACAAACTGAGAATATACATACACATACATATTGAAAAATTAACTTGGATCATATCTGAGGGCTGCATATATAGTACATCTAACTAGATTTGACTAAACATGAAGCAATATTATTGATGTTTGAAATAGTACTTAACAATGGAATTATGCAATGTACTAAAAATTTGTTAATTTTGTGTTAGATCCAAGCTACTTACAACATCGGTCGGTTACAAAAGTCTTCTCCAATCATTATTCAATCCACACTATATTCCGGACAGCCCATCTTTGCTCCTACTCTAATGCCTTTTCCTCTTCGCACTCTTAGTTTTTTTTTTTTTTTTTTTCCCCCCAAATAAATCCAAATTCTCCTCCTGAAATTAAAAATAAATAGAATAAATAAATAATAAAATAAAAGCAACCCAAGAATTATGAAATCTTTGTAAGATGAGAAGAGAACCATATAATTTAGGCCTGAAAATGTTTGTCCCCCAACAAAAACAAATGTGGCAATCATTATCGAACATGGGTGCCACCCCACATTTTGACCCTTCATCCTAACCACCCCCAAAATACCTGAAAAATCCAATATATACTCATTGCGACATTTTCTCAAACACGTTACCTGCAAAAAAAACAAAAAAAGGGAAAAAATGCAGGCTCTACCCATCTTCCTCCTCCTCCTCCTCCTCGCAACAGCAACAATAAGCTCAAATGCCCTGACCACCAGAGCACCTCCGACCCGGTTGCTGAGCTGGAGGAGCCAGTTCCTGGGCCCGCAGAACGCTGCCCGGGCGGCGCTGCGGATGAGGCCGCTGGTGTGGGACCCGCGGCTGGAGAGGTACGCGCGGTGGTACGCGAACCAGAGGCGTAACGACTGCCAGCTGGTGCACTCGAACGGGCCGTACGGCGAGAACATATTCTGGGGGAGCGGAGTCGGGTGGACGCCGGCGCAGGCGGCGGCGGCGTGGGTGGATGAGCGGAAATGGTACCGCTACTGGTCCAACTCCTGCGCCGGCAACAATGTCTGCGGCCACTACACGCAGATCGTGTGGCGGGAGACCAGGAGGATTGGCTGCGCCTCCGTCACCTGCACCGGCGGTAAGGGCGTCTTCATGACTTGCAACTATGACCCTCCCGGGAATTACATTGGGGAGAGGCCTTATTGATTTTTATTAAATATATATATATATATACTTATATATACACACACATACATATATATGTATGTATGTACGTGGTACATGTTATAAATTGGGATTTGGATATTGCATTGGGGTTTCGAGGAAATTTGCAGGTTCGATCTCGTCTTGTATAAATTTTTGAAGTTGCGAAGTAACTTGAAATATAAGTCAACTTCGTTTTCGACTTCCAAATTAATATGTTTTTATGAATTGATATCTGAAAAGGGCAAAGATGAGCCATGGAATGCCCAATTAAGTAATTTGATAACTAATTTTGTCAATTTAGTTTATGTATTTTTGTAATGTGGTCTTGTAGATTAGAACTTGGCTAGTGTATTTAGATTTTTTTTTTTTTTTTAAAGGTAAATAGATGGCATTATTTTATAAATTATGTAGAAATATGACAAAAAGTTTAGAATTCATGTATAATAAAAATGCAAACGTGGAAATCAGCACAATAACTATTATATAATAATGCTATTTCTAAAATATTTTTAAAAAATTTTTATGTTTCAATTCTACTTTTATAAACATGTTATATAGTTTTACAATCACCTTTTTTAATTTTTTTTTTTAAGCACTTGTGTTGTTTAACCTTTTTTCTTTTCAAACAGAGTTTATTGGGGAAAAAATAAACGAAAGTTTGTAATAATGTAAAATAAATTCTATAGTGTAGTCATTTTTAATATAAATGTTTTTATATTATTGGTTAAATCACATTTTACCAAACAAATTAGGGAAAAAAAGAAAAATAAAAAAAATTGGAACCATAATGACAATAAAATTAGGGAAAAAAAGAAAAATAAAAAAAAATTGGAACCATAATGACAATAAAATTAGGGAAAAGGAAATAAAATATATATTATTTCAGAAAAATACAAAATATATGCGTATATATATATATATGTATAATATATTTTTTGCTGCTGAAATTAGAAGGTTAGTGACTCGTGGACTGTAAGGCATATATAAAAGATATACCCACAGTCTCCGGTCGGGATAAGTTCAACCTGGATCCAACTATACAATGACTTTTAGCCCTTTCTCTTTGGACTGACTTTGCTGTGCAATATGATATCTGTTCAATCATTGCTAGAAGAATAAAGGTATGAACGAAAATCTTATCTATAGGATTTTGTTTTTTTTCTCAGTTAGATGTATATTATTTTTTTGTTCAGTTTTGTTTTTGGAAAAATTAGAAATATTGGTAGTTTTTCAATACTTAATTTTAATAGATGGACCATTTTTCTAAAAATTAAAGACAGGTAAAAACAAATATTGATATCAATTAATCATTGATCATATATCAAGTCGTTAATTAGCAATTGATCATTTAAGAAAACGACTATTTTCTAAATTTAACAAGACTTAATACATTTATTATTTTAAAAAAAATTACTTTAAAAAAAGTTATTTACCCACAGCTTTTTTTATTTATTATATTTTGATAAGATTTTGTACAAATCTAATGTTTACAAAGCACGTAATTTCATGATAAGAATAACCTAACTAAAAAACTCCATTTTCTTTTCTTATTTTCATATAGGATTGTCCTTTCTTTCTTTTTTTTTTTTTTTTTACTTCTAAGGTGAATCTTTTATGAGCTACTAAATTTTAGGGCATCTGTTTTAATAATTTTATCAAATGGGACATAATTCATAAATGTGATTCTTTAAAATATGTGTTTAGTTTTTTCTCTATCTCAAATACTCCATTTGAAATGGAGTCCAAATGAAAATAAATCTCATTTAAAGTACATATCCCATGTTGAATAATGGTATACAATGTCTCGATGTCCATTTGAAATAATATTATGGTAACGTCCTTACGTAGTTAACGACCCGACCATGTAGGGTTATTACCGTTATCATATTGAGTTGTGAATGATTTTTCAGCCAAAACATCAATTCTAAATTTTTCTCGTTTAAAGTGCTAATTTTCAACATCTATCCACACATAAATCCAAATGTTTTTATTCAAATGTTCTTTTATAAATGTTAAATCCAAACTTCTATTCAAATGTTCTCGTCTCAAATTTTTCAATCCAAATCTGATTACGACAATATAGTTAGTACCAACTATAAATCCACCATAACCACACTCCCCCATGATATATCATAAATTAAAAAGTAATTTATTAGGAATAAAAAAGATATTAAAAAATATCATTTAAATTTTGCAGAATACTAGACACTCGTGATATATACGATAAAATTTTGTATATTTTTACCCTCGTGTGTATGTATAGTGCTAATTGGACCTCACACAAAAGGACCCCCTTTTTTTTTTTTTTTTTTTTGCTCAAACACACAAAAAAACTTAAATATTCCATTTACCCGCATAAATCAAAAGCCATAGACACTCTACATAATGGTCTGCCCAAATCTGATTTATTTCAGACAACCTGGAGGATCAAGTCCAAGAGATTTTCTTTAGACCAAAATAAATAAAAAATAAAAAATAAATTAAATTTCCAACTAGGAATAAATATATAATATACGAGATATAGAGGAAGATACAATTTCCTACTTCATAAATATTCGGTAGGTCCTACACAGCAAACGTAATTAACTATATTGACAGCCAAACAAATATTCTTTAGATATATATGCCTTTAGATTAATCATATCTTTAACCAAATATCTGTCCCTAAACAATTATTAAACACAAAAATACACCAAACCTAACATTGAACCATTCCTAAAAATCACGGTGGTGGTGACCTAAAAGCGAGGACGGTCTTTTCTTGACTCTCTTATCTATATATCAGAAGTAGTTTCATTATTTACATTTGTACTTAGACCATGATCTCCAATATATTCGTTATTATCAATATTATATTTGTTACAAAATAGTGCGAAAATAGTAAATTTGAAATTTTTGTAATCATATTGTTTATAATGCTATATCTACATCATCATTATTATTATTATTATTATTATTATTATTGAGTTTTGAAATTCATAAAACTAAAATTATAGTATTTAAATAATTTGTACATAAAAAACGGTGATGATTAGGTAAAAAAAAATTTTGAGAAACTGATTAATAACAATTTATACTAAGCCCACGTTTGGAGAACAAGTTTAACTCCAACTAAATTGTACTTTTTCATCTCAATTTTTTTTTTTTTCTGAAAAGTCAACAAAATTTATAACTAATTTAAATTCAAACTTAAAAATTTCAACTCAAACCGTTTTACCAAATGCATTATAAACTATTTAATTTGTTCTTACTATATTTTATGAGAATTTACCATAACGAACGATAAATTTAATATCAATTCTAGCACTTTAACAAAAAGAACTTTTTCATCTAAATCTCAAAATTTTACCAATGACACTTTAGGGTCCGTTTGGTCACAAAGTTCAACTCCAACTAAACTGTACTTTTTCATCTCAATTTTTGTCTTTTTCTGAAAAGTCAACAAAGTTTATAACTACTTTTTAAAAAGTGAACTCAACTCAAACTTAAAAATTTCAATTCAATTTAAACTCAACTCATTCACCAAACGGACCTTAATTTAACACTCCATTAAAAATGCATTTATTTATTTATTTATTTATTTTTAAATAACAAAGTTCCGTACTTATCTACGTGAACCTCTAGAGATAATTACTAGAGCGTGAACCCATCCAACTTTTTTTCACCCTGTAGTCTCTCCATATATCTATACTCTGAAAGTGACATCTTCTAATTTATACCATTGAAAAAAAAAAAAAAAAAAAAAAAAAAAAAAAAAAACAACAGCAACCTTAGAAAGAACCTAAATTCTAGCTAATAATACAAATAGAATAAGAAACAAATTGTACGCACACTAAACAACACTCTTTCACATATATATTATAACGATTGTACTTTATCACGGCTAACAATAATAATAAATAACATGTTACATATGCTTCATACCATAGTTACAAATATATATATAGTTTAATCGTAATTTCATATATATGATTATATATATATGATTCTATTATAAGATATAAAGTTCAAATCTTAAAAAAAAAAATTACATACTAATTATTATTATTTTTAATTAGTAAGGCCTCTCGCCTAGGTAATTCCCCGGGGGATCATAGTTACAAGTCATGAAAACATCTCCATCGTCACAAACAACCCTAGCACACCCAACCCTCGTCGTGCTCCTCCACACAATCTGCGTGTAGTGGCCGCACATCTGGCCCTCAGCGCACGTATTCGCCGCGTAGTTGTAGTACTTCTCCTCGTCGGTCCACGCCTGCACGGCGTCGATCGGCGTCCACGTCGAGCCGCTGCCCCAATAAATGTTCTCGCCGAGCTTGAAGCCGTTCTCGGGGAACGAATGCTGCAGCTTGCAGTCTGACTTCCTAATCCCCGCCCACCAGCGCGCGTACCGGGCGAGCTGGAAGTCCCACGCCAGCGGCAGCTCCCACTTGTACGCGCGCGCCATGTTGTGCGCGAACAGGAACTGGAGCGACTCGCCTATGCAGCCCCAGCATAGCTCCTTCGAGACCCGATACACCGTCGCGTTGTCGGGCGGCTTTCGGACGCCGACACGGGCTGTGCCGTTCGACGTTTGGCCGGCTAGTTTGTGAACAATGTGGTTGTTTTTGATGGCGCAAGTGAGAGATGGGACAAGAACTAGCAGTGCTAGTACTACTAGGAGGGATATTGGGAGATGTGGTTTGGTCATCTTTTGCGGTTTTGATTTGTTGGACACTGATTTTCAAGGGGCGGAGGTTAGTATATATATAGCGGTTTTTGGAGAGTTTTGGTGAAGAATTGGCCGCTTACGCGCCCCCCAACTTTCTTAGGTCTTGTTTTTATGTTGTTTTTATATCTGGCGCGGAAAACGAAAATGTTTTTTTAATACATTTGGTGCTAAGGTTTGTATTGTAGAATTTATATTTAAATTGATTATGTGTTTATCGAGATGTTTAAATTGTTAAAATTAAAAAGTGTAAAAACTTGAAATGTATTTGGAAAAAAAAATATCAATATATATAGAGATTGTTTCGTTCGTCTCGAAATTCTATGCAATTTAAAAAAAAAAAAAAACAATCATCTCATTTAAATTTATATATGCAAAGTTATGGACTTTTAAAGTTTGAATGACAAAACTGTGTGAACAGTGAAATTGGATGAAAAAGAGAAAAATTAGATTGTAATTTTAATATTTGAATTGTGTATCTAAACATGTAAAGGTGGGGGATTTGAGCTCTAACATTTTTTAGTGGATTTAAATACAAAATTAATGTTAGATTATGTTAGCAACCATGAAAAAAAATGTTTCACATATTATCTACTTTTATCAATTACATAACATATTATCTCTCTCTTACCAAAACACATTAGAATGACTATTCAAATATAAATAATCTAAACACATATTTCATTTAGATACAATGATTGAAAGGACATCCAAACATATATATTGAAATACTTTCATTTCATTGTAATACAATATTAAGTGAACGTATGATCAAATGAACTATAGAAAATGTCGACAATGATTTTTATTAAGCAAATTGAAAATGACGGAAATTTTTTTTCCCCCTCATTTATGTTTGTTATAATAACACTTGAAGCGTACGCAATCATTTTTTTTTTTTTTTGCCTTACCTATTTAAATCAATCTTTCTAAAATTAAAACACTATCGAACACAATTTTATTATCGATTTGAATATTATTCGTGAAAAATTCTCATTTTTTTCACAACTAAATCAAAATCATTTTCAAAACGTTATTAGACGCAGCTAGTCATTTTATAATGTTAAGGTCGTTTTGGGTTGGTTTTGATTGGTGGGTGATGAAGAATCGCTTTGATGGGGAGGTGGGATTTGCATGGGCATTGTTGGTGTATTATATGATTGAAAGGTTATATATATATATATATATATATATATATAAGCGCTCGTGAACACTAGGGTTATGTTTAGCCCGTGAGCTCTCTGTTGTTCGTATTATATGCGATGATGAGCCCGCAATAGACCGTTCTAGAATATGTGGACACGTGTCTCATGCATTTTGTACACGTGTCAAGAAGATACTGATTAGACTTGAAAGTGAGTGTGTGTGTGTGTGTATGCGTGTATATATATATATATATTATATACATATAAAACAATGTGCTACTACGTCCAAACCTACAAAGATGGAATGCCAGCCACAAAGTTTCAACAAAAAGCAAAAGGTTTGGGTAAGTCCTCTACTCCGGAGCACACAAAAGAACCCCATTTCTTTGTGGAGTCTTACTTGTTATGGCTTCTGTGGTTGGCTCCATGGAGCCCCTGATAATTATGACCATAAAGTTCTGTATCAACGTATATAAAATATTATATATATATATATATATATATATTAATTTACACGTTTCGGGACACAAACCTATGCCCTAGTTTTCGACCAAAAAAAGTACATGTTTTTGGGATGCTTTAGTTTTAACACAAAAACGTCACGAAAAAAGCACACGTAAAGTCACGAAATTACCAAGTTACCGAAGTTTCTTCAATTTTTTAATTGGTTTTTTTTTTTTTTTAAGTACATGAGATTGTTTCTTTTCATCGACTTAGATGAGCTTTTAGTTTTCAAAAATATAAAGAACGAAAGATTACTTGGTGTTGGCATCGAGGAGTGAGAATAATTTTCATATGTGCCTCCTCTCCATTTGGTTAGCATATTCAAGTTGTTATAATTTGAATTACTATTTGAAAACACGTAAAGATGTTGACAAATATGAACATAAATGTTAGAATATGTACTTGAATAAATGTTGAAACAATCACTTATGTTAAAAATCTAAGCGCTCTTGAATGTAATTGTAGCAAATATATACAATGAAATGACCAAAATTAAGGGAGGGCTAATTCCAAATATTGTTTAAAATAACCGTTTTGAACACTTCCACTGTCCAAATGCTAAGCTCATTTTGGATCGCCAAAAAATAATTAAATGGTTCATTCGAATGACGTCATTCAAATGTGTCAAAATAGGTAGAAATTTACTCTAATTCTCGCTCTATCTTAGTATCGTGTATAATATTGTTTTGTCATAGATGTGGTGATTGTATGACAAATATCGACAACCGAACAACTGAAACCGATTAGACAAAAAAAAAACTGCCAAAGACAATGATCATTTCTTTAATTTAATTAAGCTATCACTCTTTATGGGTGTTCATTGAAAGGACAAAATCGACCAATCCACTAAAACTACCCTATATTTGGATGACATATCCAATTTTCAAAATTGGAAAATTTTTACGAAAAAGTGTTTGTATTAATTTTTTTTTATCATTCCCTCATTTTGAAAATGAAAATCTATCTCATTTCAAACTTACTTTGTACAGTATTCTTTTAGAAGCAGAAAATTAGTCCTTTTTTAAATATTCTCACAATTCACTATTCATAACACCATTTTTTTTTCTCATTCCAAACAATTTTTTGTTTCAAAAAGAAAACATTTTACACATCCAAACACTATCTTTTCTCAAGATGAAAAGTCTTTTCTCATTTAAAACAAAAAAAAAAAAATTTCTTTTCAAAAATTGATAGGGATCCATACAGAGCCAAGCAGTTTTCACTATTTTTTAAGTTCCAACACTATTTTTTAAGTTCCAATACATGGCAAGTTTGCTAGAGTGACGCTGCTAAATATCGTTGGGATTAACAATTTTTGAAAAATTTGAGTTTAGTGGAGTAGTTTGAGTTGAAAATTTTAAGTTGGAATAGTAAATTTTTTTGAATTTTCAGAAAAGACAAAAAACTTTTTGGGAAAAAGACAAAAAAAAAAAAATTGAGTTGAGTTGAGTTGGTTTACCAAAGAGGGCTACTTTACATCTGGTCAGTTTCATCTTTTAGTTTTCTAAAAAAATAAATAAATAAATAAATAAATCTTTTAGTTTTTTTTTTTATAGAAAAATGAATCTTTTAGTTAATCCTATTTAAAAGAATACATTTAACCGTTCTACCAATTTCCCTTTTTTTTTTTTTTGGGGGACTAAAATTATGTTTAATTTCCCCTTTTTTTTATTTTTTTTGTAAGTACTACATTTTTTCTTTAATATAACTATTTCTCTACAACTTTTGGTTCTGATGCGCTAGGCAAGTGATTGTCTCAATTAAATGTTAGCAATCCTTTATTAGTTTTAATTTCAGAGACTAAAAACTTTTTATAAAAAGAAAAGAAAAACATAGTTTAAGGATGAAAGTAATTTGGAAAATAATAATAATAATAAATAAATAAATAAAATAAGGATTAAAGTGTAAACTCATGGTTTAGGAATTAATAGTGCTAATAACCCTATTTAAAATTTGACAAATTGTGAAGATGGAAAGTCAAGAAAGCTCTCTAAAAATATTGCAAGAAAGCAAACAATGAAAACAAAGACTTGCTGATTTAGAGAAATGCCAAGACAAGGAAAATTACATAGTTAGACCAAACAACACAATTGGTGAAATTTTCCAATAACAAAAACATTTGTATTGGAAAATGATTTTCCCACCCATTAAATTGAAGATGCTCCTAGAAAAACACATGATCCCAAATTCCCAACATATTTCAAACACCAGGTAAATTTCCTTTACTTCAATTAAATACTAGAGGGATTTTTTATTGTTATTTCTCAAACAAATACCTATGAAAAACTAACAGAAGAAAAAAAAAATTGAAAAAGTTTTGACATATAAATATATATATATATATATATATATATGTTCTAAAAGCAGCATACAGGTATAAATCCTGATTATATAATTAGATCAGCTGATGCCCAAGAGTACCAATTCAGGTTCTTCACCTACTTACTCCTATACATTCTTATTTAGAATTTTTTTTTTTTTTTTCCTAAGAAAATATGAACTAGTAAAACTAAGCCCATCTTGCTCATTCATCTATAAAGCGGACTGGAAAATCATCTCCGCAAGTTCCTGCAGAACACCAAAAATGAAAGTCGTTAATTTTTTCGTCACCCGCTTGAACCAGAAGGGCAACCCAAGCAAGTTCATTTTTTCGTCACCCGCTTCGCAACCGAATTTGCAAGGGCAACCAAAGAGAAGCAAATCATAGGACCGCCGCGGTAACAGGGGTTTGACATGCTCCTTCATTAAAATGTCAAGACTCGGCAGGTGTTACATGAAAAAGGACACACTCGAGAAGAACGAGGGAAAGCAATAAAAGGGTAGAGAACACAAGTCTCCACAACATTTTAATGAAGGTGATGGGTTTAGAAAGGAAAGTCGAGAAATCCGAATGGGGACCACATATTTCCTTTCTAGTATTTACTTGTCTTTTAGACGTGGAATAGAAAATAGTCAAATTCTCAATTTTGTATTTACCAAGCTTTAGGAATATGAATCTAATCAATTTAATTATGAAAATTTCTTGTGTATGATACTGGCTTGATAAGGGCGTATAACCAAATTCAGCGATAATCCAAATTCATCAAGAATCAATAACAAGGGGGAGTTCGGACTTAGGATTGGCATTCACTTTCGTCATTCCCTATATCATGTAGGCCCATCAACTAACAAGTCCTATTTGTAAGTAAACACATGAATACGTAAGAAAGGGAACGGTCCCCGTTTTCCTTTCCCGTTGTTGTGAAGTGTATATCACTTAGATTTAAGGTTTCGCTATGAATTGAAACTCAAAAGCAACTTTGTATTTGAAGATACCTGCTTGGCGGAAGGAACTTTAGGTTCACCCCATTGCAAAGCTTTCTTCTCAAGAAGTTCAAAATCAGCCTGACCAGCCTGTGTGAAGACGAATCACCATGCGTTATTCACAAAGAGACATTTAGAACCCAGATATAGAGAAGGCATATTAGGAGTCACGTACCTCAATTAGAGCCCCGAGTTCTGTGTCAAAACTCTCGTATCTTTTGCGGACAAGCTCAGCAAGAGAACCATCCTATTTTTGTAATTTAAGTGGAAAATAAAAATAAAAATTAAATAAAACCCTTTTATTATCGTTATTAGAAGAATGAAAATGAATTTTATGACGAAGTTAAACTGGAGGAAGAAGAGTAATATAGGCATATAACCTCAATGATCTTTGCAGCATTACGGAGTCCACGGGCCAGGGTATCCATTCCACCAATGTGAGCAATGAACAAGTCCTCGACATCAGTGCTCTCTCTCCGGCTGAGTATGGTAGTATGGAGCAACAAATCAACACAAAAGCAAATGGCATTGCGAGACATCAGACATCCAAAAAGAGGGACGTGTAAGAAAAAAACACAAATCAAAAGGGCAAGAAAGAAACTAACAGTTTTGCATCAAAGTTGAAACCTCCAGGTGCTAAGCCTCCCTGTGATGAAGGGGATACAAGAAACCAAAAAAAGAAAGATTAATAGATTCACCGACAAAATTTTTCAATCTTATACGCAAAATTGAAAAGATCCTATCCTAACATACGTTTTTAATCACACTCAGCATCACCATAGTTGCCTCTGCAATATCAGTAAGAAACTGATCCGTATCCCAACCTGCAGGGGTAGAGGCATGTCCTTAAGCTTCAATTAAATAATGCAAATATTTTAGTGCTATGAGTGAAATTGTAATAACTATTTATTACCGATCTGAGGATCGCCAGTGTTTGCATCAATGTTTCCTAGTATGCCATTGAGTCTTGCGGTTTCAAGCTCATGGTGACAACTGCAGAATGAAACAGTATAACCGTTGTGAAGAATGATTTTTACGTTTTTGTCTATGGAGAAGGTGAAGCCTGAAAGTACTCATTTGTTTACAAAGAGCTAGGGATCCGAAATATGACATACCTGTGACCTGATAGGTCGCGTGGTTGCACTCAATGTTAAGTTTGAATTCTCCTGTAAAAGAAATGCGACAATTAGATTGAGGGGAATTCTTATGATAACTACGTATGACAAATTATCAACCAAAAAAAAAAAAGAAACAAGAATAAAAAATTACAAGTGACAAATTGATGAGAATAGGTCTCTAATGGAAATATTATTTAGACTTCACTGAAGTATCGCAGTACAATGGCAAGGAAATTTCGAGTAAAATACATAACAAACGGGGCAGTGAGTGTTTTTCTGAAAGATATACATCTTCAAAGATAAAATCCAATTGCACACTTGATCGGAAAGTTTAGTAGTCATATTATAAACATCATGTGAAGAATGAATAAAAAGAAAAATCTGGAGAGGAAAAACACGAGAAAAAAGAAAACAAAAATGGAAAGGTAGTGACATGTCTCAAAGGTCTAGAGAACCCTGCAATTTGTACCAAAATGAACGAAGAAATTAGACATCAGTTCTATAACTTTTTGTACCAAGGGTGACTGTTCACAGTTGCAAATAGCTCTAGGGAAGAAATTTCCAAAATTCCAAATTCGTAATTCATTAACAAAGCAAATTTAAGAACCATAACAAAAAATACTAATAATAATATAATTGAAGGAAAACGAGGGTAGATAGTTATGAAAATCACCTATAAGGCCATATTTTCGCAAGAAATTAGCTGAAGTTGCAGCATCCCAGTCATACCTGTGAAATTAATAATGTATATGAACATAGAGACTGATAAAAGCCATGATACCACGTAAACAGATAAGAAACTTACTGATGTTTGGTGGGTTCTTGGGGTTTGGGCTCAATCAGCAGTGTGCCTGAACAGCACAGCAGAAGATATATAAGCTTGTTGCAAAACGTTTTGGCTCAGGTGTCAAACAATAAACATGCCAAACAAAATTAAAAATTTCCAGGGGAAAAATTTCATTGCTCAAAAAACTATAAATATTAGTAATGAATGAACTTTGTACCCAATTCTTCAATCTTTTTAATTACATCATGTTAAAAACACATATATTGAAATCAGTTAAGTATTATAGTTTACAAATAAGGTACCGTTGAATCCAATTTTCTTCTTGTAGGCAACAGCAGCTTCAAGAAATCTTGCCTGTTGTTAGATAAACAAAAGCTCAAGTAAAGGAAAAACGCATTGTAATGATAACTCAGATAAGATACATACGGATAGGTCGAATACAATCAACAAATAGAATGCAAAAGTAAGAGCAGAAGCTCGAAATATGCCAAATAGAGAATTAAAGAAATAAATATCCATGAAAGAAACACACCAGATGATCAAGTTCTCGTCCCATGTCAGTGTTCAAGAGACTCTGGTAACCCTCACGGCCACCCCAAAACACATAATTTTCTCCACCTAAATAATGGGTGACCTGCAGGACGCATAGATAGAGTACGCTTTATATGTGTCCTATAGATAATAATAACATTGTACATTTACGTAAATGCAAACTAAAACACATATGTGACTCTGTTAGATCGACATGCACCCACCTCTATAGCTTTCTTAACTTGTGCAGCAGCAAATGCATATACACCTAATTCAGAACTGTACAATATTCAAAGGAATTAGTCCATAGAATGAGTCAATAAACAAGTATGAAAATTATATTATTTACCTAGTGGCACCTCCATGCATGTATCGAGGATGCAAAAACAGCTGAGCTGTACCCCACAAAGGGCGGATTTTTGAACCCTGTAAGGTCAAAGTCAAGGCTAGCGAATGAGCAAAAGATGGATTTCTTGGCAAATACAACGCACAGAAAGTTCTGGTGTATGATATAAATAGAAATCAAAATAAACAATAATGTTTAGATAAGAATGCAAATGTGATAATCATTTAAATATCTAATTTTTTCCTCTATCTAGGGAACCGAGCAACGGGCAGGAACCGAGTGTCCTTGTTCTTCTCTGTACAATGAAGTGATCAAGAGAAATGGTCAAAGTGATCATCAAACAGCAGCTTAAGACACCATCACTGTAACATTTCATGTCCGTAAGAGACCAGGGAAAGAAAAAAACAAAAGAGGGGGGGGGGGGGGGGAGGTTCTCTTTACTAAAACTATCTTTATTAAAAATGCCATTTAAACGTTAATTTACAAACACAGATTCCCTATATTACGAAGAGGAAGAAACTACTATAGCCATCAAGGTAAGTGAACTAACTACTCGGATGGGTCATACTAAAAACAATGACGATATTATATATAGAATTCCGTAGGAGGACTATTTTTGGTTTCTCTGCACGTAAAATTACCTGAAGCTCCTTAGCAAGTTCCACCACTTCATCCAAGTTAGAATTTGTTTCCTGTAGAAACAACGTTACAAAATGACTTGTTTGTTCACGGCTTATGAACCATCATAAGAATATGCAAAACCACAATCTTTAAGTTGGATCACTTCTTTCTAACCGAGGAAAGATCAGAATTCGAGTCTCACAAATTTTTCACACAGTAAGTTAAATAATTATAAAGACACTTGACAAATGAAAGGAAGCCTAAAAATTAACCTACCTCCAAGGTGTTGCCATCGGGGGCTATATCTCTGTCATGGAAACACCACCAATCAACTCCAAGCTTCTCGATGAACTCAAAGTTGGCTCTCACTGCATTGTACAGGTTAACAAAAATCGCTTATTCCATCAAATCGTATGGTTCTCGCCATAAATGCAAGAAAATTGTAATTGTGATAGCAAAAAATATAAATAAATAAAACCTCCTCTAATAGAGTCTTACTTCTTCTCTTTGCCATAGCCACTGAGTTCGTTCCGTCCTCCCAAGGCCAATACTTTGTAGGTGCACCAAACGGATCAGCTCCAGTCCCACGGAATGTGTGCCAAAATGCTACACTAAATCTAAACCAATCCTGTATAAATTATCAAACAAGTCAAAAAACATTGTATCTGAATGAAGTCAAACCACCCTACCATAGAATAAGATTAAAAAAGAGGAATACCAACCTTCATTTTCTTGCCTAGTATCACCTCTTCTGCATTGTACCATTTATATGCGAGCGGCTTTTTGCTGGATGGGCCCTGAAATTAGAATCATAGGTGTGGGACATGTTTTAAACTACCAGTGCGCAATTTTCATTCATAAAGAGAGACAGTTTGGAAGCCAAAAGACTCCTAAACCATTAGCATAAAAAAAATTAAGATTTGACTACAAAAATATATAATATTCAGCACAACAACTAGATTAGCGCATAAATTAACATCTTGACAGAGCTTATTGTTTTCGAGAATTCTACAGTATGTAAAAACCTACCTGTAAGACACTATTCTGAACCGTCAAATCAAATAAAAATCATATCAATATTGAAAAAAAAGTACTACAATTGAACTGAAATTGATGATAATTTGACTGTTCAGAACTATGCGTTTTCGTTTTATTATTTATTCATTTTTCCTTAACCTGATGTAGAATTCTCCTATTGTTTGATGTATTTTCGCAAAAAAAAGCAGCCATAGACCTCCCTACCTCATACTTAATTTTAGGAATGCCAGGGAAAAACTCCCCTTTCCATTCATCAGAATCGCCGCAGCCGGTTTCGAGATCAGCAGGGCATGTTGGTGGATTGCCAAACTACACTCCAAAAAAAAAAAAAATCCAAACAAAGGAATCAACATAAAAAGAAAATTGATCCAAAAAAAAAAATTTCTTAAAAATAAGTAACAATTTATTGAAGATAGAGTAAAGTGAGCTTCTTTTTACCACTCCGAAAGTAACCACATTCAAACAAAGAACAAGCAATAGTATCTCCACAGGCTTCATCTTGATAGTCCCTCACAAACACCTCTGCAATATACAATATAAACAATCATCAACCATTAAATTTATATACACACACATGTAAACATATATACATATATAGACAAATTCATAACTGTAAAAAAGATGGGAATATTGCAAATTTGGGGTATACCCACGATCGAAATATCAAAGCTTGAAAATAGGATTTTTAACAAAATCAAAAATCGACGAGCAAAATTTCCCTTTTATGGAGCTTTTCCCCTTCATCTACTAAAAATAAGAAAGAAAAAGAAAACAACCCAGAAAATAAATTTGCCCACTTCTAGTAAGAATCATCCCAGATGAAGAAAAAGCAAAGAAAAATCGAAACAATAAGAATCTAGAGAGAGAGAGAGAGAAGAGAGAGAAAATCTTACTGAAACGGTCTCTTCAATGGCGATAAGAACTCAACAAACGATTTAATAAATAATCCCAGAAGTACAGTCAAAGCCGGTGCGTCTTTCTAGTAAATCTTGTTTTCTTTTTAAATTCAATTATTATTATGACGAAAATCGAGAAACTCTTGAATTTCAAAAGAAAAAAAAATTCAGTTGATATTTGATTAATTAAATTATAATCAAATTTAGAGAGTGGATTTTAGCTAAAAGATTACGTCCCGTGTGGATAAAGAACAAAAAAAGAAAAAGAAAAAGAAGAGAAAAGAAAGTTTATCTTGTTGTAAAAAGTGATTTTATTATTTTACCCTTTAGTCTTTTTGCCACTGCAACGGATAGTTGTGCTGTAAATAGTGCTTCTAGTGAGTAGTGAGGGGTAAAAAAGTCATTCTAGCTAATGCACAAGGCCGATGCTCAGGATAATCTTCAAGACCTCGTACTGATAAAAGGGATAACTGATATTCTCACCTGGCATTGCTAGAGTGCGGCTCACAGTGCGGAGATTCAGTTCGATAAAATTTGCTCCGTTAGACTTTGGCTGGCCAATAAGACTTATAGTCACGGTGTCTTACGTGACAGACGGAGGCGAATAGTGTCTCTTTACTCTTTTATCTAAAGTACTTGGATGACGTGGCGCATGGTTTTTTGGATTAGTGCTGACTCATATATGACCGTACACAGATAATCCGAATTTTAAAACATTTCCTAATCAGTTCTCAAATTATCCATTCGTGCCATTAAATTCATTCAGTCGCTTGACTGCAAATACTAGGCCAAGACAAAGCTTCTTGCTTGGTGAATGAATTTAATAAAAATTTAATTTTAATGGTTTATTTTATTTTTTATTTTTTTCTCAATAATTAATAAAGTTTATAATTATTTTTTAAAAAATTAAATTAATTTAAATTTAAAAATTTTATCTAATCTCAAACTTAACTTAAATACCAAACGAATCCAGTTTATTTTAATTGGGATTAATTTTGTCACTTTAATGTTATGATAAAATAAATTTTAACAACTTTCAAGATTGAAATTTAGAACCCAAAAAAAAAAAACTAAAATTAACCATGACTAAGCCTCTGTTTGACATTTTAATTTAATTTTAACTAAACCGTATTTTTTCATATTAATTTTTATCTTTTTTTGAAAAATCAATAAAAATTATAATTAATTTTTAAAAATTTAACCAACTCCAACTTAAAAATTTAATCTCCAACCAACGAACTAAACAAAGCATAAGTATTTGCACTTCAATTTTTAACCAAATTTTAGTAGGGAAACTATCATGGCACAAATTGTTAGTTCAAGGAGACTAAAATGGGATTAGACCTGTAAATCAATGACCAAAATGAAATTGATCCTATACATTTTAATCAAGCGTTGTGAACTATTCTTTTGTTAGAATTTAGAAACTACTAGAGTACAATTTGAATTTGAAAACCTTATCTAATTTCATTCCTCACACACCATAAGGCCGATGTAACAAAGGAAATACACAAAGATATCTTTAATTTCAATTTTCTCCCCCGAAAAACATGTATTTTCTCACTTTATCCATTTGAACTTAAAAGGTTACATTATTAATGCGTGATTATTGATTTTTTTACAATAGAAAATTCAAAAGGGATGAATGAAACAAAGGTATAAGGTAATTTGGTTGAAGGAATATTGGGTGCTTGATCGAGTGAGTAGAAATGGATTCATAATACTCAATTGATCCGACATAAGAAAATCACTCTTTTTTTTTTCCAGTTGGATAACATATATCTGATTCAATTCATGCACTCAATGAACTATCTAACATTTATTTTACTAAATTGTTCTTTGTCCACCCAATCATATAAGCCTCACATGATTAATTATGCCATTTTCTTGACATGTTTGTCATAAAGTAACCTATAAAATAAATTTTTAATAAGTTTTATTTTTTTGGGGGGGGAAATGTTAAGTTTTGATACCAACAATATGACATTTTAAGTTCAATTAAATATATTGAGAAAATGTATATTTCTCGATGCCAAAATTTAAAATTTAACCATTTTCATTTCTGATTGGGAAAATAAGGAGTTTTCAAACAATTTAAAATAGAACAAAATTAATTACTAAAAAAAAAAATAGAACACATCTATAAAAATAAAAAAGAGAAAATTACCTAACTAAATATATTTTTTTCATCTATTGATCAACATGACACAAATTCTTCATTCTTAACCAATATAACACAAATTTTATATAACGTTAATTTAATTTTGTGTCATATTAATTTGATATTAACTTTTGTATCATGTTGAAATAAGCGTCTCCAAAATGGTTTTCCCCTAAAAAAAAAAAAAAGAAAACTAAAAAGGATATTGGGCTTTAAGTCCACTACCAACTTTTTGTATCACGTTGAAATAAGCGTCTCCAAGATGGTTTTCCCCTAAAAAACAGAAAACTAAAAAGGATATTGGGCTTTAAGTCCACTACCAAAATGGGTTGACCTATTAGTTTTCACCAAGTAATTCACTTGGTGAAGTGCAAACATCTGCTAAAAGGTTTTTCTACTTTGGGCCTATTTTCTGTTGGGCTCACTAACATGTGGATTCACTTAATGATGTTCCACTAAATAATAACTTTGGCGACACTTGTTTGGTAGGAGGGATGGAGAAGAAGAATGACGGAGAGAATCAGAAGGACGGAGAATATAAAAGATGAATAGGATTATACAAATTTTTTATGTTGTTTGCGAAAAAGAGTGAGGGAATTAAAAAGACGGATGATAGTTTTTTATCTAATTATTATACTGTCCATTTCAATAATTGTTAATAAAACGATCATTTAAAAGTTGAAATGGATTGATTTGATGAGCCGTCCTTAATCGGAAGGTGTAGAATGAACCTTCCTCCAATCACGTGGTCTTTCTAGGTTGGGCTACTAATTGGGTTCACCAAACACGTGATCTCCTAAAGGCTTCCACCAAGTAGGACACTTTGGGAGGTTGACTTAAAGTAAGGTCTTTTCCAAAAAATAACTTTCGAAATAGTTGTTATAAAATTAAGGAAAATAAAACACCTTTTATGGTCAAATTTTCTAATAGTTGGCCAAACTACAATTATTCAAGATTTTAGAGGTTGAACTACAATATCGGAAAATTAGTCTAAAAAATAAAAAATTTTGTACTAATCAAAATTAATTAATTTTAAGTTTAGCACTAATCTAGGAGTTCATGCTCCCTATTCATTCAAGACATTGCTCCTCTTTTTAAGAACAATATATAAATAATTGACATATATATTCCCACTATATATCGATTACAAGGGTCTATAATGGAGATAACATTGTGACTCGTAAGTGAACACCATTTAATGACCCTATCCAAGCAGTTGTTGACTGAAAATAAACTTTTAGAAGCTAGTATTCCACATGTGCATCATATACCTTGCCAATGAGGGAGTTGCGTGAACGGATCTCGGTTTTTCGTTTTTCTTACTATTTATTTTTAATGAACGCATAAAACAAATAACACACAATGCAAACAGAGGCTTTTAAGGGGAGGTAACATTAGGGACGTCAATGTTGGTTTTTGTGAAAAGTCTAGTTATTGATACTTGCTAAGTCTTCTCAGTTGCCCATCATACGACTCACCAACTTCACTTGTTTCTTTGGGACACTCACTCAGGTGGGTTCGAATCTCTTACAATACATGACCCTACAAAGGAAGTGTTTTCAATATAGTTCCTCAGAAAAAGAACCCAAAAAAAAAAAAAAGCATTTTTTTCTTCTTGAATTTTGCATGAATTAGCAAGTTTCCCCTAAAATTTAAATTGTGATGAGTGACCTCATGAATTATTCTAAATGTTGCAAATTGTCTCCAAAATTTATTGAAATGAATGGACACCCTTGTGCAGACGGCACAAAGTGCTCTATTTTTAGATGAAATTCCAATATTTGTTCTTTCAACTTGCAAACATAACGTTAAAGAGAGTGTTTTTCCCAAATTTTTAACAACCATTTTTTATTTAATTAGGGGCTTTTTGCAACAGTTATTTTTTTAAGGGAAAAATTTGCTGAAATAAAAAATTTAATGAGCAACTTGTTAGCTCACAAAGTTTCAGAGAGAAAATAAACGAATTAATGTCCATAAATTGGAGTGTAGAAATCAAATTTAGCATTGTTGATGCCCCCAAACTTGTCACATTTTAAAAACTTACGAACCTCCCCCACAAACAAACAAAAGGAAACATGCTCAAACTTTTAATTTTGATAATTTACCACTTAAACTTGCTAAATTCTTGCAATATACGTTATATGGCATAATTTTCCATTGAATTAATCACAAAAGGCCCATGTACGGCTCGTGTGAAGATACAAAACGTTGTTTCCAGCAAAAAATTTTCAAATCTAATATAAATTCTAATGCAGATCATCAAAATTTAAATCTTCAATTTAATATAAAAGTAACTGATTTCTGTATATATTATTACAATTTGGAAAGTTCAAGGGTAAATTCTCAACATCAAATATTTGGCGGGCAAGTTGCCAAAGGTGACAACTTTTAGTGACCTCAATGCTAAATACACACTATTCCTTAACGCTTTTATTTCATTATTAATGCTATGGCCATCATCTCATACTAATTTTTTGAATATCAATTCATGTGATAGTGACTAATCATCTTCTTATTATTGATGGATGCAATATTTTAAATTTAATTGACATAATAATTATTAAAAGATTTACGGAAAAAAATGATAACTTGTATATTACATAGATAGCTGTTATAAAGTTAAAAATAGAAGTGATATTTTAAACACCGTATATATGCATATAGACATGTACTAGTGCATAAAAATGCATTCACTATCATATACAAGTTATTGGCAGTCTTAAATATAAACTCCAGTGTGCATTTTAGAGCAACACATATTTGAGTGCAATTATACTACTATAACTAATAATAATTTATCTCAAATGTAGGTCAAATACACATTCTAATAGTGAAAATTTTCAATTATCGATGTCTTGTATTGAAATGTAATGTATATTTGATTACACAATTATTCGTATAATATTTGAATGTTTCATTATTTCAACAGTTTTTAAAAGAAGTACCGGACGAATACTGTATTTCTACTTAACTATGACATGTCTTCTGAGAGGAGAGCTAGAGAAGGGAAAAACTTACAAAATGGTGAAGCTTACACATATGAAGGTCTCGTTTGACAATTTAACTCAAACTGTACTTTTTTATCTTAGTTTTTGTCTTTTTCTGAAAAAGTTTTTGTCTTTTTCTGAAAATTTTTTTGTCTTTTCTAAAAAGTCAACAAAAAATTTCAACTCAAACGGTACTTTTTTAATTCAAACTCATTTACTAAATGGGTAAGAGTTTAAACACGTTTTTGAGACTTTCAGCTTTTTTAACAACTACGATAATCTCTTTAAAATAAAATAAAAACGAAACTACCATGATAAACTTCTCCAACAATGTGGTTATTGGTAGCTAAACGATTTTCGAATATTTATTTCAAAAATGATCTTTTTTTTTTAATCATTAAAATGTTAGTTAACCCATATATAATATTGATTAATTATTGACTGAACATTTATTTTCATAAATCAATCACTTCTCACATATCCCTTAATTTTTTATCAATTAAAATTAGGATTATGAAAAATGACCATTTTTCTTTTTCCCGTAATCCGGCCCTAAAATTACTCTTTCCTAATTCACAATTAAACAAATCCTCCTCAATATTTTGAATATTTTCCAAGAGTGAATGGGTCCACCATCAACATCATGATCAAGCTCAAGCAAATCCTCCTCAATTCAAGCAGCCAAAAAAAAAAAAAAAAAGAAAAAAGTACCAAATCCTCCTCAACTATGGTACTTTGGATTTTGAAATTCGTATCACATTTTAAAATATGAAACAAACATGTATCCACAGAAAAGGACTCTTCATGTCGCATTATTTGCTCTCGTGTCTAACAATTTTATTTTATTTTATTTTTTTACCACATGAATGTAACACCCTTTTGAATACAAAATACGACAAAAAAAAGTTCAATCCAAATCGTATCTAAATCTATTTTCAATTTTCACCTTGTTCATTTTTGTTTATTTGAAACACCGGTTCATTTTAAATTTTAAATTTGAAATATTTTTCAATTTTAAAACGATATTTCAAATGAAGGTCTAAGCTAAGAAAAGGGCTTCTCAAATTGATAATTAAGCAGGTAAAAGTTTTTACTTTCCTTTATAATTAAGTAGCTAATTATTTTGTCTATATAACTATACAATTTTTTAGTGTTAAACTTTGACAATGTTCACCTAATCCCAACCAAATAGCATGTTTAGGTTGAAACCAGCGATTTCGTTTTGATTCTGTTAAATATGTTTTCATTTAAATATTATTCTCACACGATTTTAATCACATTTTTAATCTGTTAAGAAGATATTTTCCTCAAAAATAGCCATACTTAGCTATTCTTTGTCACTCTATCCAAAAAAAAAAAGTCAAAATAATACGAACGTGAATAGCATGTGTTCATAAACTAGTGGATTTATGAGAAGACGAAAGGAAAGAGACACCGACAAATTGGGGCTGCCATAAGAACGTTAACCAAACCTAACATTCATGGAATTCCTAGCTAGTAGCTACCACACCACACTTCAAAAAAATTCACGAACCAATAACAACTACCCACGTGGATCGACATTATTGCCCTTCACTTTTCAGAAAATTCATAGGAAAAATCAGTTCTTGAAAAATGGAAAGAAACTCAATGGACATGTTGATGATGATGATTATTATTATAATCAAGGGCAAGCGAGGGATTACCAATAATTGAGCTAAAATGGGGTCCACCAAATTTTCTTGGTGAAGGGGAACGTGGCAACAAAAATTGACACATATGGCGAAATGTTTGAATATATATTAGAATGGAAAGAGGGAACTATTTATGAAGTTCATTAGTTTCAAGAGAGGGAACTGCAGAGTTTATTATTTTGGATTTGGCTCATATTACTTTGGTAGATTTCTAATAAAATCACACCACTTCAATTAAAGGATATGAATTTTTAATTGATATTTAATGATTTGTTAATTGATATGATATTTTAATTAATATGTCATAATATTATTAAGGATATGAAACGAGACGGGGAAAAAGAGAGAGAGAGAGATAGAGGCATCAAACTCGATTAATCTCTGTTTTAATTTGATCTCTTTATGAAAAAAAAGGGAAAAAAATTAAAAGAAAAAATATAATAATAATTCAAGTGCAACTGGTCGGTTTCTATAAAAGAATCAAAAATTTGCAGTGCAAATTATGAGTACCTTTTTAAATTAAGGTTTATAAACAAGAATGTCATAAATTCGATACCTTTTATATTTATATCTATTATAATATTAAAGTTGATAATTTTATAATTTAATAACACTGAAATCAACTTTAACGTTAAAGTGCTGGACAAAATTATAAGGAGGTACTTAATACATGACTTTTCACTTAATTTTCTCTTAAATTAGCTCTTAAGAAATTTTCCTTCACATTGCATTAGTTACTTTTTCTGATATTGTTTTTCATGACTAATTTGTTAAGGCCATTAACCAAACTTAATCAAGATCGATTTTAGCCTGTGTTTGGTATGAAGGAAAAAAAAAAAGGCGGGGGGGTGGGGGACAAAAAACATTCAAAGGATTTCGGTATGGAAATTGAAAACTTGAGTGTGTTTGATAGAAAAAAAAAAAAAAAATTTGGATGGAAAATAAAAAGAGGTAGAAGAATCAGAAGGTAGGTCTCACCAGAATTTGTCTTTACACAAGTCGACTGTTTTGTGGGGAAAAAGTTTAGCACCCATATAAAAGAAAAATTAAAAAATTTTTGGGTTGGTTCTTTTTTATTTTTTGACTTATCCATTTGTCACTTTTGCATTATGTTTTGCAGATAATAATTTTCCACTCATGACAAGAACTCATATCTTCTATTCAAACCACGTTCTAACAAGTCAACACCCATCAGCCAACTAGTCAGCTTCGTAATGCAAAGACACAAAACAAACTTTAAAAAGGAGTCTTTTTAAGGTCCAAGCAAAAAAAAAAAAAAAAAAGTCAGTTTAAGGAAAATTTGATCTCGGATATCCGACTTCAGAATCTTTTCTCCCATGAGGAAGAAATGGGAACCATAAGAATGGCAGCTATAACGAATCACGCGCTACCCTTCAAGCCAAGCTTTGCTGTCTTCTATATCTGAGACATTCAAAACAGAAAGGATATAAAACAAAGGCAGTAGAAGATTGGAGACTGAGGCGACGACTTTCTCCGACCGGAACATGGGATTTCCCAACAACATAGGCAAGTATCAGATCGGCCGAACCATCGGGGAAGGTATGTTTGCTAAGGTTAAGCTGGCTGTTGACACCACCAACGGCCGTTATGTTGCCATCAAGACCATTGATAAACGCATGGTCATGGAAAGCAATCTCATGTTTCAGGCATGTTCCCTTTCGTTTTCAGTCACCGATAACTAACCAAAAAAAAAAAAATGATACAACACGTTCATGCACTTTTTTTTTTTTTTCTCATGCATTCACATTAAATATCAGGTACAAAGAGAAATAAGGACAATGAAAATTCTCAATCACCCCAACATTGTACGCATACAGGAGGTAAGTGACCCTACTTTTAGTTTGGTTATTATGTACCATCCGTTGAAATCACATACACTTCCCCACCATTAACAGGTTCTCGGCACAAAGACCAAAATCTACATCGTAATGGAATACGTATCAGGCGGACAACTCTCTGACAAGATGGTGAGTTCATCAAGTTCATCACCAACATCGTGCATCAATGGAAGGTGTTTACTGTGGTTTTTCTAATCGGTTGAAAGTTTTACACAGTTATACGCCAAGAGATTAAGTGAATTGGAGGCGAGAAAACTTTTTCAGCAGTTGATTGAAGCGGTGGACCAATGTCACAGCAAAGGGGTATATCACAGAGATCTAAAGGTCAGAAGAACACAACACTATTTATTAAAGAGTTCTCTTAAAAAACAAACCACCTAGACTGACAAGTGTTTTTGCATATCTTATTCAGCCAGAGAATTTACTCCTGGATAGCAAGGGAAATCTCAAAGTATCAGATTTCGGATTAAGCACATTGCGCAAGGTAGCAAATGCAAACTTAGGTGTTGATTTTGTCACGTCATTACTTCAACCTGATACTGATTGCTTCTATGAAATTTTGATAAATTGAAAGCCTGGTGATCTTGTATCTACAAGATGTGGCTCCCCGAGCTATGTAGCACCCGAGGTAAGAAAATAAAAAAAATCCCACCATTAATGTAAATTATGTTTCTTCTTCTACTTCTTAAAAAAAAAAAAAAAAAAAAAAACCGAGGATAATTTAAGCTAGTTGCTAGTACCTGAGCTTCTTTCACTCATTTCTCTGGATGATAATTTCATCTCCTCTTAACAGCTGCTTGTGAATAAGGAATATGATGGTGCTGCAGCAGATATTTGGTCTTGTGGCGTAATCCTTTTTGAATTACTTGCCGGTTATCTCCCATTTGATGACCGCAACCTGATAAGCTTATATAGGAAGGTAAAGAATAAACTCATACGAGGTACACATATCGTATATAACTCGCAATTTCCAGTACAACTAAACTCCCATTCTGATAACTCCACATGCAAAGATAACCAGAGCACAATACACATGTCCACAATGGTTTACGAAAAGCCAAAAGATGCTAATCTCAAGAATACTGGAGCCAAACTCTAAAAAGGTAAAATTCCAGGTGACTCTATTCCTTGTGATGTTTTAGTTTAGCGACTACCGTAATAATTCGACTTTTCTTGTCAGAGAATCACAATTCCAGAGATTATTGAAGATGAATGGTTTCAAAAGGATTACATTCCTAGTTGCGGAAATGAAACGGACAACATAATATACTTGGGTGATGTTAATGCAGCCTTTGATTCGATTGAGGTGAAATGCTTGATACAATGACTAAATGGAGGTGACAATGGAACCCCATGATCTCAACTCAGTATCTGAACTCTTTTGCAGGAGAAAGTCACGGAGAATAAGATGACCAGATCTTCAAGTTTTATAAACGCTTTCAAACTGATAGCCATGTCAAAGGATCTTGATTTGTCAGGTCTTTTTGAGGAAGAGGCAAGTTATAACTGGGAAACCGGTAGTTGTCTGTTTTTTGTTTATAAGTTTTTAAGTAATTTTAATTACAAGATTTTGTTCACAATAAAGTGAACCATGCTGAACCCTTTCTGGTTTAGGATGACACCAAGAATAAAACAAGGCTCGGATCAAAGCATACATTCCATGAAACAGTAAAGAAAATAGAAACTGCTGCTACAGACACGAGACTAACAATGGAAAGAATAAACAACTTCAAGGTGAAATACTCCTTATTCGGCCTAAGAAATTTTGCAATCTTCTACTTCAAGAAACAACCGACGTATCACTTTTTTTTTTTTTTTTTTAACTTCTTAAAAACTATGACAGATGAGAATGCATATACAACAGAAGAGAAATCCTAGATCACACTTTGAACTGTCAGCAGAGGTAGTATGTTTTCGTATATAATTCCTGTAAAACTCATTTCAGTATCTCACCACTGCATGTGGAAAATTTCAGGTGATCGAGGTTTCTCCCACAAATTGTGTCGTGGAAATATCAAACTCTATGGGGGAGCAAGGAATGTACAAGGAAGTATGATAAGAAATCTAAGCTTATTGTGCCTGTTAATAATCATTTACTACTTTGGTACTTTATGTTAAGACGTCTAAACTGATTGAGTAAGCAAATAATTGTCTACTTCATCCAAGATAGTAATACAATTTCAATAACGTTCAGTTCTGCAAAAGTTTATCGTGTCTTCTGACCGAGAAATCAGATTCACCACAAAAACAAGAGACAGCGGAAGTCAGCATCAGCAGCAAAAGTACTGAAGAAAAGGAATGGTAATGCATGAAATGCAGGGCTCGTTTCAATCCGATTACTAAGTAAAAAAAAAATACTTTCCTGTACCCGGCTCTAACTTGTTAATTCACTTCCTATATGCAGCTTTCCAGAGACAGTTTCCATAAAAAGTAAAGACTACCGCGGTTATTCTTCAACATAGTACTTACCTCGTCTTTGTATCCATTCTTTAGCCCAGGCCCACAGGAGTCCTGAAAATGAGGAAAAAAGAAGTTGCAGATTACATTGCATGTTAATGTAATTAAAATTTTCAAGTTGTAAGTAGTGTAATAAAATTATGAGTGGGAAAGATTAGGCCAACATCCTGATTTTCACAGTCCTGCTTCAAATTTATTCTTTCCTCTCCCTCTTTCTCTCTCTCTCTCTCTTTTTCTAAAACATGGAAGTATAAAGAGATCATTTCTTTAGGGGCCAAAAGGGCCCACAGAATTCTTTCTTAACGTTCTTCTAGTCCGAAATATTAATTCATAAATCATACGCATTCAAGACGGAACTTTTTTCACCACAAGCATTCTGAATGTTTAGAAACAACTGATTCTTGGATTATTTGATAATTTTCCAACTAATGATGTTCTTAAAAATGAAGTGGTTAAAATGGGGAACAAGTTTTAGGAATTACCACTTACTTTAAAACCAAAAACCAAGAGTAAAAATTATCTGACACAGGAACAGTGAGAGAAATAGAAAGAAGAGAGGGAAAGAATAGGATAACCAAAAAGGATGAGAAAGAGAGGGAAACAAGAGCAGAGATCTTAACATAAAGTGTGGCAGAGAAAAATACATATTAATATTGATCAATCACCAGTCAATCACTTTAATCTACCTAGGATGGTTGTGAGCACTCAACATCCAATGTCATGAGATTGTTCTTTCTCATGCACACCTTCGCTCCCTGTTCCGTTCCATTTCTCAAAGAAAGAAAAAAAAAAAAAAAAGATGGGAGAGAAAACACAGCACTCGTCGTCTGCGTGTATTTACGAAAACAGTTTTACAATTAAGACACTAAATATGACAAGAGCATAACAAATAGACGGGCAAGAACTTGCAAGAAAATATAAGTAGATCAAATGGAAAACTTGACCAATTAACTTGGTTGTAGTATAACTTCGTGACATCTATGTTACACTCAGGTTATTGATCTCTTCTTAACCCCTTCTCTTTCTCCAGAGAGAGGCTACAGATATCAGATAAATTTGTTTTCAAACAACTATGAAATGGCAATCAGATGAAATGCAGCTGAAATTGTATTTATATTCCTTCAATGTACGTACAAAGTATGCACGATAGGAAGCTCATACAAACAAAAAACAGCGCTAGAAAAGCAATAAGAGATGGCTTGCAAATATGCAAATTTAGGTCATCCCTACATTGCAATAAAATATACATGTCAACATCATCGTAACAAAGTACATGATATTAAACATAAGTTGAAAAGAGCGGTTTTTTTTTTTTTTTTTTTTTTTGGTAAACCACGCTTGCATCACCTACTTGAAGTAAAGAAAAACTCAAAAACAACTATAGAAGGAAGTTATCTATGATATGCAAAACCACGTCAGCTCCATCAGAATTTAACCAATATCCTCTTCACCTGCAAGCATGAAAAGGGACATCCATAAGAATATAACAAAGAACATGTTGTCATAAGTACTCAATGTTTATACTTGACATATTTATAGGTTGTACTTCAATAAAGTCAAATGAAAAACGGATCACTCCGAAAAGAGGAAGAAGACTTCACAGATCACACCATGGTGAAGGTGACATTTTCAAAGATTATGAAACAGTAAATCTCCTTTGAAGATTTACGAGGATGTGAGAGGGGAAAAAAAAAAAAAGACCAAATAGAATGCAATACACGACATGATACACTGCACCACCAAGAACAATAGAATTATGTAATTCAGCATCAGAACTTGCCTGAATGGTATTGTGAGCAATGAATCGTTGTCTGCTTTTTGAAAAGCTAACATCCACACGCTCCCATTGCACTTGAGTGAGGCCTCTTATCATTTCCTCTGCATAAACGTAAGAGGAAATGCTCAGTGTCCGAAATAAACTTGAAAAGGAATACACAACCAACTGAAATGAAGAAAGGAAACCCTCGACCCACATGGGTTCAATTCAACAAAGATTATTGCGATAACCCACAAATCAAACACTTAATTCAATAACCTCATGATACTCAAAACGAAAGACGCAAATTTGACAAACCTTCCAATTCATCTTGTTGGTCTCCAACAAGTGACAGAACTTTATTACGTGCATTATCAAAACTTTCTCGCTCGACAACGATATGCTGATATTTGCCAAGAGGTACGAGTAGATTTGACTACAGGTTATAAGGAAGAAGTTCAGATTCAAAGGGTAACTGGTATGTGCAGCATGAAGTCTTTCAAGGCTCAAGCATAAACAAACTTTACCTTCGGAAGTTCACTTTGACGCCGTATCGATGAAGTTCTCCACCCAACCATATCTTACAAGAATGAAGGTAAACATAAATAAAATAAGTGACAATGACATGGACAGACCTAATTAGCTTCTTAAGTCACATTCTAATTTTTATGTGAACGTCTACAAAATTTTTAAGCCCCTATAGCTACCATTCCAGTCAGGATACGATCATAATTCGCATTTGCATATGCGACACGGCGTTTGAAAGCACCCAATGCTGATCTACACAAGCAAAGAAGATGATATCACATATGAATACCATTGAATTATAATGTTGCTGAAACATGCAAAGTGATAAAGCAGTATCTGACTAACATGAATTTCAGATCATCGGTGTCATTAACCATTCTTAGTAGAAGGGGTTTGTCCTTGTCCTTGTCCTTGTCTGTGAGGAAGAGATGCTTCCCTGACCTCCCAACAATCAGGTGTGCAGTTTGACGTGCTCTTCTTTCCAGAAAAGGAAGACCACAGAGAAATGGAAGCTGTAAAAACAATTCAAGAATCCAAGGTCAAAACTTGCCTGTTCAAAAAGTATAATTAACCATCTGGTCCAAAAACAAAACAGGCCTAAGATAGAGGTCCACCATCACATCAGATACTGTTTTTTAGAACACAAATGAGTGTTTTTTACCACCAAAAAAAAAAAAAAAAGCAAATAATTCTTGCTGTCTAAACTTCTCTCCCCTTACCTTTTTCTTTCTAACTTATCATGTGCAAGACTTACACTTATTCCAATAAGAAGTTAGTAAATGAACATGCCATAAAACGGAGATCCCAAAAACCAAACAATCGGAAAGTAGGCCAAATAGGAACAATAATTTACAGCAGTAAATGCACATATAGACGTGCTAGCAATCATTTAGACTACGCACATAAAAGTACACACATAACACACAATCTTTGTCATCTGCATCCATCGTTGCGATTGCACTCACTTATTAGAAGCATATACGGTTACTAATACTTATTAAATGTGATTGAACGTGCAGAATGGTAATATTAGTCATGTAAGGATCTACCTGCTTATGCCCCTTTGAACCAAGATGCGGTGTTGCAACTGTTACAAAGTTCATGGGTTCCAATCCAGCAATTGTACCAATGCAAGGCTGCTCAAGGTTCAAATTATTTGTGTTATCCTTGTCTACCGAACGACCAGTAGGACGGTCCGATTTCGGGACAGATGCATAGAGCTTTCCAATAGCAAATCTTGCTATAAGGCCCCCTAAAGAGTGAGCTACAAAGGAAATTTTCTTCACCTTAGAGTTGTCCCTGACAATAGACCACACCTGCATTACAATTTATTCCAAGTCTTAATTTTTCCATAAAAAGGATACACAAATTTTCTCATGTTGGTGATCTCTTATGGTGAGCAATTTTAATAATAATAACAAAAGAGTAGAAAAATACCAGATTCTCTAAAGGCAGCTAAGTTTCATAAGCTACAGAGTCTAGGACTGTAAAATATCATTATGTTATAACCAAAATACCTCCTCAGCAAGCCTCTCGCCCATGGTGTCAACCCCATCAAATGTCAACTTTGAGTGGTTAGATTCACTACCTGCAAACATGAATATCCAAAAAGAAGTTGTCTTTCTTGTTTGCAGGGCATAAGACTTCCATCAAAAGGAATTGTAAGGTATGCGCAAAACATTGGTATTAGAATTCCAATTACCCAACGGGAAAATAAATAACATAACCTCAAAGAGGAATATATCACAAAACAAAGAAATTAGTCCTAGCTCCAAGTTTCTTTGAGGTAAAAATTCACATCCAAAGGCCCTTGGGCGTCATAGAGTATCTCCAAATGCATAGATATAACAACTCAATCATAAGGGAAGAGCACTAACAGCGTACAAGTACTTTATCAGGAAGCCTTCTGACAAACTGCTCTGCGCCATATCTCCAATCTGCAGCACTAAAAAAATGAAATACAGCAGAAACAACTTTTCAATATAAAGCGAGCCCCAAATAGCTTAAATTTTAATAATTTTTGCTCAAAAGGTCTAATGAATCTGATGAGTTTCGCAGCTTGATAAACCATGCAGCATGTCACGAGAGGAGCTGAAGCTCATGTTTTTTAGAGGGGAATGAGGGAAACCTCTTTTCATTATCTGTGTATACATGACCCTCGACCGAAAAAATAAAATAAAAATAAAAGAAAAAGGTTCCCCTTTTTTAATAGGCTCCACACCAAAGAGAAGACGATGCTCCCCATTTTATGTTGATTTGACCTAAAACCCTCCGCTCCAGGAGCAGAAACATTATCTAATAAACCCATCCACTTTGTTTTACAAACTACAATACTTAAAAAATATTTTTTTAGAATAAGAAAAGCTCCTCTTGTTTATTAGTGAATAAATTACAAAGGAAAAGCATAAGGTATCCTCAGTGAAAAACAGAAGGAAAATGGAAAAAGAAAGAAAACAAAACATTCTAAGCCATAGCCCATTACAACCTAACCACCCGTATGGTCCCCATCCCATTTTTCCACTTCTAGATAACCTTATCATTCTTAAATCTCCTCCAAGCTTATCATAAGTTGCAATTTTGGTACTTTTGTTTTTGAGGCATCGATTTTTTAAAACGAATTTAATCACATATGCTCATCAAGTGAACAACATGTGATTAAATTCACCAAAAAATTACCTTTCACTAACGAATCATGTGACCCTCAGGTGATTAAAGCTGCTACAAAAAATTGACATCACAAGGGTAAAAGTACCAAAACTACAACTTATGATAAGCTTGGGGGATCTTGTTCCACTTTAAGACGAGGGATAAAGTGAGACAACAATTCTTCAGGGGCTAAATTTGAAAGTAATCCGATTTCATCATTTTGTTTTTTGGATTGGGAAGTATGTTGCAGGGAAATAAGGATTGCACTGCCAACCCGAAGCATGGTTCTGTTTCTGTTTTTGGCTCCCTGATGAATGTTTCTGTTTCTATTATAAGAGGATGCCTTATCCTCTTTTCCTTGTATTTAATTTTTTAATGGCTGCGAAATTCGAAACAAAATTTGAGGAATTTCCCAAAGTGACAATTTTATAAATAAAAAATAATTAAAATAACCTACTTTCATTCTAACACAGGAATTACCGACTGAAAAATCTGTTGCTCTCGCCTCTCAGTAGTTCCAACATCATTTTGCAAATAAAAACTTTTGAAGACCGTTTAACAAATAAAAGAAAGTGATGTTCACAAAATTTTACTATTCTAGGCTAATTCCAGAGTCTCCCTATTACAGATTCTTTAATTTTTGTTTCCTTTGTAGGATTTTCTTTATAATAAGCTAATTGTAGAGTTTCCTTACAGTACAATTTCTTTAATTCTTAAAAAATTTTTTTTTTCCTATTTAGAGTGTTCTTCGTACTTTACTAAGTTTCCTGTCTCTAGCCTAGATTTCTCGATTTAAATTCCAAATTCTCCTGTTTGAGAGAAGTTTTTAATTATATTATCAAAGTTTCAGACAAATTTCTCTGAGTGCTTTTCAATTTTCGAACTTATTTCAAACAAAAATGCAGCTGCATCAAATTTAACCCTAACGTAAGTCAAAACCAAACCAAACCAAACAAAATTTCGAAAAATTCAAACTTTTGCTTGCCAAAATCGGTCAACGCCGAGAAATTCTGCAAACTTACCTTCCATTGATTCCATTGACCATAATCACGAGATGCTCCGGCACCGCCGTGGCATCGTTATCCTCCTTGCCGGCGACGCCGTCAACGATCGCCTGGTTATCCATGCGGCGAATCCTCGACCAGCCGCCGCTGACTCTCTGAAGAAGCTCCATCTTGGTCCGACTCCGACCAACCCAGGGCTTGCTGAGCTCGTACGATCGGGAGCCTAGGCCGAAGCAGGGGAACCGGGACGGGATTCCGGCGGGGTTGGGGTGGAGAGTGGGTCCCGGAGATGCGTATTTGAGAGGAGAATTGGCGGCGATCATGTGAGAGAAAGGACAAGGGACGGAAGAGAATCAATTGGAGTTCGGAGGAAACGGTTTTGTATGGAGGGAAGGGATTTGGAAAGAGATTTGGGCATTTCGAAGACTTTTCTCTTAACCAATCATGGACAAAAGGGAAGTTCCTCAGAATTTTTTAACGATTTTTCGATTTTTTGTGTTTTTTTAGTAAACTAGTTGGAAAATTCGCCCGTGTGAATTAAAAAATATATATATATATTTTTAAATTATCACATGGATATTGGAATCATATAGGAAGAGATAAAAATATATTATATAAAAAAAGAGAAATCAAAAGACATTAGAAGGAAAAAGCAAACAAAAAATAAAAAATAAAAAAGAGAAAATAAATTAACTTATTCGTTTGGTATTTTAACTTAACTTTTAATTAAATTATGTTTTTTTTATTTCAATTTTTATTCTTTTCTAAAATATTAATAAAAATTATAACTAGTTTTTAAAAAATTAATCAACTTAAACTTAAAAATTTCATCTTCAACAGATAAACCACATGTAAGCCTCTATTTGATAAGTTAGTTAGAGATGAAATTTTTATATTAGAGTTGGTTGACTTTTTTTAAAAAATAATAATAAATTTTATTAATTTTTCAAAAAAAAAATTAAAATTAAAATAAAAAAATATAATTTAATTAAAATTAAACTTAAATACCAAACAGATGTTAATTAAAAAAAAAATCAAAAAACAAAAGGTGTCTTGTAAATTTTTTAAGTTAGAAAATCCGTTCTTTTTATTCTCATCTCCACAATAGTAACATGAATGGTTCTCTTCCTCAAAAAATTTATAAATACATAGGAGTATATCGTCATTTCATTGCCATCCGCAAAATTCAAAAAAAATTTACTATTACAACTAAAATATTTTAACTCAAACTAACAAACCAAACAAATCCTTCGTTTCGGAGAGGGAGAAAAAAAAGAATGGAGGGGGAAAGACAACCCAATAGACTAATCTAATATAACTTAAGAGATTATCTGGTATAATCTAAGTGACTAATCAATATAAATACCGTTCGTATTTGATAAAAATGAGATATTAGACACGAAGAATAGAAGAATAGGCTTAAATATATAATATCTAATATATTATATAGGCTGTTGTACAAAATTATCTGGAAATTCCGTGTACCAAAAAAAAAAAAACAAAAACATGTATGTCTAAACAGACATATTTTTAGGGTGTTTGGAGAGTTGGTTCATTCCAACCCAAACTGTACTGTTTTTTGTTTTTTTTTTCAAAAAGTTTTTGTCTTGTTCTCAAAAAGTTTTTTGTCTTCTGTAAAAATTCAAAAAAATTTACTATTACAACTAAAATATTTCAACTCAAACTAACCAACCAAACACCTCCTTTATCTCTATCTTCTCGTTATAAACTCGCCGTAGCCATCTCCTTAAAATCTCCACCACCCACTCTGCTTTCCTCAGTTCCCATTATCTAGGAAACAAAACTCTTGTGTTAAAAAAAAAAAAAAAATGGAAAAAGTAGAGACGATGAAGATGAAGATGAAGAAGAAACTCCCACTACAATGGCTAATTTCAATATCTGCAATATTTCTAATCCTAAACCTCTCAACAATCTGCTCATCTACACGACCCGAGATTCCGGTCCCAACGCCGTGGCCGGAGCAATTCCACGCGCTTTTATTCATGAACTTTACCCCCACGGGTGAGCTCCATTTAGCTGACCTATGGTACGATTGGCCACGAGGCCGCAATGTCAACATACACCAATCGCAGCTCGATGAGAAGCTCCTTTACGCCGTGGAGTGGAATAACGGTACGTCGTTTTACTACACGCTCCGTGATGGTAACGGTGGGGATGAGGACGGGGATGGGGATGGGGACGGGGACAGGGATGGGATGTGCCACGTAACGGACTTCGGGGTTGGCATCCCTCGGCCGGATTTTCTGGCCGAGGGAGCCGAGTACCTTGGGACGCAAGTAACCGACGGGTTTCTATGCCATGTGTGGCAGAAATTGGACTTCATTTGGTACTATGAGGATGTTCTTACTCGACTTCCTGTCCGTTTTGATTTTTCAGATGGAGGTATGAATATCTTAAGTAAACAATTCCTAAAGTTTTTTTTTATCATTTTAATTTGATTTAGAGAGTTATAACAAAAATAATGGAATATGGCTTTCGAAATTTTATGAATTTTATAGGATTTTATTAATGTCACTTAATAATTTATAATTGTGCAATTTCAATAGATTTTTTTTTTAATTTTTTTTGGGTATCTAGTTATAAAATGTTGATTATCCTACTAGAAACTTTCTTGAAGATACAATTTAATTATATAATATGTTTAGATATTTTGATTTCATACCAGGTGAGTTAGCTGTTTCTTATTTTTAACTTTAAATTGGAGAAAATTTTTATGGGAGAAAGACATTAAACAATTGAAGTAAATAGTTATTTACTTGGTTTATTTTTACACTTTTTTTTTTTTTGAGAATACACTAAATATTTTTAAAACGTGTTATTTACTTCTTTTAATTTGGTAAAAATTAACTATTTACTGTCATTTTCATTTTATTATTGGGTACAAAACTATCCTATTAGCAATGCGAAACTTCGGTTCATCTAATCATATTAAAGCTAAAATACATAAATTTAGTGGAATTTTAATCATATCTTACAGTTCACAACTATATTATTTTTATAGGAGCTTTATATAATAGAAACAAACATTTTTTTGCTGTACTTATATCAATTTTTTTAGCAGTGTTAATAAAAATAGAAGCAGTTTTGTGTAACAATCTGTAGATTTTTAAAATGAATATACGTATATCAAATCATTAAAAAGTTAATCCAACTGTGAAAATTGCAATTCCTGTGACAGGAGTAAAAGAACATGTTTTTGCCGTAAAACTACCTTTTACATGTCGTCAAAGAATTGTCTTTAAAATTATTAAATTTCTAAGTTTTTTTTTCCCCTATAGGCATAAGATTTTATACCGGGGACTTCATGTTGAAGGTTCATTCTTGATTCTAAGCTTGATTAATTTTGTCAGAGTTTAATTACATACGAACTAACCCTATATTTGGATGACATATCTAAATTCAGAAATTGGAAAATTTTTACAAAAAAGTGTTTGTCTTAATCTTTTTTACCATTCTCTCATTTTGGAAAAAAAAAAAAAAAAAAATCTCATTTTCAAGTTATTTTGTATAGTATTCTTTTGAAAAAAGAAAAAAAAAATATTTTCAAAATCTTCTCACAATGCACAATTTCCAACACTATTTTTTCTCATTTCAAACAACTTTTTGTTTTCGAGAAGAAATTCTTTTTTGCAAATTCAAGCACAATCTTATTGTCAAAATGAAAAGACTTTCCATTTAAAACAAGAAAATTTTCCTTCTAAAAAATAGACACTCCATCAAAACGGAGGTTAATTCTTCCATGTGAAGAATTTAATGGATGATGCATGCATATCTATTAGGATTGGCTATAGTTCTATGTGCCAACTATTTAGAGGTTGGCAAGTGGCTTAAACATAAAGAGGTATCAAGATAATACTATATTAGGTATTCCTATAGGTTGACTTTTTTTTTTTTTTTTTTTTAAATTTATAAAAGGAAGATTGCATTCAAACAAGCAGAGTGAAATAAACTTATATTCTTATGTGAATAATTCTGTGATATAAAGATATAGAGTCCGTTTGGTTTATTAGTTTGAGTTGAAATATTTTAGTTGTAATAGTAAATTTTTTTGAATTTTCAGAAAAGACAAAAAATTTTTTGGAAAAAAGACAAAAAAAAAGTACAGTTTGAGTTGAAATGAAATGACGAAGCAAACAAGTCCATAATCCTCAATTGAGATCCGTTCTACCACTGAATTCTAATGATGTTTAAAAGAAAAAATGGATGTCTTAGATTCAAATACAGAAACTTTTAATAATTTGTTAATTTTTTGTAAAACCTTATGTGCACAGTTAATTAACTTAGGGTGCGTTTGGTGAGCAATTTCATTTCAACTCAAACTGTACTTTTTTTTGTCTTTTTCCTAAAAAGTTTTTGTCTTTTTCCCAAAAAGTTTTTTGTCTTTTCTGAAAATTCAAAAAAATTTACTATTACAACTAAAATATTTCAACTCAAACTAACACACCAAACTCACCCTTAAGCTCCTTATATATATATATAAATATATTTATATATATTTTGTACAGCCTATGATATCATACTAATTGATTAATTTGGAAAATATGCAGGAATAGAAAATCACATAATGACATTTGAGGTTGGTGCAGTTTTGCCAGATTCAGTAACGCAAGCACCTGCCTACTGCTTCAAACAAGAAATTAGTGTTGCATAATATTTATGACTTGATCTATAGGCCTCTTTTGTTTTATTGATGAAGTTGAACCCCCTTTTCTTGCCATTTTCCTTTTCTCCTTATCCTCTGAACACAAAAAGAAGAGTCATAAGGACATGAACAAAATGTGTATCGAATATTTCTTTATTTTTTTTTGTTTTGTGTTAAAAAATATTAATAAGGAATTAATAAAAAATAAATAAAAACGGTAGAAATATCAAGATTAGTTTAATAATTGTGATTGTAGGCATAGTATAATGATAATTTTATACATGACTCTACTATAAGGTGTAGATCGTATCCCCACTCTTAAATTAAAAAAAAAAATTTCATTATAATAAACAAAAGGGTTTTAACTTAGGCTATCTCTCTCTATCTCTCAAACTTTTCAGATACTAGGATTTCTTTTTGCGTAGGACTCCAGTTGTCACTATCAACCAAGACTTGGTTAGAGCTCGCCATCCCCAATTGATATAAAAGGGGATGAAGGGTGAACGAGTAAGCTTTTGACCTTCTTCTTCTTTTAAGAAAAAAATTGAGTAAGGTCAATTTTCATTTCTAGAGTCGTGAACCAATGAGTCTTTAAGTAAGTGGGAGTTAAGCGTATCGAGCTTACAGGAGGTAGAAAATGTTCGACTTTGATGATGTCCTAGTTGATGAAGCTATGGTAGATGAGGGTTATCTGTGGTTTGGTGACTTCTGCAGGGATGGAGTTAGAGAGCCCTAATTTGGCAGTTCTTGACCAAATCTAGCTCGGTGAGTTTTCTAGTCCTGGCAGCAAGCTTTCGACAGTCTGAGATTCATTGAGGTCTTAGTGATCCAATGGTCGATGTAACAATCTCTTGCTTCCAATTGAGCTTGATCAATTTCCTTTGAGTTGTGGTACATGACAAAGTAGTTGTACTATACTAGGTGAGAATTTTGCAATCAATGTGATTTTGTATTCGTGATTCTTTTTTGTTTTAGTTTTGTAATAAAGGGGGTAGTTCTCCCATCTCGGGTTTGTTTTTGTGTGTATGTTCCATTCGAGTTTCTCTAGCGGTATCTATCTCTTAGTTTTGTTAGTATTATGGTTAGGCGGAACTTGTTATGGCCTCTGTACTACGAGTGACTGTCTCTTAATCAATTAAAATATTCTATCGATTGTATATATTTTTTCTGTTAAAAAAGCTTTGTACGTGCTCAACTTATGTTCTCCTCACCGAATTTTGTTAGATTTTACTGATGAAATCAGTTTTAGTTAAGAATTGTGTCTCCTGTACCACATGATTGTTTTGTTTTGATATTAATATTTATATCCCATTTTGTTTTAAATGAACATTCTTTTTAGAAAAAAAAAAATTTTACAAGTTAAAAAAAAAAAAAGAGACAATTTTATTTTTAATCCCCAAATAATAGTTCAAATCAAATCTTGTTCCCTAATTTTCAAACTAATGATAACGAGTCATGATTTATTAAGTTATCCCAAATCTTTATTCATCTAATTGTTAAAATCTTGATAAAAAAGTTATGTTTTCCTTCTCAACAATCATGTCTAACATATAAATTATAGATGGATTATTCTCAAATGTACCCCTTTAACTTCCTTACTTCCTCGTTTGAATTTTAAAAACTCACACTGAATTGTAAGTTCATTAAATGAGGCAAATAATCAAATTTTTTTTTGTGTGTGTGGTTTTACCCATGAGTCAATTTCCTAAATGAAAAAGAATTTCGGTTATTTTTTAAACAAGTGTTTAAAAATTATCTATTTAACTTATATTTTCATTTCTATCTCTCACTCTCTCTTTTTTTCCCTTAAAAAAATAATTAATTTTTTTAAAATTAATTTTTTTTTTGGCAATTGGAATTTATTTTGTGTTTCCAGCTCTACTATTCCAAAATTCGGCTATGAGACAACGAAGAAAGAGACTAAAAAAAAAAAAAAAAAAAAAAACGCAACTTCACACAATTTCACCGTAGTCCCATCGCCTTCTTCCTTTTCTCAAATTTCTCAAATCTGACCCCAAATTTCCAAAATTCTTCACTCGCGGACCCCCTGCTTTTCCTTCAGGCAAGCAATTCCCATCTCTCTCTCTAACTCTTTCTCTCTCTAACCGGGCTCCGAGCAAATCGCGGCTGACAACTCCGTGCTCTGGTTCTTCTTTCAGGGGTGGAACAGAACAGAACAGAGTGGTTCTGTGGATCTCGAGATCCCATTCGATCTCTGGTCTCCATTGATGCTCTGAAGAAAAACAAAAAAAATGGGTTTGTTATTCAGTCGGATGTTCTCTTCCCTGTTCGGCAATAAGGAAGCTCGGATCCTCGTCCTCGGCCTCGACAATGCCGGAAAAACCACCATTCTCTGTATGAATTTCTCTCTTTCAAAACCTCTAGTTTTCGTTAATTTTGGGGGGGTTTTGTAATGATGTTTTTGCATTGGATTTTGTGCAGATCGGCTCCAGATGGGTGAAGTTGTCTCCACAATTCCAAGTTCGTCTCTTTCCCTTTACTTGGATCTTAATTTTCTCTGAATTTTCTATCTTTCTTTTCGTTTGGTAAAATTGTTTGGTTGGTGAGAAAATAGAGTTAGGAATAATTAAGGACCGAGTGTATATATATGTATGTATGTATGTATATGCATTTTCTTAGAGCAACTCAATAGTGAGCTTAATTTTCTTTGGATGCAGCAATTGGATTCAATGTAGAGACGGTACAGTATAACAACATCAAATTCCAAGTCTGGGATCTGGGTATGTCAATATTTTTCTGCCTTGTGTAACTTTAAACGCATCAAGATTAGGGTTATAACTTAGCTAGTTTTATTTTACTTTGATCTGCTGGAGAATTGTTAATAAAATCGAAGCTTTAACCTTCTACTTTCATAAACAAGTAATTATTGCTTGTCTCTCAATGTTCTTGTTTCTGGGTCCCCAACTCTTGTGATTTGTGAATCTTTGGTGCTTAGTGGAAGTGTGGCTTAGGTCTGGGACATGATTTAGGGTTGCTCATATATCGGAATTTGGTTGTAGACGAAATAGAATATCTATAGTACAATGAGGCAATTTTCTTGTAGAATGGTACGGGTTGGACTGGGGGGAAAAAAACGATGGATTTCCTTAGAATAAATTTAGATTTCAATTATCTAGAACTTTCAACTTGTTTCAAGTAGTTGTCTAGGCTTCCTGGTTCACATACTCAGATAACAGGAAAAGAAAAAAAGAAAAAAAAAAGAAAGAAAGTTAGATTGAGATCAATAGTTTGATGGTTACATTGTTTGACGACTTAGTGAAGTTCAATTACCTAACATTTATCATATTATTCATATTCTATGCTGAATCCCTTTTAAAGTGAACTAGATTATTACTACTTCTGTCCATTTTTTAAAAATAATTTTCATCCTGCCTTAAGTGGTCATTCAGGTACATTTGGATTAATTTTGACGATCAGTCACTGAATCAAGTTCAGTAAGAAGGGTTATGTTGTTTGCAAATGATTGGGGTTATTTATCCTCAAGGAGTTCTTTTCATATTTGAATCGTTATGTTGGAGTTCCACATTGCCATTTTTGTTTGAAACTTCGTTGCTTTACTAATTTCAGTATTTGTTGCCAGAAGATTCAAGTCACGTGATCCTTTCTCTAATGTTATTTGTGTGTTTGTTGATGCAGGTGGACAAACAAGTATCAGGTAAGTTTTTCTGTCATTTGAAGTCGTTTTTGTTTGCTATTACCTTTGCAACCTTGCGATGGTCTATGACAATATGTGTTTTCTGTAGAAGTAATCATTTGTAGATTGTTTGCTTAACTTTCTTAGACTTTTGTATGTGTAAGCTAAACTTCTGGACTATAGTTGATGTCAATTGGATGACACATGACATGTAGAAATAATTTGATAATATTTTGCTCATACGGTAGTAATGAATTCGTTTAAATTGAATTCAAGATGTGCTTTCTAGATTATGTAGCCAATACTACCTTTATTGTTGAAACTTTGATTGATTTCTTATTCTCTGTCTGAAACAATTTTCTGCTTCATTTTATGTTAAACCTTCATTACATCAAGCTGCTAGGACTAAGAGTTGTATCCTCTTTAACTTTCAGTAAAAGAAGTATTCTCTTTTCTTGTTATTATTGGTAGATTTTTCTCTGTCGGTTAAGTGGCTGGACCAGACTACATTGGCCAGCCTGAAGTCTAGGTTTTAAATACCGTGATAGCCTGGCTGTCACTTTGCTGGAAAAGAAGAATATCACTAATTGTACGATTATTGTTTACATGCTATAAGCTTGCTCTATACATCTACACGCACATTTATATGATGGAAATTCATAATTATAAGGGCATTTGATGTAATGTATTGTTGTTAGATGGAAAACACTGAAATCTATGGCAGTGAAATATAATTAAAAAAGGAACCATATCTAATGAATGACTCTAAATTAACAAGGATAATCAAATGGAAGCATCTAGGTACCCTTGAATCATGAGTGATCTTCACATCCAATGTCTAAATTGTGTCTTGAAAAAATTTGTTTATCCAATGTTGATCTCTGTCGTAAAGAATCCTTATTAAGACGGTAGAGTTCCTCATTGGGGCCATATCTTGCATTTGGTTATGGGTTCAGGCACACTAAAGTTTAGCAACACATTAATGTTGTACTTGTGTCGTTTCTTTGTATGCATGTCTCAGTTGGAGTCAAACCGTTTAATTGAATGTATGCCTATCTCATGTCAATAACCACAGAATTCTCTCTATTGAAAATTCTATTAAGGCTTGCCAAAGGTCTGCATGGATTGTGCTTAAGATTACTGTTATTTCTATAGCATATAAGCTTCTGATGATGGATTCGTACGGCATTTTTTTTGTGTTGTTGAGCTTAATTTTAAAATGCATTTTTTGGCTTTAGCTTACTTCGGTTGTCTGCTGCTTCTGATTTATTGTTAAAGGATTATTATAATTTATATAGGCCATATTGGAGATGCTACTTTCCAAACACTCAAGCGATTATCTATGTCATTGATTCTAGTGACACTGATAGACTTGTCATAGCTAAAGAGGAGTTTCACGCAATTTTGGAGGTAAGCTTACATTGGGCTTGGGCATATGTTTATTAAAAGTAGTTTATTGGAAACTTATGCAGGTTCTATCGCAAGTTCTTATTTTTTTAGTAGTCTTTATCATTTTAGGTCACTCATATCAGTTATGATCAGAGGCCATTGTTTAACACTGTTTTTAGTGATAAGTATATCATTTTAGATTCTTCTTGGATTGGTTGTTGTGAATTTTATGTACAATTTGTGTTCTTTTCTGTGGAATGCATGTTGTTCCTTTTGGGTTTATTGTTGTTGTTGTTGTTGCAGTAACTTAATGCCTTTTCTATATTCTGTATTACATCTATGAATCCTATTGCAGGAGGAAGAATTGAGAGGAGCCGTTGTTCTCATTTTTGCAAACAAGCAGGTTACTGCCATTTCTGTATATATATTTGTTTAAAAATTGACTTGTGATTGTAGCCATAAATGAATGTGAAAAGAAATTTAAGATAACTTTTGGTGCAAAGAATTAAAGTGATAATCATATAATTGCGCTGGAGTTGATGTCCCTTTGTCTAGGTTCTGTTTCCAGCCAGTAGTTATTGTGTTTCCTTTACATTTACAGGATCTTCCTGGTGCACTTGATGATGCTGCAATCACTGAGTCTCTGGAGTTGCATAAGATTAAGAACCGCCAATGGGCTATTTTCAAAACTTCTGCTATTAAAGGAGAAGGTCTTTTTGAGGGCTTGGACTGGTAAGCTTGGTAACAATAATTGGTGGCATATTCCTTGGTAACAATTACTTGACTCAAGTGCTTTTAATTAGTGGCATGTTCTGGGTAGAGAAAATTTCCATACTAGTTTTTTGTTTTTGGAGCTTAAGGTGAGGGAAATTTCTTCTTGGTTGTAGTCTTTGAAGTATTATCTGATTGGAGAATCTGCTATCTTAATATAAAGCCGTTTATGCATGCCAAGTTAAGTGAAGTTGAATAACTCTTTACATGTCCTCTAATATGATGAGACTCGGTGGGTTGAATATCAGAACTCTCCTATAGGTAGCGAAATACCACAACTTCTGAGGTTTTCTAGGCATCTCTATAGGTTGAAAAAATTTGCAGTGCGGAAAAAATTGATGACAAGTTTACCAAGAGTACAAGTAAATAAAATATTCAGTTAAAATGATTACTTCCATGGTCTTAGAGAAGCAATTTGTTCAGAAAACATCACAAGAGTGCACGTGTGCTTTGTCACTCTGTCCCGTTTGCATGATTTCCGGTAGATTCAGTGCAGAGTAAGATAGGGGTCCACATTCATTCCTAGATTCCAGTCACTAAGTGCTTATTTGCTATCATTTCAGAAAGTTAGAAAAGTAGAGGTATCGCGTAAGATTTTCAGTCCCAGAAGATATTACATGAATGATGTTTTTGTTGCATTTTCTGTTTCTTTTTCACTTGCAACTTATTTTGCTTTCCTTGTAAATGAAGGTTGAGTAACACTTTAAAATCCGGAGGTGGCTAAGTCTTTGGCTCAGAGAAGAACTACAAGTTTGCTGCCGTGTGGCCGTGCTGGAACTTAGAAAGGTCGACGGTGTTGTCTTTGGCACGACTTTCCAGTAGAAAAATTCTTGTCATGAGTGTGGTTATGTCGAATTGACCTCTCCGATTTTCATCTTCTCCCATTTTGGATTGGACCCACTAATATACATGTAAAATTTTCATCTTATCATAGAAACGACCATTCGGCACTTCATGCTTGGTAAAAGAAGAAAAAAAAATAACAATCTTTTTATTAGTTTTCCTGTTGTTTGTTTTAGGTTTTATGGGATATACACTTCCTTCAGTGGAGGAGGCTGGTGGACTAGTATGGCTTAACTCATTTACTGACCAGTTAATTCGTTATTATCAGAAATTCATTAAAGTAGCAAAAGGGTATAGTTTGGTTTATAATTTATATATATATATCTGGTAGGATTCGAAATCTGTTCTTTTAAGCAGAATCAAGTGTGATATTATCGTTAAGTTATACCTGCAGTTATGGTTTATAATTTATGTCACAAACTAAAAATAAAGTGTCTTGTCATCCTTAATTTCTATTTGGTAATCCTATAATTTCATTGCCAGAAATTTTGCCATCTGACATGGTGTTTTTGGCTCATCAATTAGTAGCTGCAAAAGCGTGAACTCCAGGTCACTCCAATTTGTTCAAACTTTATTAAAACTGAGTAAATGCACGTTTAGCACGTCGTATTAGCACTTCTCATCATATTATTTTAAAATATACTGTGACATTATTTATACATGCATAGTTCAATGCGAAATTTGAAATTGATACAATAATGGAATGCTAATGTATTCGACTGTATTGTGTGATTTAATTTACAATATTGTATAACAAACATAACAAATATTTCAAGTACATTAAAAACCCATGTGTGATGATGGATTCTGGGAATAGGTTCAAGACCATTGCTATAGTCGAGATCCAGATCGGGCTGGGGATCGGAGACAAGGGATGGGGTTCTGGCATTGGGGTTGGGGTTTTGATTTGGGACCAGGGTTGCAACCTATCCCATGTCTCGAAACTTGCTCTGGCCTCGGTCTGGGATCTCAATGTCAATAACGGATTTTGGCTGAGTCCTACATCCTGACCTTGACGCCAGTCTCAAAACTCATCCCCTTGCCCTCTTGAAATTCGACCGGCTATGGTCCTAGATGTCATCCTCAAATGGTGACCTAGGTACCGGCCTTGGTCTGGCTTTTTTGCCTCTCATCAGTCCTAGACCTCAAGGAATTGATGTTGGCCCCGATCCTAGATCTTCTCCTCGGTCCTAGTCTTAGACCCTGACTTTAGTCACGAGCTTGGTTCTCGACTTTGATTATGGTTCCTAAAATTATTATACAACAAAGTATGATATAATACAATACATTACAATACGAAACGTCACATTAAAGTATCATACGGCGTACCAAACATGTCAATACACTCATTCAAAGTGTGGTATTGTATATCTAGTCCATATGACTCCTGAAAGGTATTATCCAATGTCGTGCTGTGTTGGCATTAGTTTCCGTCAAGATTGGGGACATTATTGTATTGGCAGAGACTGCTTCCTTGTTCCTATTATCCTATTGTTTCTTTGGGCTCTCATGCTTTCTTCTATTGTCAAGTCAAAGGGAAGTGTGAGTAACATTGCACTTACCTCTTCTTACAGTGTTTAAGCTTCTCACTCATCTGGTGCCAATAATAACATTCACCTTAGCATTTGAGTTGCAGATGGTCTAAATTAGGAAGCAGCAAATTGTTAAGTTGTGAAGCCTAATTAATTTCCTATGAAAAACCATGTTACGCAGAGATAGCAAGCGGATCATTCACAGTAAGATCACCGTGGAAGTTGGAAGGTGGCAGGAAGTCCCCCTTCCTAGAGGATTGGGGGCAGAGCTCCCAAAAGGTCTATGATATACACAATTTTTTCATTAAGGATATTTTGAGGATCTCGCAATTATAATTAAGGACATTTCATTAAGGCTAAAGGCCCCCTGGCCCATGGTGGCCCATTGAAATTTTTTTGGAAAAATGATAATTTTTCTTTATTTTTTCACTTTTAGCCCCACTAATTTTTTTTTTTGAAGCCCCCTAGCTTGTCCCTAAGATTTGATTCAATCCAAGCCCCCCTAAATACATTTCTTAGCTTCATCACTACATGTAAATGTGGTTAGATATACCACAAGTAGATCTCTCAACGAACTCTGAAACATCTACTACGTCAGCCACGCATTAACTCGGTTAGTAGACATGTCTGCGATGACGAATTTACCAAAATTACGACCTTAAAAAGTAAAATAATTTTTTTTAACTTTTAACATAGGAATTATTGACTAAAAAGCCGACTATTTTTTATCGATCCAAAAATTATTTTATTAAAATTTTTTTTTAGAAGATTGTTCAATAAATTAAAATGATAGAGTCAGTTTACTAATTGACTCATGGATAACAAGACAAAGAACATTATTAATTTCAAAGATTTGGTAGATTCTTAGATATTTTTGGTGTGTTCATTTCAAGCTCAAATGGACCGCAAGCTCTTCATTTAGACCATGCATGGGGCTCACAAGAAATATATGTACATATATATATATATATATATATCGAGATCTATTATTCTGGGTTTCTTAACTCAAAGGCTTTCTCCCTAATAGTGTCATGCCATGTTAATTATCTAAATTTAAGAATTTAGTCACATAAAAAATGCTAAATATTAAAAATTCTTGAATAATTAATGAGTTATAAAAAACTTATCAAAGGAACAACTTTTGGGACATGAAAATGAGATAGCAGATCTGGACTCTATATATATATAAACACACACACACCTTTCCTTATCCCTAGTTAAAAACAGATGAACTAGTAAGATTTCACTTTAGATTTGGGCATGGAAAAGTTGAAAAAAATTTGTTTTTTTTGGGCAAAAAGGGATTCCCAAAACGGGAAAGTAATTAAATAATGGAAGCTGCCGAGCTCGTGATCAGACAGGCTTATTGGTCCCTCTTATTCTGTAATATTAATGTCTTAAATTCAACCTTTCCGCGAGGTAAATTATGATAACCTTTTCACCTTGATAAACTAATTCCTGAGTCCTAGGATTTTCCTTATTGAGGGATGTTTAACTTGTCGAACTACTAATTGCAATTAGTAATGGCTTGCATGCTTTCAGTTTGATTAGTAAGCTTTGTCTGGTGAAGTGTTAGGATTTTCCTATATTAAGGGATATTTAACTTGTTAAACTTCTTTTGGATAATAAATCTGAGTGGTTTTAGCGGGGACCTTAGATGCAAGAGTTCTATTATCATTCTTTGATTTGGTTACTTTAACACGATGATTGTCAGTCCATTTATCAATAGAATGACTAATAGAGTCGCAATGAGAATAAAAATATAACAAATTAAATTATCATATTCTATAGCACGATCTTTCTAAAAAACCGAAGGACGTGCTTACTTTGTTCCTAATTAACCATGTGTTTACTTATAAAATAAGAAATGAGAATTTAGTGAGCCCCACACAATATGTCGAAATGAAGAAGGGAAATGTCAATCATTGTATTTCTTTTGGTACTGATCCTTTGTCAAAGGAAATAAATAGCATATTTATTTATTATATGCTCCAAAGAAGTTTGGATTTGTTGATGATATATATATATATATATATATATATATTTTTTTTTATTGTTTTAGTGGAATGTCTTGTAGTTCGGGAAGGTGTTTCTATGGCTGCTTCTTTTGGTTACTGAAAATAGATCCTTGAGTCCCATGCTATAAATGTTGTGCGGGATATTCACTCGCCTGCCCCTCAAGCTCTCGAGGCTACTAAATTAATGTCTTAAACTCAACCTTTGGTGAGGCAATTATATGATGATTAAACGAGGGCTTTTCACTTTGAACGATTTAAAGCAAAGTTATATAATTTGAAAGAAATCAATTAAGTGGAAGTAGTACTATTTTGTATGTAATTAGACCTATTTTGTATAGCAATATTTTCGAATCCAAAAGTTTTCCTCTTTTTCTATTTTAAGGTTTAGAAAATGTTACAACTTTTTTGTTTTATTTGTGACTAAGACGACTCTTTTTTTTTTCTCCCTCTCTCTCTCTCTAGAACACCACTTTTTCTTTCCAAATCCCTATTCAAATGCCTATGAAAATTTTTCATGGACATTTAGGTTTTATAAAACTTGTTAGAAGACTTTTTTTTTTTTTTTTCCTTTTCAGATAACTCATTTTAACATGTATTGAAACACTATTCATATTTTATTCCTTTTTGAGAATAATAGTTTAATTAGACACCCAAACACCATTTCGGAATCAATAATTAAACAAAAATAATTTTGTTCAGGTTTTCAACTCAAATCAAAATTTTTTCAAATGGCTGATATCGAACGAAACAAACGAACCCTTAATATTTTTACCAAGCTATGGATCTAGCAAAACGTTAAAAGGAGCTGAGAGATTGAGAGATAGTGAAAACCAAATTGCAAGAGTTGACCCGTTGTGATAGACCTTATAAAGTGGAGCTCATCTGGCTATCATCACCTTGTTGATAAATAATACCTTATAAAGTTTTTCTCTACTACATTATAGTCTTTGAAACATTTGAAGCAAAAACCCGTCAAGAAATTTCACATACTTTAGAAATTCACAAAGTTGTGATTCTCCTCCAAATTGGCTAATGGAACGTTTGGTGAATGAGTTTAGTTTAAGATTTTTAAGTTTTAATAGTAATTTTTGTTGGCTTTTCAGAAAAGACAAAAAACTTTTTCAGAAAAGACAAAAAACTTTTTTAGAAAAAGATAAAAAAAGTACAGTTTAACTCAAGTTAAACTTGAGTGCCAAACATCCCCTAAGTAGCTCATGGCATGCGGCTTCACCCCGATCGTCTTCCATTGCTACTTAGTTCTCTTTTTCAAATATGAAGATCTAGTTTTGTTCCATTTGTGTCTTTAGTTTTTCCCCCAATGTCAAGTACCGATCACATTGTCATTAACGTTTTTCTTAATATGCATGATTGTGCCTCAAGTCCAGTGTTAATTCGAATAAGATACTTGATTTTGTCAAATTTAGCGCAAAGGTGTCTCACTTACGTTCATTACCATTCCGATCGGGATGCTTTCCTGGAAAATAAGGAATCCTTATACGTTGTTTTCAAGATTTCACCACCATTTTTGTGCTTCGGAGCGGTCTTCAGCAGCCATACCATTGAATTAATTGTTTTTACGAAATGGAGCAATGCTGTCAAGAAAACACCGATGCCCTAGAAATCACAATATACCTCTTACTCGAATGGATAATGTGTCTTTGTTGCACTCTGTTCAAGCCATATATTCCATTTAATCGTCCGAAAAAATTAAAAAAGGCTCGTTTTGTCGGAACTATTCTTCATCTCTCTCTCTCTCATGGCTTATAGGGAGGAATTAAAAAATGCTTTATCCCGAGTACCCTTCTTTTTAAATGAATTTTTTCTTTTGTTTTCGACTCTCTAGGGAATTAGTAGTTTTAATTTTTTATTTTTCTTGAAATTCCAAAAAGAAAAAATAAGTACGCCGGGATAAAGAAGTGCTCCTATGATAAATGTTTCGATTAGTTAAAAAAAAATTTAAATATCATAGTTGATTTTTCTCCCTTAGAAATTTTCATGTAAAATTGTAAGTATGTTTCTTTTTCAGTTAAATAAAAGAGAGAAAGCAATTAACATCAAAAACTTTAGCACATCCTAACTAAGGCCATATATGTTCATGTTAATACTATATTTCTCATAAAAAATTGTAACAAAATAACATTATTGTACCTTGTAATCTAATGTATAAAGCTATTTCTAATGCTATTTTTTTTAATCAACATTAAAAATCTTTGAAACTTGTAAAAGCAGACTTTTAGCATTTAAATAATTCAATAATAATAATAATTTAATGACCAGCTAGATGCACAAATTAAGACAGCAACAATATAAATTAAATGTTGAATTTTATATTAGCTGAATTTGATGGTGAATTTGTCTTCAAATTTATCCCCATGACAAATTTAACATCGAAAATAGAACTTCATTGGAATGCTCTAAGTTGAGCTATTCATCTCACACAAACAAGCCAATCAAGAAAAGATTTCTCTTTTAAATATTATTTTGGCATCATATGTATGGATTTTAGTATGATTTATAATTTGTAAGTCATCAAATATCCAAATTTCTGGCATCAATATTTAACATAAGTATGAAATTAAGTGCTAGACTAAGTTTTAGTTACCTATGAAAATACAAATATTTGGCTAAAAATATGTACGATCAGATAAAAAGTAAAAGAAAAAAAAAAAGTAACAAATCTAAACCCCTTTTGAATTATCATTTTAAAATCATAATTTAAAATTCTTTCTCCAGATGAGTCAATTGAGACCTCCAGTATAGTAGTTTTGACGACTAATATTAATCGACAATTGTAGGGGTTTCAGGAAGAATCGATATTATGTTGCTCATCTAGTCAGTTTCTAATAATATTCAAACTGTAATTTTTGAGTGCAAAGCTGTAGATGAGATTAGGATGAAAGGGCTTGCTTTCATTAACATTCAGTGAAGGTGCATATAGCTTCTTTGAATTTCCCGCTAATTGACTACTGCATCTAGGGACGGGACTGATCCCGAAAGAGAGGTCTTTCTTTCTGGTTATGAAATCGCTTAGGTTTAAAAGCAAGTCGATGATGCCATAAGTTAAACGGGCGGGTGAGGCGAGAGTCCTTCACTGCACTTTCTGGAGAGAAGGGATCATCTCCAATCTAGTTGTAAGGTCTCGTCCCCTTATTGTTAGCCGAAGTCATGGTTAGATCAAACAGAATAGGAGTTAGGCAAAGCTTTTACACCTGTACAAACAAAAAGCAAACCAAGAAAAAGCAATCTTTGGCGGATTTAGCAGATGAAGACTGTTGATGACATTAAGCTGTGAAACGGAAAAAGAGTTAAAGCTATATAATTTGCTTAGCAAGAGATGGAAATTGTTGTTTCATGCTCTTGGTAAAAAGCAGCAAAATTTGATATTCTTAAAGAAGAGCGGTGAACTCTAGAGGAACAAGTCAACTAAGTATCATCTTACGGCTCGTGGATATAAGAAAGGTTTTAAAATGAGAAAATCTTAATGTTTTCCCTCTTAAGTAGTTTTGCTTTATGTCGTTTCCTTTTTGCTATGTTTCTAGAGGTGGGAATTTGGGCCGGGCCAAACGGGTTGGCCCGCGGCCCCTAATTTGGGTCCGGCCCGCATTTTGTCGGCCCGGTAAAAGCCCGGCCCTATAGTAAGGGCCGGGCCGGGCCGGCCCGATTTTAGCCCAATGGGCCGGCCCGGCCCGCCCATTATTTAAAAAATAAAAAAAATTTAAAAAATTTATAAATATAAAAAATAAAATAAAAATTAAAAAAATAAAAGTTTAATTATAATCTTAAACAACTAAAATTAAAAGTTAATTATAATATTAAGTTAATAACTAACTAATATTATAATTATTAAGTACTAACTAAGAACTATAATATAAATATAAACATAAAAATTAATAGAAATAGTATAATAAAATTTTTTTAACAAAATATAAAAGTTTTTATTTTTTATCAAGATAAAATTTAAGATAATATTAAATTATTAAAAATATACAAATTTATTCAAAAATTACAAATAATAAAAAAATTAAATAAAAATTTTAAAAATTGGGCCGGGTCGGGCCGGGCCTGGCCCGCTCTAAGCCCACGGGCCGGGCCGGGCTTACCTTTCAAAAATTCGGGCCGGGCCGGGCCGGCCTGAATTTTTGAAATGGCCCATCGGACTCGGCCCGGGCCGGGTCGGGCCGGGCGGCCCGAAATCCCACCTCTTATGTTTCCTTTTGATTGTTTCATTTTAGGCCTTCATATTTTAGAATTGGAAGACCAATTTTTAATAAACCTCGCTTATTCTACTGTATTTACTCTTATACAAATTTGAATTTGTTATTTGAATCGTGAGTTTGAATTTATAATTGAAGCGGGAGCTTATAATTGATGGTTAGCTATACCTTATCAAACTAGAGAAAGAACAAGTGATTTTATCCGTGGTCCTTCCCAAAAAATTTCTGTCCTTGAAAGCATTTTCGGCCTATGGATTTACTGTTTGTCCCTCTTTAGAAAACCTGTTCAGTTCCACCAGACATTTTTTTCACCTTAGTGAAACTATCTAAAGCAAATTATTGCATAAATAATTAATTAGTTCCAGATCATGCATGTGAATGCAAGAGACGGATAGATGGACATGGAAACCTTCCAGTGTTTTGGAGCGCCGGGATAAGCAAGCCATGCGAGTTGGGCTTGACGGAGAAAGCCGTCTTGTTCTGTGGTGCTGACTCGGTGTTCCTTTGCCTTAGATGCGATGCCGAGGTTCAGTACGACTCTAACAATGTGGTCTCCCGCCACCTCCGGCAGTGGATGTGCGTGGTGTGCGAACAAGCCCCGACGGATGTTATGTGCATCGCAGATGCTGCCGTCGTCTGTGCCGTCTGCGACGCTAATATCCACGCCGTTAACCTACGCCGGAGCCAGTACGAGCGTCTCTCTCTTGCCCTACTCCTCTTTCTCGGATGTTATTAGATGCTCGGAGAATGAACTAAACTCCTAAGGGGATACGTTTCTTGTCTTGGATAATGATCCCGATAGTGGTAACGTGAACATTGTGTTGAAGAATGATTCAAAAGTAGTGGGTCCCCGTTTTGTGTCAATAAGTCCTAGTATCTAGGAAGTTTGTTTATTATTTCTATCTGATTTGTTAAGAGATCTTTTTTTATTATTTAGTGGTTATAGGAAGTTGTGCCTACTTTATCGCTATGTAGTTGAGATAGTGGAGTAAAGCTAGTTTCTTTTGTAAGCCTATATATAGGCCCCCCAGTTGAAGTTGATAATGCATCAGAGCAATTCAGAATTCTTTTTCTCTTTTCTCTGTTTTTTTTATTAGTTTTCAAAAGAAAACGTTATCCTCTTCCCAACAAATTTGGTATCAGAGCTTTAAAGTGTCCTGGTGAGTGTCTCGGTGAGTGCTAAACACATTAAGTTGAGAGAAAGACAATGGCAGTCAATGGAAGTTCCATGAGCGTTTCTCAACCTCTCATTCCCATTTTCAAAGGAGAGTGCTATGAGTTCTGGAGTATCAAAATGAAGACTCTATTCAGATCTCAAGACCTTTGGGATTTGGTAGAGAGCTGCTATGACGACAAGGATGTTGAGGAAAGTTGGTTAAGGGAGAACAGGAAGAAAGATTCAAAAGCATTGTTCATCCTTCAACAAGCAGTTCATGACATGATTTTCTCCAGAATTGCAACAGCCACCACTTCAAAGGAGGCATGGGAAACATTGCAGAAAGAATTTCAAGGCTCTTCAAAGGTAATAGCAGTAAAACTTCAGACTCTCAGAAATGAGTTTGAAACCTTGTTTATGAAGGGTAATGAAACGTTGCAAGACTTTTTGTCTAGAGTAATTTCAATTGTTAGTCAAATGAGGTCTTATGAAGAAAAAATTACTGATGCAATTATTGTTCCCAAAGTTCTACGAAGCCTGACTCCAAAATATGATTATATAGTAACTACAATTGAGGAGACTAAGGATCTCTCTATTTTTTCCTTTGATGAACTAATGGGTTCTTTGCAAGCTCATGAGGCAAGGCGAAACAGATCAGTTGAGAAAAATGAAGAAAAGACATTTCAAGTTTCTCAAGTGAAGGAGGAGACAGAAAAAAAGGAGGACTTTGCTGGAAGAGGATGTGGAAGAGGAGGCTCTTGTGGTAGAGGACGTGGCAGAGGTAGAGGAAGAGGTCGTTTTGATGGACAAGAAAGGCAGTTCGTTGGGGACCAGAAATGGGACAAAAGCTCTGTTCAATGCTACAATTGCAAAAAGTTCGGGCATGTAAAGGCAAATTGTAGGCAAGGTTCACAAGCAAATTATGTGGAAGAAGAAAAGGAGGAAAGTAAGTTATTTATGGTTCACTCCCATTCTAACGAAGTCCAAAATGATGTTTGGTTTTTGAATAGTGGATGTTCGAACCACATGATTGGCAATAAATCACTGTTTAAAGAGCTTGACGAGTCACAAAAGATGCAAGTCAAACTTGGAGATAACAAGCAGATTCAAGTTGAAGGCAAAGGTACCGTTGCTGTGAAGACTAGCCATGGTAAAGTAAAACTACTTTACAATGTTTTCTTTGTTCCTAATCTGGCACATAGTTTGTTAAGTGTTGGGCAGCTGATGACGGGTGGTTATGCAATTTTGTTTGAGAATGGAGCATGTGTTATTAATGACAAAGAGTCTGGGCAGTCCATTGTCAGTGTGCAAATGACAGAAAACAAGATGTTTCCACTTAGAATCTCTAACGTGGAAAATCAAGCTCTTATTGCCAGTGAGAAGAATGAATCCAAGATGTGGCACTTGAGATATGGGCATCTCAATATCAAAGGCTTGTAGCTTTTAAGTCAGAAAGGTATGGTCCTTGGATTTCCTCAAATTAGCTCTCTTGATTTATGTGAAGGGTGTATTTATGGAAAGCAGACAAGAAAGCCTTTTCCAAGTGGACAATCTTGGAGAGCTTCTGAATGTCTTGAGCTAATTCATGCTGACTTATGTGGGCCTATGAGAACTACGTCACTTGGTGTGAGTAAGTATTTTTTGCTCTTTACCGATGATTGTAGTCGAATGAGCTGGGTTTATTTTCTAACAAACAAGTCAGAGACTTTTGAGAATTTTAGGAAATTTAAGGCACTTGTGGAAAAGTAGAAAGGTACTTTAATAAAGACTCTCCGCACGGATCGAGGTGGTGAGTTTTTATCTAAAGAGTTTAACTGTTTTTGTGAAGAGCATGGCATTCACAGGGAGTTGACGGCACCTTATACACCGGAGCAAAATGGAGTAGCCGAACAGAAGAATCGAACGGTTGTAGAAATGGCTAGAAGCTTGCTAAATGCTAGAGGACTTCCGAATCTTTTTTGGGCTGAAGCAGTGGCAACATCTGTCTACTTGTTGAACATTTATCTGACAAGGGCTGTCTTAAATCAAACACCATATGAGGCATGGCGAGGTAGAAGACCATCGGTAAGCCACTTAAGGATCTTTGGTTGTATTGCCTATGCTTTGATAAGTTCTCAAGTTCGTCAAAAACTTGAGGAGAAATCTGAAAAATGCATTTTTGTTGGATATTGCAATCAATCCAAAGCATATCGATTATATAATCCTCTTAGTGGCAAATTAATTATAAGGAGAGATGTAGTTTTTGATGAAGATGCAAGTTGGAATTGGAATAAAAAAAACGAAGAGACTCAAGTTCAGATCTCAGCGGAGAGTGAGACTCCAACAACTGAAGGTGTTGAATCAGTTCCCGCAAACTCTCCTATTCCTTTCGGGTCACCAGCTTCCTCACCATCAACTTCAAGAAGTAGCAGCTCATCCTCTTTACGAGAATCTTCTGATGAAGTGCCTCCTACAAAGTTTAGATCTTTGAGAGAGATCTATAAATCTTGTCAATTTGCTCTTTTTGTTACAGATCCTACAACCTTTGAGGAAGCAGCAATGAAGGAAGAATGGCGGAATGCAATGAAAGAAGAGTTAATGGCGATCCAGAAGAATGAAACATGGGAGATGGTGGATCTACCTGAAGGCAAGAATGCAATTGGTCTCAAGTGGGTGTTCAAAACAAAATATCATGCTGATGGAACCATTCAAAAACACAAGGCTCGGCTCGTGGCTAAAGGATATTCGCAACAGCAAGGTATTGATTTTGAAGAAACTTTTTCTTCGGTTGCTCGATTTGAAACTGTGAGAATTGTCTTAGCATTGGCTGCACAATTACATTGGCCTGTTTATCAATTCGATGTCAAGTCTGTGTTTCTAAATGGAGACTTGCAAGAAGAAGTTTATGCACTCAACCTGAAGGGTTCGTAATCGAAGGCAAGGAGGCGAAGGTGTACAAGTTGAGAAAGGCACTCTATGGGCTAAAACAAGCTCCACGGGCATGGTATAGCAAGATTGATGGTTACTTTCGTCAAAATGGCTTCACAAGAAGTGAAAATGAGCCCACCTTTACGTGAAAAAGCAAGGAAGAGATGACGTTATCATTGTCTGCCTTTCTGTTGATGATATTATATATATGAGCTCCTCTGATTCTCTTGTGGATGATTTTAAATCTAATATGATGAAGAAATTTGAGATGTCAGACATGGGTTTATAGCATTATTTTCTTGGCCTTGAGGTGAAGCAAGGAATTGATGGGATTTTTATTTCACAAAGAAAATATGCAATAGATCTTCTTAAAAGGTTCAGTTTACTCAATTGCAAACCCACTGTCACGCCCATGAATATGAATGAGAAGTTGCAACTTGAAGATGGTACAAAGGAGGCTAATGCAAAGAATTTCAGAAGCTTGGTTGGAGGTTTGATTTATTTGACTCATACTAGACCAGATATTGCTTTCGCTGTTGGTGTAATTTCCAGGTTCATGCAAAATCCCACAAAGCATCATCATGGAGCAGCAAAAAGGATCTTACGCTATGTTGCTGGAACCGCAAATTATGGGATCTGGTATACTCAAGTTTCGAACTTCAGCCTCTGCGGGTTCACCGATAGTGATTGGGCAAGTTCATTGGATGATCGAAAGAGCACCTCAGCTAGTGTTTTCAATCTTGGGTCAGGAGCTATCTCATGGGTTTAAAGAAGCAGGTTACAACAGCATTATCCTCTTCAGAAGCAGAGTACATTGCAGCAACTTCAGAAGCCTGTCAAGCAATTTGGCTTAGAAGAATTCTTGTAGATCTTCACCAAAAGCAAGAAGGTGCGACGGATATTTTTTGTGATAACAAGGCAACGATTGCAATGACAAAAAATCCAGCTTTCCATGGGAGGACTAAGCATATCGATATTCGCCTGCACTTCATTCGAGACTTGGTTGCAAATAAAGAAATTGTGTTGAAGCACTGCAGTACGCATGAACAGGTGGCAGATATTCTGACAAAGTCACTTCCAAGAGATAAGTTTGTTTACTTCAGATCACGTCTTGGTGTTTGCAATTTTGAATCAAGGGGGAGTGTTGAAGAATGATTCAAAAGTAGTGGGTCCACGTTTTGTGTCAATAAGTCCTAGTATCTAGGAAGTTTGTTTATTATTTCTATTTGATTTGTTAAGAGATCTTTTTTTATTATTTAGTGGCTATAGGAAATTGTGCCTACTTTACCGCTATGTAGTTGAGATAGTGGAGTAAAGCTAGTTTCTTTTGTAAGCCTATATATAGGCCCCCCAGTTGAAGTTAATAATGCATCAGAATAATTCAGAATTCTTTTTTCTCTTTTCTCTGTTTTTTTATTAGTTTTCAAAAGAAAACATTACTACAAAATGTGGATTTCACGACGGAGCTTCCACGACCATTTTTAAAAAACCGTCGTGAAAAATGCGTCAAAAACACGGAACGAAACAAGGTTTCCGAAAGCCGTCGTGGAAGCTAGAGATACCACGACGGTTAAAAAACCGTCGTGGTATCTCAACTAAAATTTTGAAAAGAAAATTTTAAAATTAAAAAAAAAACCGTCGTGGAATTTAAAAAAAATCAAAAAATTAGCTATCACGACGGTTTCCAGAAACCGTCGTGGTAGGTACGAAGGAGGGAATTTTTTCAAAATTTTTTTTTTGAATTTTTTGACCTACCACGACGATTTTTTCAAAAAACCGTCGTGGTAGGTCCAAAAAACTATTTTTGACTTACCACGACGGTTTTTACGAAAAACCGTCGTGGTAGGTCAAAAAATTCAAAAAAAAAATTTTGGAAAAATTCAAAAAAAAATTAATTTTTTTGAATTTTTCACCCTACCACGACGGTTTTTAGGTATGAGCGGGAATTTTGAAAATTTTTGAAATTGTTCAACTTTTTGGAGCGTATATTAAAACCCAAAAAAATACCCTCTTTCTCACCCCATTATATTCTGAGCCTTTTTCACTCTCTAATACAAACTCTAACTCCAAATCCAAAGCCACCCATATCCTCCCTCCATTTATCTCTCTCCACTCCCTCTCTACATTCTCACCGCCATTCCTCTCTCTCTTTAACTCCGAGCCCTTTTCCCTCTCTCTTTAACTCCGAGCCTTTTTCCCTCTCCCTCTCGCCGCCATTCCTCTGTCCCCGACATTCTCTACCACTCCACCTGTAAGCATACTCGACAATTCGGTAAGTTGAAATGTATCTTGCTTGGGTAAGGCACGGATTTGAGAATTTTCCGTCCAAAATATTGATTTTGTTGATTGTGGTTGTTGATTGTGAAATTTCTGTCCAAAATGTCAAAAATCCACAATGTTCCTTCCAAAATGTTGATTTGGTTTATTGTTGATTTGGGAATTTTCCGTAGAAAAATGTCCAAAATCCGTCCTTTCGGTGATTGTTGATTGTCGTTGTGATTTAGATTGCTTTAAAATTGATTGGGTAAGGCACATATTTGGGAATTTTCCAGATAAAATGTTGATTTTGTGAGTTAAATTTTCCGGATTTGCCACCCATAGGAAATGAAATGAATTCACAAATTTTTTTTTTCGGCGGACCCTACCACGACGGTTTTTCCGAAAACCGTCGTGATAGGTGGACCTACCACGACGGTTTTTTTTTTACATAAAACCGTCGTGGTATGTTCTTAAATGTCCATATTTAGGTCATATTTTTTACCTATTCTACGACGGGTAAAAAACCGTCGTGGAATCTGAAAAGATTCCACGACTTTGGATTCCACGACGGTTAAAAACCGTCGTGATATCCACATTCTGTACTAGTGAAACTTTATCCTCTTCCCAACATATTGAACCCGATCCGGTGGAATCACCTGAGGCAAAAAACTGCTCTGACAATGACCATTTCTTCAGTTCATTATGCTTTACTACATTGCCTCTCACTCAACATGTAAGCATCATATTTTTCCAAACCTTTTCCCTAATTAATTTTTTAACTGGTGAGAGAACACTAGCCTTGAGGGAAACACGCATCCCGTCCCAACTAAATTGACAACCACTACCAATCCCGTCTCACACAAATCTCTCTCTCTCTTTCTCTTTTAATTTATTTATTTTAAAATTTTAAATTAGTAGTTACACTAATTAAAGGTCTGTTTGGGGCAACTGCTTGCTTCAATTTGGACCATTCCATTAACGTGACAAATCCAAATAGGTGTTTTGGACTTTTCAAATGGAACATTTGGATGTCCGTTTTGATATTTAACATAAATTTAAATGTTTTTTTTATTCAAGTGTATTGTTCTAGATGTTAACATCCAAATACCAGTTTGGATGACAATTTTAAATGTTTTTGTTCAAATGTTTCTATTTAAATATTTCCATTCAGATGTTACAACCCGGATGGTTCCCCAAACGTATGAGAAGACATCTTCGCTAAGTTGATACAGCTAACACCCTCGTGATTAACACACTAAGTGCTTACAATAATATTAATTTGATATGGTCACTTGTGCTCATGTTTAGTGCATAGTTTTCAGGCAATACCGACGCCACCATTTTTCCAAGACGTTGGAAATGTGGACCAAAATGGCGAGGACGCAATATTTGCCGCGAGATGTGCCTGGGAGAAATATCAGCGTGATAGGTTTTTGAGGTACAAGGAGAAGAGAAAGAATAGAAAATTCAAGAAGATTTTTCGCTATGCCAAGAGGAAAGATTTAGCCAAAAACCGGATCAGAGTGAAAGGCCGGTTCGTCAAACAGACAGAAAACAACAATGCCATAGCCGAGGCTGCTCTCTCACCTCCGTCGACTCAGCCTGCCGGCGGCTTTCATGGTGCTGCCCCCACAGCGTGATTTCTTGGTGACATTTCTCGTAGTTAAAAGTGTATTTCTTCTTCTGCATCTTTTCATTCAAGATTGTACGTTGTTGCCTTATAACCCACTTTTCACAAGTCCTGTACAAAATATTTGTAACCAACGTGCTAAGTAGGTTATTACTCGTCAGTTAGTAAATTTTATTGAACCTATATTTAGGAAACAATATCTATAGTTATTAACAAAATTATGAGTTATGACAATTCATTTGTCATTTAACTAACCTAAAATTAATTATTATTATTATTTGAATTTTTTTTTTTTTTTTTTGCATAGTTAATTAGCATCATTCGGTTGGAGTAAACATCAGGACTGCTGATAATGAAAATTGGTATAGCATCGAGATGCTTGGTAACACTCTTACTCTTTAAGCTGTTCATAAAATCTATAGGAAGTTCTTAGACAATATATTGAATATATAGAGTTTATCACCATCATTTTACTTTCAATTAAACCCTGCTTTTCCGTGTTCGAATAATAATAAAGCAGCGCAGTAGAAGATGTTAAAAATAGGCTTTTATTTTTATTTTTATTTATTTATACAATTTCATTCTTACGGTGACTGGAGAAGATTTACGGCCATGTAAGAAGTACGATAAACGTTAGTACTGTGAGGGCACCATAAAAAGATTCATAAAATAAAAGGAATACTTTTATAAATTCTCGTGAAATATGTTGCTTATTCTATCATATCCCTGAACTTCAAAACGTGTCATTCAATATACTTGAACTTTAAAATCTTTGCCAAAAAAAAAAAAAAATTTCCTTAAGTCAAATTTGAATGAAATTGTTGATATGACAGTCAATGTGAAATATGAAAATCAAATTTGACTTTAATTAACATTTAAAAAACTGAACTGATCAAACCATAGTATTAAAAAAATGAAATAAGATCTGAAAATGTCATCTAGATCTAGCTTTTGAAAAAATTAAAAAAAAAAATTTCAGAAATGATAAATGAAAAAGATTTGGATCTGTGCTGAATTAAGAAGTGAGGGGTGACGATATCCGTTGTCGAGGCGAACAAGAATCAAGCCGGCATGGCCAACTTTTATCGCCATAGATGGCATCAATGTTGCGGTCGTGGACAAGGACTAGAACCAGGTCTAGGTTGCATGAGGAAAGCATAAATTTTTGGTTCGTGTAAGAGGACTCTCAGGGGCTGGAGTACTTGTGCGATTTGGGCTGTGGTGGTGCAAGAATGAAGATATTGTTGGGAAGAGTACGAGCTTCCAATAGAGTGGCCGGGTATCGATGGCAGCATACTGCATAGATTGTTAAAAGGGCTTAGGTAGAATTCATACTCACTAAACCGGCTTTCAAGAGGACTAAAAGGCTTATAAATCCATTATTTATCTTATAATTTTTTCACGTGGGACAATTGGTATCTAACATTCCACCACACTCTACAACCGCAGTTCACAGTGGCCCATTTTCCCTACTAGGTGACTTTGTGGATCCCGCCTTTCATCAGGTAGTAGCCCTCCTCAAGTCCCCCCTTTCAGCAACGACAACCACAGAACCGTAGTCCAAACTGTGTCCAATCCTATACTCGACAAGGGTAGTTTGTAACAGTCCACCATGGATGAGTTGTTTCTCAAGGAGATGTGCATAGAATCCATAGAATTATATATATTTTAAACACATTTCAAAGTTCAAGAGTATTGAACCGTATAATTAATTATTTTTTATGCTTTATTCATTTATTTATTTTTCCTGGCAATTCATCCCAACTGTTTTTTGTGAACGAATTAGCTAGTTGCATTTCAATAATCAAATCGTAAAAACATGTACTCAGCACAACAACAAAAATAAAGAAATACACATCTTAAAATTATAGTAAATGCAGAATAGTGTTTTCTCAAATTCCTCGACCTTCTAATAAACATAGTTCGTCCGATCAAGTAGAGGTGTTTGGGGGTTGATCCTCCTTTATGCTATGCGCCCATTTGTGTCATTTTCTCAAAATCTCTCTAGAATATGTGCAGTTTCTTACTTTGATACCACTTGTTAGGTCCTAACAGAAGAATTATTGAATTTTATCTAAATAGATGCATAACAGGTGATAATATTTAACTTTTCAGTGAGACAGTTGAACCAAAACAAAAATTAATCTGAAGCATGAACAAATAAAAAGAAAATATCTGATGTGATTATTTAACGTGGTAAATAACCCAACTTGAGTGGAGGGGGGAAAAAAAAACTACGGAATGTAAAATAGGGAAAAAGAAAAGAGGAGAGAAGAAGAGCAAAACGGAGGTTAGGGCTTCCGGTTATTTGCTTAATAAAATACATAAAAAAGGAAGGTTTATATAGACCTTCAAGCTCAAGCAAATAGTGGAAGACTAAACTACCCAATAATAAAATACTAAATCTAACCTTACTTAAAAAAAAAAAACCCTAATAACAAAACTAATAAAACTGTAATCATAATTTAATTCTTAACACTCAATTCACCAGCTTAAATGTGAGATTTTATTAATACTCAAATTACCATTATAAAGCAAAATAGAATTATAAGTATCAAGTACTACACCATTTTTTAATCCATGAAGGCTCCCTTATCAACTAACCTCTTAATTGCACGAGTTGCCTTCGATCTATTTTTCACGAATGCTGGAATCAATCTGCAAAATAAATTTAGAGAAAAGGAAACTAAAAACTTTCTATAGACAACGAGTAAAAAAAAAAAAAAAAAATCGAGGGAGGGAATTGTATTCAACTGAAACAAAGCCTACAACACCAATGCGAAGGACCCTGTAGTACAAGACATAATCCTCAATTGAGATTGGATTCATTAGTAATGTTTGATGAAACTCAAGGAAGACGTACACCAAGAATCAATATTGGGAAAGTTACTCGGCAGACTAATATTTGAGCACGTAGTTCATTTTGAAAAGATCTCTACAATTGATTGAATTTTTAGATCGATTAAGAGCCAGTAATTTGTAGCACTGAGGCTACCACCAACTACACATAAACAATAATCTAGTGGAATCAAAGCAGTACTAGGACATAAATTTAGCATACCAAAAACAATCCCTCATATTAGTTTGATGGTGTATTCTACTCTGTCAAACAAAGGAATGCAAATAACAAATATGTGGAACCCAAACACAAAAAACAGTCTTCCTCTCCTTTGCTTGCTTTAAACATTTTCTCAAATTTTGGATTACTTTTAAAATAGCGATTATCTCAATTTACCCCCCTAAAACTCAAAATAGCACAAAACTCACATCAGTAGTAATTTTGGCACTTGCCATGAAGGTGTTAATTTTTTCAAATAGCTAATAATAATGATAACGAGCAATATAGTAAATTTGAACCAAATAGACTTTAAAAATTTAAAGTTTTTTTAAATCGCAATTTAAAAAAAAAAATTTACTCTAACTATCGGTGTCAGCTCCTCCTTTGCTTGCGAGCCCCACATCATCGTCAGCCTCTTATGTTACCTTTTACTAACAATTCAAATTATCCAAAGATGACTAAAACCATTAAAAATCGAAGTCTTAATGAAGGAAATTAGGACTAAAGTTGCAAACCTATGATAATCTTAGGGGAGTTTGTGCCATTTTGGATTGCACAAACAAAGTGACAACATCTAATATTTTCATAGGCTAAAAAATATAGGGTTATATGCAAGAATTCCATAAATTTGACATCTTCTTAGATTTGTAACCACCATAACATGAAAGTTGATAATTTTTTCATTTTATAACACCAAAATTATCAACTTGAACATTAGAGCCAGTAAAATTATATATACGGCAAAATAAAGCAATAATAACGTGGTTTGAGAACTTTTTCCATAATATTTATGATACATTCGAAATTATTCACATGCATTTTCCAAATCCAATTTCCGTAACATTTGCATGCAAGGCCCGCAAATCTTTCGCCTAATGTCCATTCGTTTTTCTTTTTCAGGTTAAAATACAAAAGAAGTACTGTCCTTGAAAAGCTTGTTCCTCCCAATTATTATAGCTTTCAACTAGCATGCCTGTTGTCTATCCCTCTAAGGAATTCAGATTTGTTTTTGTTTCTTTGTTAGTTTGCTCCAATTTGTATTTTCCAGCACACGCTAATTTTCTTTGTCCCTTAGGTATAAAAGATAAAAATCACATTATTTGACCGAGAGTAAATACCTTGATTTACTCAATAATTGCCATAATATACCAAATTGATATTTTTCCTGTTTGATTTTATTCCAAATAAAATCTCATGTTGACTATTGGGTCATGCACCATTATGGGCAACCTAAAAAATCCAACAATTAAATTTTTTTTTAAAGATAGAAAATCAATGTGTCTATACTTTTCTATTTCTTTTTTTATTTTTTCTAAGATGCTTGTATATATACAAAGTTGCTCAAACTATTTTTATTTGGTTACTCATCTTTCCTATCCTTTATGAGAATTTTAATTACCATACTTATCATTCAAAGCATTCAAGGATGGTTATAGTAATTACGTATTTAATATCTCAATAACCATATTGAATGCTTGACATGTGTAATTTCCACAATTAAAGTAATAGAACGATTAAATTTGCCAACCGACCAAAAATTAGTGGAGTAGATCTTGTGTTTGAAATTTGGGGGTAGAGGGAATTTTTGTAATTAATCATTAGATAAATGGAGAAGAGGGACTAAAACCTCCACTCAACTTTGTTAAAATGAGATTAAAAAAGAAACAAACAGAGAAAATAAAATCTAGCTTCAATTGCAAACCCAAAAAAACAAAAAAAAAAAAAAAAAAACCTTCACAAAAGGCAAACAAACTCAAACTAAAATTGGATTCATTTATGCATTTTGAAAACCTTTCACTATTGAACACAAAGTTTATGGGGACTTTTATTTTCCAGGTCAACAATTATGTTTCTTGACATATAATTGAGGTCCTACAATTCATTCCAAGATCTTAAAATCACAATCTTTGCTCCTCTATGGTCGAGTGTATAATCATCGAGTTTCTCTCATAACTTGTTGTTCCTAGTAATCAAAACCTCATCTCTAGGTGTATTTGAAGGTGATGTATAATTACTTTGATGCATGTTAGTACATTGTTTTCTTGATTTGATGGGCATGAACACTCATTTTATTTCCTTAATCTGATCGTATCATATAACGATTTATGTGTCTTTTTGGTATGATATTGTTCACTTTAAGTCTCAATCCGCATGGTTTTGCTCTTGGGTGTAAGCCAAAATGCCTCAGACTATTAGAAGGTGGTTTCTTTATTTATAAACTATCATATATATCTATCATCAAGTGATGTGTGACTGAATAGCTAATTCTTTTGCTTGTAGGGACCGATGACTATCACAGTCACCACTCCATTTAGGGCCCAATGTCCATATTGACCATACTTCCCGTTTGTATAATATTGTCCACTTTGCTTGGCTTGCACGGTTTTGCTCTTGGGCTTAACCTCAAAAGGTCTCGTATTATTAAGATGTAATCTCTTTATTTATGAATCATTACAAATATCTATTCTTAAGTGATGTAGGGCTGCATAGCTTACTTTTTTTTCTTGTAGGGAACATGAAGGCAATCTCATATTCCTATCAGCTTGGAACTCTCTAATAATATCTATCACACATCAAGCTCCCCTCTACATGTTATCAAAAATAAAAAGAAAATAATAAATTATGATTTCAAAGGATCCAAAGCACAAGCTCATAGGCAAAAGAACCGAAGATGAAGACAAAATTAGCTAATGTACTAACTCAACAATGAAAATAAAAACAAGTGGAAAGCTCATCGAGGAAAGATACGCAAAAACTATGCCTTTGAAAATTATAATTTTTATTATGGATGTTGAGGTCAAAATTTATACCCCATCTTTCACAGTACAAGTGTAAACTTGGATTATCAAAATATTAAGGATTAGTCCGTATACGACTCAAACAACATTATCAACTGATATGGAAGCTCGACTCTCCTAGATCGATAGACATCGACTTTTAGTTAGTCGACATCATATACATGACAACAAGAGGGTACAAACTCGCTAGAAGACAACTCAGATCAGCCTGCCAAACAGATCGACTTGAGGTCTATATAATATCGACCTAAGAGCCAGGGCAACTAAATAAATCGAGATGTCAGAGCATTATCAGGCTGGGCCTGAGTTAGAACGGGTAGCTTATCCCGGAATTTGTGAATGGCTGTCGTTTCTCTTGGATATACTTTTAGCAAGTGTCCCAACACGCCCCTCTAGGACTGTTGTTCGTGATGGGGGCTTTTCATGCCCCCGTTGTCAAACATCATTCTACTGCTGTTTAGGTTTATTCTTCCATGATCCTATCATGATGTCGATTTTGTTGACGGATAAAACTCGTCCCAAAAAAAAAAAAAAAGCCAGGATCGAATGACTGCATTGCAAGGTTAGTCAACCACAAGAAGAATAAAAAAATCCAAGTGTATGAAAAATAGAGTATTTATAGAGATTTGCTTTTCATCCTAAAGCTATATCCTCTTTGGAGCTGGGAGAATAAGAATGGTACACTGTAGTGGTTTCCAGGTGGCATGCAGGTCTATTTATACCCTTGTATTGGATAAGTATGTTGTTCAAAATTCAAAAAATGATTATTAAATCTGTTCACTTTTTAGCTATCAAGCTTAGTTTTTCAATAGATCAGTTAGCAAGCGGAGTTGTATGTTGAGCAGATCATTCACTATCGGGGGATTCTAAAATCGATTATCTCATATTGCAATGGTTATTTCACTTTTAAATTTTGAAAGAACATAAATCAAGCAATGGGTACAAAGCTTACGTTTAGCATAACTTTTCACCTTCAGACAGACGAACAATTTGAAAAGAACCATTCAAACTCTAAAATATATCCTACGAGCCTGCATGCAGGACTTCAAGGGTACGTGGGACAAGAAGCTTCCTCAAATTGAATATTAAATAGATCTCCTTACATAGCAATGCTTGTCCGTACCATTTTTCGATCTTCTCTGGCTGCATTGAAGAGGTTTAAATGTCAAATTTTACATAGGTGTCGGTACCGGCCTTATCTTAAGAAATCTTGGCGGTGCCGAAAAATAGACTTTTCGACACCCTATCAACAATTTTTTTAAAATTTTTTTATTAATAATAAGATTGTGGAGTTTGGTAAAGGATGAGGTGGTATTATAGGGTGACAACCTAGTGATTGGGATGTTATGGTCAACTATGATATAAGCTACTCTCATATCAACTACTCTCTTTCTTTCCCCTAGCCTTGCCGCCAACCTTCCCTTGATGCCATTAGCGGAGCCCCAGACCGCAAACCACCCCAGATTTGCCACCCAAGCCCCGAACCATGTCCCCCATGAGATATGTTCCTCATTTGACTTTTCTCTTCGCCCATTGCATTTCACCGGACCCGCCATCATGTTCGCCATATCTTCCGATGTCCAGCCGAGCTCCACCCAAAGCCGCCCCTACAGAATCATTTCACAAGGTAGATAGAGAGAGAGCGAGAAAGAGAGATGAGAGATTCTCTTATTTTTAAAATTTTAATTCTATAAGTTATTTTATATAAAAAATAATAATAATAAAGCGTACTCTCTCTATGCCCTTTTTTCTCTCAAATTTCTCATAAACTTGGGTTTTTATTTGTGTGGGATTTCTACTTGCGCTACTGTGGCTGGTGAAGGTGATTGACGGTTCAATGATCTCGGTGTGGATGGAGTCGGAGGGTTTTAATTGGAAGTTTCTCGACTAGATCTAATACAGCGAGTTTTAGTGGTTTGGGATTCAGTAGGGTCTTGATGATCTGATGGTTGGTATGGCGATCTCTTGCCTCAAATCGAGCTGATTGATTTCTTTTGAGTTGTGGCGTGCGGCTAAGTGGTTGTTCCACGTGGGATGTGAATTTTGCGGGCGATGTAATCTTATATTCATACTTTGTTTTTGTGTTTTAGTTTTAATTTTCTAACAAAGAAAGTAGTTCACCCACCTCCAGTTTGTATTTATGTGTGTGTTCCACTTGAGCTGTTTTTTAGCTATATATGTCTATGAGTTCTGCTAGTATTATAGCTATGCGGAGTTTGTTATAGTCTCTTGTACTGTGAGTGATTGTTTCTCAATCGATTGTAATATTCCATCTATTGTAGTTGTTTTTTAAAAGAGCTTTGTACATACTCGATTATAGGATTGCCGGGGAATTTGAGGAATTTTCCTTATCATCAGGTCTCAACTTATGTCCTCTTCACTAAGTTTTATCAGATTTTACTAATAGAATTGATCTTAGTCGAGGGTTATGTCTCTTGCATTACAAGGTTATTTTATCTTCGATATTGGTGTTTGTACCCAATTTTGATTTGAATCATATTTTCTCTTAAAAAATTTGTATAATTTAGTTTTTTTTTTTTTTATCTTATTTAACTTTTAAAATTTATAGGTTACCTAATTTCTTTAAACATTTTTTTAAAAAAATATTTGTGAAAGAAAAATAGGGTGTAAAGATGATTACCAGAACTAAGACGATATAATTAATACTCAAAATTATTAATTTTATTAATTAAAAACTTTAAGTTACTGTGCATAACCAAGCATAGCGAAATAACATTCTTAGAAATTTGAGAGATATTCATGTGTGTGGGTGGATGGGATGTCAAAGGGGTGGGAAGTCTTTACTAGGCATTTTCCCTTCGTCCATCCTTGTTCAATTCACATTGCCTCCCCTTAGGCTCGGCTTTAGTTTCGGTTGTTAAAACTTAGTTTGATAATGACAGGGTAGGCTTCCGGTAAACGACTAAGAGAAATTAGTATAAAAGACCTGTCTTTGCGTACCTAGGAAAGTGTTCTTACTTGTTGGGTTGAAACCTAGAAATGATGCTATCACCCTGAATCTTTTTAGCTTAAAAAAAAAAAAACCATAATGTAGAGTAATTTGGGTTCACAAAGGCCATATTACTATTTATTAATTTGCTAATGATATGATTTCAAATGATTACCGTGTACCCACCGTCCCTTAAAATGTTAAAAAAAAACCTTCCATACAAATCCATTCATTTATTATCCTAACAACTGTGGCCTGACATTAAGATGTATAGATTCAATTAAAGCAGTAAAAAAACAAAAGATTAATTATTAAAAAATCAAGAGTAATAAAGAACTTTTACAAACAAATAAAGTAATAAATAATAAAATCTTCAACACATTGTTAAAAAAAAAAAATCTGAGACTGAGACCAGAACACACCTAGAACATTCAATGCCCCACCTTTCCACTTTTCGACTAGCAATAATTGAACTGCAATATTCCAGTTGGCAAACCAAATGGAGGCTTTGACGATAAGCATTAGGAATAACGGTTTTTCTTTTTTCTTTTTTTTTTTTTGGGTAAAATTCATGATAAGAATCGTATTCTTACTGTATTAGTTTGTATGTATTATTATTTAAGTCATTTGATCGATTTTTTAATAATCTGATATGTAATTGGAAACAATTTTACATCTAATAATGTCACAATTTTTTAACATGAACACTTACAGATCAGATCATTGAATATTTAATTTATCGTTTAAAATAGCAGTATCTATCAACTAAGCGAAAAATTTTATTCCTGTTATAAAAAATAATTAGTTATTATTTAAACGAAAAAAGGAAAAGAAAGGAAAAATAAAATTCACAAAGCAATCAAACAAAACTATTTAGGTGAAAAACCATTAAGATTTACACATCCCAAAACCATTCTTACTATATGAGCACCAAAGTTACTGTATACCATTGTTAATTGGAGAAGGAAGTGAGAATAATTTCCTCTTAATTAATGGAATCCACCTATTTGTATGACATAATTTTGGTTAATATTATGGACCTCGAATCTAATTTTCCTAAATACCAGCTAACATGACGGTGGGTTGTCGCTTTTTTATTAATATAGAAGAAAAAAAATTTCAATGTAAATAAATACCATAACTTCTAATGGAATATATATATATATATATATTTATATTAATTCCAATGTTTGTTGGACGATCATGACGTACCTTTTAGATAAGTTGATTTGGATTTTTGAATGGAAACAAAAATAAAATAAGAAAAAAGTGGAATCTGAGTTAGATGCTACATGGTCAATTTGTCTTATATCTCACACACACACACTTACACGAGTATGAAAAACATTTATTATACATGTACAGCAACCCATGCCGCGAAAATTAAGAAAATCGCGTGAAACATTTTGTCATCATAGGTAATCCTTTTTCTTACGTAGGTTTTTTTTTTTTTTTTTTTTTGCCCCCTCAAAATCCATTCATTTTCCTTTATATTAATATATGTACACGATTGTGTTGGACGTCCCTTTCAAAAGTTTGGCCGGTTCACTCTTTTTCAAGGTTTTTTGGCCCACGTATAACGATCTTAGCCTAGCTGGGATTTTTTTAAATTTTATTTTAAAGAAAGATTATTAAATTTCATGCCACATGGTACATAAAAAAACATGTGCTTGGTTTACTTAAAACAAGTGAAAAAAAAAAAAGATGCAATTAAAAAAAAAAAATTTCCATGGTAGAGTATTTTGAAGGTTGAATCTAATAAAAATCAAATAAGTGTGCAAAATTGATATAAACTAATTGAAATGTAACGATCAAAGATAAATCTTATTAATAGTGTACCTATTTTTTGTATATTACGTTAGAATTCTCCTAAAAATATTGAGACAAATAGTAAAAAATAATAATAATAATAATTGCGTATTATTATTTTAGTTCAATTCAAGTTTTTCTAAAATAATTTCTGACTCCATCACTCTGTGTAGTCCAACATCTCATCTTGTAGTCGGTGTGACCTAAAATAATCTCATGTTGTATAGTAATTTGGGTTTGCTAAAAGCCATATTATTATTTATCAATTTGCCAATGATATGATTTCAAATGATTACTGTGTACAAATCCATTCATATATAATACTAAAAAATGTGGCATGACATTAAGATGTATAGATTCAATTAAAGCAGTAAAAAAAGATTAATTAATAAAAAATGAAAAGTAATAAAGAACTTTCACAAACAAATAAAATAATAAATAATAAAATCTTCAACACATTGCTAAAAAGAATCTGAGATTGAGACCACAGCACACCAAGACCATTCAATGCCCCACCTTTCCACTTTTTGACTTGCAATAATTGAACTGGGAAAAAGAAACTAAAACGTGCGCTTGGACATGAAATTCCATCAACAGGAATGGGCCCCGGATCAGTGACAAGAAGGGAAGCTTGGCTGGGGCTTCTTATGGTATCGGGACGGAGTCACCCGTTATTGAGTAGGGGCTTTGCTCTCAGTGAATATTTTTTTGCAACTTTATCTTTAAAATTTTTATAAAATAAATTATTATTGATAATTTTTATATAAGTTCCTTAAAAATTTTATCTTTTAATGCACGTCTAAGTAAAACAATAGGCTGATTCCATTACTTATTATGGAACTCTCGCATGCAATGGGATTGCGAAGTTTCATGGTGGTGGAAGTGGGGCTTGCAGTGGAGGGCTCTCCTTTCTCTAGGATTTTCGAAGTTCTTTTTTTTTTTTTTTTTTTAATAATTTATTTATATAACTTTGGTTAAGTTCTCTCTATATATGTGTTTTGCTTTTAAATTTTTCTTTTGTTCGATTAGCAGAATTTTACCACAATCCCAGAATAGTAAATCATGTGCACATGGAGTGTTTTGTTAAAATTTTAACGGCCATTGGCAATTGTGGTCCTTTAGTAACGCTTTCAAATGTTCAAGGAACATTTTGTCAAATAAAATTATAGTGGCTTTTCAAAAAAAAAAAAAAAAGTTTGGGGGGCCACGTTTTGTCACCTTTTGATATTACATAGAAGCCAAATCACTTACAAGTCTCAAATTAACATCATATATCATTGTCCAACTAACTCAAATGAGCGACTCTTAATCCATCCAATAAAGATTTGTGACTTCAAAGAGACTACCATCTTACAGGGCGTATTAAGAATAAAAAACAAATTAAAGTCTCACATTGTAAAAATATAATAACAGTAATAGACATATAAGGGTATTAAACTAATATATTTAATAAGTTGATCTTTTAAGATTGAAACTCAACGTGATATTGTCCAAGTTGAGTTTCAATCGTTTCAAGCACATATGAAATTAATGAAAAAAATAAAACAGGAAAGGTTATTTGAGATATTTGCTTGCAAATCCGCAAAGGACATGAGTGAAAGGGTACAATGATTGAAGAAGTGGTAGTTTAGTACAACAGAGACTTAATTAATATTACATTAATATTCAATGAAAACTCAAAATATTCGTTTAACTATTGAAAAATATTGATGATGAACTAATGATGGAGGCTCATAAAATTGACGATAATCCACTTGTGCCTGTTGCGCCGGTGAACATCGCCGTCGCAGTGGCTCGCTATGCAGAGGTTGTGACGGCATTGTCGACACAGTTCCCGTTTTCATCGAACAAGACTGCAGCTGTATGGTCTTGCTCACTTTCGACGCATGTCCATCCACGTTGAAGCTGACGGCACTTTAAGGATACAGAATCTCTTGCATTACGAAGCTCGGCGACGCAGATCGCGCAGAAGAATGCGAAGTCTGCTCGACAGAACACGATCGCCTCTTTCGATTGGCATAGCTCGCACGACTTCAACTCTTCCTTGCTCAACTCTTGGCTTTCAGTTCCCATTGCTTGTTAAAAATCCCTTTTTTTTTTTTTTTTTTTTTTCTTTTATGTAATTTTTTTCCTTCTGAATTCTTGATATAAAATATTTGCAGCCTTGTCCATGGCCAATATATAGAGTACAAGCTGCTAGGAGGAAACTTTCTTTAATGTTAAAAACCAGAAAGAAATGAAATTGGAAAGAACATGGTACCGATTTTTAAAAGTATATTTTGTAAATATTGTAAATGAAAATAAAATAAAATGAAAGTGTTAAAATTTAAAGGACCGGACATTCAACATCTGTCCTTCTCAAAGTATCTAGAAACAAAGGGAGTTCAGTTTTTTCCTAGGTCAGATTAGGAATTTTAAATTTATTTATATTTATTTTAATTTAGGAAATAATTTAGATAATTTGTTAGTATTAGATAATTTATTCGATTTTGTATATTATATTGCTTTTTATTAATGAATTTTCTTCCTTTTAAACCAGGTATGTAGCCCATGTTTGGTAAATGAGTTTAACTCAAACTCAACTCAAATTTTTCATCTCAATTTTTGTCTTCTTCTGAACAGTCAACAAATTTTATAACTATTTTTTAAAAAGTCAACTCAACTCAAATTTAAAAATTTTATTTCATTTTCATCTCAAACTCAATTTAAATACCAAATGAACCTGTAATCCAGGGAGAACCCTTTGATTTGATTCAAAGGGTTAGCCTGGATTACACGAAGTTTTATTTATTCCTAGTCTGTTGGATCATCTTCTTTATGTCAAACACGTCTCTTCTCTAATTAGTAGTATTTTTCTTATTTAGTTGGGAAAAAAAAGTAACACGTACAAAATAACATGAATTTATGGCAATAATTTTTATGCATAAAAAAAATGTGTCGCCCGAATACACACACATATATAATATCTGTATATATAGCATTACTTAAACTTTAGGATTAATTGACTAAAAAAAAATATTAATTTTATAACTGCTCCTTAAATTATACACCCTTTTTGGTTTTGCCCCCAAAATTTTCAAAAATGTTCAAAATACCTCATGTTATTACAAAATCTCTAAAAATGCCCTTTTTGTCTGCTTCCGCCTATAAAATTAAGTTGTTTAATCTCATTAATACCCCTGAACTATATACCCTTTGCCACTTGATGTGGAAAAACTGTTCAAAATGCCCCTTGTTATCTATAAAACTGGTCAAAATGTTCAGTCCACCTAAAAAATTAATGTTTTTGCTTATGTGGCACATCATCAAAAGTCAATGAAAGATATTATAAAATAAAATCTAAATAATTAAATTAAAATATGAAAAGTAAAAATATTGATGAAAACCTAAAATTAATAGAGTGAGCTCGGCGAGCTGGTAGTCGCTGTGGGTGGGATATCGATGAGGGCGGTGAACCTGCTGTAGAAGGTGCGTTTGAAGTGTTGACTAGACGGGCTTCGGCTACTTGAGTTTCTTAACTTGTAGTTAGGATAGATCAATGGTCAAAATTAACGATTATTTTGATGGATGGCTGAGATTAGTTATTTTACAACAAAGTTTATTAAATAAAGGTATTTGTATTCATTTATATAGGTTCCGTATAAAACAAGGGGCATTTTGAACAATTTTACAAAATCAAGGGGAAAAGGGTTTATAATTTAGGGGTATTTTTGAATTAATCCTAACCTTGAATGACATGCCACATCAGTAGAACAATTAGTTTTTCTAAGCAGAAGTAGATGGAAGGGAGAATTTTGACCGGTTTTGGCATATAATAGGGGGCATTTTGATTGATTTGAAAAAATCAGGAGCAAAATCAAAAAGGGTGTATAGTTTAGGGGTACTTATGAAATAAATCCTAATCTTTACCTAAAAGACATTATGAAATTTAAATTTCTTATTGTTAATTAGTTTTAAGGGAAACGATTGATTTCATAACGTCAGTGAGTATTTTTCTCGTTTATTCCTTTTCTCTCTCAAGGAGAGATGAATGTCACTCTTTGAGAAATTCATATATGGAGTTACTATTTTGTGAACCCCAGCATCCTCATCTCGTTTCGATTTGGCTTTTTTGCACTAGTGTCCCCAAAATTGCCATATCTTGGCAGATGTACCCCTTAAAAAAAATCTGCCAATTAACCCGGCCCCTTGAAAATAAAAATGTACGGGTGAAGACATCTCAACTAATATTATTGCTAATTTTTTAGGCGAATTTGATATACAATTTGCCCACGGCTTGCCAATTAAAAGAAGGAGTGGTTATTTTTATCTTTTTAACCCAAATTTGTTGAAAATTGTAACTTTCATGTAACGTGCACATGATTAGATTAATTTTGTGTCGAAAAATTTTCGATCAAAATTACAAAAAATGGCTGCTCATACCATTAATTAGGGAATATTGTGCATTTCACATGTTGATTTCTACAACAGGAAGCTAATATGTATAGAGAGATATATATGCATATAAAGTCTCATATCTGGTACTATATGATATATGATATGTGAATTTTAGTTGTTGTGAATGTGAACTTCAGTTACTAAGAATTTGAATTCAAATAGAAGAAAATGTTGCTAAAATGAATGTGAATTTTCCTCATTTTATTTCTTTTTTTTTTTTTTTTTTGCGTAAATTCACATTACCAGTAACTGATGAAGTTTACATTTGTTGGATACTATCCGATACTGATATAAGACCAATCATATATACATCATTGTTATCAATAAAGAGTCTTTCATTACATAGTTTCAAATTAATTCAAAGGACTAATATCGGTAAATTTTTTTGGCACGTTTCCTGTTAACGAAAATTTCGAAAAAGGGCCCGGTGCAAACAATCCTTTTCGATAATATATACAAATCAGAAATACCGTCTCAAAATATCTCGTCTCTTCACTTACTGTAAAAAGACAAAACAGGTTCTTACTTTCTTCAGAAAAAAAAAAAAAAAAAAAGGTTCAAACATCATATGGACTAGACAAGTCTAGTTGGACATCACTACACGTCTTTTTTTTTTTTTAAATAAATATTTAATAAATATTTTTCTATTTTAACATACTTTCTTAAGACTAGCAAAAATATAAGGCTTTAACATAGGCATGTCACATGTGAAGTTGTGAACTAGTGTCCATTTTGTGACCATTAAGGTTACACCTCGTAGTCTGTTTATTATTGCCTTGCGTTTTGGTCCCCCTCTTATGGCATGTACAAAATTTAATGCTGGATCAGAACCGGACAAGGGAAGCTTTCACATCAATTTTTTATTTTTTGTACTGAATCTAATCCCAATTTGTGAATACTAATTTATAGGATAGTGAGTCATCGTATTTCTAAAGGTAAATTTCAAAACTTCCTTCTAAATTTTAGACCTTGTAATGATTTGTCCCTCAAATTTTAAAATATATCATGCATTTCCCCTCAACTTTGAAATGTTAACAAATTTCCCCCCTCTGTTAGATTTTGGATGGAAACTGCTACGTTTCACACAATTAACCAAAAAAAAAAAAAAGGATAGTTTTGTATAAACGCTTAAATTTATTACCAAATATTTAACCCTTTTCTTGCTGGCTTTATTTATTTATTATTATTATTTTTTTAAGAATGCTATTGCAAGTCCACAACCATCCAAAATTTGTTGATAGAGAGTGTAAATTTGTTAGTGTTTCAAAGTTAAAGAGGAACAGATGTTACTATTTAAAATTAAGGGACCTAATCGTTACAAGGTCCAAAGTGTGAGGGGAAATTTTGAAAATTTTCCAATTTTTAATGGTTGATGTCTATTAGTTATTCGCAAATATTCAACACGCAACGCAATTTCATATATACTAAGTAGGATAGGAGTTTGTTAGTTTTAAGTTTGATCTATATTAATTCAACATTGTACGAATAATTTCTTGATTATTAATTTCTCTTGGTACAAGTGAAAACTTTTTTATTTCGATTATGCTATCTAAAATTACTTATGTCATTTAAATGGGAATTTGAGTTTGCTTGAATTTGCAACTGCATTCAGAAAATATTTGACAATCGAGCTACCTAAGTACCCCGTTGAGAGATCAAGCCCCCTTGTCGTTGTTAGGAACTTTTGGATTTGAGGAACTCCAAGGTGTATGACCATGCATGGAATTTTGAGAAGATTTCCAGGTGGCAGACCTATGCTGGAAATTTACGAATATGAGGTAAATGACTTCTTTTAAAAATTTGTGGACAAATTATTATTATTATTAATATATATATATATATTTTTCGATTCGGGATTTGCGGAATTTCTCTAGGTAAATAACCCATATTAGGAACTGGGATGTGTGATTGCACCAAGCCTTTGCCAAAGTTGCCTACGTATTCTTACAAGAGGAATCAAGTCAAAGCTTTGTTCGAACTTTATAAAAATTTCAGATTTGGTAAAGTTTGAGTACATTTCGAGGTAAATGATCCTTACGAGTTTTTGGGCCAAATTTTCCTTTTAATTTGGATTTGGAAGATTTTGAGATGAATGACCTTATTTGATCATTGAGAATTTGATCTCATTTGTTTTGAATTTTGAACCACACCTAGTTTAATGTGTTAGGCTACCTAAGTATACTTTTGAGGAATCACGTCGATGTAGTTTATTAGATTTGAGTTTTGAGTTTTGAGTTTTGAGTTTTGTGTTCTGATAATTTCCTGTGTATAACTTTATGAGGACCGAAAATAACCTTTGGAATTTGAAATTTATGACTTTTCTAACTACGTTACCTCCTTATTCGGGGTGATATCAAGTAATCGTAATTCTTAAATTTCATAAGTTTGATTTTTGTTTTAGATTGTTATTTTTCCCTCTTTGAAATTTTAGAGAGAATTTGATTTACAAGTCAAAGATTTGAAACCATATCCGGATTTGGAAACCATATCCGAGATCAGATCCAGTGTGTGGGTGCTCTCGAATTTGGTCTCACTTTGTGGATTGATTGGGTATGGGTGAATCCGAAATAAAATTTTGGACCAAATTCGTGGTTTTGGTGGGTTGCCAATTATTTCTTTTTCTTTTCTTTTTTTTTTTTTTTTTTTTTTTTTTTTTTTTTCCATTTTCCTATAAGGGTAGTTAGGTGGCCATTGAAAGTGTTCTAGGGATTCAATCTGATCTGATTTTGGAATTTGTTTTTGGAATGATGAATTTTGCTATCATGTTTTTTGTTTTCATTTTTTGTAAATAATTTCTTTTTGAATTTTTTTTGCTATAATTTAATTTGTAATCTGATTTCTTACCATGGTTTTGCTAGTTAAGTTGATGGAGTCATTAATTATTCTGGTGGATTACCAAAATCAATATGATATAATATAATCAACAATTTAGTAGAATTTTAAAAGTATCTGGTGTAATATTAATAGTTCAACAGAATATAAATAATAATATCATAAATTATCAAAAGAAATTTATCAGATCACTCTCTGATGACCCGAGCCGACGGTGGGCGGCCATTTTGTATTAAAAATATAAAAATAATATGGTAGACTACAAAAAGCAATCTACCAGGACACTCTTCAGCTACCAGAGACCGACACCAATGACTGGAGAATATCGGTGGCCCATGTTGGTGTCAATGACATTTGAACGGTGAATACCTTTTTAGACAAAGGGATAATTTTGAAAAGACATAGTACGCTGTACTTCTCTTATTCGAGGTCAAAATCATGAATCCACTGTAGATGGAGTATGAATTTTGAGGTGTGCTCTTTGCGGAGCAATCCTCTAAATCGGCCCCGCAGAAAGACTAAAGGCCTAATTCAATTTTGGCCTAAAAGATGCTATTTCCCTCCTTCACCCTTTAGATATGGACCAAATCCATTTTTAGCATACGGTTTACATCCCATTCTTTTTTTATATGTTGAGTTAAAATAATTAAAACTCCATTTTTAATGTTCAAAACTTACTACATCTTTATTACTTTTTAACATAGAGAATTTATACTAACCGATGGTATGTCCTAACACTTTAAACTTTTTTTTTTTTTTTTTTCATTCTAAGCATTTAGTAACCAATGGTGTTGATTTTTCTTCTAAAGATAAATTGACAATTGGCATCTTAGAAATATTTTATTTTATTTTATTTTTTAGAGGTTTATTAACCAATTAGAATAGAATCTCTAAAGTTTTAAACATTTTTTTTTTAGAGAAGGAGATTTCTAACACAAATGTAGAATCCCCAAACTTGCTTTGACCTTGACGGTAAAATGAATCAAAGTACAATAAAGTCAAGGCTGAAAAAGGAAAATTGACACGGTGATGTTTACCTTTTCCCTCACTTGCTGACGTACAATTTATTTATTTACTTTTTCTCTTCTCTCTCTTTTGTTGTTTTTCCTTTTAATAATTGACGAGCTTGCGATTAGTCATCCACAAACTAACATAACTTTCGATATCACTACAGGAAAGAGGGGCTCGTCGCTAAAAATAGGCATGTCTTCGTTGATAAATTTATCACGACAATATGTCATCGCTAAATATTTGTCTCTGTTAGTTTATTACTAAATAATTTTTAGCAACGATTTTTTTAGCAATGATTATCATTGTGCAAAATGAAAAATGGTTGATGTCGAAAAGTTATCGAGATAATCCTAATACTAATTGAGGTGACAATCAATTTAGCGGCAGCTTAAACTTTTTGTTGTCACTGTTCTGTGCCTTTTTAAAGATGAGTTTGTCATCACTAGGTTATTTTTAAAATAAATTATTTTATTATTTTGCTTTTGTGTTTTCTTGTTAAACTAATATTACGGTTGTTTTACCAATCAATTTAAATATATTGATTTAATAATTAGTTTTTAACAATTTATTTGAAAATTTAATGAATAAAGACATTGATAACATATTAAAAATTCAAGGAACAAAATAGTACTAAACAATTTCAATTCCAACTTTATATATCTATTTACATGATATATCATGTGGCCTTATATCTCATCTGCCACTTCTCTTTTAATTATCAAATTATTTTGTTAACAGGCCATCGAACAATTACTTTTCTCTCGTGTACTCTTTCATACTCACTCAATTTTCCCTCTCTCCCCTCGTCTTTGTGGTCACCCTCCTCCTCCAAGACCTTTCTAGAGCTTCCACCATAAAACTTGCAAAGAAAAAAAAAAAAAAAAAGGCGAGAGGGAAAATTGATAAGAGAGAAATTAAATAAAAAGGAGAAGGTGCATATTGGCAACATACTTTGATAAATAAAAGGTGGCATGTTAGATAGAATGCTATCGTATACATGTCATGTAGGTTGGTTTACAATTTTTTTTTTCTTTTTTTTAGTATGTGATATGTCATGTGAGTAGAAAGGTGTTTCACAAGGTCTATTTTAGAATCTAATGAGTCTAGTATCCGTGTGTTACACAGGAGAGGAAAATAAATAGATAAATAAATAATAAAATTAAATAACATTTAATAATGACAGTTGCTTATGATAAATAATATAATTACAATAAGTTTCCAAAAATATAAACAAAAAAAAAAGGTCTTTAATAGTTATCTTTGCATTCCCATTCCAAACCATCATCACCGTAAGCTAGAAAAACAAATTAACATACATCAAAAAGCAAAAAACAAAATATATAAATCTAGGGAAAAAAAAGCTAGAAATAACTTATAAAAATCAAAAACAAAAGAAAAGAAAGCAGACCATACATATATTTTGCTCCATCTATTTTGTCTTTAATTTTTTTTTCCAGGATCTCTCTCAATCATAAAAATGTAAACTAATAATAATAATAATATAAGAAAAATTTTCTCCGATGATGCAGAGATAAAGATAGAGAAATAAAAATGATCACGATAATTAAAAATAAAATAGAAAAAAAAAACAAAAGGAGAAAAAAACTCAACAAGGGAAAAAAAGATTGGAGAAAAACAACAAAACCAAAAACAGATTCTATTATTTTTTTTATTTACTATTTTTTACACAAAAAAAAAAGAAATAAATTTCAGTTAGATTATATATATATATGCAAACACAAAAATTAACTATAAATCTTTTAAAAAAAAAAAAAAAACCCAACAAATGAAAAAGCCAAAAAAAAATCCAAGCACAAATCGAAAAAAGAGAATAAAAAAAATTGAAAATCGAAATGTGGAAACAAAAATCATTAAAAATTATAAAATAACAAAAATATGAAGAAAAGATGAATAAAAAACTAAACTTTAAAATTTAAATCTTAGAAAGCATAAAAAAAAAAGAAAAAAAAAGGAAAAAAACTAAAAAGGGGAAAAAAGATTAAAGAAAAACAACAAAATCAAAAATAGATTCTGTTATTTTTTTGTTTATTATTTTTTACAAAAAAAAATAATAAATAAATTTCAGTTAGATTATATACATACAAACGTTGCACTTTAACATATCTTCAATTGACAAAATCAAAAATGCACATTAAAAGGATAGCAATGTCTAGTTATTGTAGCTATCAAAAAAAGCAACTATAAAGGAAGGGTAAAATCATCGATAAATAATTTTAGAGGACAAAGTTGTCCTAACACAGTAGAAAGCTGTAAAAGTAACTAAAGTCCAAGGGCAAAATTGCCAATTGAAAAAAAAAGGAAGAAAAAGGCAAAACCGAAATAATACTTTAGTAAAGGAAAAAAGCAACTACAAACGAAGAGTAAAATCATCCATTAATAATTTTAGAAGGATAAAGTTGTCCCAACACTGTATCAAACAGTAAAAATAACTAAAACTCAAGGGCAAAATTGTCAATTGACTAAAAAAAGAAAGGGTAAAACTGGCATAACACTGTAACGAAGAAAAAATAATTAGTGATGAAGTGTACAAAAAGTCATTGCACTGTAGGAAAAAGTAAAAGTACTGTACATTACTGTAACAAAAATTACTGTACATTACTGTAGCTAAAGCAACATGGAAATTAAAAAAAAAAAAAGAAAGAAGAAGAAGCAAAAGACACTGTTCAGTACTGTAGAAAGAACAGTAAAATCCCCATTTCCTTTAGTATAATAGTATAATTTTTAAAAGTTTAGTTTTAATTATTTCTTTCGACATCAAATTCTGCATGTTCTTAACTATATCAGTTGGTTCTTCAGTAGTTTTTCTTTTGACATTTATATAATTTTTCCTATTATTTTTTTATTAATATAAATGAAGCTTAGCATGAGATGAGATTACTACTAGTGTCAACTTAGTTGTGATATGTTAGTTTTTTCCGATGCTAATTGTTCTTTCTCACTATTTATATATAAAAAAGTGATATGTCATGTAGATGGGTGTAATAAAAATAAAAAATAAAAAATAACTTCTAAGAGTTGGTGTTCCTGACATTCATTTGAGGGACGTGAATACTTTGATTGTGGGAGTTTATTCTCTACCACCAGCCGTAAAAACCATAAAATAATTTGAGGCGTTTTTCAAAAAAATTGCTCTGAATTGACGAAACACAGAGTAAACATAATAATAACTTCAAGGACTCTGAGACTCAAAATTAGTCAAGAGGACTACAAATAGAGGAATCACTCACATACATAGTCTCTGTCCAATCTTTCGCAATCTCTCTTTTCGTTCGAGTTTCAAAAAGATAGAACCACATATGTGTGGTTAGTATTAACAAAATTGAAATAAAAAGCAAAAGAAAAAGTAATGGCTATTATCAATACTAAACATTACCATCAACAGAAGGTGGACCCCGTCAGTAAGTCGTATGTCGTGATACTCGCTTTTTAGCTCGACACTATCATTGCTCTTCAGCATATAAATCAAATGACTAAACAAGATTTATTGCTGCATATGTGTGGAAAATATATCAACAGCACAACTACTTAATTAGTAAAACTAGATGAGTCAAATATGAAAGGGATATGTAAATAAAGGACCTTTTCCTAATTTTTTTTAAAAATAAATGCTTCCTGTTTTCTTTAATTAGGAAAATAGATTATGATTAATTTTTCTAAATAAGAGTCCAAAAAATGCCTACCTTCCCAATTTTTCCAATAAAGAAAGTCGGTCACACGTGATAATATGATGACTCGTAGGATTAATGATAAAGTTAGGTAGAGAGGTTTAACGTCATAAACACGGAATCTTAATGACAAATAAAATTTATTATTTTGGTAGACAAAAAACTAGTATGGTTATTAAAAAGAAATGAATTAACAATAAAATAAATACTACGGATATCAACATTAATCTCTATTTTTTTAATTAATTTTGAGTTGTTATTTTTTATTGTTATAGATTGTCATATCAATAAGAACAAGTGATAATTGTATTTCCTCAAAAAAAAAAAAAATAAATTTGACAATTCAAAAGTTGAAATTAAAATTGATATTCCTTGGATATATCACTCAAGAAAAAAAAAAGGAAAAGCAAAATGATAAAATATAATTAGTCTCCATCGATCTGTAAACCGAACCACCCAAAAATGATGGTGACTAAATTTGCATTATGTTTTAGTAATCGACGGACCGAGGGCATTGTTTTTAGAAGAAAGAAGATCAAATATCCATCGAAGATATGTTTGGATTAATTCATCTGTGAGTGTCTTGACAAAGAGGAGATACATAACCATCGATTGAGTTTTTTGCATACACATCTTAGTGAGTCTAGTCAGTGCCTCTTTGCCGATTTTGGGTGCATTTGTTTGCCATTTTCAACTCAAAATTTTCATACAAATTTTTATCCTTTTATGAAAATAAAAAATTAGAACTAAATTTTAAAAAGTCCACCAATTCTAACGTAAAAATTTCATCTCCAGTCGACAAACCAAACAGAGGCTTTGACAGTAAGCACTAGGAATAACAGTTTTTTTTATTTTTATTTTTTTTGGGGTAAAATTCATGATAAGAATTGCATTCTTACCATATTAGTATGTATGTATTATTATTCAAGTTGTTAGGTTGATTTTTTAGTAGTCTGATACGTAATTGGAAACATTTTTTACATCTAATCATGTTACAATTTTTTAACATGTATACTTACAGATCAAATCGTTGAATATTTAATATATCGTTTAACATAGCAGTATCTATTAGCTAAGTGAAAATATTATTCCTATTATAAAAATTTTTAATTATTATATAAACGAAAAAAGGAAAAGAAAGGAAAAAGAAAATCCACAAAGTAATCAAACAAAACTATTTAGGTGAAAAGCCATTAAGATTTACTCATCCCAAAGCCCTTCTTACTGTATGAGCACTAAAGTTATTGTATATACCGTTGTTAATTGGAGAAGGAACTGAGAATAATTTCCTCTTAATGGAACACTATCATCCACCTATTTGTATGACATTATTTTGGTTAATATTATGGACCTGGAATCTAATCTTCTTATATACCAACTAACACGATAGTGGGTTGCCGTTTTTTTTATTAATATACAATAAAAAAAATTTCAATGTAAATAAATATCATAACTTATAATGGAAATATATATATATATATGTATGTATTAATTCCAATGTTTGTTGGACGATCATGACGTACACTATCTTGTTAGATAAGTTGATTTGGATTTTTGATATGGAAACAAAATAAAATAAGAAAACAAGTGGAATTTGAGTTAAGTGCTATTTTGTCTTATTATATATATTATATGTATATATATTTACACGAGCATGTAAAACATGAATCATACATGTACGACAACCCATGCTGCGAAAATAAAGAAAATCGTGTTAGACATGTCATCACAGGTTTTTAGTACGTAGTATTTTTCCTTTTTTGCGACCTCATTATCCAATCATTGTCCTTCAGATTAATATACGTACACGATTGTCTTGGGCGTCCCTTTCACAAGTTTGGCCGTTTCACCCTTTTGAAGGATTTTTGGACCGCCCACGTAAAACGATCTTAGCCTAGCTGGGATTTTTTTTTAAAAAAATTTTTGTTTTAAAGAGAGATTATTAAATTTCATGCCACATAGGACATAAAAAAAAAAAACATGTGCTTGGTTTACTTAAAACGAGTGAAAAAAAAGATGCAATTAAAAAAAAATTCCATGGTAAAGTATTTTGAAGGTTGGATTTAATAAAAATCATATCAAAATAAATAGGTCTGCAAAACTGATATAAACTAATTAAAATTTAATTATCAAATATAAAATCTTACTAGTAGTGTACTTACTTTCTATATATTACAATAGAATTCTCCAAAAAAATATAGAGACAAATAGTTAAAAAATAATAATAATCGCACTATTATTTTAGTTCAATTCAAGTTTTTCTAAAATAATTTTTGATGTGATTAAAAAAAATCTCATGTCCAACATCTCGTCCAACATCTTATCTTGTAGTCGATGTGACCTAAAATAATCTCCATCACTCCATATGATCCAACATCTCCTCTTGTAGTAGATGTGACCTAAAATAATCTCATGTCCAATATCATCGGTGGTTCAAAATTTTCGTAGGTTTGCTCCATAAAAATTAACCTTATCAACAGCCTATGGGATACTTAGAGGCTAAAAAAAAACCCCTAATTGGGATATCTTAAATTTCTTTGGTGCTATTTCTCTTGTAGTATGAATCAATTTTCCACTTTTATATCTACCCAGTGGGCATGAAAGAGAACCCATAATCTCTCCTCCGCATTCACTATAGCCTGTTAGGGAGGAACTTCTCATTCTATAAATAATAATAGTAATAATAATAAGATAAAAAAAAAAGAAGTCCAACCCAATCAACATCTCTACCGCTGGCAATTAAAATGATAGTTTGAACCGATTTTAGCGGTCTAACTTTTCCGTTTAATAAAGTTAAGATAAGATAATTACATTAGTTTAGTTTTATTTTTTATTTTTTCATTTTTCTTTTGCTAAAAGACAAAAGTACATCAACCACAACGTCGTCGTCTATTTACCATATTTCTCTTTGAATCAACGTCAGTCTTGATTCCCCGGCGGCTACTGTGGCCGAAATGGCTTTTTCTCACAATCACAGTTCACCCATCACCTCAAAAAAAAAATCTATATATACATACATATATATATATATAAATTGACGGTTATAATATTTTATTTAAAGTCTTGTAATATAACTAATTAATTTATATATAACTTTATGTAAAATTATTTATGATATGATATTATCCAAAATTATTAATGTAAAGGACATGTATCATTGATTATGTTAAAGTTAATCGATTGTCAAATTAATGTTAAAAAAAAGATTACGAGCGTCATTTTGTAAATGTGCCGCATATGACACTAGCTATAAGTAAAAATATATAAACATATTTTTCATCCCTCAAAATAAATAAGTAAAAAAATAAAGAACGTTGAACACATGTCCTTTTGAGGAAGTTTCCAAACCTCAAGATGTAAAGCCAGAGTCTAATTTCCTATAAATTCTAGTGTTCATTTTGAGCTCTACAATCATTACGAAGCTCATCTTCCTTAGTACCTAGCTAGTACATATCTTCACATTACTCCACTTGATCATATTTTACTTAGAAAAGGTCAAGTAGTACTCAAAAAATGTCTTCATTTCTCAGAACTAGCTTCATCCCATCTCTCCATTCTCAAAATGGACAAGCTTCTCTAGCCCTTCCGACTAATGTTCTCGCTAAGAACGACCTAAAGAAGGTGATTTTGAATATATATATATATATATATATATATATATATATTAGCTGTTTTCTCTCATCATTAAAAAAAAAAAAAAAATGCTAAGCACATTTTTTTTCTTCTTTCAGTTTGTTGGGAATGTTTCTGCTCTACCCAAGAACACGGATGGTGGTCACACGATGGCTTGGCAGGTGAACCAGGGACAGAACGGAAGAAGCTCCTCGATTTCTCGGGCGAAAAGCCTTCTACTCCGATTCTTGACACCATTAACTACCCGGTTCACATGAAGAATCTTTCTTCGGAGGTAAACAAAATTTTGAAATAGTACTTGATTATGTGTCGGAAAAGAAAAAGGAAGCTTTAAATGTAAATTTAAGGTTCTTCTTCCATAATGTTTTATGTGAATTTTTCCAGGAACTTGGGAGTTTAGTCGACGAGCTTCGCGAAGAGATTGTTTACTCGGTGTCGAAGACCGGTGGGCACCTCAGCTCAAGCTTGGGTGTGGCTGAGCTCACGGTGGCGCTACACCATGTGTTCAACACTCCTGAGGATAAGATCATTTGGGACGTCGGTCACCAGGTATAAGAACAGACGTACTACTTTTTTTTTTTTTTTTTTTTCAAAATTTTTTTTTTTAGTTTATCAATAGTATGATCTTGAGTTTTAAGGATAAGATTTTTATCTTCTAAAAAGTAATCCGAAACAAACATTCCCAATTCTGATCCGTTGTAGAAACCATTATCACTATAGTATTAATCTGTTCTATATTGGTTTTAAAAAAAAAAAACAGAGGAGAAAATTTACCTAATTAATCATCTTTTTTCATCCATTGATTAACATGACACATTTTTCTTATTCTTAACAAGATAACGTAAATTTTAGTTAATTTTAATTTAATTTTATTCAAGTTAATCTAATGTTAATTTTTGTGTCATATTGATATAATAATTTTTAACTTTGTGTCATTCAAGTGCTTTCCTCTTAAAAAAAATGTCATATTGTTTAAAAAAAAAAAAAGTCACATGTTTAGTGACACATGAAAGTAGTGTTTATACGATTGTTCACATATGTATACTAAAATCTATCTGTCTCGTGAAATTATACACGAATGAAAAATATTTATGTACATGTATTAGTGGCAGCTCAAGGTACTTAAAAAAAATATATATATATATATATATATATATATAGAGGAACACTAGGTACACTGGTCCCGGCATTTCGCATGTGATGATTGAAAACGACAGGCGCCAACAAAATCTACAGTGATAGTATTTATCTTGTATGCCCCACATTAGAATTGAAAAATTCTTTCTTTTTTCCCGTTCCATTTCAATTGGCTAAGAAAAATGTGGAAAAAAAAAAAGGTTTAGAAATATTTAATAAAATCTTATCAATTGGTCTAGATACATCTTAGTGAAAATATGACGTGTCACGTAAACACAAAGGTAGAACCACTTTAGGCTTGGTGTACCCAAAGTTTTTACAAATTCTCTCTTAGTTTTCCCCCTAAAATTTGTACAACTTTCGATTCTATCTTGATATTTTTACTTTTATAAAATTTTTGGTTTCAAGTTTCCTTTCAATTCATTCACACCCCTTTAAAAAAAAAAAAAAAAAAAAAATCTAGCTCCATCATTCTACAAGACACTCTCACAATACCTACACATAATATGCATTATATTTGTTTGATACCCATTATGAACTTTGGCCGGAGGCGGACGTGGTTGGGGGCAAATGGGGGCTGAATTTCTCTTTAATTTTACCCTAAAAATTTTATGAGTTTTCTACTTTGCCCATTTTAAAGACTAAAATCCCCATATAATTCCATTGAAAATTAAAAAAATCTTTATATTGTCCCCACTAAAACTTTATTCTTTAATTTTAGATGTTGATGTTATATAGTTTATGCTTTATTAAAATTTTTATCCGACTCCGCCACTGATTGGCTAAAATATTTTGCAGGCCTATGGCCACAAGATTTTAACGGGTAGGAGGTCAAGAATGCATACAATTCGACAAACTTTTGGGCTTGCTGGCTTCCCAAAGAGAGAAGAGAGTGTCCATGACTCCTTTGGAGTTGGCCACAGTTCCACTAGCATTTCTGCTGGTCTAGGTAAATTTTTCTTCTTCTTTTTCTTTTTTCTAAAACCTTTTTTTTTTTCATTCTTTTTAATTCATGAAAGTACTTAAGCATAAATTTGTGATTTCTAAAGGATTTGGTTTTTGCTATTATTATAGTTGTGTTTTTTTTGACATAAGACTCGAGTTTCTTTTAACTCTTAACCACCCCCACAAGATGGCTCTTTTTGGAGTCATAAATTTTGCACTGGAAAAATCGGGCCATTCTTTGAATTTGTTAGACTTTGATTCCATGTAAAGATTAGAGAGAAGAAGAGAAATTTCAGATTTTTAAGAGATTAGACTTTTATATTAAAAGATCGAGATGTTAACTAAAATAACTCACTATCCTCACATGTTTATTATTATTGTTGCATTTTTACGAAATCGGACTCGGGTTTCGTTTTACACTAAAGAGGGGCTATAAATTTCGTCATTGACATGTCCCACTATAGTTGTAGAAAGACTAACTATTCTGAAAGTACTGGTCCTAACCACAACTTTGTTTTTTTGGACTCATAAAAATTAAACTTTATGTTAGGGATATTTTTTCATCACTAATTGACATAACAAGGGCAACAAAACAATTTGCAGGAATGGCAGTAGCCAGGGACCTGCAAGGGAAAGAAAACCACGTAATTGCGGTAATGGGAGATGGAGCCATGACCGGAGGCCAGGCATACGAGGCAATGAACAATGCCGGTTATCTCGGCACGAATCTCATCATCATCTTAAACGACAACAAGCAGGTGTCGCTTCCCACCGCCACCGTCGACGGCCCTGCCCCTCCTGTCGGAGCTCTAAGCCAAGCCCTTGCAAGGTTACACTCTAGCACAAAGTTCCGTCGTCTACGTGAGGCTGCAAAGGTAGCACAATTATCGCACATTTCTTGAGCTTTCGGTTTATGTTCTTTACGACAAGTTTGTACAAACACGAAGAGATTGAATTTCCAAACTTAGCTCCTATACTAAAAACGATTTTCTTATCACTCGTCAACAGGGCATTTCCAAGCAGATTGGTGGGCAAACGCACGAGATTGCGGCAAAGATTGACACTTACATGAGGGGGATGGCATCGGGTTCAGGGGCTTCTCTGTTTGAAGAACTTGGACTCTACTACATCGGTCCAGTGGACGGCCATAACGTCGAAGACCTTGTTGACATTTTGGAAAATGTTAAGGCTATGCCAGCAGCAGGGCCTGTTCTCATCCACGTTATCACGGAGAAAGGAAAAGGCTATGCTCCCGCTGAAGTTGCAGCCGATAAGATGCATGGTACGCCAAGTTTATTGTGGGGGCGTTTGCTCACCAGTTTAACTCCAACTAAACTGTATTTTTTTAATCTCAATTTTTATCTTTTTCTGAGAAGTTAACAAAATTTATAACTAATTTTTAAAAAGTCAACCAATTCAAATTTAAAAATTTCAACTCAAACCGTTTTACCAAACGCAAACGTAAAACTTTCGATATTTCCTCTGTTTCTCAATGGAATTTCAATTTGGGATTATAAATTTTGGTTTCATCCTAAAGGTGTGGTGAAATTTGAACCGGAGTCTGGGAAGCAGTACAAGTCGAAAACAAGTACTCGTTCTTATACTCAGTATTTTGCTGAGTCCTTGATCGCGGAAGCAGAGCAAGATGACAAAATTGTTGCCATTCATGCTGCAATGGGAGGCGGTACCGGACTCAATCTGTTTCAGAAACAATTTCCGGAAAGATGCTTTGATGTCGGGATAGCGGAGCAGCATGCTGTTACCTTTGCTGCTGGCCTAGCAGCCGAAGGCTTAAAGCCGTTTTGCGCTATTTACTCTTCTTTTCTGCAGAGAGGTTATGATCAGGTAAATCAATCGCCCCGGATAATTTGGTATCCTTGTATTTTTTTTATTTTTTTTAATCATGCTAATGAGTGGTGATCATGCTCAGGTGGCTCATGATGTTGATCTTCAAAAGATTCCAGTGAGATTTGCAATCGATCGGGCAGGACTTGTAGGCGCGGATGGACCAACCCATTGTGGAGCCTTCGACATAACTTACATGGCGTGTTTACCTAACATGGTGGTGATGGCCCCTGCTTGTGAGAGTGAGCTTATGCACATGGTGGCCACGGCTGCAGCCATCGATGACCGACCCAGTTGCTTTCGGTACCCAAGAGGAAACGGCATCGGGTCCATTCTTCCGCTGAACAACAAAGGGACCCCATTAGAGGTACTCATTAGACAAAGCCTTGTGGTTTGCACTCCATATATTTCTCAAATCAATATGCAATTTAAAGCTTTTTTCGTACAATTGTAAAACAGATTGGCAAGGGAAGGGTGCTAAGAGAAGGAAACAGGATAGCGATTTTAGGATATGGAACAGCGGTACAGAATTGTTTAGCAGCAGCGGATCTTCTGCGAGCGCTAAACATACCGATCACTGTGGCAGATGCGCGGTTTTGTAAGCCTCTCGACGCAAGCTTGGTCAGACGATTAGCTCAAGAACACGAGATCTTGATCACCGTAGAAGAAGGTTCCATTGGAGGATTCAGCTCTCATGTCTCCAACTTCTTATCCCTTAATGGATTACTTAATGGCAAGCTTAAGGTAATATAATTATCTTTAAATTAGAGTACGAAAGGAATTAATATCACAATAAGTCGGAACATTACGACTAAAATTGAACCAAATGATACTCGGTCTAAGTGCTTAACAGACAACTGAAGTTCAGCAAAGTGAAAGCAGACCGGAAAATCACTGATTATGTTAGGCTATTAGTCACATTCCCGTTGGTTATGCTCGTCGTTTGATTTTTTGTTCTCCGACTCAAATGTATCGATAATAAAATGGCTAATTTCTCTTGTTGCAGTGGAGGCCTCTGATGCTTCCCGATAGATACATCGACCACGGAGCTCAGACCAACCAAATTGAGAATGCTGGGCTCACTTCTAAGCACATTGCAGCAACGGTTTTGTCACTCGTAGACGGAAATAGACACGAGCTTCACTCTCTTGATCGACATTCTAAATCAAATTAGATTCTTAGAGAAGATTAGTCTCGCAAAATTTTCTTTTTGTAACAAGTGTATTAATTAAATCAACGTTTATAGATATTGATATATCTTTTGTGTCATATATTTCTTAAGCTGAAAGTAAGAAAATTATTCGATATTGTAATAAGCTTAGTATATGGACATTTAAATGGTCGTCGAACTCCATGTTATGGTCCCTCAAGCTTGCGTAAGGTCTTCACCATTTCCGATCACATTGTATATACCATTATTAGATCTATTATCGTCAAGTATATGAAGTTGATGAAGAACTAGCAAAACTATGTAAATCCATTTCTCAACTATCAAAATTCCGCCCAAGACAAGTGGCGCAAAAGCTGTTTCATCAAAGTAGTCATGTATCTTCATTTCCAACAAGCTTCAAGTCATTTGCAAAACTCGTTCTTCTTTTGTCTCGATAATGTGTACTTTTGTGGTTAAGTTAGTGATTGCCTCCTTCCCTAGGGATGCCAATTGCGTCTAATTCGATACAACTGTGCATCGAGACCGTCTTTCATTCTATCAAGAAAGTAGCAACATGCTCATTTCGATCCATAAACGTTCTCCTAAACATGTATTACATCAATTACGTATGTAACCAATAGCAATGCAAAAGGGAAGATTTTTTAAGTCGTTTAGCAGCAGGAACCGGCTTTTCTTTTCTTTTTTTTTTTTCTGCTCTAATATTTAGCATAAAATTGAAAGAGATAAAATTAGGAACAATACGAGTAAATGTTTATAATTACTTTGTTCCTTTTATTTTATAAGAAAAAAAAAAAAACAGAGAGAGAGAGAGAGAGAGAGAATGGTTTTTTTTATTTTTTATTAATTTTAATTGAGATTGACTTTAATTGATCTGCCAATATTGCTGCTGAACTGCTCTTTTACTTTCAAGCAATTCTCTGCTGCAGCATCTTAAGCCCAACATATCTGTAAACAAGGAACATAAGAAGAGAAAGATTAGAAAAAAGAAAGTTACAAAAAATAAAAATAATAAAAAATAATAATAATAAAGAACAACAGTTTGCAAAGTCAACCTTAATAACCTTATTTCTACAGAGATTTTTACGCTAAGAACTATTCTTTTCAAGAGTTGGTTGAAATAGCAATTCTAGTAAAACTTTTTATCCGTCTAATCCATAAATGAGAACTTTTTTTTTTTTTTTTTTTTTCACGCAGTGTAAATTTTTAAGCACTCATGTTGGATCAGAGATAGGGGAAAAAAAAAAATTACCGGCCTATCATCATAAGGGTAGCCTGAGGATTAGTGCCCGGAGAGCTAGTGAAAATCGAACCATCTACGACACGAAATGCGTTGTTGATCCCCATAAATCTAAAATCGCGATTGTGCTCCGGCGGAAACCTTCCAAAGACGAATTATCCGTCCGGTAATTTGCTGGTAAAGTCGGGCCAACAAACTTGAACCCATTTTCACCTTGTGCATTCTTGTCAAACTTTAGAGGAGCAAGGGCCTTGGTCCTTAACATATCACCAACTTTCCTCATTCCGTCAACACAACGAGCAAGATCATCCGGTTCGGAAAAGTAGTCGAAGCGAACCCTAGGGCCCATTCTGACATTATTCGGCGATGCCAATGAAAGGGAGCCGACGGACAAGGGGCCGGGGACTTTGTTAGAGAGAAATATCAAACTAAGATCTACCGGCGCGGATAGATCGCCGTAGAGGCCAGAGGGTTTAGTAAGTACTGAACATGGTTTTGTGACAGAAGTAGACTCTATGTTAAAGTTAGTCGCGATTCCTACGATCTGTACATAAGAGCGACCGAGTGAAAATGGTACGACTATGCCGATACTAGTGCGAGGATTATCGGCTATAAACTTTCCGATGTTAGGTTGAGGTTGAACAAATGAGGAATCTCTCTGGAGTCCCTAAATTGCACTCCATTTGCAGTCAAACCTGCATGATGTGCAGTTCAAAAGTATGTAATAGGTAATTTGCATTTAATTTACGATGTCGTTGGCATAGTTTAATGATAATTTTATAACTAACTCAACGTGAAATGAAGAGGTCAAATCCCCACTCAAGTCAAAAAAAAAAAAAAAAATTGCACATAATTTATGATCCGATCTAGAATGTGTTTGCCCCGTAACCCTAAAGGACGGTAAGTTAAGACAAAATTAGAGGGAGGTATTGAAGTTTAGAAAACTCCTACTTTGTAATGCCGAAATTTATAATCTTGTTTTTATATTCTTGTAATTGAAATAATTTATTATTGATTAAATTACTACCCAGTTGCTAATCTTGGTACATTGCTATGTTTTTAAATAATCGAAACGTTTAATTTTTTTATCAATTAATTTCATTAATACCATTTGAATTATACACCCTCAATCATTTTGCCCCCTAAATTTTCAAAACCGTTCTAAACACCCCTTGATGTATAGAACCATTCAAAATGCTCCCTCGGTCCATTTTTGTTTCTATATACTTAACTTATTTACTGAGATGACCTTAAATATAATTTCAAAATACCTTCTGAACTATTAATCTTATGTCAACTTGCCGTCCAAATTATTATTAATCTAATGTTAACTTGCCCCCGAATTTTCAAAATAAAGTCTCATTGGATTAGAAAGAGAATACAAATTCATGAGAAATATATCAACACTAACTAAAAATGTTATGGCAATTTGTTGCCCAAATCAAGAAATGACGTTTAGATTTTTTTACAAACTAAAAACTCTTCCTTTTTGTTTGACACGTGTCATTCCCTTCATTTCTTTCTTCCTTTCTTTCCTTTTCTTTTTATTCTATTTCATTCTTTCCCTCTTCTTTTTCTCCTTTTATTTTTTATTTTTTATTTTTTGTCAATTGCTAATTTTTTTAACCTCTATTAATACCTTTCACTAATATTGGTGTTCAGCAACAACACTTGTAGTGACAACATTTTTGTTGTTGCTAAAACTGAAGCATTAGCAATGACAAGCCATCACTAAAATGATTTATTCTCTTGTTAATCATAAATAAATAAATAATGGGTCAAACAAATAAGTTATTGCTTAAACTTTTAGCAACGACATGTCATGGCTAAATATTATATTTTTAGTGATGTCATGTCATCACTAAATTTAGTCCGGAAAGTCACACACCAATTTTTTTTTTCGAGACAAACTTTTAACAATGACATCGTGATTCAAAAATTTTAGCTAGAAAAACTACATTTTTTTTTTTTTCAAGTTTCAAAAAATCTTTCTCAAATTATTTTTTCAAAATATCAATATTTGCAGCGGTATTTCTATGAAAATTTCTGTATTCTAGCACTATTGATATCAAAATAGGGGTCTAATTTCCTTTTAGCATAATATTTATAAATTTCCTTAGTTTCAGTCTTCTTCTTTGCGATAAAATCTAATTGGAATAGAGAATGTGCCGTTAGGTGAGGGTAAAATGGAATTTCAATTACGACAACATGAGTAAATGATTAAAAAAGGATTTTTTTTATTTTATTTTATAGTTTTCGTCCTTTATTCTTGGTATATTCCATCTTGGTTTCCCTCCCAAATATATAATATAAATTTTTAATGAGTCTTCAACGGCATTCACAACCCACTTAAGTAATCCAACCACCCATACATATTGACTCACTTTGTTTTCGACATTTTCTTAACAGCTAGCAAATAGAAGGTCTAATTTTTTTACACCAATATAGATGAAATCCATTTTGGGACATGTTAAATGTCAAGAACCGAAGAAGATTTGGTAGATTGGCTCAATTTTGGGGCACTTTAAATGTTAAGAATCAAAGTAGATTCGGTGCAAACTCGGGGGACTATTTTTTAGATTAGCCTCAAGAATTTAAGTGTCTAAACTCGGGGGACTATTTTTTAGATTAGCCTAAAGATTATAAGTGTTTCGACTTGGAAATGAATTAAAAGTTCATTCATTGCATTAATAAACTACCAAGTAGTATTGTCAAGATTTACGCTCACCGCTGCCCAGTTATACCTTCCCCAAGAGCATGAGACATCGAATAAACTATCTTATCACAGAGCTTTAGCAATCAATCCCATCTCACAAAAAATTTCTATGGGACATTTCTTGCATTTTGATTGAAGTAGATCGACAACGTAAGTTTCATCACATTCAAACCAAAGTTGAGACCAATTTAACATAATCGAAAAATCAATCACTATGAATGATCCGATCAGCTCTGCCTCAAAATCATAAAGGATCCAAGAGATTTCACCAAAATCCTTATCAGTTCTGAAAATTCCACCACAACCAAATCGATCAGTGTTTACCTTGATCAAAAGGGGGATCCAATTCACCTCGATACTTTGAGGATTTTTCAGAGACTTTATTAGGAAGATAAGAAACTCAGGATCATCAAATCATTCACCGAACTACTCAAGGATAAAAAAAAGTCCATTGCATCCGCTTCTTGAATATAAAGCATTCCATAATAGACTGAAACCATGATGAATATTGTTTGACATGCTCTCAAAAATCACAACATCACGCAGCCTCCTAAATATCCAAACCGTCAAAATAATACCACTAATGCACAAGTTATAAATATGTTTGCTCACGCAAATCCGAAAGCAGATTTGAGAAATGAATTTACGTTTCCGGTTCTATCAAGGTGAAAAATGAAATTGTTCTCAAAACGAATCAAAATGAGTTTTGCAAAATCAAAAAGCATGAAAAGATTATCGATATCTTCCTATAAGTGACAACACTAAGGGAGAGCATAAGTACCCTAAGTGTTCAGTAATTTTAAGTTGCAAGACAGCCGTGGAGGGCTGTCGAGAGCGTAATTGATCTCCTTGGGTTGAACCGGGACCCCTTCGGAGTTTCTCTCCCCAATCTGTGGCTGGTCTTTTCATCCTAAGATGTTCATAGAAGTCTCGGACTCTAGGATTCCCTTATGAGGAATGTCTCCAAATGAGTTCATCCTCAATGCCTTCCAAAATGGTAACTCTTTCGGTATCATTGGAAACCTTGGGGAAATTTTTCCATAAGACATGTGGAAGGATCCGTTAGAATCAAATTAAGCTCCACAACATCCTAATTATAATATGTGTTCTTGTAATATATTTTCGAATAACCAATACAATTATCCTTCCAAAAGTCAACTCTATTAGAACTACCCACAATCTTTATACACTCATCAACAAGATTAGGGAGATGAATACAAAGAGCCCGTAAAATTGAAGGCAATTACTAGACCAGCTTTAACTTCCCTGATATATCTGAAGCAAGCTTTTCAAGAAAAGTGGCATTCCAAATAACACATGCCAATTTCCTCAATTATTAGGAAGACAAGTCTTTTCTCATGCAACCGATACTGGATTCCTTTTGTCAATTTTTCCTATCCACAAAAAAATTCTTCTATACAAAAATATAGAACACATGAAAACGAAGTACCGTTTATCAGGAAAGAAGCTTGATAGAATTAAAAATTTCCTGAATCCAGGAACCGAAACTTAAGGGAGAATCCAAAAACTTCAAGCATGTGAATTATGAAATCCCAGTACATGACTTCAAAAGCTTTCCTGATATCAATTTTGAGTTCCATATTCCTTCTAAAGATTTTTTATGGGGACGACAGTGACAACAAAGACAAGTTGTCAGCGATGTAGGTATAGGTGGGAAGTGAAATAAATGTCAGAAATTTTTTGTGTAAATGACAGTGACAAGTATCAGTAGGTGCACCCAGACATTTCGAATATATCGGCACCCCATTAGCAACCTCTTCACTGACTTATCCCATTGTTTCATTAATAGAAAAAGAAGAAGAAGAAGAAAGCTACAAAAAGTTGTAGATCAGAACAAAAGAAGGGGAAAAAGATAAAACAACCCTAACCAAGGCAAACCTAATGAAACAAATATAGACCCCTGTAGCTGGAGACCAATCTCAAAGAATTAAGCCGTAACTTGCATCTTGAAATGTGATCCTAAATATACCTCGTTAAAAACCCTTTGGCTAAAACCCATAGAAAAAAAAAAACAAAAGGGGAAATAAATGCCAGAAATTGCAAAAGAATTTTAGTTCCAAATGTCGATCATGTGAAGAAATTAAATGTCGTTGTTCCACTAATGTCTTTTTTTTTTTTTTTTTTTTTTTTTAGGAGAAACCACTGCTAGCGAGGTATAATTTGTACGTGGATCAGATTATCAAGTCCAAGAGTACTCCTTTCCCTCAAAACCCAACTGATTAGTTGAAACCATATATGCCCTTGTTCCAAATCAATACCATCAGCATCCATTGTTTTGTGTGATTCCATCATGGAATAAGAGGTCATATCCGATAATTAATCACCAATCTCCGGCTTCGTTCGTGCCGGTGACCGGGAGGGGGACTTGGGTTTTCATTTTCGTTTTCGTTTTTTGGTTATTTTCCTTTGGGTTTTTCACTTTTCTAATTCTATGTATTTGTTTAATTTTAAAAATTTATTCAAACCAATTAGCATTTATAAGTATTTAGAGTTCGAATTCCCTCCTCCTTAACTTAAAAAAAAAAAAAAAAAGAAACCTTATTAGTAAGGATAGTTTTATATTTTTTAAAATTTAGCCGATCAAAAATATAAGTCTGTTTTAAAAAACATGCAAGATATTTGGACGTTTGTATTATCTGAAATTTTCCCATTAGATTTAGTCTAAATTATATAGAAAGCGAGTAGTATCCCTTTTGTACTTGTATGCATACGAAACTATATGATTTTTCATATCCTATATGTGAAATCCCAAAACAATATGAATATGTAAACTAATAACGATAATTAAAACATGCACATGAAAAGTAAACATAAATTAATATTTTTGCATCTTATTGAAAAATTTATAAAATAACACGAACAAAAATTAAAAAAAAAAAAAAAAACTATTTGGTAGTACATATTTGAAATAAATTATAGGGTAATTTGTTCATTTAGTTCCTGAAATATGTACATTATGTCAATTTGATTCCTGAAATTTTTATTTTGGTAAATTAGTCTTAAACTTTGATTTTTGGCAGATTTGGTCCCTAACCTTAAAATTGATGAAACACTTTTCTATTTTAATGTGTATAATCATATTTTTAACTTCATGTTAACTTGAAATTTTACAAAAGTAATTATACTTAATGTAAAAATTTCATCCTTATTCTTAGGAAAAGCCTAAAAACTCAAACATTTTTAACTTAATGTAATAATTTCTTAAAATTTTTTTAGTTGTTATGTGATAAGGACATGATTATTTATGTTAAATTTCAGAAATTGTCTATCAATTTTAGTGTAAGAGACCAAAACTATCCAAAAAAAAAACAAAAAGTTGTTGGACTAATTTATCAAGATCAAATGTGCAGGGACTAAAATGATAGAATATTCATAGGTCAAGACTAAATAGGCAAATTACCCTAAATCATATAAGAAGAAAATGTTAAATAAAATTGTAAGAAGATTAAAAACCAGAAGCAGAAAACAACAAAAGGAAACCCAAAAAAAAAAACCCACACACACACAACGGCAAAACAAGAAAAAGTTATTTAAAAAAAATTTAAAAAAAATAAAAAAGGGGAACAAAACGGATAGGGAAAAGAACAAAAAAAGAAGGGGGAAAAAAGAGCCACGTTGCAGCTTTGTGGGCTGGAAACAGGGAAGAACAAGGGATCAGAAAGAAGTACATAATAGTATTTTTGCTGTAAATAATTGAAGTAAACAGTAAATTTTTAAAATATTTAGAATAAATAATAGTAAATGACAAATTTATTAGGTAAATAATCTATTTACCATGGTTAATTACGGATTAATAATAATGTAAATTATCAAATTTTATAATCAATCTTGATTGAGCATTAGTCAATTAGTCAATTATCGATTTATCAAATCCAGAAAAATGACAAATAATCATTTTGCTAAATAGAAAAAAATCCGGTCATCTATTAAATTAGGTGACTAAAAAATATCACCAAGCCAAATTTTCCAAATAAAAATTAAAAAGAAAATGAAAAATGGCAGGAAAGAAGAGTTATTCATGCACTAGTTTATAAAGAGCCAAAGCAAGATATATATATAGATATAGATATAGATATTGATGTAGTTTTATTGATTCACTAGAAGAAGAAGAAGAAAAAAAAAAAAAAGATAATAGTTTAATTGACATTAAGCTTGTTGTGTACGTGGAGAATTTCCAAACACGAAAGAAAAATATGAAAGTCTCGGGGAGAGATTTTTCGTTTATCATTCTTGCCGAGAATTCTCCAATATATGATCTCTTATTTCCCTTAATATATATTTTGCTTTGTTTTTTAATTAAATTTTCCTTGCGTGTTGCAATTATTGCTAATTTAGTCCCCCTCTACTTCTAATGCATCCTCTGTTGCAGCATCTTAAGCCCAGCATACCTGCCAATAAGAAAATTAACTCAAACCACGAAGAAAGAATTTATATCTGACAATTTGTGATGAGAAATAAAATATATACAATATAGTCTAGTGGTGATTTTAAATCTGTCTCCATCGTAAGATGAGTTTGTGTTTGGTTTGCCGGTTAAAACTAAACTTTTTAAATTTGAATTAATTAACTTTTTAAATTAATTAAAAATTTTTGTTAACTTTTAAAAATTTTTAACATTTAGTTCCAACCGATTAACTAACGGGCTGGAAGAGTTCGAATATGCCCACCCAAATTCAAAAAGAAATTAAAAATTGTATATGTTTTTTAATATTTTTTTTATGAACAACTTACCGACCCATCATCATTATTGTAGCCTGAGGATTAGTCCCCGGAGAGAAATTAAAAATGGAGCTATCAACAGCCCGAAGTGCTTTAATCCCCGTTACTCGAAAATCGCCATCGACAACCTTCCCGACAAGGCATCCGCCATGGTAATGCCACCAAGTCGTGGTCGTCCTCCGACAGAAGTTCTCCAAAGAAGAAGTATTTGATCGATAATCGACCGGCAAAACCGGTCCGAAGAATTTGAACCCATTTTCACCTTGCAAATCCTTATCGAACTTGAAACGAGCCAGTGAGTTCGTACGCAGCATGTCGCCAACTTTCCTCAGCCCCTTAACACACCGTGCCCGGTCCATGGGGTCGGAAAAGTAGTTGAATAGGACATTAGGGCTAACACTCACGTCCGCCGAGGACACCAACGAAAGGAACCCGTACGACGCAGGTCCAGGGACTTTGGAGTTTAAGCCTGCGATGCTCAGATTCACTGGAGTAGAAAGGTTGCCGAATATGCTAGATGGCTCAGAAAGCGAAGCAAATGTTGCGACAGCACATACAGATTCTAAGTAGTAGTCGGTTGTGATTCCCGCCACCTGTATGTACGAGGCATTGACTGAAGCCGGAAGTACTATGGAAATGCCGTTACGAGGATTGTCCGCCATGAACTTTCCGACGTGGGGCTGGGGGTGAAGCACGGGGATGCGCAGTGGCGACAGCTCGTTCCGTGGACCGACTCCGCTGAGAAGAAGAAGCTGAGGGCTTCCAATTGCACCAGCGCTCAAAATGACTTCCCCTTTGCCGCGCACAAAGGCCCGATGAGATCTTCCATTGGAATCTTGATATGTCACTCCCGTTGCAGTTAAACCTTTTTAAAAAAATACATTGGATCAATATATCAATTTAGCGTCCATTTGGATCATAAGTTTAAATTCAGGGTTTAAACTCCTTTTTCATAATTTTTTTTTAAATTTTGTATATATAAAATTATGGTTCAAACTTAAGGCCATTAGATTTGCCCGACAATGAAGAACAATAGACCCAACGTAGGGTAGAATATTGTGCTTCTGTTTAAATAAATCGGTTTATTAATCTAAATGAAAGAAGTAATTAAATAACAGCTTTCATAAAATAATCGAAGTAAATAACAAGTCTTTAAAATATTTGATGTAAATAATGGTAAATAAAAAATTATCAGGTAAATAATTTAATTTTGTATAATAAATATATTTTTTATCTAGTAAATTATTTTTACCTATTTATTTCAACCTATGGGCTCTTTTGTTTTAAAACCCGGTCACGTTATTTTTTCCAATTAAGTCCCTAATTTGTCCTCCTTGAAATTTTGAAATTACAATATTTACTTAGATTGTTCTAAAAATTTCACTTATGTCCCAATATTTGATTCAAAGTATACATTATTTCACATTTGAAATCCCAAATAAACAAAGAGTCAATCACACTACCATTTAAATTCGTATTTTTGGTTTTTTAAAGTTGGTTGTTTTAGATTACAAGGTCTACATAAGAATAAAAGAAGAATATAAAATTGAATAATTTTTAATATAAAATTAAGTTTAACTCACGCCTCCTCTGAAAAAATTTATGGCTCCACCACTGCCAGAGACCATACAATTGTCTGCCATACCACCAACTGTAGTCAACCATTCTACTGACACTAGTCTATTACGTTTATTGTCAATTTATGATTGCCATATCACCACTGTTAAACTTTATTCTCAAATCTTGTAGTGCAAAACTGCTTTCAAACGGAAAGACAAATATACCTGATGCTTGGTTAGAGAACAAAATGCGCTCGACCGTGGCGCGAACCGCAACTTTCAAGTTCCTGAAATCCGCTCTATTAAGCAGCTCCACGGCTCCATGTCTTCTTCCCAACGCATCGAACGTTGAACCCGAGATTTTGGTTCCGACAATGTGATCCAAAGTAAATCCATTATCGGACGAACGCCAGCTTCCAACAAAACTTCTTTCGAAACCGATTGCCAAGGAAGCAAATCGAGCGGTAAACAATCGCCTCTTCGACCCATTGATACGCCTTATTGACCATACCAAGGTCCCAATTGATGCCCGATTTTGGATAGAATTCCTTTTCCGCTCTGGAGTAGAAGCCGGCATTGATCATGCTGCTCCCGCCGAGAATCCTTCCTCTCGCGTTTTGGATGCCGTCTAGCGAAGTAAACCTCTGGACGGGGTTTTTACCGTCGTCTTGTTGCACAAGGTTGGCTGCAAACTGATCGGCGCGTAGGACACTAGGGTACGCCAATGGATCCGCACCTCTCTCTAGGATCAGGACCGAGTAGTTTTGGGATAGAGTCGCGGCCAAAGGGCAGCCGGCGGTGCCGCCTCCGATGATGATGTAGTCGTACTCGGCGCGCAGTGGTAGATCCGTGGCATTGTACACGGATCTCATGAAACTGAAGTCTGTAAAATTGTTGACAAATTATTGTAGTGGTTAATTAATTGATTACAAGAAAAACTTTTCATTTAGAAGAAAAATACACGGTAATAATTTATGAAAATATATATATAGGGGAAAGAATTTGTGTACCATTTTCGGACTGAGTTGCTAGTGAAAGGGCACGATATTGTGGATGAAAGATATATAGAATTAGAAGCATTAATAAAGCAGCCATAGTTTCTGTATATTGCAGCTTGAAGCGAGAGAGAGATCAAAGGGAAAGAGAAAAAGGTGATAGTTTGGAGCTTCAAACCTTTTTAATGGTATTTATAGCTATTTAAGGGAAATATAAAGCTCTTTTTCATGAGTAATAAACTCGTTGTTCAAAAGTCAAGATCGTTTGGTGCAATCTATAGATCCTCAGTTCCACACTACTTTATAGATGCCCTAAATCCCCTAAATCTATAGATTCCAGAATGGGTTGGTTCATTTTTGACTTCTGAAAAATATGTGTTGTTTTTCTTTGCCTCCCATAACTTAAAACGTAATATCATATTGGTGTCTGAGCTTATCAAAATTTTCACTTTTGGTCCTCTATGATAGAAATGTTCGAGGGAGGTGACAGAATGAAACGAAGCACGAGTGGAGTATAATTTAGTCAAATGAATGTTGGCTAGTTCATTGAATAAGTGAATTAAACGAGATCCATATTACCTAAGCCATCTAGCAAATGAAACCACAATTTTAGAACATCAATTGGATATCATGGATACGGTTCAATTCACTAGCTCAATTGACACTCAACATTCATTCTATCATATTCATGTCAGTCTTATGTGCCTCTTTCTGTTTCTGTATATATATATATATATATATATATTCCCCTTTCACAATGGGGCTAATAGTGAAGCTTTTGAACAACTCAGGTGCCAATAGGATGAAGTTCTAACTTCTTGACGGCAAAATGAAACAATATATATTTCTCGGGGTTAAATTTGAAATTAACTCCCACAAACTGTTCTTGAATTTCACAATAAATCATATTAAATAATTATTGACATTTTAAACATATCAAACTAACCTTGATCTATTTTGTCGTAACGAAGCTAGTCTTACGTGGCCTTTGCATTAAAGTCTAAACAGAGTAGCATGTGCATTTAAAGTGATGGTAAAATGGACATTTCAATTACTACAGCATCATTAAATGATCACAGAAGGATTTTGTACGGCTGCCATATTTAATTCTTGGTATATTCAACCACCCACACCAATGACTCATTTTTGTTAATTTCGACATTTTCTTAATAGCTAGCAAATCGATGGTCAAATTTTTTTACACCAAGAAATAATATCAAATCAGTTTTGGGACATTTTATTAAACGCTAAGAACCAAAAAATATTTGGTACATTGGATCAATTTTGGGGCATTTTAGGATTTAGGGTTAAGAGTTTAGGTTTTTAGGAGTTTAGGGTTTAGACTTTATGATTGAAAAACGGGATTGACAATTTCATGCCTCCCTCTAGATTGTGACTCACAATCTTGATATTAGCATTAAACTAAAATCTGACCCTTAGTTTTCTTGTAAAATATTACATCAAAAAAATCTCAAAAAATATAATAACTACATAGATTAACTATTTTTATTCATTTAATATTATATAATTATCCTAACTATTACAAACTTTGTTAGAATAAATAAGAAGTTTTATTTTTAATTATCATAAAATAATGTGTTTATTTTGGCACATTTTTGTTCTACTTGTTTTAATTCATATTTTTTACACTTGTTGAATTTTTAAATAAAAAATTACACAAATTATATTTGTTATTTGATTGTTTTAATGTCATTATGATTAGTTTAGTTTTGATTAATAATGTGACAATAAATAAACAAATTATTAGTTTCTTAATTTTGAAAAAACAATCATGAAATATTCTGATTCCTAGTTTAAGTAAATGAATGAATGAAAATTGAAGTGATTTTGATTTCGAATTTAATTACCAAGTAAACAACTTATTTGATTCCGAATATTCACTCCGGATCCTGACACTCTGATTTATGCCCATTCAGATGATGTGTAAAGTAATTAAACACAAAGTTAGAGTTAAATATCATAGCCTAAAGGAATTTGATGTGTCTGAGAAAATTTGTTACATGTTTACGTATTCAAGAAGAGAATAGTAGTGGGAAAGATTAAGAGGTTGATAAGCTCAAGGATCTCCATTGCTCGTAAGGTAAAGGAACCTTGATTTCTGTTGTATTATTATTTAGTGTAGACCGTATTGGAGAATGAGAGCAAAGCAACAGCATTGGAGGCAAAGAAGACTGAAAACAAAGATGGGTTTGTGGTATATTCAGAATACTTTTCTTTAAGGTTTTATTTGCTATCACTACTAAGTTTGTTAAAGAGTTTAAGGGTAAATTACCCCCAATATAGAACAAACCCTTGAATACAACATTTAGCAATAATATTGTATTTTAGAACAAAGATATGAAATCTGTAAATTTTTGAAGTTTTTAAAGCATAGAAATGTCTTTTAATGAACCATTACAACCATGGTAATTGTCACAGGTACTGTGAAACAAACCCGAATTTTCACCCTGTGATGACCTAAGGAATCACCCTTAATCAACCAAATTTGAACCACACTAGGCACACACACATGCAACACAACAAACGTAGGGAAAATCAAAGTAATCATGCAACCCACGCACAACCACGAACCACACTCGTATGGTAAACCACTCCCAACCTTTATTACACATAGAATAAAGGAACACAAATGTCTAATCTCACTGCAGAATCATGACACCATCCATGTCTGTGCATATAACAACGTGAATTTAAAAGCACAGCCATACAAAACAGTTATTACAAATATAACCGCTAGTAACTACCGCTTGGTGCTGGGCCAACCTAGCACAGCCACCTGGTCAGGTTCAACCGGTTCCTAACTATCAGATTTGTTGTCTCTTTCCAACGCACGCCAGTTGTCCGTGTGCCTTGCCTGGCTCCACTTAGATCCCGCCACATGCTCCTGCTGGATTAAGGATGCTGGTAACCGCCATCCACATGTGCAGTGTGTCCAAGTGTCTCGGTCTCACGGTTCCTTGGGCTGACTCACGCCCACTAGATGCTCAGAACAACCATGCAGGCTAACCAGGGCCATCAATGCACGCTCCCCATGCACAACTCTCGTTGTCTGGCTCCCTTAGCCGAATCAGGCTCTGATCCAAGGCCATGCCAACCCATGACATTACTTGGCATCTCGCACAGTGGCCTTGGTGGTGAACCCAAACCAACCAAGCCACGCCCCTACCGCTCTAAGGGGCTAACAGTAATCCATGTAACTTTTCTACGAGGTGCCCTTCATTGCAAAGATATCTCTTTTAGTATTTATTCATTTATCATAACTGATATATCAGTATTTTGTATGGAGATATACAACCAATAAACACAATGGTTTGAAACAACTCAAAAGACACATTCAGAACATCTCATATCAAGACGTAATGCGTGGCTGTGCCGCCCTCTCAGTCCCCTGGGCAGGCGGTAGGGATGAAGTCAGGGAAGATTTGGTGCAAACTTAGGCACTACTTTTTAGATTAGCCTAAAATTTTAATTATTTGACTGTGAAGGAAATAAAAGATCGTTTAGTGCATTAATTTTTTTTAGGCATTAATTTATTTTCAGGATCATATATTTCATTAATTGGTTTAGACATTTAGACATTAATTTTTTCTCGACTAGGGATCATTAACTTTTTTTTTCCCCTAATCAATTAGTTGGGGAAAGACCTTCTCTGCAAATAATTTAATCTTTGGGCTAGAACTATATATTCGTCAAAAAAATTGTCCACTCCCCACTCCAAGATAAATGTAAGCAAAAGGCCAAACAAATTTATTTAAATCTGTTTAACTTCTATTAATACCTTTTACTAATCTGGTGTTCAGCAACAACACTTCTAGTAACAACATTTTTGTTGTTACTGACAATATTGAAACATTAGCAACGACAAGCCATAACTAAAATGATTTATTCTCTTGTTAAAACCTTTAGCAACAACATGTCATTGCTAAATGTATTTTTAGTGATGTAGTGTTACTACTAAACTTAGACCAGAAAGTCAGACAGCAATATTTTTGTCTCGATAAACTTGTAAAGATGACACCATATTCGAAAATTTCAGCCAAAAAAACTACACTATTTTTTAGTTTTTAGTTTCAGAAAATCTTTCAGCAATGATGACCCAAGGCTCACAATTTTGGTGAGAAATAAATTTAAAATATCTGCACCCAAAAAAAAAAAAAACCAATTTAAACATGGGCCAAGGTTTAAAATATCAATATTTGAAACATTCTATGAAAATTTCCGTATTTTGGCAATACTGATATCGAAATAGGGATTCTAATTTCTTTTTCGCATAATATTTACAAATTTCCATAGTTTCAGTCTTATTCTTTGCGTTAAAATCCAATCGGAATAGAGAATGTGCAGTTAATTGGGGGTAAAATGGACATTTCAATTACTACAACATGAGTAAACGATTAATGAAGGATTTTTGTATGGTTTTCGTATTTTATTTTTGGTATATTCCATCTGGGTCCCTCTCAATATATGATTCAACATTTGAAGAGTCTTCGACGGCATTTACAACCCACTTCAGTAATACGCATGACTCACTTTTGTATTCCACGTTTTCTTAACAGCAAGCAAAATAGATGGTCTAAGAGTCCGTTTGATAAATGAGTTTGAGTTAAAAATGTACAGTTTGAGTTGAAAATTTTTATTGACTTTTCAGAAAAGACAAAAACATTTTCAGAAAAAGATAAAAACTTTTTCAGAAAAATACAAAAACTGAGATGAAAAAGTACAGTTTAAGTTAAATTGTCAAACGAGACCTAATTTTTTTACACCAAGATAGATGAAGAAGATTTTGGTAGATTGGCTCAATTTTGGGGCAGTTTAAATGTTAGGAATCAAAGTAGATTCGGTGTAAACTCGGGCCGGGGACCATTTTGTAGATTAGCCTAAAGAACATAATTTTTTTGACTTGGGAGGAATTAGAAGATCATTCATTACATTAGTAAAAATCAAAAAGAAAAATGGAAAATGACGGGAAAGAAAAGGCATTCATGTGCTAGTTCATATAGAGCCAAAGTAAGATATAGATATAGTAGACAATATCGATGTAGTTTTATTGAATATTCACCAGAAAAAAAGATAATATTATTATTGACATTAAGCTTGTTGTGTGGAGAATTTCCAAACACTAAGAAAAATATAAAAATATTTGAGCAGAGATTTTTCTTTTATCGTTATTGCCGAGAATTCTCCTACATATGATCTCTTATTTGCCTTGCTATATATTTTGCTTTCATTTTTAATTGAAACTTTCCTTGCGTGTTGAAATTATTGAGCCCATCTCTGTTGCAGCATCCTAAGCCCAGCGTACCTTCCAGTAAGAAACACAACAAGAAAATTAATTCAAAACACGAAGGAAAAAAAAATATGTGCATGAAAATTTTTAATGAAAAATGAAAAAAAAATTATATTTATATAGATAGTGATTATATATATAATCTAACAGTAATTTCATATTTGACTCTATCATAAAACAAAGAGTTCTAATCTCACCACCTCAAAGCTGTTAAAAATAAATAAATAAATATGTTTTTTAATATTTTTTTACAGAGAAATTGTAGCGAATAGCATAGTTTATAGATATCTTTGAAGTTTATAGCATGTTTTTTAAATGATGATAAATTATAGCATATATTTCTTGTAAATACTTAGATTTCTTTTGATTTCCAACAAATTCTAGATTTTTTGTTAATTTATAATAACGAATTTATATGCATAGCTTCATGTTACAGAGACAAAAGAAAGGAAGAGGAGTTTTTTTAAGTATAATGTGATCAAAGTTTTGATTATGCAACTTATTATTATATTTAAAATTTTACGCTATAATTTACTATTACTCCCTTTAAAAATGTTATTACGCTGTTTCCCGATGTTTTAATGAACAACTTACCGGCCCATCATCATAATAGTAGCCTGCGGATTAGTCCCCGGAGAGAAATTAAAAATGGAGCTATCGACAACCCTAAGTGCATTAATCCCCATTACCCGAAAATCGCCATCAACAACCTTCCCGACAAGGCATCCGCCATGGTAATGCCACCAAGTCGTGGTCGTCCTCCGACAGAAGTTCTCCAAAAGAAGAAGTATTTGATCGATAATCGACCGGCAAAACCGGTCCGAAGAATTTAACCCATGTTCACCTTGAAAATCCTTATCGAACTTGAAACGAGCCAGTGAGTTCGTACGCAGCATGTCGCCGGCTTTCCTCAGCCCCTTAACACACCGTGCCCGATCCATGGGGTCCGAAAAGTAGTTGAATTGGACATTAGGGCTAACTCTCACGTCCGCCGAGGACGCCAACGAGAGGAACCCGTGTGACGCGGGTCCAGGGACTTTGTTGCTCCGAATTCGCTAGATGGCGTAAGAAGAGAAGCAAATGCTGTGACCGAAGATCTGTGGATTCTACGTAGAAATCGGGTGTGATTACCACCACCTATAGGTACGAGGCATTGACTGAAGATGGAAGTGCTATGGCGATGCTGTTTCGAGGATTGTCCGCCATGAAATTTCCGACATGGGGCTGCGGGTGAAGCACGGTGATGCGCATCGGCGACAGCTCGTTTCGTGGACCGACTCCGCTGAGAAGAAGAAGCTGAGGACTTACGATTGCACCGGCGCTCAAAATTACTTCTCCTTTGGCACGCACAAATGCCCGATGAGATCTCCCACTGCAATCTCGATATATCACTCCGGCTGCAGCTAAACCTAAAAATAATAATAATAAAAATTAAAAAAAATATTAGATCAATTTATAATCAATTTATTCCTTGGATCACACTTAAAACTTTTTTTCTATGGTACTTAAATCTTTTTTCTATAATGTTTTCTCGCATAAAAGTTTGAATATTCAAATTTAAATATATGAATCTAACTGGCCATTAGATTTGTGGGACAATAAAAACAGTTCCGTTGGAAGACCATCTCCAATGGCTTTTATTTCACTCCAATATAATTCAACTCAAATTTAAATTTATTTTAACTTTTTAAAAATCCCTACCATATTTATTTTTAGCACTATTCTAATTTTACCTTTAACTAAAAGCAATCCAAACATGCATTTTATTTAAATATACTATTCAACTTTTACATTTAAATACAAACATTCAGTTTAAATGAACATTTACATTTAATTAATGATCTAAATGGAAACCAAGATTTGTGGTCCACTTAATGGAGCGAATGCAGATGGACCAGAATATTGTGCTTCCATTGAATAAATAAATTGAGTTACTAAACTAGCTTTATTGGTAATTAAGGATTACATGTTTTCGTAGTCGTAATCTTAATCAAAGTGGTTTAATATGAAAATTAAAATACAACAATAAAATAGTAAGATGTCGTATACAATAAAATGAATTTTCAAGACCATATATATGTTGGTTATTATTATTGCTACGCAAAATCTGACAGCAACTCTACATACCTAATTTAATTTTAAGATCTAGATCACCAAATCTTTTTTATTAAGTTTGGGGGGGGGGGGGGGGGGAGAATCTAGGTCAATTCTTGTATACAGCAAAGTAAACTAAATAGGGTACTTTAAAGAAATGCCATACAATTATGGCATGGATTGATTTTTGCCATACAAAAATAATATATATTATAAGAAATTCCATAACATAACATCATAAATATTTATTAATTTATTTATACCAGTTATAATTGTTAGTTAGTATCTATGATGAAACCTACAAAACTGATGGCCACCAATCAGTTACCATCGAGTATCCATCGTGATACCGCCAGCAATCACCTCCTTCAACAGGTTACCCATTGTTACTCTCAAGCCACCTATGCCAGAGGGTTATCAGTTAATTATCAATTGGTTACCAACTGGTAACCACCTTTTTCAGCAGGTTAATAACTGGTAATCAATTGATTAACGACTAGTAACCACCTCCACCAGTAGCGAAGGGGTTACCAAATGATTAACAGATAGTTACCAGTCCGCAATCACCTCCGTTGGCAAGATACCAGCTGGTAACCAACCATTAACCGCTAAATTTGCTGGATTTTAACACTCGATTACTAAAACCAATCACAAAAATCGTTACAAATCACCAAATTTAGCAAAAACCATTAAAAAAATATTAAAATGAAGAAAACTTTCCAAAACACAATTAAAAAAAGTTGGGATCTCAAAGATCACCTCCACCCGGCAGCCATGGCCACCAAAGCTCACGGATCTCATCCACGAGGCCTAGTGCAGGGAGAAGATGGCCAAGTCGGGTGGAGAGAGATCTCCTACACTAGAGTTTACGAGCGGAGGAGAAAATGAGGCATGGAAGGCGAGGACGACGGCAAGGGCAGAAGGAGAAAACAAACTCGTGCGGCTTAAATAAAGATCACTAATTTAAACAAACTCGCGAGGGTGGAGGAGGAGATTGGAGCTTGCCTAAGAATGAGACATTTGGAAAAAAGAAAAAACATGGTATGTCCGCCGCATCCGCTACCTTTTAGTCCATAGCTCATAGCTCGCCAACAATGGTTTGAACCTCACGCAACGCGCACGGGCTTTGGACTAGGAATCGGCACTCACCAATGAGTGTGACGATCCCAGCAATCGGGGTTGCTTCGTGCTGTAGTCCGGCCGGTGCGAAACTCCTCACCTTGAAGGAAGTCTCTAGCGTCTTGCCTAGCAAAGGGAAAGGGATAGAGGGAGACGAGAAGGAGAGAATTTTGTGACGAAAACGATAAGAAAAGTTAAAAATGAAAAAGCCTAAAGACATAGTTCTAAATGACTTTTGAATAAAGTATTGATAAAGTTGTATATTTGGTTGAGTTTCCCTAATTGGCATCCTAACTCATGTCTTGCGATGGGACTTTGCGCAAAAAGATTAAATAAACAACCCCAACAATTTAACTATGTTTTCCATAAACAAGCATAAAACAAAACTCTTAGAAAATTCAGACTAAAAACTCAGAATATAAAAAATGACATGATACTGTATATCACCCCAAGATACCGTCAAATAACCCACCTGGACAATAGTCTACAATGCCACCAATGGTATCCTGTTGTAATACTAAAGGTATTCCACTGTCATGAAACTGAAAGTATCATGTAGTTGTAAGTATAGCCTATCCATAATTTTATTTATCTCCACCAAGAACTGTAAAGTTCAAATCCTCCACGCCAAGTTAAAAAAATATATATATATATATATATATATATATATATAGTGATGCATCAGTGAAAATTCCATAGACTGGGTGATAGTCTACCATACCACCAACGGTAACCTATCATACTACTAACGATAGTCTTAAATTTTTACTCAAATCTTGTAGTGCAATGCCGTTTTCAAATGAAAATGCAATATACCTGATGCTTGGTTAGAGAACAAGATGATCTCGACTGTGGCACGAACCGCAACTTGCAAGTTCCTGAAATCCGCTCTATTAAGCAGCTCCACAGCTCCATGTCTCGTACCGAATTGATCGAATATTGAACCGGAAACTTTGGTTCCGACAATGTGATCCAAGTTAAACCCATTATCCCGACCAACTTCAGCTTCCAACAAAGCTTCTTTCAAAACAGATTGCCAAGGAAGCAAATCCGAGCGGTAAACAATCGTCTCTTCGACCCACCCATTGATACGCCTTATCGACCATGCCAAGGTTCTAATTAATGCCTGATTTGGATAGAACTCCTTTTCCGCTCTGGAATAGAATCCACCGTTGATCATACTGGTCCCGCCGAAAATCCTTCCTCTCGCGTTTTGGATACCGTCTAGCGAAGTAGACCTCTGGACGGGGTTTTCGCCGTCGTCTTGTTGCCTGAGGTTGGCTCCAAACTGATCAGCGCGTAGGACACTAGGATACGCCAATGGATCGCCACCTCTTTCGAGGACGAGGACCGAGTAGTTTTGTGATAGAGTCGCGGCCAAAGGGCAGCCTGTGGTGCCACCTCCGACGATGATGTAGTCGTGGTCGGCGAACAGCGGTCGATCCGTGGCATTGTATACGGATTTCATGTAACTGAAGTCTATAAAAATGTTGATAAAGCATTGTGGAAGTAAACTATTTGGTTACGAGAGAAACATTTCATTCAAAAGAAAACTACATGATAACAATTTTTAAAATATATATATATATATATACACACACATACATATATAGGGAAAAAAATTTGTGTAACATTTTCGGATTGAGTTGCTAATAAACGAGCACGCCATTTTGGACGAAACATATATAGAATAAGAAGCATTAATAAAGCAGCCATTGATAGTTTTCTGTATATTGTAGCTTGAAGAGAGAGAGAGAGAGAGAGAGAGAGAGAGAGGTTATAGTTTGGAGCTTCAAACCTTTTAAGAGTATTCTTAGCTATTAAGGAAAATATAAAGTATACTCGTTGGTTCAAAAGTCATGATCATTTGGTACAACCAATAAATCCTCACTACATTTTATATATGTGTTGTTTCATTTCCTCCCATAACTTAAAATGACATATTATTCGTGCCCGAAGTTGTCAAATGTTTTATACATTGGTCCCTCTATAAAAGTTTAAAAAAGTGACAGGATGTCGAGTGGTTGATTGAGGAGGAATTACACCAGTTCCATGTTACCCAACTAATCCAACAAATGAAAACCACAATTTTGGATCAGTTGAGTAACCTGAATACGGTTCAATTTATCATTTTGATTGGCCACTCAACATTCATTCTATCATATTCATGTGAGTTGAATGTGTCCCATTCTGTCATTTTTAATATTTATGTCATAGATGGACCTAGGGCCAGCGGTGGATCCAGGTGGGTACTAGTGGGGGCTACAGCCCTCATTGAAATTTTTTTGTTATTTTACTTTTACCCTAAAATTTGTTTAATTTTTATAATTTTCCCCCACTAAAATTAAAAAATTCTTATATAATCCTTAGTTTACCCCCACTAAAAATAAAAAGTTCTTACAAAATTTCCATCAAAATTAACTTCATAAAAAAAAGTTTATATTTTTACTACTTTGCCCCCACTAAAATAAAAAATGCTCACATAAGCCAACTAAAACTAAAAATTCTCATATAGCCCTTGTAAAATTCATTTTACCTTAAAAAGAAAAAAATTTTGGTATACCCCTCCACTAAAATAGATTTCTGACTCTGCCCCCTACCCAGGGCTGACTATAATTCGGCCAACCCAATCAACCTGCCCGACCATTGGCCGAGAATGTTAAATTGGTTTCGGCCTATTTCAATTGACCTTGCAAATCTCAATCTGAGCTGTTATCCAAGTTCATCTTCTAGGGTTCTTCTTCTCTACTTTTCGTCTACTCTTCAGTAGTTGAATTTCCATGGTCCTCCTCTCTGCATCTTCCATCTTTGTAGTATGTTGTATATTATTTGTAAGTTTAATTTCTTTTTTTTTTTTGGTTTCTAGTCTCCAACTGAAATTATTGAATAATGGAGTTTCGGGAAAGAAGGTAAAGCTAAACCTTAATTCTACTGCTCTCTAAAAGGCATGCCTATTCTATTAGTCAAGTTTAGAGAACATAGTACTCGGACTTACTAGATGAAAAACTGTGATTGGTGAAGGGCTTTAAAGCGACTTAGGTAGCTGCTTCTATCGGGTTTTTTCTAAGAGGTTAGGTGATTGAGTCATACGGACTCTAACAGATCATTTCTTTTTCAGATATTTGAAATAAGGGGTTTCACTATGTTGATTCTTAGAAAATCGCGAATCAGACACTTACTTCAACAACGGAAGTGTGGGCTTCTTGCTAGAAGAAATTTTGTTGCCTTGGTCCCAGTTCAACACTAAACAAGTCCGAACTAATTGAATATTGGTTTCAGAAATTCCCAAAATAGGTTTTCCATTTACGTAAAGAACATAATTTGTATCGATTTATAGATAGATTTCTATTCATAGAGATGGGCATCTCCGTGGATAGAGATAAAGATAGGGATCCATCTAGATCTTGATTCACTCTTTCCATCTTTTTTTTCCTTGATTCTGATTGATTGCCCTTTCTTTTTTTTTTTTTTTTTTTTCCTGTGTCTCAGATTAAGGATTTCAGTTTGACGAGGAGTACTATGAGCTATGGGATATTTTGATTAGCAGCAAATAGATTTGCATGATGCTGCTATAGAAGTTTTATGCCTATGTTGTCTTTATTTCAAGTTTAAACTGTATTTTTTTTTTTTCAACTTTAAAATTCTGATTTTTAGTTTAAAATCCATGTTGAGAATCATCAATATTACACCATTTAAATATATATATATATATATATATATATGAACATTGTTGCATTTATGTCTCATATTTTCTTCAGAAAAAAAAAAAAAAAAGATTTCAAGTGCAGCCTAGATTAAAAACAAAAACAAAAACAGAAAAACCAAAACAAAAACAAAAACAAAGTCCGAAAAGAAGGGGCTTTTCTGAGATCCCCCAAACCGAGTTGGCCAACCCAATCTGGACGAAACTTCCGCCCAACCCGTAGCCCAGGTTCTTGAGCCTGAAATCAAGATGTGTCCCATGGTTTTCTAATACCCAGTTTTAGTTTGGTCCAGTTTTCAGCCCTCAACCTGCCCAACCTAGCCCGTGTTTAGCCCTAGAGGGACCAATGGTAAAGCGTTTTGACAACTCAGGTGCCAAAATAATATGAAGTTCTAAGTTTTAGGAGGCAAAATGAAACATCATATATATTTCGGGGCTAAAATTAAAATTAACTCTCAAAAAAGGTTCTTGACTTTACAGTAAATCCTACTATGATTCTTGACTCTTAAAACGTTTCAAATTAACCCTTATCTATTTTGGTGTAATAGTATATCTTTACGTGGCCTTTGTGTAAAATCTGAATGGAATAGAGCATGTGCCGATAAAGTGAGGGTAAAATTAATAGACACTTCAGTTACTACAACATGATTAAATGATTAAAGAAGGATTTTGTATGGTTTTAATATTTTATTCTTGATATATTCCTTTTGGGTTTCCTCTCAATGTATGATTAAACGCATGACTCACTTTTGTTTTCGACATTTTCTCAACAGCTAGCAAATAGATGAACTACTTTTCTTACACCAAGATGGATGAAATCCGTTTTGGGAAATTTTAATGTTAAGAACTTAAGAATCGAAGACGATTTGAAAGATCGGATCAATTTTGGGACATTTTAAAAGTCAGGAATCAAAGTAGATTCGGTGCAAGCTCGGGGGACTATTTTTGAGACGAGCCTAAAGAATTTGAAGTGTTTTTGACTTGGAAGGAATTAAAAGATCGTTTATTGGATTAATTTGTTTACGCATTGACTTATTTTCAGCTAGGGATAATTACCTTTTTTTATATTTTCAATAATTAGTTAGTTGGGGAAAGACCTTATTTGCAAATAATTTAATCTTTTGGCTAGAACTCTATATATATATATATATATATTCATAATAAAGTTGTCCACTGCACTCCAAAATAAATGTAAGAAAAAGGCAAAACTACACCTTTTTTTTTTTTTTTGTTCCAAATAATTTTTCAGCAACGATACAAGTTCCCAATTTTGGCGAGAAAAGCCACATTATTTTGATTGAAATTATAAAAAAAAAAAAATCAGCACAAATAAAATACCAATTTAACCAGGTATCAAGGTTTAAAAATTCAATATTTGCACTGGTATTTCTAGGAAAATTCCCATATTTTGGAACTACTAATATCGAAATAGGGGTCTAATTTCTGTTTCGCAGAATATTTACAAATTTTTAAAAATTTTCTATATTTCCCCAGAAATTTTGATTTCCATGAAGATCGTACTTTTAAATAACAAAATTTTACAGAAAATACTTCTCTTTATCAAAATTTTACAGAAAATACTTCTCTTTATTTATTTTATTTCTAAATATAATCGAAATCTTTTTTTTTTTCTTTGGTCCAATTTATATATATATAGTTCCATTTGCTTTCACGTGATACAAGAAGAAAAATTAGCTATTCTTGACGTCAAAATTGGCCTTTTCACCTTATAGAAGCTCATTTTTTGTTTTGTTTTGTTTTTTTGTTTTTTGGTTTTTTGTTTTCAATCTTACATAAAAGAGAGAAAGAAGTAAGCAGCAATTTGCAGTAAATAATTCAAGTAAATAGCCTGTTAAAATATTTGGAGTAAATAATAATAACTAGCAAATTTACTGGTTAAATAATCTATTTACTACTAGTTTAAAATCTTACTATTTATTTTATTCAATTTTATAAAAACGCTATTTTTCACAATTTCTACTAAAAAACTATAGATGTAATTTATCTATATAGATTAAACGGAGCACGCTTTTTTTAATCAAAGGGAAGAGACAACTGGTATTAAGGTAAGATTAAGCATCTCATCAACTATGTTGGCACCTAAAACCTTAACTCATCCCACATCAAGCCCTGAATTCACTTTATTAAAATTAAGAAAAAAAAAAGTTTTAAAGAAAGAAAACCAAGATATTACAATTCTAATAATGATAATCTCATCTAAACTAAAACTACATAACTAGCAAAAACTAACACCAGAACAAAAAGCCAAAACTACGCACCTTTGAAAATCAATTTTTATAAAAGACCTCGTCAAAAACCTTACTAAGTAAAAATGAAAGGGAAAAAAAAGTGTTTACGCTAGTTAAGCATACAAAGAAAAATTTCCTAAGAAAAATAAAACGAGCCCCCAAACACACATTACTATGAAACCTGTAAAAAGGGAGACTACCAATGGAAGTTAGTGTAATGAAACCCAAAAGATGCCAATTTATCCGTCGTGCAATAAACTTCACAAAAAATGTAAGAGATCTTGGCATGAAGCTTAGACACCCAATCCAGAGCCCTAACCTATCTATTTTGAAATTTACAAGGCACTTATTTTGAGTTAATAAGAAAAAACTCTACCACATAAATAAAATCACACTCAACTCGTAAATTAAATAAAGCATTCTCATATTACCAAAATCATCTAAACTATTTCAAAGATTGAACATACATCTCTATACATTGTTTATTATGTTATGATCACTTCTTACCGTGTATATGTATCACATACTTAAATCAATTCTATATTAATATAAACTTCTATATATTGATATTTTCATAGATGGTATTTGTAAAATCATGTGTATTGACATTTACACTAGTATCAACATTTATATATCCTTACTTTTTGCAAAATTTTAACCTGTGTGAAATTTATGGAAGATCTCACACGTGATGGGCATTGATCTGTAGGTGGCTCTTTGCTCACGGTGGAAGAGGCTAGATCCATGAGAGATCGAGATTGTGTTGTTTCATTTATCGCAATTGTTGCCTAATAAACGATGGTGGAGAGAGAGAGAGAAAAAGGGAGGGAGCGAGCGAGAAGGAGAGAGAGAGGGAGGGAGGGAGAGGGAGAGAGAGAGAAAGAGAGAGAGAGAGAGAGAGAGGGAGGGAGAGAGAGGGAGAGAGAGAGAGAGAGAAGGAGAGAGAGAGGGAGGGAGGGAGAGGGCGAGAGAGAGAGAGAGAATGGGCAGCGAGAAGAGAAGTAAGAGAGGAGAAAGAGATGTCTTAGGCTCGGTGCCGACAATCTCTATGCTCGTCTAGAGACGTTCCCTGGTGATGACGATCATGATAGCCTAGCGAGGAAGGTCTCAGACAGGAGAGAGTGGAAGAGAGAGGAGAGAGAGCGAGAAAAGAGAGAAGAGGGAGGAAAAGAAATTTTTTGATCAGCTAGTATTAGGGCAGAACAAAGAGGCAATAAAAATGAAGGGTAGAAATATCATTTTAGAAAACAATAAATATATGTATATATATAGCTTTCATTTACCGTACGGGTTTGGAATGGAATTTTTATATTGAAATTGATTGATTTTTCAAAAATTAATTATAATTTTTGTTACTTTTTAAAAAAATTATTATAATTTTTGTTACTTTTCAAAAATGGACAAAAATTGATATGAAAACTTTATATTTGAACCTAAAAGCCAAATAGAAGCTAAATATAGTGAAAGATGAAAATTTATAATCATATTTAAAATAGGATAAAATTCCTAAGGGCCCGTTTGGGGGACATCTAAAGATAGTATTTTAAATATTAGGTTAGAAATATGTACTTGAGGGGAAACTTTTGAAATAATTCTGACATATAAAATAATACAAAATTTTGAAATATATTTAAAAAAAATGTAAAATGGACCTTGTCTTATTCATTTTGTCGTTACGAGCATTTTGACATAAAAATTATCTCATTTCGATTATTAAAGTTTGAGTTTTTTGAAAATAAAAAAGAGAGAAAGTTTAATTTAAAGTTGGAATTTTGAAATACTATCTGACATCTATCCCAAAACGGGCCCTTAATATGTGACTCTTGGTGTATTTGGTGTTCGAATTGAGTATCAAATGTTAAACTTAGTTAATTTTTTAAAAATTAGTTATATTTTTTAGTAATTTAAAAAAATAAAATAATCAATCATAAAATATAGTTAAATTCAAAGTAAACTCCAAGCATATTTTTTCACAATTTTCTCATCATAGTTCTCACCCACTGACCGAACTCACCGAACTAGGCTATAGCCCAAGGGCTAACATAGGCCAGGCCTGAGTCTAGACCAAATCCCAAGTTAGGCTTGGATCATGAACTCGGCCTGTCTATTGTTTCTGCACGAAGTGCACTACTAATTTTTAAGTTAGGCTTGGATTATTCCTGCACGAGGTTCAATTTCGGATTTGTTTTTATTCTTCTTTCTTTTGATGAAGAGATATACAAGTGGAAGTGATGAAAATACAGTTAGAAGTTAAAAAAAATAGTTTTTTTTTTTAAATTATATAAAAAGCTTCACAATCTCGGCAAAATGTTGTTGATTAGTCGTGTGGTCTGATGTGGAGTACTTCTTGAGACAGTATCATTTTTCAATAAATTTTCAATGCTAATGTTACATTTGTAAAGAAAAATAATGTCATATTTGATATTTCATTCACTTTTTTGTTTTAATAAGTAGTGCTATTATAACTATTATATGTAAATTTCGTTTATATTTTAAGGTTTGACACTCGTAAAAATAAATTTTAAAATAATATAAAAATGATAATGTTGTTATGATTAAATGAAAAGATCAATATATCAACAATAATAATTGAATATCAAAATTTAACATGTTTTATATTTGATGTCAAATTTTACATGAACTATATATTGTTACATTTAACATATACTATACTTGATTAAAATTTGATACCAATAATAACATGTGTGAAATTTAACATGAACATTTAGCATTGATTTTCCTCTTCGAATTTCAATATTTAACATTGACACATTAATTTAAAATTTAACATGAACATAGCACTGAAAACGTACAAGCATTCTAAACCCACTCTAAGTTAATGTTCAGAAACAATGCATCAAGTACTGAGAAAGATCACGGCAATTGAAACTAATGGCATGTTTACTTATCAAAATTATAGGAAATAAGAGTGGGAAACCCCACATATATATATATATATATATATATGTATGTATATATATTTTGGGAATAGGAGTAGGATTGGTGGCCCCACAGTTTGAGATTGAGGAATTGAATTGAAAATTTTATATCCCCTCCACAATGGGATTGTCAATCTTAAATTAATATTAAATGATTAGTTTACCCCTATTTTACTTGAAAATGTTGAATAAATGACAAACCCTAACAAATATAATTACAACCTATATTATTCTTTTATTTACTTAACATTACAAATTATCCTAATTATTATTAACCTGTTATATGATAAGGATAAAGTTTATTTTTTAGAGAATAAAATAATTTATCTCAATTTTTGACACTTTGTTTTTTACTTTTTAGTTTCTATCCTGTTTATTTTACACTATTTTTATTACTTTTTAGTTTCTATCCTGTTTATTTTACACTATTTTTTAATTTTCTACAACAAAAACGATTACTTAACTTCTATTTAGTATATTATTTATTTTAAGTATAATTAACATTGTCATAATAGCTATATAATTCACTTTCTTACATTGATAAATGCAAAATTTACCCAAGGTTCTAAGTCTAAGTAAACGTATAATGTATAAATAAAATTCGTATTGACTACAATTCGAAATCCTCTAGTCTGAATAAACAATTAATTTTGACTCCAAATTTTATACGATTTATGCACACTTTGATTAAGCATATATAAACACATCATAAATAAAAATCTAGTTCTGGTACCCATAAAATAGTATACCCTTTTGTTATAGTTACGGACAAACTCAACTAAGCTCTACCAAAGGCATTTGTCCCCATGCAATTCAAAAAAATTTTGGGTTAATTTTGCAAAAGATCCTTGAATTATACTACATGTCATACATTGGTCCCTAACTTTTGATTTACTATATTATACTCCCATGAACTTTTTTACTGTTATGCCAATGGTCTCTCTATCAATATTATGTATTTAAAAAAAGGGGGCAGGAATTGAACATGTTTTGATCACATGAGCTTTATTTATTGATAAAGTCATAATTAAATATTTTTTGGAAGAAAATTGTACATCAATCATAGATTATTTAGAGTAGAATCATATAGTTATTTTGGAGTTACAATTTCACTTGCAAAATTGTTTAATTATGACTTTAGCTTTAATCGAAGCTCACATGATGTTTAACTTCCTTTTAGTTTTTGACGAAATATAGCTATAGGGGTTGTCTTTTACAACAATAGACAAGTTCGGGATAATGTGGCGTATATAATTAAAAGAAGAGACCAATTAAATACTACGAGTATAATTTAAGGCCATTTATAAAAATAACCAATAAAATTTTAAAAGAATAAACAAATTATGCAATAGACAAATAGAGTATTCTCTTTTAGCAAAACTCTTAGATTTGTTTACTTTTTTTGGAAGTTAGGGTGGGAATTCAAACTTCCTCACGTTCTGGTGGAATCATATGTGCAACTACTATCAGGATATGCTTGCAATCACGGTACTCTTAGATTTTTTTTTTTTTTTTTTTTTTGAAAAGTTCCATGATCTGGGATCTGTAGATTCCGTGATACTCTTCACAAGCATCTTGCGGTCCACCTGTACCTGTAACCTTCATCCCTTGGTTTTGGCAAATCTGTCAATTCTTTTTCTCCTTTCTCTTTTCTTTTCTTTTTCCGACGTAAATGAGAAAATAGGTAAACTACATGAAAAAAGAAGAAGAAGAAGAAGAAGAAGAAGAAGTTGGCTCTTAAGAACTGTATCGTTAGAATTTGGATGTAAATCATCAAATCACATTAAATTGTATTACAATCTAAAAGAAATTGGTGAAAACCTACTAATTGTCACAAATTGCATTTCATCAATAGTTGCGATTCGTGAACTTAAATTTATAGTAATCTCATATCCACTTTAAAATTGTGGCTTTGAGTTTGAATCCATGTTGTTAAGCACTATTTATATATATATATATATGTATTTTCCAATATCCTGTGATTAAATTCTCTTAGAGTTACTATGTCTATCTATCTACTCATCATCATCATCAATAATAAAAATAAGAACAAGTTTCTTTGGAGTTTTTTTGAGTTTCATGAGGGAGTTTCGTCATGATTTTTTAACGTGGTTAAAAAGGATTTTGCCCAAATTTTTTTAGAGTTTTGTGATGGATTTTCGAGTTTATTTTATTTTATTTTATTTAAGTTTTGTAATCATAGAGATGTTTTTTATTTAAATTATGTTCCCTTATGAGCCATAAGCGTACCCCCCCCCCTCCCAAATTCAGGCTCTCAACCTCCGGTTCAGAACTTTGATTCTCGGAAAAGTCTTCAGCTGCTAAATCTTTAGCCTTAGTGTTATGAGAATCTGTCATGTTATTTTTTTTAAATCTTTTTTTTTTCCTCTTTTTTCTAGATACTAGAGTAAATCTAAAATCATACACATGATCAGCCTAGCTTTTAGTAGTAACTATGCTCATCTATATATGCAGGTGTTGGATAGAGAATTCGAGGTGCAAAAGAAAGATGAGTAGGAAATCTGACGTGGAACATTAATATTATGTGATTAAACTGTCCTTAGAAGTGTACAACTCAAAGATTCTTGTTACCTTTGATATTGCATTCAACAGAGGAAAATATGGGTATTTAACAATTACTCCAAGTTTTTTATTTTAACAATTTATCTTCTGAATGTGGTAAATTGTTACAATAAATTTGATTTAATTATATTTAATATCGAAATGGATATTTGAGTTTGGAAAATAATTTAGGGTTTAAATTAGATATCGAAAATTTTGGTTCGAAATGGAGTTTCTATCTTCACATGAGGCATAGGTTTTTCCCGACTAATTTAATCCATTTGGGATATATCTTATTGTAACAATTTAACGAGATCAGAAGGTAAATTATCAAAATTAAAAATTTAAGACATGATATGTTTTGGAGCATCAGTACTAAATACCCGAGATAATTAATTTCATATTTAGCTTGTACTCTACCTAATACGGATACAACTCCGTGAGCTTTGACAGTGTTGTTGATCAATTTCATAATGAGTACAGTTTAAAATATTTTCAATGTTTAGTTTTACACCCATCTTTTTCTAGGGGGCCTGCATCCATTATGTGGCATAGGGGCTATGTCTCGTATGAAACTTAATAGTATACCACTTCTACAAATAGCCCTTAATGCCGTATCTCTTCCGAGACCGAGACCTTTTATCATGACTTCTGCTCATCAAGATAAATATTCCATGATAAAAGATACCCAAAAATTCTAACTCAGTTTATGTTTTTTTTATTCCCCCTTAAAAGTGAACAAAAATTTTAACTAATTTTTAAAAAATCAACAAACTTCTAGTCTAATTTAAATTCAATTTTAAACCGATACGTCAAACACATTTAGGACGTATTGTTTGATCGACAGATGTCATGCCCTGATAGGCAGGGCAAATTGAATATATATGTTTGCCTTAATATAGAATCCTCTGACTATATTTAAGATATCAAGCAAAACGAGTGACAGATTCTTTTTAGTTTGAAAAAGTCAATTAGAGTAAGAAAAACATTTTGTATTTACTCTCGCCGAAAGAGATTAATGATTACTACAAGACGAGAATGCCCTTATCCGAAAACCTTCCCCGGCTGTCCTTTTGACAAGGTCACCGCCCCACAAGCACGAAAGCGACCCAACAAAATGATTTTGATTTTTTTTTTTTTTCCTTTGAAAGGTTTATTTATTTATTTATTTACTTGTTTTTTATGAATGGTTTATTTAGGGTCTGTTTGGTGAATGAGTTTGAGTTGAAAATTTTAAGTTTTAATAGTAATTTTTGTTGATTTTTCAGAAAAGATAAAAAAAATTTTCAGAAAAAGATAAAAATTGAGATGAAAATTTTGAGTTTGAACTTAAATCTCAAACACTTAGTTATTTATTTATTTGCGTATTAATTTTGCTGGAAAAAAAAATGGAAAGATTTTTTTTTTTTTTGTTATATTTAAAAATTAAGATCGATATTCGTGATTAGTCTAGTATTAGAATTTTGGCAGCATATGGTGCCAAAGACTAGCTTTTCTCTCGTATCTTTTAGATTATTTAATTACTATGAAAAGGGCATTGAGCATTTAATAAGTAAGATGGCTATACTAAAAATTAACAAATAAAATTAGTGGGTGCTAAATATCAATTTATTGTCTCGTTGTGATTAATTTAGCTGGTGGTGGAAAGGAGGGTTTAGCATCTGTTTGGTTCGATGGTTGGAGTTGAAAATTTTAAATTATAATTTATTGACTTTTCAAAAACTAGTTATAATTTTTTTTTTGACTTTTTCAAAAAAAAAATGAAAAATTTGAGTTGCAACTAAGATACTAATTAAATGCCTAGAGTTTAGATCTCACATTTAAAACCCTGATAATAAAATGAATGTTTATATGACCTCATAGCGCAATACATATTTATATTCTTTAAGTTACGATGTTTAGTTTCATAAAACTATTCATTTCTTTGAGAATAATATTTATTTGTCTATTCTTTCTAGGGAATATTTACTCTAAGGTCTCGTTTGGGGTTTTAACCCAAACTGTACTTTTTCATTTCAGTTTTTATTTTTTATTTTTTTGAAAAAGTTTTTGTCTTTTTCTGAAAAAGTTTTTGTCTTTTCTAAAAAGTCAACAAAAAATTTTTACTCAAACTGTATTTTTTCAACTCAAACTCATTCACCAAACGGACCCTAAAAGACTCAACTTTATAGCCTAACTAATTTTCAGCATTAAAATACTATTCTTTTTATCTAGATATAAATAACTACATGTCATTCAAAAAGGGAAGAAATTTAGTAGATTTCTGAAAATTTTTCTCGCACTATAGCCAGCATTTTTGAAATCTAGTTTGTCTCAAAAACAGTCCATCATACTTAAAAAAAAAAAAAAAAAAAAAAAAAAAGGTCCATGAAATTTCTCATTGAAAGTCTCTCTGTTTAAATTTTAACCAAAAACATTAAAATATGACTCCTAATTGGGTTATTTTAGTGTCTGGCAATGCTTTTGAATGAGGGTGCAACCATTAATATTGACAGAGAAGTTAGGATTTTAAAAATTTAGGGCTACAATTAACTACTTAGGAATGAAAATCTTTTACAATTTCGTGCTAAGTTGTCGAGTGGATCGACCTTTATAAATAGGTAGCAGCATTGTAATTAGAGTTTATCGATTAGAGATCATTTTTATATAAATAGGTAGCGGCATTGCAATTAGGGTTTATCGATTAGAGATAATTTTTAAACAAGGGTAATTTTCTCTTGTAAATAATTTGATCATTGTAATGAATTATTTAGTGGTTGAAGAGGAGATAATTTCACATTAAAGTAAACCATATGAATCTTGTGTGTCTGTGATTGTTTATTCTCTTTTACGATTTACATTGCTCTCAATAAATACAGTTAATGCATCTAATTCTTAACATTCTATAAGATAAAATTGAAGGAAACTCAAAAAACAGGTGGATGCTCAATCCTTAATTCAAGAATCAACTCTTCAATTCTTCAATAAAAATGGATGTTATAATTGCAAATTGTACACATTCAACTCTTCAACCTTCAAATCGTAAAAGTTTTACCCAAACAAGGTGTCAAAATCATCATTTTAAAGCTTTTCCGTCTATTACTTTAGTTGAGAGACCGCTATGAGATGGTTTTCCTCTTCTTGACTACAAGGAACTTATTCTAAAAAATAATTTTAAAATACTTTCTTTTTAATCGGTACACCATGAATTTATCAAACAATCCTAATTTACACCATGAACCTATAAACATGTAGCAATTATGCCCCCATCCCCAAATTGATGACAATGTTAATGTTTTAAAGAAAATTGACATATGATTTGTAAATAAGTTGTTAATTAATAATATAAATTATCGTTTTTATCCATTTTAATCTAAAGTTATTGAAATATGAAGATTTTTAATTAAGTTTTATTAAAAAGAAAATATTAAATTAAATTTGATTTAGATATAAATTTGAGTTAGCACAGTAATTAAAAACAGACTTTTTATGCTCTTTATTAACAACCTACATGAAACTCAAGTATCAATTTCATATGAATGTATACATGTATATACCAATATTGTTATGGTATATTGTTATATATTTATAAATTCAGGTTGTAAATTATCATCATAAAAAATGTGTAGGATGTAAATTGTAACTTCGTGATAAGTTCATAGTACACCGGTGCAAAAATTTAAATTAAAAAAAAAACTAAAAAATAAGGATACTGATGTATCCCAAAAAGGAAAGGGAAAGAAAAAAGGTATTAGTATAAAGTTTTGTGCAATTTTTAAGTTTTTGTGGTCGATATTCAACATAATATGGGGACTTTCTTTCTTTCTAGGACCCAACATCACGATGTCTCGATCTAGGCAACCATAGAGGTGCTCAAATCTAGCTACGCAATCTTCTGCTCAGATATTCGGACAATCTATAAAGCCAAGTCAACAATTCGTCTCTAAAGCTTTTCCAATGGAGGTCATGAAAAGAGAAAAGAGAGGGAAAGACTAGAAATATAGAAAAAGAGTACCAAAGAGATACTGAGAGAGATGACAAAAAGCCGCGACGCTAGAATCAAGAGTTTTTTTTTTTTTTTTTTTTGGGAATGAATAGAGATGACAGAAATCAGCAAGTGTATCAAAATATCCCAATTAGGTCTGCACGAAGAGAGAAAAAGAAAAAATATATCATTAATGAATTGGTGTAACAGTTAGGAATATGGGGTTTCACTTCCGATGATACGAACAATCATATTAAGGTCATTCTCTGATTAATGACAAACTTTGCGGTGTTAGACTTGGTCGTAAGAATAAAACATAGCTCATCATCTTAGTATAATTAATTAGGTTTTTTCCGTTCTATAGTGCGAGTCTCCATATTCTTACTATGATAGAATTATTTTATTAACGTTTCATTTCATGTTTCTCGTGTATGTTATATGTAGAATAATATTGTCTGAGATTTAATCATTGTTATTAATTAATTAAAGAGTTACCCAAATGCCGGATTAAGTAAGGGATATTCTACTATAGCTTATTTTCTTAGTGACAAAATAACGGCAAATTTACAGTGCTAGAATCTCGTATTAATATTTAAAATATGAGAAAGGGGGAAAATGGTCTTTTTACATTGGGGTTTCATACGCGTACATATTTTCTAATTAATTAATATGGTTAAAATCACATAGAACTTTAAAAAAAAAAAATGAGCGAAAGTTTTTTTTATCTATTTCTAACGGTTGATAAACATAATCCTATTAGTTTTTTTTTTTTCCCCAATATGAAGATATAAATCTTTGAAAAGAAGTTCCAAAGAAAAAATCTAAAAAAAAAAAAAAAAAAAAAACAGTTACTGAAAAAAGGACACCTTTTGAAAAATATAAAGAGCTTATTATGTATGATATTTATAATAACGCTAAACTTTGTTAAAATTATTCCAAAATATGATTAGAAAAGGGTTACTTTTATAATGACTCCTTATTCATATACCATCCCTCATGTTTGATTTTTTATATTACGACATCACATTCTCTTTTAACTTTTTTTATTATTACGTTAACAGTTCATTTGTCAATTCTTTATATATATATATATATATTAAAAAAAGATATAAAACTTGAATATATTCTGATAGTATGACTTTTATTTATAAGTAAAGCTATAATTAAATATTTTTTAGATGGAAATTGTATCTCTATCAGAGATATTTTTTAAATAAATTGTACTTTTATCATTAGATATATAACGTCATCAGAGATGTTTTAGAGATATAGTTTCTGTAAAAAGAATGTTAATTTTTAACATTAATTAAAGCTCATTGATCTAATTGTGTTAAATTTTTGTTCAATTTTTCATTGAATGCCACATATGAGTTGTTCCATTTTTGATTAAATTTGGAGATAATTTTATGTGTAAATTTTAAAATTAAGATTAAAATAAAATTGAGCATACAATTTAAGGATCATTTGTTGGGAAAAAAAAAAACTCAATAAAAAAAATATAAAAACGAAGGTCAATTTTTCGCCAGATACAAAACTGAACCCACGTCTGGCTTACAAGTTTAACTCTAACTAAACTGTACTTTTTCAGCTCAATTTTTATCTTTTTCTGAAAAATCAAGAAATAGCATGTTTGCCTCATCATCTCATTCCAACTCAAACTGTACTTTTTTTTGTCTTTTTCTCAAAAAAATTTTTGTCTTTTCTGAAAATTCAAAAAAATTTACTATTACAACTAAAATATTTCAACTCAAACTAACCAACCAAACAAACCCAAAATTTATAATTAATTTTTAAAAAATCAACCAACTCAAACTTAAAATTTTCAACTCAAACTATTTTACCAAACGCACAATGAGGATTCAATGTCCAAAATATTATCCTAAACATTTTCATACGTAATTAAAGAAATGCATCAAAAATATAAAATCTGAAGTACCGAAAATACCCCTGATGGATGGAATTGAAAACTCTCGAAGCAAATCAATTAACTTAACGCGGTTGGCCAACCAGTTTGTCTGTCAGAGCTGGCACTGCTATGAGCCACTTTGTTGCTTTCCGAGCCAAAATCTATTAATTAATGGTCCCAAGGACAATCTCGTCCAACTAAAAAAATAATATATAATATATATTATATGTATATTCTCAGCCAGCTCACGCACTAGATGACGTAATTCACCAACTAACTAACCTGGTTGTCAGTTGTGTCCTTTCCCTCCGTGTATATCCCTTAAGATTTTATCCATTAGTGACGTGGCATACTACTTTGTCGGATTTCGAGCCAATAAGCCACTCACGTGTGTATGTGTGTGTGTATTATATATAGGACTGACTGTGATTGAAAATGCCTTATAGTTATACCGTGAATTTCCTTTTTTATGAATTATGTTTTCCACTGTATTTCAACAATTTGTTTAAATTTAATTTAATCATATTATTAGTAAAAGTAATATTTAAAAAAAAAAGTAAAAGTAATATTACAAGACGTAAAAGCCTAATGATAATTCTATATCTGACTATATTATAAGATTTAAAGTTTAAATTCTCTTACCTTTAAGTTTATAAAATATTGGAAGACAATCAATAAAACAGGTAAATGAAATACTTAGATTTTAAATTGTGAAATAGCAAATTATATCTTATATAAATAACAAAATAATGTTTATATTAGGGTAGTTGCTCTATTTGTTGAAGATTTTTATCCTCATTTTAATTAATTAAAATGTCCCAAAACTATTCAAAAAATTGTAAAAGCACCAAATTAACAAAGATCATTAAATGGCTATTTATAAAAGTAAAAATAAAAAATCATTAAATTGTAGATGGTTTTGATCATGTGCTTATCACTCGACAGAAAGAAATTATTAAAACTATTCAAATTCATATCATTGCCGTACATATGATCTCTTTCATTTTAATTTTAAACGACAGGTGGTTATTTTGGTTTTTTGGTAACTTTTTTAAGAGTTAAAGAATATCTTAAAAAATAATTAAAATAATTAAAAAAAAAAAACGACAACAACAGACATCATCAACTAAAATGCTTCATTTGGATTGTGCTAATTGGCTACAATATCTATGCACATATCGTTGTAAGGATTTTTTTTTTTTCTTTTAATTCATTTATGTAAGGTTTAATTACTCAAATTAGTTTTCGGGTAAGTTGTTCTTTTGTGAGTTTGGAAAAATGTCAAATTTGTGTCCCATTTGAGAGCCAATAAATAGGTATATATATGTATACTGTTAAGAGTTATATGTGTGGTCAAAAAAATAGAGAGAGTGTGTGCCTCTTTATAAGAGAAAGTAAGACGAGAGATAGAAAAGTATGTAAGGGGTTTTGGGTAGAGAGAGGTTCAGAGAGTTTGCTGAGTTTGTAACTTTAAAAGTATTAGTGAATTTATTCTCATTCTTTTGTAGACGTAAGCAATTTTACTGAATTTACATAAATTTTTAAGTTTCATTCTGCGGTTTCTTACTGATTGTAGTTTTTAAGAGTCAAATATGAAGTCTAAAGGTGTGAAGATCAACATCAATAATAGATTTGTTACCATGACATTTTGAAGAACTTGCACTGAAAACAAAAAGTAGAATAAAAAATAAAAATGAAAAAATAATCCCCTTTAAAAGAATATCAAAACGCCTTCTTCATTTAAAAAAAAAAAACCCAAAAAAAATATAAATTATTTCTATGTACGTGGGTGAAGGATAATGAAAACAAGTACAATAAAGGTATAAATAAAATATATACGATTCTTGATTTTTTTGGGGTGAAATTTCCACTTCTTTCCCATGAGGTTATTCAATGCTCATAATTTTAGATGCATTACTTTTGTGTTATTTTAAAACATGGTTATATAATGATGGTAGGCATATATAAACGATAATATAAAAATTGACTCCACCTGTGCAAAGTTCAAATACACCTACCATAAATTTGGCTATATATATGTAATCCTAACAACTCTCATCATTGAATGCTTTAATTTGATGCTTCTTAAACAATCCTTAACCTCCCTAAACTTAAAAAGAAAAGAAAAAAAAAAAAGAAAAGAAAAGGGATACTTTTTTTTCCTTGAAAATTGCATCCGACACGTCATACCTAGAAAGATAATTAAAATGTATTTGTATGCATAGTTTAGCAATAATTTCACATTTGACTCCATATCAAGGTATAGAGTTTGAATCCCCTATCTTCAAATTAAAAAAAAAAAAAAAAATCACCAGTGGTAATGGCATAACAATTTGGGATAGCCTACCAAGGCTCTCATTCATAGCATCCAGGGATCGAATCTCAGATCCTATTGTGAGGTTGACATCCTCTCATAGTGGCCTCCCAATGTGGACTAAGCCTAGGTGGAGTTGGTTCTCTTGGATGTGGGTTGCTAAAGCTTGGGCCAGATGGCTGGGCCGTTCCACTTGTGATCCCTGTAATTCCTGACAAGGTACTAGGGGGAGGGGGAGTATGATAACACTACTGATTCCCTTTTTTTTCAGCCAAAAAAAAAAAAAGAAAAGAAAAGAAAAAGAAAAAGCAAAAGAAAAAAGTTTTTAAAAAAATAGAAAAGAAAAGAAAAGAAAAAAAAAGAAACTACTACTAAACTTTATCCGGTGACCGAGAAACTTTTTGACTTTAAAACCTGTGTGTTACGACAATGAAATCACGTGATTGAATAGTTAAAAGATAAATAGATACTGTATAATTAGTTTTTGTAATCTAATTGGCAAATAAAATAAGGCACTAAATTTTGAAGTGAACTCTAAAGTGATTGGAATGTATATACACTATTATATAACCACAGACACTACACGAGCTAAAGGAAGAGAATATTTGTCGCCTTAAATCGTTAAAGGCCATTTATAGCACCTTCGCAAAAAATTAATAACTACCTAAAATTCATTAGGGCTACTTCCAAAATGCAGCCAAGCCAAGTTTCTAACCCGTATCATATTTAAAAATTTGGCGCACAAATTTTATATTAACAATAGTAATAAAAATTCCCAAACTATCTTTCCTAAAATTTAGGTTTCGGGAGCTTTGTCCCTACCGATCTCTGGAACAATTGTTTTTTGTCGCCCTTCGAACCTCCACAATGACCTTACCACGACGATCGAGCTGCGTATATCTTTGATGCCAGTCATTACACCACTGTATGATTTTAAATAAGGAAGAAGCTGCAAAATTACGTGCCTTCTTATTTCTTTATTTTTTTCCCCTTCTACTTCTTCTTTTTTTAGGGATTCATATCTTTTCTCAAAAAAAAAAAAAAAATCATATTTAATGTTTGTTTGGCTTATTATTTAAAGCCACGTTAAATGAATAAAGTCCAGTGTCTTTTATCAAAACAATTGTTGGCGCATTAAATATTGTGAAAATTTTGTGTTTATTGTTGATGCACATTATTATATATTTTACTTTGTAATTTAACAATTAAATTGAAATACTATTTTTAAAAAGTACAGTAGAACAGCCTGTTGGTACTTCCAAATAAACCTCATTCCTTGTAATCTCAACCTTCCTCTCCATTCAAATGCCACCTAATCAAACGGCCCTCACTTACAAACTTCATTAAGATCTCAATATTAGCGTGAAACTTTCACATTCTTTAAGTAGTTGAAAACCAATGTAATGACTTGGTGATACCATCTATTTTGGAATTAACTTACTCTCCTTCATAATTGACCTTTTTTTTTTTTTTTTAATATAGAGAAATTAGGAAAACAAATATACCGAGTTTTCTTAATACTCTTTCAAGCCTTTGTTTCAAAGTACGATTTAATTAGGGTTTTCATATCTTCATAATCATACACACACAATTCAACCTCAAATCATAACGCAACCTAAAAACTATTTAACAGTAAAGTAGTTGCCCGCACTCTTGAATTAGTACCCCGCCAATCAATCTCACGCACATTTTCTCGTATTCGGTGGTTAAAAAGTGCCCCTTTAACTTATATTTTATTAATATAAGGTAAGCTTTTTTTTTCGGAACCTAGTTTTGGAGTTTTCCCCAACCTTACTAATAAAAAGGGGCTTACGTTTTTCCCCCCTCCCTTTGCCGAGAGGAACCCTAGTCCTTCCTCTCGGTTACCTTTAGGTAGGGATTGATGGGTTGGTTTTTTGACTATTAGTTGAGAGTGAGATAGCTTGCCCCGCTTCCTATGCTGTAGTGATGCTTGACTAGAAAACAAGGATTCTCGGTCAAGCCATTGTTTCTTCTCCATTCCTATAACCATTAGTTCATCAAATTAACTCCCGCGCCCTCGAACTAGGTCGACGTGCGTCTTGCAGGCACTTGCCTCATAACTCGCAAGTACGAGCCTCTCAAGCAAATTTTTGTGAGGGAACTCGCCCATAGTCTTGCGTCCCCCAAAAGGTCGCGTGAATGCATCAAATCTCCCTTGATTTTAGCACTTGGGTTGTAAAGTTATTGGGACATGAAATTTAGCCTAAATTAGTAACATCAAAATGAAAAAGTTTACGTAGTTTTTAAAGAATAGAATATGAATTTATTTCGAAACGTGAAACTACACATACCAATTATTTATCTTTCTTAATTGTACAATAAAAAGTGAAAAAATACACACACACATACATACATACATATATATATATATATATATACATGCGTAAAAGTGAGGTAAAAAATGGAGCTGGTCGGCCCATCCCAAAATGCCCTCAAAGTTCCCCCGAAGTCGCTGTTGCCCATCCTCGAGGCTCACAAGGTGGGACCCCCCGTCGGCACAGACTTCTGACAGTTGCGACAACAAAATCAAATTTTTAACAATAAAAAAATCGTTTAATTCAATAACATAATCGAAAATTTTGGGAGTGGAAAAACCTCTGAAAAAAACCTTTTTCGTGGCTACCGATCCACCACGTGTCAGCCTCTCACTCGTCAGCACCAAGATTTTCTTCCCCTCTGACACCCCCCAATAGATACATATCACTATATTACACACGTTCCATACTCCAGACAGATTGATAAAAAGAAGAGAAACTCCCACCTCTCCAAAAATCCTCCCCCAAAAAAAAAAAAAAAAGTTTTAATTAAGAAGTTGCAAAGGAAGAAGAACTTAACGACGTCGTTTGTCATGGGAATTGCGAACGGAGGGGAGTGGGGCGGCGCCGCGACTGCGGCTGGGGCGAGGAGGTGTGACTCGTGTAAGGCGGCGGCGGCGGCGTTGTTCTGCCGAGTGGACACGGCGTTCCTTTGCATGAGCTGCGACGCTAAGATCCACAGCGCCAACAGGCTGGCGTCGCGGCACGAGCGGGTCTGGATGTGCGAGGTCTGCGAGCAGGCTCCCGCCTCCGTGACCTGCAAGGCCGACGCCGCCGCGCTCTGCGTCTCCTGCGACGCCGATATCCACTCCGCCAACCCCCTCGCCCAGCGCCACGACCGCGTCCCCATCGAGCCTTTCTACGACTCCACCGACTCCCTCGTCCGCTCCTCCGCAGCCGACGCCGCCGCCGTCCTCAACTTCTTCTCCTCCACCGCCGGCGCCGGCGCGTGCACCAACAACAACCACGACGATGACGACAACTCTCCCTCCGACGGCGCGTGTCACCCCCACCACGACAACGACCTGGTCGTAGAGACCTCCCCTTGGATCATCTCCAACGCGAAGCTGAATCTTGACGCGCCTGATCTCAAATCCTCCGGTGAAATCTTCTTCTCCGAAATGGATTCGTTTCTCGACTTCGATTACTCCAACAATCCGATCCACGGCACCGATAGCGTCGTTCCGGTCAAAATCAAACCGATTTCTCCCTCTCCGATCATCAGCCACCAGGAGAATTGCTTCGACATCGACTTCTGCAGATCGAAGCTCTCTTCCTTCACTAATTACGCCTCCCACTGCCTCAGCCACAGCGTAATTATCTAATCCCGATGTAATCCGACGGTTCAGAACTGATTGAACTCTACAGAAGTGAACTAATTTCTCTTTCAATTATCAATTTCAGGTCTCCTCGTCGTCGCTGGACGTCGGAGTTGTTCCCGACGGGAACTCGATTAACGAAATCTCCTATACTTTCGGGCGAAGCCTGAGCAAAACCGGCGCCGGCGGCGATCCTAATCCGAGGGTGCCTGCGTCGTCGACGTCGACGTCAACGACGACGACGTCGCAGGCGACTCAGCTCTGCGGATTGGACCGGGAGGCTAGGGTTTTGAGGTACAGAGAGAAGAGGAAGAACAGAAAGTTCGAGAAGACGATTCGCTACGCCTCCAGGAAGGCCTACGCCGAGACTCGGCCGAGGATCAAAGGCCGGTTCGCCAAACGGACCGAGATCGAGATCGACGCGGACGTCGATGCCGATCAAATCTACGGCGGAGGATCGGCTTTCTTCGCCACCGTCGCCGATTCTCAATACGGCGTCGTTCCGACGTTTTAACCTTGACTCTGAGACCGAAAGAAGGGAAAAAAAAAATTCAAACAGAGAAAAGAAAATTAATCAAATACGGTCTGGTCCTTGGTTCTAATGTGGGGATTCTTGATCTTTTTTAGAATAATTTCAATCGTACGGTGTTGGAAGTGTTAATCAGATATGTCTATCCGTTAAGATTGCTACGTGATGTCCTTTTTACCCTGATCGTAGAGTAAGAGCCGTCGATTTCACAGGATCGTAAGGTGGAGCTGAAGCACCTGATCAAAATCTCCCTCACCTCGGTCTCAACTCTCAAAAGCTTGTTTATTATTATCATTTTCTTTTCTTTTCTTTTCTTTTCTTTCCCTTTTTTTTTTTTTTTTTTTTAACTTTTTTCAGGGGACAAGTGTAACTCTTTGTATGCAAGTATTCAACTTTTCTACATTATGATATCGCGGATCTGTTTCTCAATTCTGATTGGCTAAAATCCCAACTTCAATTTTTTTTAATCTGCAATTATTACCAATTAATTAATTAATTAATTATAATCTTTAATTATCTCAGGTAATTGTCATTGTCTTCTTTATATGTGGATTAATTAATTCATTAATTAGCACTGTTTGGCTTTGAAATTATAACAAGATTTGATTTCATTAGACAAAACAAAATTGTTGAATTTGGTGGGTTCAAGTTCAATGAAATAATAAAGAATATCGGAAAAAATAAAAAGAAAAAGAAAAAAGTTCAAAGAGATAATAATAAAATATGTTTTAGGAAAAGGCAGTTTCTCGTATTTTTTTCTGGAACTTTCTGTGACTGGTGGTGAGTCACTGAGTCTCATGAATATTTTTTTATATATGACAGTCTAGCTTTTTCTAAGAAAAGCAAATCATGAACACGAAACTTTTGACTTGCAACTTGTTTTCTTTTTTATCTAAAAAAAAATAATTAAAAAAACTTGTTTTTTTTTTTCTTTTTCTTTAAATTCTTCACCTTTTTATTCAAGAAGAATCATGGATCCGAGTAGGTGGTTGTTACACGTTTGGCTGTTTAGCCGCATAGAAAGAAAAGCGGGTTGGGTAAAGTGTCAATAGAATATAGAAATATTCAATATTCTTTTTCATTCTCTTTAACATTAGAAAATATTCATTTTGATTCAATTTTGCTTTCACTAGGCTAAAATTTGCATTAACCCCTCTCAATTTTACATCGTTTGTCCATTTCATTCACTAAAAACCTCGGTACTAAACAATCCAAACTACGATTTTTTTTTTTTCCGATGGGACTCGTGTTCTCGGAATGCATTGGTCTTGATGTTATCGGGGTGGGGATGATTAAACATGACACAGCAGGGTCAAAGAAAAACTTTCAAATTAGGGATAGGAACGTCTCCGATTAAATTCACTACATATTTTAATTACTTTTTAAAATGTATTATAGCTATGTTTGCATTTGTTTTAGTGAGGTTTTAGAGTTAAGTATCCTAATTTAATCCAAAATTTTTTATTCTAGCTCACGTGACGACGAAAATGACAATATAGTGATGACATGGGAGATTGACACGCCGTTGTTTAGCGATGCTTATTCGACTTTGCAGCGTATCTCTCGAAGTCTACTACTAATTCCCTGGTGGTCCTTCACCAGCAGCCTCATTGCCGGAGGGTTTTCATAATAGTGCTTGGAAATTTTCTTTTATTTTTTGTTCGTGTTGGGGTTTGCAATAAAGGTGGTTTATACCTTCATCTGTTGGTGCGTTGTTTCATTTCTTAGTATTATCTTATCATACTTTCAATTCGCTAGACTTGCTTCTAATTTGTAGTGGGCTTCCCAATATCGGTCGATCAGATATTTCTACGATCGTAGAGGATTTGTTAAAGATGTATGTGTACTCTCAAACTTTATGCACTCTTTTAGGTGTTCGATTTTGGAATTCGATACATGTTTTTTCTCCTTTTAACATTTCATTCAAATTTATTAGTAGGTTGTTTATTAGGGTCTTTGTTTTTCCATAGTTTGTGGCCTTGTAGATTAGGATTGGTGTTTATATTTCATTTATTTAGAATATATTATCCCTTTTATAAATATAATAAATTTAATCCAAAAAATTTATATAATCGTGATTACACAATAGAAGCAGCTATTTCCACTTAATTTCCTTTAATGCTGAAATTTGTTGCCAGACAATAGTAAACAAAACTGAAAATATCGACATCGGTAAAAATATCAATACTACAGTTTTATAGAAGTTTCAGAAAAAAAAAATTAAGATATCAATATAAATATGAAAAGAAATCAGGGAAACAACAAATTCATACTAAAACATATTTATGATTTTTTTAGGTATATTTATGATATTTTAGATGGAATAAACAATATTAGAAACATGCCAAATTTATAACTAGGTGTCATAAATTTATAACAAATTTATATGCCACATATAAATGGGTCTACAAAATTTCCATCATAAATCCATGATAAATTGACCAAATCACAATCATGGGCTAGTATGTAGCATGGTATTTGTTTGATTTCTTTATTTTTTTTTTCAAAAGGCAAAGACAGGATTCTTTTAAGAAGTGTGGTAAGGAGTAGACATAATCATTATTCTTCATACAAATTATTACCATATACTAAAAGGGACGAGGGGTTTACCGTTCTTTCCACAGTTTACGAACAAATTTGTCCTTCAATTAGAGTTGTTCTTTTATCTACAGTGAGTAGACAGTTTTACCCCTTCTTTATGTGTTTGAATGATTTGTCCTTCTCAAATACTCTAAGATTGGTTTGCTGCATAGTGGAAGGACTTTTATGCATTTGTAACCCTAGCATATCACATCTGTCTCTCTCTCTGCCACTTATTTCCTCTTTTCATTTTCCCTCTCAACTATTTGCTCTCTTTTTCTCTCTCTCTCTCTCATTTTTTTTTTCGTTTTCTCCAAACCCTAAACTCTGATCTCTGTATTTTTCTTATCGTCGGTTTATGTTTTTCCGTCATCTTCTTCCTCTTTTATTGTTGTTTCTTTTTTTTCTCCCCCTTATTTCTTTTTTTTTTTTTGTTCATTCATTTTTTCCTCTGATTTTCTCTCTCCACTGTTCATTTTCTTTTTCGGTTTCTTTCTTTTCTTTGAAGCCAAAATTTTGATTTTTGTGTTGTCCTGTCTTTGGTATATTTTTTTTGCCATCTTTTTCCTCTTCTGTTATTGTTTTGTTTTTTTCCCCTTATGTTTTTTTGTTTTTTGTTTTTATTTCTCTCTCTCTTTTTCCCTCCAGATTTTGGTTTTTGAACTTTAGATTCTAAAATTTTTTCTTTGTTGTTGTTTTTTTTTTCTTTATTGTTGTTTTGGTTTCGTTTTTTTTTTTTTTTGGTTTATCTTTTTTGGGTTTTTGGTTGGCTTTTCTTTTTATTGATTTTCTTTTTCTTATTATTATTATCATGTTTTTTCCTGTATATATATCAGTGAACAAACATTTTTTTTTGTTTTTTTAATTTCTGTATGTTTTTCTTGATAGAATTTTTTTGTTTTTGTGTTTTTTTCCCCTTCCCCCCCTCTTTTTTAAGTTCTTGGGTTATTTTTTATTTTGTTTTATTTTGTTTTATATTTATTGTCATTTTTTTCCTCCAAATGTACATAATTAGAGAAAAGTATTTTTCATTTTGTTTTTACCTTTTATTATTATTATTTTCCCGCCTGCATTTACATGATCGGAGAAAATCATGGAAAGAAATAAAGAGTAAAAAGTTAAAGAAAAAATGGGGTAAGATCTTGGTTTTGTTATCTTTATTTCAGTAGTTTTTTTTTTTAAATTTATCTTTATTATTTGTCTTTATCATTTTTGGTTTTGTTCTTCTGCCATGCAACGTACAGGTTTTAAACTAGTTGTTGCTAAAATGAAACAAAAATAAAAATACATCTAACAACAAATGTTTTGATGTTATCGTTATTTTTTACTTCTCTTTAATATTTTTTGAAACTTTGCCGAAATTAAGCTGATATTTAAATTGGTATTTTTTTCCGATATTTATTGATGTTTTCCGTATGTTTTACTGAGATATTTTATTTTTAAAAGATATTTGACCACCTCCAAAATGCCCAAATTTCAAAAATTTTGGAAAAACTTGTGTCCAAGGTCATGAGGACATAATTCTTTCTTAGAGGAGTTCCTTTGAGGGGAAAAAAAAAAAAACCTTTAAAAGCTTTTATTTATTATTATTATTTATTTAAATGAGAATAGGTTAAGGAAGTTGAGCATTTGATACAACATAAGGTTAAGAACAATCCCACATATATAGGATATCCAATAATCATATTACAAAAATAATAGTCTTTTTGTTTTTTTAGTAAGATAATAGTACTTTTGATTCTTTCACATAAAAATCATGTAAAACCTATGATAAAACTGTATTTTTATCCTATTGATTGGTATTATTATTTTCATCATTGGATTATTTTTTAAAAGTCTGATAAATAAATGTTTTCATTAAAAAATTTTATGTCATAACATATAAAATTATTTACTGTCATAAATCAAACCACTAAAAAAATTATCTAATAACTAAAAATCAATGTTTGTCAATTGAATAAAAATACAATTCATATCATAAGCTTTTTTTTCTAAGTATCGAGCTTCTCAACAATATATACAAGCAATTGCCCGTTCGAACATGAGAAGTACTTGATTACTTCCTTGACTACCACAGATGCTAATATTATTGGTCAACCGATATGTGTGGACGAAAATACGCTTTTTAATGAGAATTTGAATTTAATTTTAAGGATAGTGCGTGTCTTTCTTTTACGAGGTATATATACACATACATGTTGGGATTTTAATTTTACACACATTAAAATGAATTGATAAGCTTGCATATAAACATTAATTAATTAAGAAAAATAAGGTAAATTAAGTCCGTTAATCGAACTAAAATCCATTACTTAAGGAATTTGATCTCAGATCGATGAAGTGATTCGAGTGTTACAAAGTGGATTAGTATTTGCGAGGAAAAAAAAAAAAAAGAACATCGATTTCTTTGTCACACATGCTCCTATAAACTTTCTAATCTTTTGGATTTTGATAAGAATCTATGCAATATACATGAGTTAGATAATTTTAAGGTTACGCTTACATGCTACTTTTTAATATGTATGTTCTCTCACCGAATTCATTAATCCACTTAATCCGTTTAATCGAATACAATATGTTAGATTGGACTAGATTGAAAACTAACAAATTGGGATTTTTCTGAATATAAAGGTTGCGAATTATGATGCAGATTGAGTATTTCACAATTCACAATTCGTAAAATCCATAAATTAGAATTAAATGTATACATTCATATTATTATATACTCCAATTTTGTTTTTTTTAAAGAATAAACACAATTAAGTTGAATAAAATTTGATATGTAATTTTAGACCTAACCTAATACTAACATCACATCTGATTTGTGTAGAGTTCAAAGCATCTCACCCCAAGATAACATTTACCTACATGTAGGTTGACATGTCCCTACTTAGCTCATACTCCCGGCACAGATGACAGCTTTAATTTTAATTTTAATAAAACCCAACATGCTTAAATTGAGAAGAGAACCCTAGCCAAAATATGTTTCAGATTACACTTCACGCAAAATTTGAGCACAATCGTCACCCCAATAACCAATCGCTCTCGCCTATTCTAGATACGGATTGAATTAGTCAATCCAATATGCAAAATTAGACGTCTATGGACTAGATTATGTTTAATAGATTGTGCGATTTTTTCAATCAAAAAGTTATAAATTGGATAACGGATAGACCCCTAATACGTGTAATTTGATTCGTGAACTTTCTAACTTTCAATGCAAGCATAATTTATGAGGAAGAAGTCAAGTGATCCCCTAAAACAAAATAAAATTAAAGCAGGAAAAATTCAACGTTTACTAGAAAATTGTAAATATCAACTTTCCTGTCCTGGGGTGGTTGTTATTTAAATTTCCATAAATGTCCTTGTCCTAGGATATAGGCTGGTTGTAAGCTTGTGATGGATCTATATTGCGGCATTTTAGGCTTCCTGTGTCTACACCACTCTTCCACACTCTTAATAATTATTTTCATGTTGAAAATATAGAAAGAAATATTTCATCTAAACTCCAACAATCTTTCTCATCAAAGAGGCAGATACTCCCTAAATACAATATCTTTCTAGTAATATATATTTTCATATTATACAAATGCATATGCACATAAATTATATATATATATATATATGATTTGTTTGATTCACATAAATATATTTAAATACAAAACTATATTTTATAGTTGTTGGGTTCAAGAAAAAGCTCAAATTTTGTAGTCATATAAATTGAATGGTTGCCGTTATAGTGGTAATTACATACACATTTTAATTTTACTATATAATCCCTCCGCATTCAAGTTTTAAAAAGATAAATACACAATAAAATAATTGAATGAGATTGTAGATTTAAAACGAGTAGAGAATATTTAAATGCCAAAACAATATATATATATATATATATTTTTTTTTAATACCCATACAAATTATTTTTTTTGGTTCATAATTGGGTAACTCTAGACCAAAACCTTATATTTATGGTTGATTTTCTAACTTTCTTGGTATAATTATTTTGTCAAATTAATTGATAGGAGAATATTGTATCAATAATTTTCTTTCTGTATCAATTTAAAAACAGCCTGAAATAACATGAGCATCTATATCCTATATATATATATATATATATTTATGTATGTATATGTATATATATATCTATATATATATAAACTAATAATAGAGGTAAAATATCTACGACCAATACGTTTATAAAATCTTCCATTTTATCATTTTCATTTAGCACTTGTCAATGTACCGACACGTTCTCATTGATCTATTTTTTGTCATTTATCAAAAAAGAAGGAAATATCCAAATTTCCACTTTCAATGCAAGCATTTTCCCTTGCCTGCATGCAGGCTCGTGTTTACTTTCATGCATACATACACAAATATATACGTATATGTGTGTATATAAACACACACACATATATATATGATAGGTTTTTAGGCCAAGTACTTTTATGCTTTTGCAATTTTAGGTATTGTTGTTCCAATATTTTGCCAAGAATATATAATACCTTTCTTCACATCAATTAGTGAAAAAGAAGATAAGAATGTTACCCCGTGTGTGTGTGTGTGTGTGTGTGTGTACATACATATATATATATATATATATATATAGAATATACATATGCACTTGCAGGCAAGTCTTGGTCACTATTGAGTAGGGAATCGCTTTCAAAATGATTTTGTTTCCTCTAATAATGGTAAAAGTCTAGTGTCCCCCCAATTGGTGGGATCTGATTTAATTGCTCGTTTGGCTAATAAGTAATACATTTTTCTTTGGGCCAACTCTTGGATTTGTTTGTTTGTTTTTCCCTTGATTTTTTGAAAGCAACCAAACACGCATTAATATCAATGTTCACTGCTTATGACGTTTACATATAATATATATATGTGTGTATATATATATATATATATCTGTGTGTGTATGTGTTAGGTCGTTATAAGTTTAATCCAGACAATTTTTGTACAATTTTTAATTAGGTACATACGGAGAATTTTAATCATACCGTGAAAATTAGGCATTCATTCTCAACTCTTTGATCATCATGACTTTCTTTTAAAGCTTAGTTTTGGCCAAATTTTACTACAAATGGACGTATATTTCCAAATTTGTGCAGACCAAAGTGTTTATGTGTGATAGACTGGTTTTTTTGGGACTATTTTTGGTTTTGGTGGTTTGAATTTAGCAAGGACTTGGCAAAGTAATGGTGTTTAGATAACATTAGGCAAACCATGGGCTTGTTCGGTGATTAATCTCATCTCCAACTAAAATGTACTTTTTTCATCTTGATTTTTATCTTTTTCTGAAAAAGTTTGTTGTCTTTTTCTGAAAAAGTTTTTGTCTTTTCTAAAAAGTCAACAAAAATTTTCAACTCAAATTTAAAATTTTCAACTCAATTTATTCACCAAACAAACCCCATATGTCTGTAAACAAATAAATTAGCTAATCTTTAATCTCTTCTATCTTCTAAGATTCATTGTACGTACCATTAAATCACAGACAACCTAAATTAACCTCATTATAGCTTATAAAGAAACAAATGCCGAAAAGAAATTCATTATAAATTTACTTAAAGTTATTTATCAGTTTCCCTAACTGGGATTTTCTAAGCTTATGTGATACAAGTTACCTTCTCTCTATTTACTTAAATATTTATATTCTTTTAAGGGTTGTTCTCATTTATACCCTTGAACTTTGGAGTCAATGTCACTTAATCCGCTAAATTTAAAAAAACTTTCACTTTACCTCTTGAACTTTGAATTTAACCCTACTTTACTCATTCTATCAGAATTTTAGTTAAACACCAATGGGATTTGTTATGTTAAGATTTCTGACAAAAAAAATCACATAACTCTATTTAGCCCACTTTTTTCTATCTGTTCATTTTTATAAAGAAAAAAATTTAAACAGGAAAATCCACTAATTTTAAATCACTAGGACTTTTCCTATACAAACATATTGATTCTTGTTTATTAATATGTGCATCCTTTTAGACCATTTTAAAAACAAATACAATGATAATTGAAAAATTGTTGTTAGGGATACAACTGGTGTTAAATATCATCGTTAATAAAAGGTGGTTCTACATGTGGACCTCATTTTGTGGGACCTTCATTTTAAACTTGTATATTTAGTATTGTTCTAAACAAATTAATGATAAAAAATTATTAAAACTGATCTAATAATGTGCTAATCGTTAATCATTAATTAAGAAAAAAACGTGATAAGATTGTATAACCAGCACCAAATGTGAAATATAAGCTTCTAAAATATAAAACATATCATAGTTTTTTTTTTTTTTTTCACTTTTTTTCGGAAGAAACTTATAGAATAATCTAAACCTGTTAGTACAGAACTCAAACAAGATATATTTTTTTTTTACATCATGAGTCCCTATTCTTGTTGTTTCATCCACCTAAAATTAAAAAATGACTTTGTATAATTCGCTTCCTTTGACCTAACCTAGACACTTTGAATATTCAAAGAGAAACATTATCAACAAAATGATAAAATCTACTTTTTCATCTAATCTATTTAAATCCAATAAAATCTATTCATAAAAAATTAATATATAAAAACTCTTCCTTTTAGATTTCAATTGTAGACATGGATAAGATCATAAAGGCATTTATCATTTAAAGAAAGGAAACAAAAAAAGTTGGAGTTTAGTAGTAAAGGTACGTAGGGCTCGTTTGATAGAGTTTTTATTTTTATTTTATAGATAGTAGAAAAGGATGTAAATTCTCAGAAGTATTTGGAGTCAATAAGCTTTTGAAATCAAAATTAATAAATAATGAAAATATAAAAATGTTTATAATGTATAATTTAAATTTTATTATAGGTTTTAAAGTAAACTCAGAATAGCTTTTGTCAAAAGTTATATTTTTTGGCTTTGACAAGAGAATAATTTTGAAGACCAAAAACTCTTCTAATAGACCATCCAAATACTTTTACAAATTATTTTTAATTTCTTAAAAAGATCCAAAAACAGTTTCTATCAGACATAAATTGAAATAATAATAATAATAATAATAATAATAAAAGCATAAAGATGCGAAACGGCAAAACTGTCAGCTTTGCCATGTGCACGTGGAGTAGCTATCGTGGGGCCCACAGTGGGGTTTCGGGGGGGTGGAGAAGGTGGGCCCAACCTCATGGCCTTCACGTGCGACAGAGGCCCTGGCCATGCCCCGTGGGCTCACCCTGTCGCCCACCACACCCCACTCGCCAAAAGTGTGTGTGGTCCATTTCCCAACCCCCCCTATCTATTCGACTATGTTGTCCACTAGCCATAGCCCACTATCAAAAGGGCATAAATGTCAATATCTTTATTTTTATTTTTTGGAAGATTGGTCAACGGTCGTGATCCACTCTCGTGTTTGGTTTTTATTATTATTGGATGATAACTTTCGTGAAGACTAATGATTATTTCTTTTTGATGAAAAATTGTGGGGGGTCCTAACACGGTCACAATTTTTCCGTTTCATTTTACTCGTTTTACTTGTAAGGCCTAGGGTCCGTTTGATGAATGAGTTTGAGTTGAAAATTTTAAGTTTGAATAGTAATTTTTGTTGACTTTTCAGAAAAGACAAAAAGCTTTTTCAAAAAAAAACAAAAAGTGAGATGAAAATTTTGACTTTGAACTTACGAAACAAACGAGGCCTTAGTTCTTAATTTTAGCCTCTGAATTATACTTTCTGTCTCGTTTTTGTTTTTTAAAACGTTACAAATAGGGTTTTAATCTGTTAAAAAGATATCACCGACCATTTCGTCACAAAATTGTTCAAAACTCAACGGGAAAATAAAGTGAAAAATCATGTTTTGGCCTCTGAATTAAGCTTTTTGTCTTTTGAATTTTAAAACATAAAACGTTACAGACCTCACGACTATTTCATCGCAAATTGTTCAAAATTTGTAAGGATAATCAACTGATCCTCTCGTTTCTAAGTTAATGAAGGGAATTTTAGATAAATCATGCCAATAAAATATATGTAACCTTCACATGACATGCTTGGTTAACCTATGAGCTACTGATCTCATAGAGAGTGCCGATTTTTTTTTTTTTTTATTTATTTAAATTTTCCAATTTCTATTGTTAAATTATTTTGGTGTCGTTTTATCTGAACTGCCGTTCATTAATCAGATATGTTCACAGGGTTTATTTCGTCGTTTTCTAAGAGTCCTTTTAATTGGAGGACCAAACATGCGATGGAAGTTCGATTTGTAATCTTTTGAAATTCAAGCATCAAAATAAGACAACATAGATTTATGATAATTTCAAAGAGCAGCTATCTGTAGACATTAATTTGTTGTAATAATGTCTTTATAAGATAACACTTGTAGAATATCCATTAGATTTTTAATTAAAACAAAATTCTCGAACTTATTGAATTAAAGATGAATATTGCTATGATTACTATCAAAGTTGGCAATGACATATAATAAACGAGTGAACACAGAGATGGAACCAAAAATATATTACAGTGGGGGCGTATACCAAATTTTTTTTAGAATAAAATAAATTCTAGTGGGGGTTATATAAGAATTTTTAATTTTAGTAGGTTTATGTGAGAATTTTTAGTTTTAATGGAGACAAAGTAGTAAAATTATAAACATAAAATTAATTTTAATAAGGATTATGTGTGAATTATTTGTTTTTAGTGGGGGTAAAATAGAAACTACATGATAATTTTTTTTAAAAGGGACAAATTATAAATATTACAAAATTTTTAGAGTAAATTTGAAAGAACAAAAAATTTCAATGGGGGCGTTAGCCCCCCTTGCCCCCACCTGGCTCCGCCATTGAATGAACATATATATATATATATTTGTGGAAGGATTTAAGCTTCCTTTTTATGTAATCAAGGTGAACCCTTTAAGGGTATTTTGTTTGTTCACTATTTGTACTATAAACATTCTGTCCTTTTGATTTTTGTACTTTTAATTTGGATAAACTTGTCATTGAACTTTTCTTTTGTTTTTTTGTTTGTTTAAACAGTTTTGGTCTATAACACTAAAATTAATGAATGATTTTTGAAATTGAGCAGAGATAATCACATCCCTATCGTATAATAACTAAAAATTTTAAAGAAATTATTTGAATATTAAATGTAAAATGTTCTAGTTTTAAGGTTTTATAAAAAAATAAGGAGATCATTTTATATTTTGTGTATTAATTTAAGTAAAATTTCTTGTTAAAATAGAATTATTGACACATGATTAAAAATCTTTCATTAATTTAAATGTCACGGACCAAAATGGTCAAAAACCAAAAGGTAGGGACTAGTTTACAAAAAACAAAAATTAAGAGACCAAAATAACAATGATGTGCATAATCAGAAACTATAAACGAACAAATTATCCTCCTTAAAAAAATTGAGATAAATAATTTCAAAAAAAAAAAAAAAAAAAAAAAGAAGCAAGAGACTGTGTCTACACGTAATTTCTTCAAATCCCTTGCCTTTATTGATTACATTAAAATGATTATATGATATTTCAAATTTATCCATACTAGGCAATTCAAAAATTAAAATTGCATGCTTTATATTTTGAGTCCAAACATGTCCCCTTTCTTCCCTCATTCTCTATTCTTCTCAAACTCGAGGTGGCCGCCACGGCAGGTTTCACGACCAAATATCCGGCGCCAAGAGCCGCAGTCAATACACGTGCCTTCATTCAAATTTTGAAAATTTGATTTTTACCCCTAAAGTTCATATTAAATTTTTAATGTGCCCCATTATATAGAAAATAAGCTATATAATTATTTTCCTAACTAAATATAGCTTTGCTCTCAAGTTGTCGTAACTTTGTGCAAACAAAGAGGAAAATGAAAGGAAAGATATTAAGAATTCTTTGATTCTGTCAGAAAGGACATCTTTTCGTCAATCTAAAACAAGAATTTCAACGGAAAAGCATACACATGAAAAATGTTTGTGGAAATTTATCTTAAAAACAAAGGGGAAAAAAAAAAAAAGAAGATAAAAACATGTGATTCATGATATATATATTCACTGCAAAAGTATGATATGAAAAGACCTAAACCAATTTTTTTTTTTTTCTGTTTTTTATAAATAAAGTGTTGATTTTTAGGGTGCTAAAACTTTAGTAGTTAAAAATCTTCGAATTTCTCTCTTGTTATAACTTTTTGCAATTTTAAAAGAACACGGAAGCTTTTGTCGTATCGACTTTGTCGTTTTTGTCTTTTTCAAAACCTATATAAATAATTATATGAAAATATTTATCATAAACATTTTGTGGTTTAAACATTTTATTTCAAATTAATTTGTTTGGTCGATATGAAATTTTAATACCGTCAAGTTTGAAAACTATTGCTAAACTATTCGCAGATTACATGCCATTTCTCCTTTTAGTTATTAACTATTAATGACTTACGCTATGGTCTACTGCAAAAAATTAAAAAAAAAACATTTTAAAAAATTGGGAAATATTGTAAATTAGGGGTTAGCAGGTGGATAAAGAAAAAATATTTAACAATTTGATTTATATATGTATATATATATATATATGAACTTTGTTTTGGAATAAGTGTAACAATATAATAACTTAATGTTCAAATTTTATTGCTTGATGGTTTAAGAAAGTGGATGAGAAAATTAGATTGAGAACATGATAATAGATCCATCCTTTACAAAAGTACAAGGGATATTTTAGATATTTGTGTATAAAATATATATCTATATATGTATATCTATATATGTATATAAATATATATAAAGGATAAACATGACACTTGTGGAAAATACTTGCATAAGGGTATTTTGCCACTTAATAAAACTTCTGTCCTTTCCACCAATATAGAGATATGTCCAAAAATTAAACTTTCATTAACAAGCGAGTCAATTTAATTTTGATAAAAGAAAAATACTTGGGAATCCCATGACTTTGGAGTTTTTGGAGGAATGGCTGAAATAAAGAAAAATGTTTGTATGTCGTTTTGACATCTTTTTGGGCGCGTCTTTGTAAATATGTAATATATATATATATATATATTGATAATTACTTCTTTTCTATCACCAAACTATATGTCATTCCTCTTTTTTTTTTTTTTAAATTTTTTTATATTTTTAAAGCAATTATTATCACCAAACTATTGTCATTCCTCTTTAAAAACAAAAGTTCAATTATTATCACCAAACTAATGCCATTCCTCTTTTTATTTATTTATTTATTTAAAGATCAATTATTATCACCAAACTATATGTCATTCCTCTTTAAAAAAAAAAAAAAAAAGAGCAATTATTATCACATCAACATTTTGCTGAGAAAATTTATTTAATCATCTCTGGATTAGGCTCTTTAGTAGGTAGCTGCGGTTGTGAACTGATCTTGTAGACTGTTAAATCTAAAAAATTTATTCAATTATTTGGGCTTTGGGATTTTCAATTTGGATCTTACTCTATGGTCCATTTTATTGCAATAAGGTTGGTTCTCCTTGCTACACCAGGGGACACATCAATGATTTATTCGAGTAATTTCCAACATCTTTTATAAAGAGCGAATCCATGATCTACAGTGTTTTTTGTCATTTCTCTCAGCCTATTACGTGGAAGACTAGTCATCGCCATGTGATAGTACCGTCACTACTATTATGGTGAGTCATAAATTACCATGTGAGTTATTTTAGATTTATTCCGTACGGATGAAGTGCGTGCTAAATAACTAGTAATTAAAAAAAAAAGGATGATTTTGAGGGTTGTCCTTCGAAGAGTACAATTCTGAAATACTATCCTCATTTATGGTACATTTAGGACTTTTGGCATCTTATAAAATAAGTCAAAGGTCAATATAATGTGTATTTTCAATATTACCCTTGACATGTGAAAAAAGGCAATCTAATAGACTACCACCGGCAATCTACCAGAATATTCTCATATTACAGAGTCAACACGGGCCATCGACAGTCTCTATTCACCGACACTAGTAGCAAGAGAGTATTTTGGTAGAATACATTTAATAATCTATCAGAAAAAAAAAAATTTGGTTTAGGTCTTTTCATATCATACTTTTGCAGTGAATAAATTTATCATGAATCACATGTTTTTATTTTTTTTTTCCCCTTTGTTTTTGAGAAATTTCCACAAACATTTTTCATGTGTATGCTTTTCTGTTGAAATTCTTGGTTAGATTGACGAAAAGATGTCCTTTCTGACGAATCAAAGAATTCTTAATATCTTTCCTTTCCTTTTCCTCTTGTTTGCACAAAGTTACGACAACTTGAGAGCAAAGCAATATTTAGTTAGGAAAATAATTATATAGCTTTTCTATATAATGGGGCACATTAAAAATTAAATATGAACTTTAGGGGTAAAAATCAAATTTTCAAAATTTGAATGGAGGCACATGTATTGAATGCAGCTTGGCGCTGGATATTTGGTTGTGAAACCTGCCGTGGCAGCCACCACGAGTTTGAGGTGAGGTGAGGGAGGGAGGGAGGGAGGGAGGGAGCGGGAGAGGAAGAGAGAGGGAGAGAGAGAGGGGGACAGAGCGAGAGGGAGAGAGAGAGAGAGAGGAACATGAAATCGCCTACTGACCATTTGATCGACGATGGTCGACAGGGCAAAAATCTATATCGTTATTTGGTTGGGGGAAAAATATCAAGCATAAGTACGGTTGTTTTCCCAATTTTCTCTTAAGAAAAAGTGATTTAAACTTGAGTAAATCAATGAATTCGAAGTGTAAGGATGAAGGTTCGGGGGCTTAATTTACCTATGGATATCACCTATATAAGTTTTTCACTGGGTGTTGGTTTCCTCTTGGTCAACTAATAAACTCAACTTTTCCTCACTTGATTATAAAAAACATAGGTAAATTGTCAAAAATGAAAAGAAAAAAAAAATTAATTTCAGAAATGATGCGAGTGTTATTTTCATTGTTAGTTCATGAATTATGTGCATTGTGACATTTTGGTCTCGAAACTTTCTATAAACTTTAGTCATTTGGTATTTTTCTTACTTGAGACTAAAATTATTCATAAAAGTTAACAAAGATTATTATATGCCTAGCTCGATTTTAACTTGAAATTTTATGATTTTATCTATATAATTTGTAAAATGTTCTAAATTTTAAGAGTTATTAAAAATGTTATCTATTTTGCGCATGTTATATTTTGATGCTACCTTGAATTTTGCTGTGGTAACTTGCATTTGACAAATAAACTTTGACATGAATACGGATGAAATTAGAGAAGTAAACAAATGTGAAATACTTCTAATTATCCCTTTAAAAATGGTTGGAAAAACTAGCTAATAGGCAACACAAGTAGGACTTTGGACCTTAGCCCACAAGTGTCGATGGGACGAACTTGTTAGGCTGGCCCACCCTACATTAATTTTGAGAGAGCAAATACTTAAATAACCATATATATATATATATATATATAATCTAGTGAAACATGATATAAATCCCTCATTTTTAATCAATATGACACAAATTTTATTTGATTTTAGTTAATTTATGTCATGTTAGTCTAGTGTTAATTTTTTATATTATATTGATATAATGATATTTAAATTTGTGTCAATCAGTTGCTTTCCCGTATTTGATATAGGTGATGGGATTGAGTTGGGCCTTACCAGTGTGAATCCCTACCTAAAATTCAATAAAATAAAATTTAAATTTGATATGTTGAGAACATTATAATCCATGCCATAATAGCAAAATTTCCCTCTTCTTTTCGTACGGAGATGATAAGTGTACAAAATTACACTTTTATTCATATAATTTATTAGATAATTTAAGTTTTAATTAAGTATTTTCATGATATTAATTCAAAATATTTTACTTTGGAAATATTTAATTTAATTTTGGTTTATTTTTTTATTTTTCTTTTTTCTTTTCCTTTCCTTTCTTTTCTTTCCTTCCGTAGGTATGCTCCCAGGCTTGGCTGCCTAATCTTAGGTCCAAAAATCCAGCCTTTGTCTCTTGCCATGCACGCACGAATCCCTCCAGCTAGCTGCGAGTCTCCAGCTAATTTACCAGTTGGGTGGGAAATTTCATGGACCAAAATTCTTTCCATAACCAAATGGAGTCAAGGCCTATAAAAGCAAGGCCTTTGGAGCGAGCAAAGGAGGTGTTTTTCCCTCGGCATTTTTGGCTAAGTTTGGAGTGTTTTTAGTATCTTTCTTATTTGTTTTTCTTCAACTTGCATTTTCATCTCATGTTTTCTTTTTAGAATTTTGTGAGATAAAATTGTAAGTTATACTAGACATTTTGATGAGGTTAGTGATGATCTCATGTGTGAAGTGATCCAATTTGAGTTTGATTTATTTTAGTTTGTAAAGATTATATGTTTTAGTGGGTTGAATTTCTTCATCTCATTTTTCTGTTCAAGATATTTTGTGTCAATCTTTTATATAAATTCAATTATGCTTTGTTTATGTAATATTATCACATTTTGCTTTGACAAAGATTTGTCATATAAGTTGTCTTTTACTACTTTAATTTGCTAAAAACTGTATTTTGTTTATTTTGGATAACTTGTAATGATAAATCCGTTTGGTTTCAACATAAAGATTTACTCCACTGAAACACTTTTGTTATTTTTGTTGATCTTTAATTCCATATTTTTCCGGTTGTTCATTTGGGATGTGAAACAATGTAGTTGAGTCATAAATCAAAGATTGGATTTAAATTGGAGAACGAAACATATGAAGGATTCACGACGCCTTGCATCATTTATTGAATTTTTCTCCACCTAAATCTTATCTTTTTCATGTTTCCTTTATTTCCTTTTATCACAAAAATCCACCAAAAATATCTTTCACTTTTTATTATTTTAATTCTTTGCCTTTTGAATGTTTATCTCTAACAATATTATTTGTTTTTGTTATCGCCTCCCTATGAATATGACTGCTTGATCTGTACTGCAATTGACCGCTTTTCGAGTGCATCTTTGGGCGTTAATTAGGAGACAAATTTTCGCAATGAAAAGATAGTTCTAGTAGAATATTTTTAGTGCCATAAATTTCTACACTTCATTGGTTAATTATCAAACAAGTTCTTTATGAGAAAGGAATTATCAAAATAAGTTATCCTTTATAACTGCTGAGCATAGCAATCTTATGTCAATCAAAATAAGTTGTAGAATTTAATTGTTGTCTTGACGCAAAAAGACTTAATTCTCAAATAAAACGTGAAACGCTATAATTTTCGTATTTTCTTGTTTGTTAATTTTTGTCCGCCATCTTGTTCTTTCAAGTAATATAAAATTAAGGTGTCTAACTCTTAACATAACGTTGAATAAGAATCTATATTACAATGAATATAAAATTTAAGATGATCTATGAAGTAGGATTTCCAAATTAATTAATTGTACTGCAAGAATCAACCAACAAAAAAAAAAAAAATGAAATGCAGGTAATTTATATATCATTTATCACCAATACAAAAAGATTGGCATTTTAATCCTTGACAAAAAGTATTGAAAATATGGAAAAACAGCTTATAATTCTGAAACATTCACTTTTGCTCCACTTAGGCTAACCACAACCCTCTTGTCACAAATAAAATAAAATAAAATAAATATATTAAAAAAAAGAAAAAAAAAAGAAATTAAACCTCTACATTCAACCAGTTGAAAAACCCACAAAAAATAAAAAAGGACCTACATAATCAAAGAATCCTCTAAAAGAGTATCTGTTGGTGGGACTTGATAGCCATAAACCATTGAGTAATCATCTAACTCATCAGAGGTAAACTTTGGAATTCTCCAGCTCCTTGCAACTTCAGAGTCATGACCATTAATTAAAAGTTCCAACACCTAGTGATCAAAGAAAAAAAAAGATGCGACGGTTAAAAAATGTAACGCTTGACCCGATTTTAATAAAATAGAAAACATATTTCCGCGTACCTCAGTCATCGACGGACGCCAAATCGAGGATTGTCTTACGCAATAAGAAGCTGCTAGCACTACTCTGTGTAGTTGTTCGGCATCATATTTTCCTTCCATGTTTGGATCAGCTAGCTTGGCAATGTCTCCTGATTCCATTAGGGGTTTTGCCTAAAAACATATACGAATCACGTGAGTAACCGATGACTAGGGGTTCAGAGAAGTTTGGCAACCTCTGATACCGTCCCCGCTCTGATTTTGAGAAATTGATTTTTAACCGTAAATATTTTTTTAACATTTTAGTTCCTTCATTTTGTTTGAAAAATTACAACTGAATCCCCCATTCAGATTTTGAAAATTTCTTTTACCCCCTAAAATTTAAGTTATGCTCCCAATTTATAAGAAAATAATCATTTTGCTCACACTCATGAATTGAAATTATATATATATATATATAACTACAATCTAATTTAATGAGAATTATTCTCTCTAATTTTTCACATAGTGTCTCCAATGAAATAATTTCTTATCTCTACTACAGATACACCGAAAATTTCCTTTTTCTTTTTTGAAAAAATAATAAAAAATTTGGCTGCATCAAAGTTGAGATGTTCTAACCCAAAGGAGAAGGTTTCTCTTAGAAGAATCCACAGGCCTACGACCAGTTACAATCTCCAAAAGCAGAACCCCAAAAGCAAAAACATCAGTTTTCTCATCCACAATCCCATGCATAAAGTACTCCGGCGCCAAGTATCCGAACGTGCCTTCAATTGGAATCACGGCGTGGTGAGTCCACTTGTTCGGAAGCCATTTCGCTAGCCCAAAATCCGTGATCTGTAAAGTGGTGGAAAATTTTACAAAAACGCATAAAATGAAATGCACAAACAATTACGAGAAAATCCCACTAACGGACACAGTTCCGAACAGTCATATATACACTGATTTTCTTAATCATTGTGATGTGATCCGTAAACAGAATAATATCATACTGTTTTTTTTTTTTTTTTTTTTTCATACCCGACCACAAAATTCTCCGAGCAATCAATGAGAAAGTTACCTGTGGTTCATAGTCTGGTCCAAGAAGGACATTAGAGGCTTTTATGTCCCGGTGTATTATGCGGTGCTTGCAACATTTGTGGAGGTAATGAAGACCTCTTGCAACTCCAATGGCAATTTTGTATCTATTGGGCCAGTCAATGGACATGCTTTCTTTTCCTGAGATTTTTCAAGTGTTTCTAATGGTAAGCCAATTGCTGAAGTGCATGTATAAATATAACAAAATTGCATAAATTGAAAATAATTTTTCGTCAGAGATATGGCAATTGGAAACGTTTAATGGAGTAAAATGAGGACTTGCATTGGAATATTTATAAACTTAAAAGAGAAAAAATTAAAACCGAAAAAATTTTCAATAAGAGCATATGACCTTCAAATTATATTGTAGTCCCACCGCTTACCACAAACATAGTGATTAATTGCAGATCCACTACGTGTATATCATCATACATGTAGCTATTATTTATTGGTCAACATTTTCATATTTAATCCAAGTCATGATTAAGTTTAATAAAATTCTTCTATATAAAGTGGAGGCATTTTCCAATTAGGATAAATAACTTTTTTTGTTAAATTGTAAAATATGAACATAAACATTTAAATTGTTCAAAAACAAGGACACAACATATGTAGAACCTATATGTGTCAACAATGAACCTACTTAACATAACATTTTCTAATGCTGCCTAAGTGCAATTTTTCAAACACTAGTTCTTCTAAAGTTTGTATGCAAAATCTGAATCAAATTTCCATAAAAAATCTTGTAAATTTCTATTGAAAATCAAGACGAGAATGGCAAAATCTTTCTCACCGTGCAATGCGGACGCCAAATTTCCGTTCTGGGATAAATTGAAAATGAGGTAAAGGCCATTCTCAATGCAGCATCCAACTAAGCTAGCAGTGTTGGGATGGCAAACATGTCCAATTATGCCCAGTTCCATGAGAAACTCTTTCTCCTTTTTAGCATCTTTGTTGTCCTTGGCCAACCTCTTCACAGCAATGGTTTGTCCATTAGAAAGATCTCCTCTATACACTTCAGAGTACCCTCCTCTGCCCACTATATTATCTGAAAATCAGAACAATCATAAAGCATTAGAAACTTTAAATTCAGAACTGTTGATTTTTACCACCCTATTTGATGGGGTAGTAAGACTGCGGTTTCTCCTTGACGAGATCTTGAGTTCGAGTCACTCCTACTATATTGGATGGGGTATATGATCAATCTACTTTTGAACCACCCCATTTCCACCTCATCATTTGATGGGATGGTGAGACTGCTATTTCTCCTCGATGAGATCTTGGGTTTGAGTCACTCCTACCCCATTGGATGGAACATATGGTTAATCCACTTCCTCACCACCCCACCTATCTACTATTTCTCATCAACGAAATATTGGGGTTCGCGTCACTCCTACCATATTGGATGGGGTATATGGTCAATCCACTCCCTGATCTCCTCATTACCATTGGTCATTTGATGGGGGTGATAAGGCTGCTAATTCTCTTCAACAAGGTCTTGGGTTTGAGTCAGTCCTATAATAATGAATAGACTATCTGGTCAATTTGCTTCCTGATAGATCCATATATTAAACAGGGATGTCTTGCTTCCCTGGTTTTAGTAGGGTATGCCACCCTTTATCGTTATAACCTTTTTTCTTTACCGAAAAAGAAATGGAACTATACGTATGAAGCACACACTCACCTGGGTTGAAGTTGTTTGTGGCATTCATGATTTCCTCATAGCTGAAGCACCTTAACAAAGGCTGTCTCATTCCTTTGGCAGAGTTCCTTTTCCGAAATGGTGAACCGAGGAGAGAAAAAATAACCGTGCACGGTGAGAATCCTTGCTTTCTTGCATTAGATTTGGCTCTAAAGCTTGGAGTCACAGAAGGCAAATCTGTGATGGTTGAATCCCCGCTGCTTAAGGTGTCATCTTCTGTGCTCTGAGATGCACCTTCCAGTTCATCTAGAACAGTTCTTGGTGAAGAACTTTTACTCTTTGTTTTCGTTTCTGAGACATTAAGATTTTGTGCAGAGGAGATAGCCGACTCACTCTTAATGCTCTTGTCAGTCAGCCTTGAACTTGATCGGCCGCTTTCTGCTAATAGGAACGGATCAGAACACATTCTAACAAGCATTTTTTTAACACATTGTACTACATCATGAGGTTTTCGGAGCTTTCGGTCCCTGAACTTTCTTGTTTGCCCATGAACTTATTTTTCTTTGGCAGGTTTGATCTTGACAATCATGTGATGTACAAAATGTTCGAACTTTCCAAGTTCTTTCAAGGGGCATTGATGATAACATTTTGCATCTTATTCAAATTTTTTTTGTTTTTTAATTTTAAGTTATCACGTGATGAACATGTGATTATGGACCAAAATTGTCAAAAAAAATTTAATTAAGGGATTAATTGACGGAAAAAAAAAAAACATGTAGGGATCAAACTGTCACAATACTGATAGTTCAAGGATTATGAAGCGAAAAATCCTAAATCAAATTACATTTACAGGCAAGGACGGAGGGAAGCAAGGACCCGTGAACCTTAAGACCCCCTCTCAACTTTTCTATTTTCAAAAAATGCACTATAATTTTAAATAAAATCTCATAGTAACCCATTAAAAACAAAAACTTGATCATAATAGCCCCTGATTAACCATTACATAGTTTTAGCCCCCCGATAAAAAAAATTCTAATTTTGTCACTGTTTTCAGGATCAGTTACAATTATGGTTATCATGTGCAAAATGAAGATTAAAGAATAAATATTGTATCTGGGAAGTTTTTGAAAAAAGCTGCTAACCTTTAGAGTGCGTAGAATCTGAATCTGAGTTTTGTCGCGGTAACTTGCATTTCGCGAATAGAACGAGTGTGCAGCCATTAGGAACATTCTGAAAACAGTACCTTGCAACGAAAGGATGTCTAATCCAGATAGAGAAAATGTCACTCATGACAGATTAAAATTAAAAATATATATATGATAATTTTCGGACTAAGCTGGTACCTGTTTGATGTGCTTCTTGAATCACCAAGAACAAGATAGTCAGCTGAAACTGATTTCGCTTCCTTGATTAGACCTCGTCCGACTCTGGAGCTAAAACCGACTCTAGCCTCCAAATTTACCTGAAAATTGTAGATATAAGCCTTTCTTTACTTTGATGTGCGTATGTGTGTGTGTATATATATATATATATATATTGCAAATGAGTGAATTACCTGCTTGGACTGACAGGTCCAGGCAAATTCTCCTAGCACAGAGATAACAAAAGCTTTTGCCCGGCGAAGCTGCGATTGTTTTTCGGTTGTCAATCCGTATTTCTTTTTCTCCTTGCCAGCTGATATGGTTAACAAACAATCAAAACATTTTCAATCATACAGGACATTTAAAATTACTGAATTGGGTTAGTGAATACAAGAAAAATGGACCTACTAACCGAGAATGTGAACCGCAACAATGTTGTCGTTCGGATGAGCAAGAACACTGATTGCCCACGAAAGCAGCTCTTTGCTGTCGTTCGGGTCCAAAGATATGCCGATGAGTATCTTAGCAGGAGTGGATGGCACCATTTCTTTCGTCAGGAATTGGCAGAGAAATCGAATTGAAGCCAAAAAGTCGTGTTAAGCGAAGTTGCGGTTATTCGGTCTGCCAATTGATCTTGTCCACCATGGAAGAAGTGACACTGAGTTTAAGAATAGGTGGAAAGGTGACAAACATCATGATTGAAATTCAGTTGGGATTGTGAGGCCACTACACTTCTCATTCCATTATTCTTGTTTAAGAAGCATTAGAAATCTTTCAACAGTGGAAATTTGGACAAGTGATTTTGTGTGAGTGTTTCTCTCTCTATCTCTCTTTCTCTCTCTCTCTCTCTCTGAGAGATGCAATTAAGTGTTATGGTTGGGTGCTTTGGGGTATAAGCAAAGTTTGTGGGCACACATTTGATTTGTCTTGCTATTGAAGTCAAAAGAGAAGAGAGGTCTTCCAAACCAGGAAAGGGAAAAGTAGTATTTATCTTTTAGTTTGGTAGGAGAAGCTTTGTGGCCACCCCAAAAAAAAGAGCTATTCACTTCCATCATTAATGAATAACTAACCGTTTATCATCGTTTTGGATGAGAGAGAGAGAGAGAGAGAGAGAGAGAGAGAGTTTTGTATTGGTCATTGTATAATGCATGGACATTTAGATCATTTTAGAAATTATGTAATGCAACACTCACCAGACATACAGTTCAATCACAAAAAAATTCATATTTTTGTACAACTCTATATCTATATATATATATATATATTTATAACTGTATGCCATATGAATCATTCAATAATAATGTGAAACTTACCTACGTAAGTTTGGTCCAAATAGGTATGACAGTTGGCCATTTTTGCTCAAAAACCACAAGTCCTTAGGTTGGCTCCCTTTAAGGCCAAAAATGCATAAGCTTTACATTACAAATAAAAATCAAGGCTAGACGATAGTTTCATTTTTCTGAAGGTGTTTTCCTTTTTGTATTTCAAATGAAAATTTAAATTTAATGTAAGGATGTATATAAGCAAGGCAGGTGCGGGTGCGGGTGCGGAAGAGCTTCCTCCACCCCTGCCCCACACTAGATTGGGGAGTAATCTTAACCCCATACTCATATAATAATTCTCTTACCCATCCCATTAGCGACGGGTACCCGTGGGTGCCTGATCCATAAATAAAGTTGTCATTCCCATCCGTATTGTAAATAGGAATGTTATATGCAATAAGTTATTTCTAATGATAGCATGCGTGTGCTTTTAAACCATAGATTTAGTCAGGATCACGTCATTACGAAAATGTATACAAAACATACATACAATAATTCATTTAACAAAACTGGAAAATATCATTCTAATTTTGTCATTTGAATGTCCCTCTAAAACATGAATTTCCGAATTTAGACAATTTCCAATCACAAATCCACCGAAGATTTGTACAAATACATGTTCTTGTTGCATTAGTAGAATCAAGGGATAGAGGGCTTTGCTTCACATTGTGTACTCCGTAGTGTGCAGTGCACCACCCATCTGCAAGTTTCCAAGATTTTCCAACCCCGTAGGCACATACCGCTTTTCTTTGAAGCTTCATTGATGGTGCTGTTTTTCCACTTCAGACGTTATGGACATGGAAAGCTGGAAAGACGAGGCATGGCATCTGGAAAGGAGATTACTGGTGCAAACCCGACACCAGCACACAACCGGGTGAATTAAAACGCCACGAGAAGGAAAGAGTTCTAGATCATTCATGCATTTGAGTTGACGAGTTGAAATCAATCCCCTTCAAAATATTTTTCTTCATGATGCAGAAATTATCCGCTGAGCGTCTACATCTTCTCTGCGCGTACACAACCTGCAGATATTTAGCAGTACTGCTTTTCTTGTGTGTCTACATGCACTGGTGAATTTCGAATAAAGAAAAAATAAGCAAGCCAATCAAAGCAGTCGAATTAAGACGATATGTATAAAAATATGAAAACAAAATTCAGTTAAAATGGCAACTGTCACAGCAAATTGAAATTTTTTGAAGCTGAAACAAATGCTAACGGCAGAACACTTCATTGGAACAGCTACAAATCAAATATCACGAGGAAAGAAGCGAAGCAAGAATAACGAAGCCAGGTTAAGGATGTTTTTAGAGTTATCAGTGATAGGAATTAACTTGTATTCAGGCTTTCGTTTAGCAAAAGGACAGGCTTTTACCACATTGTTTTTCTATATTCTGTTTTTAGTTTAATTTCAAAACCAGAAGGGATGAAAAATGAGATTAGACAGTGTACCTCATACATTTCAGTTCTAATTCATAGTAATTTTTTTATTTTATATTTTCAGAGAAGGCCAGTTCGGACAACCGTGTGACCATCGCAGCCAGCGGACAGGCGAAGAACTTTCTGCTACTTCTGAGCCTGAGATAAACTAAAGATCATCAAAGTCATCCACCAGGAGTAGGTTCCTGACTCCTTAGAACTGAAGGACACGGTGGTATGCGCCAACAGAATTGATCCTCTTAAAGTAAGGATAGCACTAATAAAATACAAAGTTGATTATAGTTGTAAAAAATGTTACGACAGTCATCATAAATCAAGATATATCAATGTCATAATTTGGACCTAACAATACAGCACATAAAGGGATTAGAGATGGCCAGAAAATGTCGGTGTTCATTGATTCGAAACCCATTTTTAGAAACTTGAAGAAATATTATGATACAAATGTACACTAGAAATAAATTTTGTGCTTTCTAGATTATCATGATAATAGTTGGTTCCGAAATTTTAACGAAGGTACCAAAGTAGTTATTTTTCCAGTTTCGGTTATCACAATTATACACACAGAAAGAATGGCAGAGGTTCCATTGAGAGGGGGGGGGGGTGGAACTCTTAGAATGTATTCTTTAAACTGTTCAGAAACATTTTTTCTAGTCTCTTTTTGTCTTTTTTTTTTTTATTTGTTTCAGTAATTATGTGATAACATCTGTTCACAAATTGAACGAGAGAAAATTATAATAAAATCTATCCTTGTTAAAGAATTCAACCTTTCAGAATCCTCTCTCTAGGCCACTTTATATGTTTAGGCAACTTCTAGTGGCTTTGTCATACTTCTAAGTGGCTCGTTTTTTACCCTTTCTACAAAACTAAGACTGTGCTCAAGACCAGAGACACTGAAGCCATTCAGTTCTCAATATGAGAACCTGGTAATAGCTACCATTGAAGAGGATAACTCTTTCCAGATATTTTCCAAACTTCAAGCTTTTTTTAATTTATTTACTTTTTCATTTTTTCATATTGTTCCCTCGAAAATGAGATGAGATCATGTTTACGCATAAATTGGTTAAAATATGTCTTGTCAGAAACTACATTTAAGTGTCCTTACTTTACAAGTATTCCTATTTTGCCCAGATCTTAATTCCAGTACTACTTGTCGCTTTGATATCGTTGTAAATATTGAAAGAATGAGGGAAGTATTTTACATTAAGATTATAATTTCTTACCATGTGGACTAATTTTTAACACAACTGTACACTTGAGTAATTATTAACACATCTTTAATTATCAGTGTTATAGTTCCATGTGATGAAATTTTAACATTAGTATCCACCAAACAGAACGCCGAACAGAGAAACAGCAAAGCACCTAGTAGCTAAGGAAACAAAGCACAAAATAATGACGTTTCAGAAGGGGGCCTTTGAAGAGTTATCCATACTTCCCTAAAAATTCTAATATTAAAATTACCCTTGAAATTAATTTTTAATTTTTTTTAAAGGAGATAAAAGGTAGAATCTTTTTACCAAATTTGCATATCAATATAAATTAACCATCTTAACAATTGTACACAACTAATAGAGTGCGTTACGACGGAGACGATTAGCCCTGGGAGGCGGGTCTCCAAAGCTCTTCACTCTTCGATTTAAGAGATCGGCACTGCCACCATTGGTAGGGGGAATCAGGGACGGCCCTTTGCAGGTACGCTCTATACCTCTCAACAAAGTTTCTTGTTTCTTCGTGTTTCTTCATTTTGTTTTTCCGATTAACAAAATTTTCTCTCAGATCAGGTAAACCTATTTAACTTCTCAAAGGAAAATTTTAGGGCAATGTTCAATTTTCCCTAGATTTAAATTTACATGGAGTTTGTTGATATAAGAGTTTGAAAGTTGCCTTAATTCCTTGAGAATTTCATGATGATACTAAAGTTTCATGATTTTGTCTATAGAAAAGCTACATCGAAATACTCCTGCATGCATCTTGGATAATCTTTTTTTTTTTTTTTTTTAAATTTAATTTCTATGTTTTAAGAAAAAAGACCTTTCATTGATGACGAATTGATTACAGGGTATAGGGGATAAGGTAGGATTATCTTTACTTAGCGGAGATTCCGAAGCTGTTTGACGTTCTTTTGAAAGAAAAAAAAAAAAATCAGAATTTCCAATGATGTCATGGTATTTGCTCCCAAAATTATTACAACTGTTCTTGCTAAAGATTTCAAATACTTTTTCTTAATTTGCAGAAAAGCTGAACCATCTATTGCTTTTATGTTCCGAATTCCCTGTCAAAATCCATGATACAAATCTTTATAATGGATTTTTTTATTACTGTTCTCATATTAGAACATGTAATAACTAATTGCTAGTGTTGAACACTCTTTTCATTTTCCATATATTTCCATCAACAATGGTTTAGATTCGTCTTGTTTGCTTATTCTCTCTCCCATCTTGTATGATAATGTTTACTCTCAATCTAAACCCAATCTTGGCAAAGATGTGAAACTAGCTGGCCGGGGTTGAGGTTATCACTACTGTGCCTAGTTTGTGAATGATTTAATGGTAAAGCAGCAGTAGAACATTGAAGAGTTTGTGCATTCTGTGATTATATATGATTTGTAAACTATATTCCCAAATTAGTGTTTGATATGCTTTTAATTTGCTTTCTAATTTCTATTTTTTCAGTATTTATGGAGGATTTTCTAGCTAGATTGACATTCATATAAGCAACTACGGTCTGTTTCAGATGCATCATAAGTATGCCTTGCTAAAACTACAGTTGCAAACAACTGAAAGTTCACAATGGTTCTATACAAGCAGGTGTATGTGTATGTGCATGTGCATGTGTTGTGTACTAGTAGGTTCATCAAAGGCTCCGACCTTGAAAGAGAAAAAAAGGAAATCCATTATGTTTTCTTTATCGAGTTCTTTTTGGCTAAGTTTAGTTCTGTTATTCATGTGTGGCTTCTACTAATGAATGCCCATTGATAATGAAGGTCCGACTGCAATAAGCTTTGTTTGTCATCAAAATGGCACAACCAAAACTGACTGACAACGCTTGGCAATACTGCACAATGATTGGCAACAACCGCAATCATGTTTGCTGCAATTTCTGTGGACACACGATGTGGGGTGGCATAACTCGTTTCAAGGAACACCTTGCACAGAAGAAAGGAGATGTGGCTCCATGCACAGGGTCCCCTCCGGAGGTGACAATTGAAATGCAGTCACGCCTGATAGAGCTATCGCGTGAAAGAGAGAACAAGCATAGACGTAAGAGAGAAACCTTGGAGGACTTGAGAAAGGACAAAGTTCAAAAGCTTCTTGCACCTCAGCCACCACACGAAGTCAGTGTGGCAGAGCTGGAAGCCAGGGAAAAGGCTTTATTTGACCAAGCTATCAAAGAGAGCCTCCACACCCATGAGATGGAAGTGAAACAGGCAAAATATGAAGATGAAGAGTTTCAGGCAGCCTGCCGTGCCAGTGTCCGCTTGTATGAACTGGAATCGAGAATGTATGGAGAAAGCGCCGGCACATATAGAGCGGGGCCCAGCACATCTAGTGCAGGGGCCAGCACATCAAGAGCAGGACCATCGGATTTTGGCTCTGACTTTCTTGTTGACCTTGAGACATGGTCAGTCCATGAAAGTAACCTTAACAATTGATTTTCCTTGGATTGTGAGACTTTAGGTTGCTCAATTTCCTTTTCTCTTGTGGGATATTAGTTTGATCAATCTCCGCTTCTTGTAAGACATTAGTTTGATCAATTTCCTATTTTCTAGTGGGACATTAGTTTGATCAATCTCCATTTCTTGTGAGACACTAGCTTGGTCAATTTCCATTTCTTGTCAGACATTAGTTTGAACGATTTCAGTTTCTTGCAAAACTTTCATCGAATAACTCCATTGTTGTTTCTTTTCCTTGCCTTCTGCTATTGCAAGCCATATTTTATCCTGATGAGAGTATCAAATCCTTCATATCCTCCTAGATAATCCTAATAGATCTACATTTTCCCTATCGAATTCAACCGATAGAGATCAAATAACGACATTTAACATGTCGGCAATTTCCTCTCGAAAACAAGTCCTACAATTGAAACCATTAAAAACACAGATACCCATTTGACAAACAAAGTTTTTAGACAAATGCTAATTTTGACAGAAAATTTGCAAGTTCCACCTATTGAATCAGAACCAGTTCCTATGAATGAAGAACACAGAGATTTTTTGGAATTCAATTTCCAAGAGGAAAATTAAATAATAAGAACAAAAACAGAAACAAAAACTAATACCAAGTTCTGAAATTCACGTATTCCTTTCAATCACCACAAAGCAGCAGTCAAACCCCAAAATCTTTACAAAAAATTGTGACTATTGCTTCATAAATAATTAAAAATTTTCTATCTCTCTCTTTTTTCTTTTCGATTATCATTTTGAAAATTTCCGATGATTTCTCAGCAACCAAACACGTACAGAAATTTGAAAATAAAAGAAAAGAGTATAGGGAAAGTGAAACTCACCCGGAGTGGGAGAGAGACGAGCCATCTTTTTCCCGATTCCGCGAAATTGTACGGTTTGCTCTCCTTCTGCTCCATGACCGCCTCCGCGGCTATACATTGTTCTATGAAATCTATACGATGTCGTTTATGTTAAAGAAGAGGAATTTTTCCTTTTCTTTCTTTTTTATTCATAATTTTTTGATTCCAATAAAACCTCAATGTTTTTATTTTTTTTATTTTTTTATTTTTTATTTTTTATTTTTGCTAATGACAAAAAACCTTAGTTTAAGAACAGTACTTCGCGTCACTCTCTCAATTTCTTATATAATAAGGTTTACATTTTGTGTGTGACTTTAATGGTTTCGTGGTCTTGGCGGGATGAAATCAGAAGGTACTAGTTAAGAGTTTCTTGATAAAATTCAACCTAACGAATTTCCAATGATTTAGGATTTGATGAGATCTTAATGATCCGATAATTGAAGTAACGATCTCTTATTTTCAATCGATCCAATTGATTTTCTCTGAATCATAACATGCAGTAGAGTGGTTGTTTCGTATGGGATAAAAATTTTGAAGTCGATATTATTTTATATTCATGCTTTATTTTTGCATTTTTGTTTTAATTTTGTAAGAAAGGAAGTAGTTCGCTTACCTTTAGTTTGTTTTTGTGTTTATACTCCGCTTGAGTTATTCTATAACGATATGTGTTTGGTGGTTCTGTTATATCAAAAGATCTTTTCAATTAACTAAAATTTGTACCTTCATGTTTAACCATTTGACCATACATTCCGTGCAACTCACTCACAAGTCATCATTGTTTGTAATTGCCAAAAATCACTATAGTATATGTACTATATCCCTCGTAATGGGAAAATTTATATCAGAAGAAAAAATTAATAAAAATATCTCATATTTAATAGCTGCAATCAAGGCATCAAAATCCAAGAAAAGAAAACCAAATTATATCTTCACATTTGCATCACAACCAAAATGAAAGAAATATATATATATATATATTATACTTAACATATATGTTTATATGAATTTCCCAAGCCATTTCAACCCACTATGAAACAAAACTACTAACATAAAATCAATTAAAAAAAATAATAAGGCTTTCTTAAGCATTTTTAGCTGTTCTCCTAACTCCACCTTGGTTGTAAGGATCTTTCTTCATCTTTTGCACATCCAAAGCACTAAATACACCATACCCATTTCCCTCGTCATCATCATCACTAGCTTGGTCAAGTGCCACCAACTCATCTTTGTACTTTATACTCTCCATCCTAGTTTGCATCACTTTAGGTTTGGGCTCACCCCCCTTCAAAAGCCCAACAACCTCTCTCATAGTGGGCCGCTGCTCGTGGTCGCTCTGCACGCACAAGGCCGCGACGTTGACGGCCTGTTTAAGTTGGGCCTCATCAAAGTTTCCCTGGAGTTTCGGATCGACAAGATCTCTAAACCGACCTTTGCTTATGAACGGCTCGGCCCATTCGGTTATCGTCTTCTTGACTCCACCGGGGAGTTTCTCAATCGGCTTTCTTCCTGTTACCAGCTCTAAGAGGAGAATTCCGAAGCTGTAGACGTCACAACTTTGGGACACTTTGCCCCACATGGCGTATTCCGGAGCCAAGTAACCTAAGGTGCCCTTAACTCGGGTAGTCATGTGGCTCACTCCTTCTGGGATAAGTTTGGCAAACCCAAAATCAGCAACAAGTGGCTCAAAATCTGAATCCAATAGCACATTGCTTGCCTTGATGTCCCTGTGGATTATGTGGGGTGTAACCTCATGGTGCAAGTACCTAAAAACAACAGAGAGAAATGGGGAAAAAAGGTTCGTTATGACAACTATTGTGTTTGACAAATAGGTTCGAATCTATAATTCAAACTTTTCCCTTTAGTTTTTTCTCGTACAAAAATTTAAAACTTTTTGGTTAAACTTTCTATTTAAACCAATAAAACAAATGCCACAAATATCATGAAGCCTTTGGTCAATATAGATCTCATTGATCGTGGGTTTTTTAATAGCACTAATTAAACCAAAATATTTCATGGACATTATCGGTTTTGAAATTAATCCAAAGTCATTATTGTAATCACCGTGGTCATTCTAGTACACAACATAATGTTCTATGAGAATTACTATAATTACTGGACAATGACAAAAAAGAAAATAATCAAAATCAGTATTTATTTTTGAAATACTTTTTTTGTTTTAAAATTAAATGTCATATTAAATACCTCCCCCCATGTGGTAATTGTAATATTTTTATTCAAAGGCTGCAATCTCAAGGAAATGGGAGTATTGTTTGCAAGACTTGGAACACAACAATATATTAAAAAGAAAAAGCAACATTTATGATATCCTTTTTAATTGCTCCATTAATTTTCAAATAGACACCTTTGACAAAAAAAGCAAGTTGTTGACAGCATGAGTAGGCTTCTCAAATTGTCTTTAAATTATTTTTCTTTCGTGAATAAATGAGTAATAATATTATAAATCATAAACACTTAAAAATGAAAAATTAACAACACCAACTTTGATCCCAAGACAATCAATTTATGTAATATGCGAGTTAACATTCTTTTATTAACAAATGTTTAAAATATTATTATATTAATTATGCATCTTTACGTGAGTTGATATTCAAAAGTTGAGATTAGAGTTAGTGTCTTTAACAATACTCCTTCAAAAAAAAAAAAAAAAGACGGACAGAAGGGTATGTAGTTTAAAGCTTACACGAGGCCTTCTGCAGATCCAATTGCAATTTTCATTCTTTTCTTCCAATCAAGCTGAACTTCTCTTGCAAATGGGCCATGTAAATGAGAAAGCAAGCTGAGATTTGGCATGTAATCATAGACTATAAGCCTTTGATCTGTCCCAACACAGTATCCCCTAAGGCCTAGCAAGTTCTTGTGCCTCACCCTCCCAAGAACTTCCACTTCCACTGCAAATTCCATTTCTGCTTTCGAATTCATTGCTTTCAACTTCTTCACTGCTATCTGCAAATTTCCCCTCAAAAGAATTGAAACAACATGTTAACAAACCTCATAAAATTTGAATTTTCTGTTCAACCTTATTCTATTTAAACTTTTAATTCAAATAGGCTATCAGTAATATTTTATTTATTGAAAAGGTTTAGACCGTCACGAAAAAATTTTGTGTTCAGACCTAGTTTTAAGTACTTCTTTATAGTTTTGTCCAATCTAACATTAAAATTGAAAATTTTAGTGTTATGAAATAGAAAAATTATCAATTTAAATATTATGATGGATATAAATATAAGGAGATGTTAATTTTATTATATTCTTAAATATAACCCTAGACTCATAGACTCTATAAAATTTGAATTTTGTGTTCAAATTTATTATTAGAGCTTTTGACCTAGTATTGCTTTTTTAATTCAATAGGCTACTCACGGGAAGTAGGTTGCATCTCCCTTTTCTTTACTAAGAAATACCATGTTAATGTCCATTGACGACAAAATTCATAGTTAGATCCTGCCAAAATTTAGGTTTTCTCACTTTAACCCCTAACTTTCAAAAGATTTCATTAATTTGCTACCCCAAACTTCAAAATATTTGCAAACTTGCCCTTTTTGTCAATTAAGTGGACAAGAAAGTTAACGTATAACTAAATTTGAAAGACTAAAACGTAATGTAAGCTAAGAACCACTCTAATTATTAAAAAAGTAATGATTGAAATTATTCTTAACTAATACTAAATTAACCAAAAAAAAAAAATCTCTAAAAACAATTAAACATTGGGGGTCTTCGGGTGGGGATCACAAGATCTGGGAGCTCGTTGCCATAGAATCAAGGTGTCACCGTCGTGCACAAGGTTGGGGGAGACCTTGGACCGCCCCCGGGTTGGGGGCGAGGGGTTGTTGGAGGCCGGGTAGTGGTTAGGGGCATTTTGAATCTTTCTTTCTTTCTTTTTCTTTTTTTTCCAGAGTATGGGACTAATTTATTAGTTGAAAAAAAGCCTCTCAGTTTTCGAATTTGGGATCTAATACCCTGAACTCCCCTTCTTACCTACGCTCAACCAGTCTCAATGGGATCAATTTTAATCATTCTTTAGAATTAGGAGTGATTTAGAATTTTATTTTCATTTTTATTGATAACTAGAATTTTCGGCTAAAAATAATATTTTTATTTTCTAATTTCATCCCTCTTCAGCTTAATTTCTATCCATTTAACTAATGAAAAGGTGTAAAATGTTTGGAAGTTCCAAGGACCAAATGTCAAGTTTTTCAAAATTTGAGGGGCAATGTTTAAAAGGGTCATAAGTTCAGGGAAAGCTAAGAAAATTTGTCGAAATATTAAGAAAGCTTGAATTGGTAGGAAGTAGTGTGTCAATACATAGCAACAGATTTTTTTTCTTTGGTAGAAATACATAGTAACGGATTTACATCTTGGTAAAAAGATTTCTCGGATAGGTAATATTTATATAAATATATATATATATATATAAATATATGTATACCTGGAGGCCATCGCTAGTTTTCCCCCAATACACACTTCCAAAACCTCCTTCTCCAAGCATATTATCTTCACTAAAGCCATTAGTAGCCGTATGCAACTCCTTGTATGTGAAAATTCTCCAGGAAGTAGTACTATTGCCTCCTCCTATTGATGGCGTCCTACTTAACGCCATCAAAAACCAATTTAAACCAAAGTTAATTAAATAATATAGAAAAACACTAATCTCACGTTAATTTAGATCTTTCACTTTTTGATTCTGAAAATAAGAAAGGAATTTAACTAGAGTTGTTCGTATACGTACCCTTCATCTACCTTCTCTGAGATGCAGCAACTGCAGGCGGATCCCATGGTAGGGATTAGGGAATGTCAATCGATCGATAAGTTCAAAACTGATGATCAGTTATGGAAAGCTTCTTAATATAAGTAGGATGATTAGTATGTAAAATATCTTCTTTTAAATAAGATTAGCTTATTAATTAATTATAGTGGTGTTGTGGTCATTTTCACATGTAATGCTGGCCGACTTTGGCCGGCCTCATGCAATAAATTAATAAAGTGCTTGAACGGTTTTAACGAAGGGAAAAGAACCTGACTAGTTCGGGTTTGGGAAGTATATAATAATATACATATATAGCAATGTGTATAGTACTATATAGTTTGATTAATGGAATCTTTTCATCCGTGCCCTTAGGTTTTAAGATTATTATCACTTTACCAAATTCATAATCTAATTAAACATTGTTTTTATCTATGTTCTTGAATAATTTTAAGGTTATTATTATCATCTTGTCACTTGAATTTTAAAATTCTCCTTTTTATTTTCCGAACTTTGTAATAGTTTTATTCAATCTCTTTTATTATAATTTTTTTTGCTAAAAACAGATGAAAAATAGGAGTTTGGGTTTTAAAGTTTATGAAGTAAAATGAAAATAATTTTAAATTTTAAGGTATAGATAATATTCGATTTTTAATTGATATATGCTCCTAGACCATGTAAATACAGATTGTATTTTGTGCCAAGCAATTATTAACTCGTGGGATGCTCCGTCTTATGTGTAATTTATCCACATTTACAAGAAGGAGCTTTGTAAGTGCCTACTTTTAACTACTTTTTTTTTTGTTTTTTAGTCATAATTAGTACTGAATCTTTCTTATCCAAGTTAATGACCAATTACTAGCTACTGTTTGAACATGACTACTTACTGATATCTTTATATATATATATATATATATATATATTTGTAATTTTGATGTTTTAACTGAAAGAAAGCTAGCATCCCTCTAAGTAAAAAGTTAGTTAAGTTTGTGAATATATAAATATATATATATTTGAATATGGGATGAGAGATTCAAACTTTACATCTTATAATAGGGTAATTATTATTGCTAAATTATTTATGCAACTATAATATGTAACTAATTAATATGACACTTTAATTAAAGATTTAGTACCTCAAATTCCTAAAATTTCTAATTGGTTAAAATTTTGTACTAATTAATGAAGGATAGATATAGCATCCATCATGTTAATATCTTCTTATATTTTTAGATGGAGTGGTGAAGAAACTCGTACAAGTATTAATATGTGAAACTTCTTAAGGTCCTCCGCAAAAAGATTAAATAATAAAACTGAAAAAAAAAAAAACATCTTGTCAAGTTCTGATCGGCTAGTTTTAATATTCTATTTTATGATGACCTTAGTGGGCTTAAATGTTAAACCAAGTACCTTTTTAGTCCATGAACTGTAATTGACTTAGGTTCTGTTTGGTTTGTTAGTTCGTTTTAAATTAAAATATATTTTTTTATTTTAGTTTTTATCTTTTTCTAAAAAAGTTTTTTATCTTTTCTGAAAATTTTTTTTGTCTTTTCTAAAAAGTCAACAAAAATTATTATTAAAACTTAAAATTTTCAACTTAAACTCATTCACTAAACGGACTCTTAGATTTTCATCACAATAAGAGAATTAAGAAATATGCCCCTTTTTATTCTCCTATTTAATTTTGTACTCCTCTATAAATTTTGCTCTTTTAAGTTAGTGTATATATATGTATACAATATAACCTCGATAAATTAATACCATCGATTAAATAACAAATTTTTGATCGTCCCGACTTAGAACCAATGTGGTAACTTAATAATTTGTTAAATTTGGCAAGATAAAACATTTTAAGAAAAACCACATAGGTTCCACATGACATATTAATTAATAATTTTCTTATAAACATCAAAATATACATATTTAATTAGGAGGCCTTTCATAAAATATAACTCCACTATTTACTTGTTTTCTCTTAAAATTGATGTCTTATTGGACCTAATGTCTCTAAATTTTTCTTAGTACATTAAGAAGCTCTAGTGTAGTGTTCTTGTATTACGAGAGAAAATTATATGCAACGTGATTATTGCTCTTAGTGCATCTTTGTGCAAGACAGGCTTCAGTACAAAACCATCATCTTCAGCTTTTATCTTCTTAATCATTTCCCATGATGTTCTCAATAATTTGCTCGTCACTCAACAACTCTGAAGTTGTCTCGTTTTCTCCTGGATAGTCAAGAGGTACTCAACATCCATTGTATCACAACTTTTTTAATTAGAATCTACAATTGTAATTTTATCATACACAAAATGTAATATTATTTTGTTGCAAAAATGGATAGGTACATGATTTCTATTATATAAAACTACTTACCTTCATGAATTTGTTTTGGTCAAACAATTATAGAGAATCATGATAATTTGTAATTCGGTAATCAGGTAATATTCGTATAATCACAATACGAAATATTAAGTTCAATGTTTTGGAAAAAAAAAAACTCAAAAAATACCTTTATAAATTAATTTTTTACTAATAAATCTATAAGTTGACAAATTATTAATTTATAGATTTAAATTAGACCTCGATTATTAATTTATATATGTGTGTGACTATATATAGACACACATATATATAAAATGAGGGAATCAATATCATATAAAATTCAAAAAAAAAAAAAAACCTTATGTTTTTTCCCCCCACTAAAGGGGCTTTTCCTTGATATATCCCCTTTGCATCTCCAGAAAATTTGAGGACCCAGAGTCAAAAGTGTAAAATGGTTTTGATCTTGGTGGCCGAAAGACAGAGCTAGAAGATAATTGCATGCGTCAAATACATTGGCAGCTTCTATACATATACATATATCTAGAGTAATTAGCTCAAATAATCCCTCAACTCTTTAAAATGTGATGGTTTGGTCCTCTCTTTTGTTTTGTTTTGGTTGAGAGATGACCCTAAAAATATTAGCCATTATAGTCATTTCTGTCCAAATCCATTAAATTTCTAACAGAATGAGTCATGTGCATTGCAAATGATCTTATTTGAGAGGGTATTTTAGTAATTTAATAGTATTTAATTTAAAAAAAATCATAAAAAATTAAAATTCACCACGGCTCGGGGGGTGCGGGATGGATTCATCGACGGTTGGGGGGGGGGCATTTGGTCCAAATCCTACTCGAGGAGCAATTGGGGGTTTTGGTTCGGTAGTGGAGAAGAGATAGAGGGGTGGCTGGCATCGCTGGAGATGGAAGCCATCAGCGTAGATGGAGGCCGTTGACAAATCTACAAAGGTAGAGAGAGAGGGGGGGGGGGGTGGGGAGAGGAATTTTTGGGAGAGTTTAGGACAAAGAGAAAATTAAGGGACATTTTAGTCTTTTTACTTACAAAAATGATCACTTAAGCAAGATTCCGTTATAAATTTAATAAAATTAGAAGGAAATAACTATAATGGTCAATATTTAAAGAGTTTAAGGTCATTTCGGCCACAAAAAAAAAGATCAAACCATCACTTTTTAAAGAGTTTAGAGACTATTTGGGCAAATTACTCATGTGCATATATATTTATATTCCAATGATTGTCTAGAGTTTTAATGGCTACTCTTTTTTTATAATCATTGATGGTTACGACAAAATTATAAAAACAAGTACATATCTTAATTATACTTGATGATGTGATAATTTATATAACTTGTTATAGCAAGCTAATCCAATCTGTTACTTTAGGGGGGGGGGGGGGGGGACCCTCTACGGAGACAAATGATTAAAAGTGAAAAATCTACTACGAATTGCACCTATATGCCCAACGAGATCTCTCCGCCCTCCTCCTTTTCGTGCATAAAGGAAAAGGAAAAAAGATTGCAAGGTTTATTTATAAATTTAAATGTACAAAATAATTTTCTATAATAAAGATGATTTAATTTAAAATTATTTAAAATATAAGTAACTAGAAGAACAATTTTATTGTAACTTTGATTCGATTAATCTAATAAATATTAGAAAAGAGAAACATAAAATAAAACGATGACCTAAACAATTACCCAAATGTTAAATTTTAATTGGACAGCTGAATCGCGTAACTAGTACACTCAATTTACTGAATAATTTATTTATATTCCATTCAAATAAAAAATATTTAAGAAAATTATATCAACAGGTTAAGAACAAGTTCCTCATCTTATTCATATTTAATAATCTTTCTAAGTTTAATGCTCCTTAATTGTCTTAAATTTTTTGACGAACTACTCAATTCAAACAAAACAAAATGATGACATAAACAACTCCCCAAATGTTATATTTTAATCGGGCGGATGTATCACATAAGTAGTACACTTAATTTACTGAATAATTTATTTAGGTTCTATTCAAATAAAAAATATTTAAGAAAATTATACCAAAATGTGAAGAACAAGTTGCTCATCTCATTCATATTTGCCCATCTTATTCATATTTAATAAGCTCTCCAAGTTTAATGTTCATTAATTGTCGTAACCAACTATATATATATGTTTGAGTAACCATATACACGTTTATTATATCATTTGACTTTGGATTGGGGGAATATTTCATATAATTAGAAATAAACAAACTTTCTAAACGTACAACTGGTTTAAATCATGATATAGAGAATGTAATACTCCATTGAAAATCCCTTCATTAAAAAAAAAAAATCCAATTAAAACTAAAAAATAAAATGAAATGGTCAGGTCAACTTTGACCAAAAGGAACGTTACGTATACACAAAAAGTTCTAAAGTTGTTTCCATCAGCTAACTACTTATGAAAGAAATTATTTACGCAATCAACTAATAAACAAACCCTAGTCAAATATTAATGTTGAACTTTGGAATTGGAAACTATATTATATATATAATGTACAAGTCTTATATAATGATCCGTTTCTACAAATTCAAAATAACGTTGACAAACCGAGCAACGAAAGTTTGCCAGGTGGATGAAATTAAAGCAACAATATGGGTCAGCCTAATTATACAAATTTTTTTGTCTGTCAATGTCCAAATTGAAGCCAATCAAAGGATATTGCAAAAGTGAGATCCTAATAAATCTCTTTTTATATATATTTTGGTCCTTTGAAAAGTCATGCTAGTAATTAAATAAATCTAGATTATATTCTTAAACGAGCTAACATTTAAGGGCGTTTGAAATAGCGTTTTCAAACTGAATTTTGTAACTCAACTTTCAAAACTTTCAAATATATATCTCACTTTTTCTCTCTTCTGTTTTCAAAAAATTCAATCTCTAAAATTTTATAACTTTCTTATTTCAAGTCAAATATGATTTTTTTTTAATCACATAAAATGACGATAGAAAAAAAAAAAAAAGAAGACCCATATTATGTTTTTTTTTTAAAAATATATTTAAATTTTTTACACTATTTTATATATCATAATTCATTTTTAATTCATATTTAAATTAAAAATATATTATAATTTCAATTTACAAAACTTCAACTTCAATCATTGTTCCAAAGGGTTTTTCAATATCTTTTTTATTGGATATTTTTTTATTTTTTTTATAAACAAATTGGGGCTTGAATTGAATTACTCTTCCAATACCTATTTTATTGGGTTTCAGATGCATTGTTTTTTGAATGGATTCATCGAAGTTGACATAGCCAAACGTCTGATATTTACTTTACGTGATGTTCCACATGGCACACCAAGAATCCAAGATGGGAGAAATTAATTATAGTATAAAAGGGAAGAAGGATTTCAATTAATTAAGCATTCAGGCGTATGAAATTGCTATATATATATGTGTGTGTGTGTGTGTGTGCATATATTTAATTTATTGAATTGGAGACTTGCTATTTTGGATCATTATAGAATATCTAAAAAAAAGGGAATATACTTTTTTTTAAAGTCAATTTATTCTCTCTATATTTTCTTGCTACGAAACAATTTACTTGAAGTGATGATTTTACAATAGCTTTGATATTTCATTGTCGTTTGCTTTTGTTGGGAGGATGTACTAGTTTGGTTTATGTGTCTTGAGGCGCACTAACTATTTTAGGAATCGGTGGTGTTGAGCACATGCAGTCCATTAGCAGAATATGGATCTCACCACATGTGATCTATGTATCAGACCCACCTTATATTAGTGGTGGTGTTTAGTGTTAGGGGTGCTAAGTATTTTTCAATTTACATTGAAGAATCCAATCCAGAATATAAAAAAAATGGTGGTTTGGATTTAAATAAGATATGTTTGAAAGAGAAAAGGATAGCTTTTATATTTCAAACATTTTTTGTTAGGAAAAAGAAGTTAAAGTCAAATTATTAATATGAAAAGTTGGATCCTTAATCCAACGTTGAGCTTATATGTGAATAATTATGTGTTGAGGACTATTATATAGGGTTAAGCCTGTTTTAAAAGTGATCTGCTAAGGTTGGAGTAATTTGGGCTTTAATGTATCTGATAGGGTATGAGCTTTAAATATGTAGAGACTTAAGGTAATTTCTATTTTTGTGATGAGTTAAAATAGAAATATTAAAGGATAACAGGGAAGTTATCTATATATAACAGTTATGGTTCCTAGGCTACATGTTACATTCTATTTTTCTGATATCCCATCATCAGAAAGAGAGCAGAGAGAAAGTTAAAAAATTCTCTAAGGAAAACATGTTGATCTAGAAGGCAAATTGCATGGCTCTAGAAAGTAATTGGTCGATATGAATTCAGGTATGCTCCGTGTGTTAGTGTATTGATTCTTGATGGTCTAACTTAAATGTTCCCGGATTCTTTGTAGGTGATGGTTTTTACCAAATGTTATTTACTAACAAGTGGTAACAAAGCCACTCATGTTGGATCATTGATATATATATGTTTTGTTTGTTTTGGGATTCAGTTTACAACTTTTTCTTATGATGTGTGTGTGTATAAACGGTTTTATTTCTTGAATTCAATTCCTTTTGGATGTGTATATATTATGTGTATGTGTGTAATATTGATTGAATGTTGGAGATTGGTTTCATTGATTTTTTTTTTTTTTTTTCCAAACTTCATGTTGTTTGGCCAAGTCTTTCTACTCCCAGCATTCATCATCATCATGAGGATATACGATAGTGGTTGTATGTTTTTTTAAAAAAAATTAGAGTTTATAATTCCAACAAGGCTTAAAAGGGCCAAGGATGTTAAAGCCCAACAGGCATAAGGCCATGTAAGGTATTCTATGGACTTAAAAAAGTCTTTGGAGTTCAAGGTTTAGGTTAATGGGCGAATATATGGACATGGGTTTTTTTTTTTTGACCTAATAAGCTTTGACCCAACCGGTTTTGACTCTAGGGCTATATATTGCCGTTGACCGTTGTTGGCTTTTGTTCACCCGCATTGACTCGCCATGATTGGTGTTGACCAAACTTTAACTGACATTGACCTTGAACCCCAAAAAAAAAAAAATCGAATATTGGTATATTTATATATATTTTGAGATGAATTTATTGGAGCAACATGCAAAGTGACCTCTTTTGTGGAAATTAATTTGTTTTGGAATATGAACGGTTTTGTGCATAGAACTTATATGAAATTGACTGTCCTAAAGGAATGTCGATATTTAACAGAACTGCATGTGCCCTTGTGGTAATAAACGTGTAATGATTATTTAATTTTATATGTGAACAATAAATCGGCTCAAAGCAAGATTTATTGTTCGACATGTTCTCATTGTCAGTGTTTGATTACTATACTAAGATATCACTTATAAGTTAATATTTTTGTTTAAAGACAAAATCTTAATGGAGTGCCTAGTATCTTGAGTTGGAATTTATTGCTATTTGAATTTATTATTATTTTTGTTTTGAGACTTATATGAGCTTGTTTTGTTTGTTTGTTATTCTCTGTTTAGCTAAGAATACTCATACTAATATTACTGTCAACATCAATTCTATTCCTATGCTAAATGGCACTAATTTCAAGTCATGGCAAGATAACCTCTTGATAGTTCTTGGAGTCATGGATCTCGACCTTGTATTAAGGGTTAATTCTCCTGCACTTCTTACGAATAAGAGTACCTCTGATGAAAAGAGGGATATAGAAAGGTGGGAGAAATCAAATCGCATGTGTATGATGATCATGAAGAAGGCCATTTCAGAAGCATTCGGGGCACAATGTCTAAAAAGATCACTACGGCTAAGGAGTTCTTTGCGGACATTAAAAAAAGGTTTGTCAAAAAGGAAAATGCTGAAATAGGTACGCTCTTGACAAGTCTAATTTCAATGAGGCATAAGGACAAAGGTAAAACAAGGAGTACATCATGGAGATGTCTCATCTTGCTTCCAAGTTGAAAGCACTTAAGCTAGAACTCTCTAAGGACTTGTTGGTGCATCTAGTTTTGATATCTTTTCTGGCACAATTTTGCCAGTTTAAGGTGACTACAACTGTCAGAAAGAGACTAGGTCTCTGAATTAGCTCATTTCACACTGTGTTCAGGAAGAGGAAAGACTGAAGCAAGATAAGGTAGAAAGTGTTCACCTAACTTCGACCTCTAAGGACAAGGACAAGTGAAAGAAAAGGAAGAAGGATAAGGAAGCTGTAAATACAGCATCTTAAAAGAAACTACAAAAGAAATTGGATGAACCAGAACGTACTAGTTGTTTCTTCTGTGGAGCTAAAGGGCATAAAAGGAAGCGTTGCACCAACCATCACGCATGGCGTGCTAAGAAAGGTATGCTTCTTAATTTGGTTTATTCTGAGGTTAATTTAACTTTGGTACCTAGACACACGTGGTTGATAGATTTTGGTGCAACAACTCAAATCAATGTGTCTACACACGGTTGCCTGAGTTGTCGAAAGCTAAGTGATGGTGAAAGATACATCTATGTGGGCAATGATTAGATGGTTCAAATTGAGGCAATAGGAAAATTCAGATCATTGTTAAAGACTGGATTTTGTTTGGATCTTAATAAGGTTGTTTCTTGTGGTCTTTCTTATTTTTTGCTAGTTTCGAATTTTTTTTTTTCTGGTCTTTGATCCATGATAAATTTGTGGTTTATTTCTGTTTAAACTTTATTTCTTTTTTCTATTTTTTTTTCTTCTAAAAAAATTCTTCAAGCTAAAACTCTTTTATATATAGTTGCAGCAACTCATGCGTAATATGTAATAATGATAAGATTTCTGTGGTTCAATATTTTTGTACACTAAAAGTACATTGATCAACGACAAATTATACTTGGTCACATAAAAAAATGGTTTTAATTAATAGCAAATTTAAGGGCGAAATCAATGCTAAAACTTAAGGTTGCGACGACTTTAAAACACTCATTGTTATAAAACATATGCAGAAAACAAACACCTATGATAGCTCTTCAACCAACATACAAAGTCAACAATATTGAAATTCAGCGAAGTCCTTGCTGTTGGTCTTGCCAAAAAAAAAAAAAAAAAAAAAAAAAAAAAAAAAAAAAAGTCTACAAAGCAGGGTTTCGTGTTTTCTAGTGACAAACCTTTTAAAACTTGCATCATTTAAAGTTTGAAGAATTTTTCTAGAAATTTAAACCATTTTTAGGTGCAAAATTCTTTTTTTTTTTTAATGCTGTAAAATCCATTTGTGATTAAAAAAAATAAAATAAAATTACAATGTAATTTATATGTTGTAATTTTAGATAAATATAGATCGACCGGAAACAACAAGATAATTTGGTTCTCCGTTTCTGAGAATTCTTGATCGGATTTTTACTCCAAATTTCAATCACTTGGGTTCTAGAGCATTCAGTGAATCCAAAAAAAAAAAAAAAAAAACGATTGTAAACATATAAGAAATTTTGAACCCTTTTCGACCATTTCTACAGCTCCAAAACAATCCATATATAAGTCGAATCAATAATAAAAAACTTGCTAAAAACAACGATACTTATTTAAGCAAAATCAACTTATTCAGAAAACAAAATCTTTGAAAACCATGAACAAACAACCCGCAACAATAACAACCTAAAAGAAAACAATGGTTTGCTTAATTACCAATTAGCGCATGACAAATAAACTAATAACCGCACAACACAGACTAGTACTATATTAGTATGCTAAAAAAAAAAATATAGAACAAGTTTAGTGCGGGCCTTAATAAAGAGAAAATTAGATGGCATGTCACAATTTTTATATATCTTTATATTCACGTCACAACTCATTTGTAGTTCAAATTTTTACCATATTTTAACCAAGTCCATTTGTCTAGTAAAAATATTAAGTTTCAAAATCCATAACAAAGATCTAAAAGTGAGATATTTAATTATGACATTCTTGAAAATTTTTCTTTTCGAAATTGGGTTAGTGAGTAATAGCTCTTGATTATTTAAATTAATTATGATATATCGCACATTTATAGAGAAGGTAATCATGGATTCATATATTTTAAATAATCCCGCTTAGTGGGTTAATGTGGCAGATGTCTGTGTTTTTGCCGTGATGTGGAACAAGGTAGGCCTCCAAACTTATGGTTTCATCCATTAAGATGATAGATTTCACTTCTCAGTCCATTAACGATCATGAAATCCTTTTTCTTTGTTGCGTTTTTCCCGATGGATTTTTATTAGTTAGAGGTTTTAACAAGACATCCTTTTAGTTCTCCAAAAATAGTAGATTTAGTAAAGTTGGTTATTTCTAGAGTTCTTTGTTCATTGATTTTTCGGTTTTAGCTACTGCATCTACTGCGGTTTTTTCCCTAATGATATTTCTTCTTTTTTAACTCACATTTGTGCAAGTGGTCTATCTATTATATATATATATATATATATTTTTTTTTTTTCCTCTTTATGAAATAAAATAGAGTGACATGCTTGGTTAAGAGAAGTTTGATTTGGGTGCCAACCTAATTGGGATGTCCAAACCGACTTTGATACTAGTAATGTATGCTCGATTCATATACAAAAGGGGCGGGTAGTAGTGAGGTCCTCTGATCCAAAATGGATGACCATATCAGAGAAAATTGAGTAAACAGCCACACAAACGAACATGCTAAAACCATAACTTGAAACTGACTCGAATTTGTGCCCTGTCAACCGATATTTGTACGTTAACTGGCCAGTAAAAAAACTAAAATTCCCTCATCACTCTCATGAACCCTTGTCCTATCTCTCAGATATTCTCTCTAACCACTTTTCGCTCCTCTCTCTCTCTCTCTCTTCCCTCCGCAGTTTTGCATCCATCTCTCCTCTCTGCCGCTACGGTCTACAATGATAGATGAAGCGATCTACGGTGTGTCCCACTTGCTAGCACATCACCGTTTCGGTCTACAATGACAAGGCTATGGCCTTGTCGGCCTCAACGGGGGCTAACTTGGCGAGAAGGTGGTGACAAAGTGAGACTTGGTAGATAGGCTATGGTGAGGAGCTGAGTGAGACCAACTAAGGCGATTTCTTAGCTACGAGATTGGATCTCCCATCATTGATTAGATCCATCGGATCTCAGCCGCAGGAATCTGATTTACAATGTTCCTCTACCCTGTGACAGCGAAGTGCCATAAACAAATATGTATTCTTCAACATATTTTTTATGTTATTAGTTGATAAATGTTACGTGATAATTTCGATAATTTGGTTATTGTTATGGATTTTTTTATTCTGTTGATATTATCTGACATATAGAATATTAAAAGTATTCTACTAAATTATCCTTTGACGACCAGTTTCAGAGACGGAACCCTTTTTCGTTGAAATTGAATAATATCCTGGTAGATTATCAAAGGTAATCCACTATATTACTCTCTAACTTACGGTGGCAATGACCAGTCAGCAGTTTCATATTTGGAAATAAAAAATTTTGAAATGATCAAAAGTAATCTACTAGAATATCGTCCGGCGATCTAAGTTGGAAACGGCCTTCATTTTGTGTTATTCTGATAGATTATCAAAAGTAATTTACTAGAATACTCTTCGTTAACTGGTATGGACGATTGTTGAAGATCTAGTAGACTATCACCGATAACCCACTATATTACTTTTTGAACCGGCGGGGAAATTTGACAAGACATACTGGTATTTTTTTTTTTTAAACATATACTTTCCAATCGAAGATCAAAAAGCTACTATAGCCGTGTCAATTAGCAAAAGGTATTATTTTTAGGTCAATCATATAAATCAGCCAGACTAAAGAGATGGGGTTTCGTACACCTCAAACTAGTCAAACTATTGAATTACTATCACATTACGATACAATACATATCATACATATACAATCAAAATTTCCATTAATAAAGCTGTACATAATAGTGTTAAATATTAAAATTTATGCTCTCCACAAAAAATATTGCAATCCATGAACGGTGAATTGCACATTTATACATTACTTGAAATTTCAATGACGTCTAAAAGAAAATGTCAATTCCTCCATCATTACATGTGATCTAGATCGCTGTAGTCATTGGCCTAGCTATTGTTTCGTCAATTTGTCGTTTATGTCAGTCAAATATTGATGATTATATAAGTAACATTTACTTGTTTCTCTTATGATTATTCCTTTCAATTTCCAAGCTCCACAACATAATGTTGACGCCATGAACAGTCTCTAAGAATAAGTCAATCCGCCCACTCTCATAATTCCCACCACCAAATAGCCATGACAAATTCCTCTAAAATGACCCTAAACATTATAAAAGCTCATCCATTATTCTTGGTGGATAAACTCGGATTCCACTACAAAAACGTCCCAACAATTTTTCAACAATTTTCTAAATAGCAAAAGCCAAGCTAAGTCCTGAAATATACATGGTCGATTTCTAGCCAGATATACCATCACCTAATAATGAGTTGTAGCTTCCAACACTTTTATTTTTTATATTATTATTATTATTATTATTATTTGTGGAAAGAAAACAATAACAAAAAGAAGTAAACCTCCAAATTCTCAGCTAACTTTTTGATAATAATTGGAATGTCATGATTTGACGAGGCGAGCAAAGCATTATAGCAATTATTGGATCCTTCTGCTCTCTGAATTCACACACACACACACATATACACATTGTGTATACAAATTAAGAAAAGGACCAAAAAAAAATTTCAACCACAAGAAGGAAAGAAAGATTTCTTCATTCGAGATATCCATTAAGAAAACGAGTGGGATGTGCCAATTTGAGTAGTAAAAACTAGGGTTTATGAGGTGACCAAAATTCTAAGCCAATTAGGAGTACACATTTGTCAATTAGAACAAAATAGAATTCAAACGTTTTGTGAATTATAGGAAATGGGAATTTGTGATATGACCCAAATGGATGTTTCTGTGTATATGTAATAATATCATTGCAACTTTTCTTTAATATCATAAGACAAATCTAACACAAATTATAAGAAACCCGAAACATATTAAAGGCCCAACATGTAATTATAATAAAGGAGTTATAAAGAATGCAATTGCAGTGATTTGGATTCAGGACCTCCCGCTCTGATATTATGTTAGTTTACCAATTCTCTCAAAAGCTTAAGCTGTTAGGAGGTGAGCCAACAATAGTTTTATATTTCAACATATATATATATATATATAGTTGAGGTCAGATTTCGTTTTTCAATTTTACCTATACCTTGAGTCAACTGTGATTGACAAAACGAGAAAATAATGACCAACAAACAATCAAGATCAAACTAGACATTCAGAAGAGGACTTAGAAAACAAACAGATTAGAAGTAACTACAACTCTTGGAGAGGCTTTAGTCCCCAAGATACTCCGATACAATAGTTCACCAAAACTTTTCATTCCGATAATTAAAGAGGGTCAAATCCGATTTAAGCTTTCTTGATCCCCAAGGTTATGAATTCTACAAGGAAAGTGTTCTTGTTCAGAATAACAAGAGTATATATCTTCAAATGAAAATAAAAAATCATACTCAAATCAGAAAACTAAAGGAGCAATAGAGCTCTACTAGATAAAGGAAATCTTATTCCAATCCTAGGATGTCTTGGACACACTACTAACCGCTCGGCTTACCATTCAATTATGAAGTTCTTTATAGATAATAATAAAAACATCTAGCAGCTCAATCAGTCATGTAGAGATCATAACGAAGATGAACCATTGTATATTCTGTGTGTTGTGACGCTAGTACATGATTCAATCAAGTACTATAGGATTCACCTTTTTTTAATTTAATGGATAGTGAAAAATCTTATTCACATTTTTTTTTTTACAGTACAATAAAGTTACATAGTGTCTATTTTTTATTGATATATGGGGTGCATTCATAGTTTTGTCTTGGTATCGTGTTCATACGATTGTATCTGATGAGCCTGACCGTTTGGTTTCTATCCATATAATGTATACAGCTCTAATTGCTGGCTGGACTAGTTTGGTGGCTCTCTATGAATTATCCGTTTTTATCCCTTTGACTCTGTTCTTGATCCAATCTATGGAGATATGATCTCATCTTGCGCATACCAAACGAGGTTCAGTAACTGAAGCACGAGATTTTGATTGATTACTATGTTAATAATTGTAGCGTTATAAATTATATGGATGAAGTTTAATCTTGCCTACCTCATCAATTGATACCATAAAAATGAACCATTATTTTCTTTACCAAGTCTCCTCTGTCATCATTACTCTTCTTGGTAATGAAAAAATCTTCACCAGTCATTCTATTGGAAAATATACGTGTGAAAAGATACACAACTCAACGACGAAGTCAGAAATTATTATGTGGGGCTATATGTGAATGTGTATAAATATATATTAGCTAAAAAGGGAAAAAAAAAAAAAAGTTGAGGGCGATTGGAGGGACTATATATATAGATTACAAATCAAAAAAGAGAAAGTTAAGGGACGGCTAAAATCCCCCTAGGTTTTCATTGGCTACGCTATTGGGTATGTTGCAAAATTACTAGCGCATGTTTTAGTGGTTGGAAACTTATTTAGTAAGCAATAATTTTACCTGAAATCAATTATATTATCTAAATAAATGATGATTAAAAATGTCAGTTGTTGTCTAGCCTTAGCAATATATCAAAAATAAAAATTCTAATGTAAGGCCTCATTTGGTTCCCCATTCTAAATTTAAAATTTTCATATCAGTTTTTATCTTTTTCTGAAAAAGTTTTTGTCTTTTCTGAAAAGTCAACACAAATTTACTATTGAAACTTAAAATTTCTAACTCAAACTCATTCACCAAACGGACCCTTACAAATTGTGACACACAAGAAAGTAGAAACAATTCAGATTGGATGAGTACTTTTTACGGAAATATAATTAGAGATTGAGCTAGAAGGAAATAGAAGAGTTAATATGAAATTGGTCATTTCATTATTTAAGGGTGAAATGATATATAGGACTCGAGACTCGAGATAAAATTTAGAAGACAAATATGTCGTAATGGCCAATTAGATCCAATGTTGTCATTAGATTTCATATATCTCTAATAATATCATGTCACGTTATGGAATAATCGTAATATTTTAGATGATTTTTAAGTTGACGTTATATGATATTTTAATTGAATTGTGGTAATATTATTTGAGGATATGAAAAGACTAGAGTCAATTATTTAATTACGTTTTACAAAGTCATATATAACCCTTAAATTGCTGACATTATTTGTGAGTAAATAAGATCAGAAAAGGTTATGTTCAATGAAAAGAAAAAAAGAAAAGGAAAAAAAAAATAGACAGATGAATTTACCATAGATTGTACGGAACGCCAGGGACTCTAGGCCATAGATAAATGCTAAAGAAGAGGCCTACAGAAGGAAAGGGAAAAAAAAAAAATCATTTTTTTAAAAGAAAAACTTATCTCGGAAATTATTTTATGGAAGTCGTTAAATTAACTTATTTTTAATGATATGATTCATGAATTAAAAACAGGTATGTATATCATTCTATAAATTTTTATATCACAGATCACATGAGTTAAAAGTAAATCTAATAGCTAACATAACAATACTTATTTATAAGATAATGTACAATTTTTACCGTAAGTGTTGCCAAATTCAAAATGGTAGGACTAATGGAGTTTGTAAAAGCAGTTTTCTCCACCCGTTAACTTGGCATTCTAATTATTCCCTTTTCAACCAGAAGTAAAAAAATAAATTAAAAATAAATTAAAAAAAAAAAGGAAGAAAAGAAAACAGAGGCTCCTATTCCATGGGATGGATCCAGCTCATCCGTTCCTATTGATGTTTCTTTTTATGTACTCCAAAAACATTATAACATATTATTAATTAAGCTATCACTTCAGTGCAAATAAATAAATTGATTAATTATTAAGCTCTCACATAGTCAATGTGGAGATTTCCATTTAGGAACGTACTTTTTCACGTTATTAACTTTTCAATTCTTGTGAGTCGTTTGTTATTCTGCATTATAAATTTTTAATATGAATACTCTTACACATGAAAAAGTAAAAAAATTAATGTAACAATGTTTAAAAGAACAAGAATTCCTATCGGTAATATATAAAATTACCGAATAAATTTGTTTTATCTTATATAATATTTTAATTAACATGACATAATATTAAAAGATACAAGAAAGAGATAAAAAGTCAAAAAAAATTTTGTACAATGTTCCTCATCTTAAGCTCCAACTTTCCGTTGTCGTCGTACAATTTGTACAAAATAAGTTTTATAATTTATCTTAAAAAAAAAAAAAACCTAATCTGGCCTAGCATTCCCTGCGCGCATCATTCTGTCTTTGCCATTTTCTTTTTCTTTTTCGTCAGTCAATCTGCAAATTTGCTGTATTTTTGTACTAAATTTTATATAGTTTGGCGTGAAATGCAGTTTCTTCGTATACGGTAATAAGTACTTCAAATCGTTTAAAAAAAAAAAAAAAAACCCTTCAAATCAAGGTTCTCATTTTCTCCTTTACCGAAGTTCCAAATCGTACCAAATTCAGTACAACTTGTACAGGATTGCCAAACCCGTTATGAATTGAATATAAAACTTTTTGGATACTCGATCTCTACCTACAATAAAAGTACCAAACAAGGACGATAGA
>CM046376.1:8257947-8550986 GCA_025413485.1 Ficus microcarpa
AAGTACAACTATTACATCCGCGACACAAAACATATAATAACATATCATAATCATGCATTAACCGTTTATGCTTTATTATGCTTTCTTATTCATTCATAACTTAACATACTATGTGTGATATCTGGTTTTCATGTCACTTATTCTTTGTAAAGAATTAAATATGTGCAGTTTATGCAATTTTATGAACAAGTTCAGTTCAGAACTTTAATGTGTGTATTGAGTTTTTATAGCTTAAAAAGACTCAAAAACGATGATTCGAAGAAGCAAATAGCCTTTTCGGACAAAAAGGAGTGAAATCTGATCGATTTTAGAAAAGTCAAAATTTTGACCAAAAAGTCAACCGTTGACCCGAAAAGTCAAAGTTTGACCAAAATGGTCAAAATTGCGACACATGAATTTTAAGATCTGCATTTTATGAAAATTACGGCAGAAACTCATTTTCTTTGACAGATAATGAAAATGAGAAACCGAAACCACCATAGAAAAATCAGGCGCATTTATTGAATTCATGGGGCAGAAAGGGTTTGAGAAAACAAGAAAAATATTTTTCGACCCGATTTTTCCGACAGTAAGTATAAAAATCCAAAAATGTAAAATAATATTTACAGTATTGGAATTTAAATTTTTAAACTCGACATTTCAAGATTTTCAGTCAACCAAGCTTAATTTAAGTTTTACATAAAGAAAGTCATCCTTATCTCTTATGGTGTGGTGGACCAATGAGCTAGTGACACATAACCCTTGACAACTCACAATGAGTTGGCCTCCACCCCCCATTATGGCCGGCCACCTAGCCCTCCATAAGTCCAAACTTTTAAAAATTTTGGGGCAAAAGTTGAATTTCAAGAAGTTCACTCGAGTGTCTATAAATAGAGAGCTTTCTATTCACTTTTATTGTAAAACATAGCCTTACTCTTGCAAAATTCCAGCTCAAAGCCGAGAGAGAGAGAGAGAAATAGTTCAGAAAAATTTTCAAGTCCAAACCTTCACCACTTGCTTCGGGTAGTCTAGGAAACCGAGGGGAAGAGAAGAAAATTTTTCTGGCAGCCTTTGCAGCCCTCTGGCCGTGGGTTAGTGCAGGGGAAAGGAAAGGGAGAAACCGGATTTTGAGGGGAAAAAGTGAGCTAGGGAGTTCGGGTAGCTTAGCAAGCAAAAGGGAACCACTTGGATTAAGTTTTGGAGCTTGATTGGTGGAGTCAAGCAGCCACGGGTTTGTGGAAGGAAGAAGAGAAAATTTTTCAGTTTTAGGGGAAACAACCCTTGTGTGGCCGAGCAAGGAGGAGGAGCCATTAGGGGCCAAAAACTTGGTGGTTGGTGCACCAAGAAGGAGCAGCCGAGCATAGGAGCCGAGGGGGAGCTTAGGAAAAGTTTGGAAACCAAACCCTAGAGTCCGGATTTCCACTCCAGTTTTTGAGGTAAAAATTTAAAAAGTTTTATCAAGCTTTTAATTGAGTTTTTAAGCTATGGTTTAAGTGTATTTTCAGCCAAAAATATGTAAGAGCATAAGCTCCCAAGCATGTGTTTAATTTACTGCCCTATGAACTTGATTTGCCGAGTATGCTAGGCTAGGTTAGTTTAGGGTGGTTTTTGGTTATGTGCATGCTTTTAATTGATGATTGGTGCATGAATTGCTAGAATGGCATGCTAGGGTTTAATTTAGGCTTTATGTCCCCAACTAGGTCAGATTTGAAGTATGCATGTATGCTTTAAATTTTGCGAACAAAGATGCTAGAATGTATGTGATGAATGTTTGCTAGAAACCGTGCAACCCTAGGCAATTAGGTTCGGATTTTTGGGTTGCATGATCACGTGGGATGGCTTGGTTAGCCTTTAAGGGACACTAGATGCGCTGCATGATTATGACCTAACTCCCGAAGTGGTCGGTCGAGCTAGAACCCTCGCCCTAGGACGTAAAAATTGAACATAAAAAACGAAACTGCCTCTCGGGTTCCCCAGTGGGCAGTCTCGGTAAATGGTCACTGCAGGCCGATAGAGGCCGAATGGGCAAAAACGTAAACACGAAAGTTGTAGATTAGGGTGTTTCCTAGGGGGCATCGCGGGCAGTTTGCCAAAATAAGGCTCCAACGGCCTTCTTTTTCAAGAAAAACCGTAGGTGGGTCAGTGAAACCCGGTTTTCATGTTAAACCTGTTTTCAATTCAAAACTGGTACTAATCGGTAAGGAATCAGAAAATTTGCAAAACACGAAAGTTTTAGAACTCCTCGAGGGCTAGAACTTTCGTCAAGGAAACTTTTTCTAACTTAAAACGGATTTTTAAGTATAACCTAAAATGTGAAAACAGCGCAGGAATCAATAAATTTCTGTGCATGATTTTGTAGAACCAAATTAGGAAAAATTATTTTCGGACTCAACACACTATTTCAAGCATGGAAACTGTCCCAAAAGCAGTTTCCGACCTTTAAACGTTTTATAAAAATATGAGCCAAGATACACGAATTTTTAAGAAGCAAATTATGGGATTTAAGTTTAAAAGCTAAGTCTTTTTATGAAAATGCGGTTTTAAAGTAAAGTTTTAAAGAAAATGAATTTTAAGCTAAGTTTTTGAAGAAATATGTAGAACGGAAGGTAGCCGGGATTTAACACCCGAGTTACCGGGCTTAGCCCCAAGGCCCAAAGTTGACCTGAAGAGGGTTGACTCTAACTATCATAAAGGTTGACCTTGGTTAACCTAAAAAGCAATACGTTTTTAATACAAGCCCAAGGGTAGGTGCTTGACCTAACCCAATACGTTTATACGTGGGCTAAGTATACGACAAGATTTGCAACGTAACCCTTTGGGTTATAAATGGCTTCACGTTTAGGGGGACATATAGCCGAAAACCCGCATGAATGTTGGTTAGTTACCAACATACTATGAAGATGGATTGGAAGTCTGATGTACGTCCTTTAATCAAGCAGGAGGAGTCTTGCAGCTAAACTCGGAAGAGGAACCGCCAAGCAACTGACGTAAAGATGGTAAGTACGACACCGTCTACAGCACAAGCTAATAGTGTTATATTATTAGAGTCGATGAAGTGCTCGGTGCTATATGCTAAGTAACATGTATGCAAGATGAAATATGCTAAGTATATGGTTATATGCTAAGATAAGATAAGCAAGAGATCAAGTTAGGAAAATGGTATCAGAAATGTATGTTCACGCATAAACAAATTTAAGTAAGAAAACAAGCACCGTGTCGTATCACCCGCGCCAGGTCGGGTTGGACTGTGGATTGAACTGGAATTGGTTTGGCCGCCCCAGACAATCCATAGTCGCACGCCGGATACGAACACGCAGACTAAGGGCCCATAAGAAGTAAGATCAAAGAAAATAAGAAAGCATAATATGGTCTATGCATGTTTGTATGTTATATGATATGCTATATGTTATGCTAAGTATGCTATGTACTATATGTTATGCTAAGTGTTATGCTATGGTTATGTTATGGTTTAAATGTTATATGATATAAGCTATATTGTTGTTTAATTACGGCATAGGAGTTGTACTTACTGGGCTTTAGCTCACTGTTTTAAGTTTGTGCTGTAGGTAAGTCGCCTGCTAGCTGATTATGATGCAAGATGGAGTAGCGAGATCAAGTACTGTGAATCGTGGATTATGGGAATCGCTACGCGTTTTGCGGTATATAACTATAAGAGACATGAAATATTTTATGACAACTAATAGTTAAATGTTTATGCACAGAAACAATATTTTGAGTTTATGTACATAGTTTATGTGTACTATAAAAAAAAAAAAAAAATTTCCGCTGTGTTTTACAAGCTAAGTAAGTAAGTTATATTTTATGAATGTATGTTATTAAGTATGGTAGCGGCCTACGCTAGGTGGGTCGTTACAAGAGTTGGTATCAGAGCGGTTACCTTGCGACACGATTTCGCAGTTGCCTAACATCGCCTCCATCATTGCAAGTAAGTTTAGATTTATTTTCTTATGTATTGTTTTCTTTTATGAGCTTTAGTATTTACGATTATGTTATGTGGAGTAGACGTGATATCATGGATCCAGCACAAGTTAAGAGGGATCGAGATGCAGTTGTAGCTTTCTACCGATCGCAGCCGGCATATTTCGACAGCACTAGGCGGTCGATGTCGATAGGGATGTGGTTGCACGTTATGGAGCAGATTTTTGCGATATGTCACATCGAGGAGCATCTACAGGTCACTCTCGCCAATAGATGTCTGAGCGGTGATGCCAGATTATGGTGGGCCACGTTTGGAGAGCAGCAGCTGCCTAGGCGCACATGGGTGCATTTTCACACAGTGGTGATGAGCCGTTACGGGCCATTACCAGCCAGAGGAGCCGGAGAGCCAGTTCGCAACCCTGCCATTTATCAGGATATGCGACAGGCTCGTTATCAGAGGTTGTCACAGGACTGGCATGCTTACCCAGGGGAGACAATGAGTCATTATTGTCGGAGATTCCAGGAGATGATGCTCCCCTATATCCCTCAGGACATGCCAGAGTCTGAGCTACAGGCGTTATTACTCCTACGGAACGGAGTACCAGCTCACACCCGTCAGTTTGTTCCGACGCCGAACAGCCAGATGACCATCGGCAGTTTCTATGATGACATATTAGAGGCCGAGACGAGAGCTCAGACTATGCCTGCCGCCGAGCACGTGGCCGAGGCCCAGGCTCCAGCCGCTGATGATGACGAGCAGGAGGATCCACAGTACGAGGTGGGGCCTGAGGATCCTATACCCGAGATGCCTGCCCCGGATGCTGCAGACTCGATGGATGCAAAGGGCGACTCAGATGATGATGTCGTACCCATAGATCCACCAGAGCATGAGGACCCCCCAGTCATCGTCATTTCTAGCGACGATGAGGATGATATGGATGATGAGGAGGATCCTGAGGAGCTTCCCCATGATGACCCCGACGAGATAGCAGACGATGATGCACCCGGTCCGGTAATCGTACTGTCTGATTCAGATACTTCAGTCAGCACTCTCGACGATACCGACTAGATTAGGGCCGACTTTGTACATTTCTTTTGATAGGGATGTTTATAGTAGTATGTATTCGGATATTAGGTTGTATATATATGTAGGATGAGAAAGTGTTAGACACTTCCATCCGAAGTTCTGGCCGTATAATGTAAATATGAACAGTATGTTGTATTTTGAAATTATTGTAAATATAACAGTAAGTATTTTGTACAGTATGTACTTTTGTTATGATAATGTACTTTTGAGATTGTACAAAAAGGGACCGTGCGATCACGGGATATATGAAAAGTTATGCTATGATGTTATGTTAAGTATCTATGTGTCATGATGATGTTACTATGTTATGATATGATATGTATGTTTATGTGATGTCATGAATGGACTGTATGATAATAACGTGATATGTTAAGATATGTATGGGAAGAAAGATATTGACGATATTTTTTTTCCTATATTAGGAATATAAGAATGGTACGTACACGAGCAAATGCATCTACAAGTGCACCCGAAGATCCGCCTCAGCCGGATCTAATAGCGTTGATGATGAATTTGCAACAACAGTTGCAAGAACAGCAACAGGAAATGGCTAGATTCAGGGAGCAATTGACAAGAATGAATCAAGCACCTCAGGTTCAAGAGGCACCACAGCCAGCACAGCCAGTTCCGCCAATGGTACCTCAGGTACCTAATGCTTAACCGGAGGTTCAACAGGAAATGCCTCGACCTGCTGAAGTGCTGATGGCACCAGCTGCCGTACCAGTAAATCCACCATTGTTCCGGGAGGATATGCTATATGAGCGTTTTAGACGCATGAAGGCGCCTGAGTTCGAAGGGCCTACTGATCCAATAGCTGCAGATAACTGTCTCATAGATATTCAGGTTATCCTGAATTTTATGAGACTCACGGAACAGCAGAAGGTATTATGTGCTTCCTTCGCTCTTAAGAAGAACGCCAGACACTGGTGGACGACCGTAGAAGCGCGTCGAGATGTGATGGCCATGACTTGGCAAGACTTTGTCTACGAATTCCGTACAATGTATTACAACCGAGAAGTTCTTGCGGTACAACAAGACGAGTTCACGAACTTCAGACAGGAATCGCTGTCAGTTATGGAAGCAGTTAAGAGATTTGAGCAGCTCGCTCGCCTATGCCCTAAATTGGTGCCTAATGAGGAAGAAAAGGTCCGGTTAATGATGAGGATGTTTCGCATGGACATTGCGAAGCTAGTCAGTACCGGGAACAGTCCGCCGGAGACTGTATCAGATTGTGTCAGCCGGGCTGTCAGGGCAGAATATTGGATAAACCGGGACAAAGAGGCAAGAGCCCAGATCTTTAAGTCCCGAAAGGAAGAGAAAGCTGCAGCCAAAACCAACCAGCCTCGACAGAATGTGGAAGCCAATACAAAGGGACAAGCAAGCAACTCTGGCCAAGGTCCCAAACAGTTCGGGAAGAACAAAAGGAAGGGAAATTTCAATGGCCAGGGACAACAGAAAAATTTTCAGCAGAAAAAGAATAACCGGGGGAATGATGGTAACAATGTCACTTATCCCACTTGTGAAACCTGCGGAAAGAAACACCCAGGAATCTGCAGAAAGGGATCAAATGCTTGCTACATTTACGGAAAAGAGGGACACTTTGCGAAGAATTGCCCTCAGAATAATCAGAATCCACAACCGCAGTATCAGAACCAGCAGCCACAGTATCAGAACCGCAACCCTAATCCAAGGCAGATACATGCAGTACAAGCCAGACTTGAGGGACCGGCAATAATACAAGGCAGATTAGAGGCGCCAGAACCTCAAGCCAGAATCTATGCCTATACTAAGGGAGATGCGGAGGCAGGAACGTCACATGTGGTGACAGGTCAGATTTCTATCACCACTTATGATGTAATTGCCTTATTTGATTCCGGCGCAACGCATTCGTTTATATCCCTGGAATTTGCACAGAAGTTAGGAGGCAGTGTTAATAGGATAGAACAACCCTTCAATGCTTCTTTACCATCCGGTGAAATTTTGTGGTCCAATTTTTGGATCCAAAATGTTCCATCATTATCAATGGCAGAGAATTAATTGCAGATCTCATCGCAATCAAACTTCATGATTTCGATGTGATCTTGGGGATGGACTTCCTAGGGAGATACGACGCTAGGATCGACTGCAGAAGGCGTCGCATAACGTTCAGTCTTGACGGGAAGGAGGAATTTAATTTTCAAGGGCAGCCTAGAAATTCCACCACCAAGTTCGTGTCTGCTATACGGGCGTGGAAAATGTTAGCTAACGGATGTCAAGGGTACTTAGCTAACATGGTGGATAAGAAGCAAGAGAGGGACATGATGCCGGAAGATGTCCCCATCATCAGGGAGTATGTGGACGTATTTCCAGAAGAGTTACCAGGATTGCCTCCGGAGCGTGAGATATCATTCGAAATTGAGCTGTTACCAGGAGCTGCTCCAGTATCAAAGGCACCGTATAGAATGGCCCCTGCGGAACTCAGGGAACTTCAGGTACAGTTACAAGAGCTATTGGACAAAGGGTTCATCAAGCAGAGTCACTCTCCATGGGGAGCACCTGTCCTGTTTGTTAAGAAGAAGGATGGATCGCTGCGAATGTGCATAGATTACCGAGAGCTGAACAATATCACCATCAAGAACAAATATCCTCTCCCAAGGATAGACGATCTGTTCGACCAACTCAGGGGAGCAACAGTCTTTTCAAAGATTGACTTACGCTCGGGCTATCATCAACTGCGGATTAAGGAGTCAGACGTTTCCAAGACAGCCTTCAGGACAAGATATGGGCATTACGAGTTTCTAGTTATGCCATTTGGACTGACAAATGCCCCAGCTGCTTTTATGGATTTGATGAACCGAGTATTCAGGGACTACTTGGACAAGTTCGTAATTGTCTTCATTGATGATATCCTGATATACTCGAGGTCCCAGGAAGAGCATGAACAGCACCTGAGGCTGGTAATGGAAATGCTGAGGCAGCATCAGCTATATGCTAAATTCACGAAGTGTGAATTTTGGCTTGAGAAAGTCCACTTTTTGGGGCACGTGGTGACAAAGGAAGGAATCTCTGTAGATCCAACTAAGGTAGAGGCAGTCAGCTCATGGCCAGTACCCAGGAACGTTACGGAGATCAGGAGTTTTCTTGGGTTGGCAGGATACTACAGGAGATTCGTAGAAGGATTCTCAAAAATTGCAGCGCCTCTTACTGCTCTCACTCGAAAGGAAAAGAAATACGAGTGGACTCAGAAATGTGAGGAGAACTTCCAAGAGCTTAAGAGGAAATTGACGAGTGCATCTGTGCTGATAATTCCTGATGTTGAAGCAGGAAATTTCGTGATCTATAGTGACGCTTCCAAGAACGGACTAGGAGCTGTTTTGATGCAGAACGGAAGAGTAGTAGCCTATGCGTCACGACAACTGAAGAATCACGAGAGGAACTACCCTACCCATGATCTGGAATTAGCTGCAGTGGTCTTCGCCCTCAAGATATGGAGGCATTACTTGTATGGGAATAAGTGCGAAATTTATACTGACCACCAGAGCCTCAAATATATTTTTACTCAAAAGGAGTTAAATATGAGGCAAAGAAGGTGGTTAGAACTTGTGAAGGATTATGATTGCGAAATCCTTTACCACCCTGGGAAGGCAAACAGGGTGGCAGATGCTTTAAGTCGGAAGTCAGTAGGCATGCTGATGTCTATTGGAGCACTTCCTAAGCCGTTACAGAAGGAGATCATCGACTTCAAAATCGAAATGATAGCAGGAAGGTTATCTTCGCTGACTCTTAAGTCTGACTTGCTGGAATTTATCAAAGCACACCAGGAAAATGACCCTTCATTGTTGAAAGCCCGACTGTTTAGTGAGAAAGGTGCAGAATTTAAGACTTCAGATGATGGCGTACTCCATTTTAAAGGGAGAATCTGCGTTCCGGATGTCGAAAACTTGAAGGAACGGATAATGTCAGAGGCACACCAAACGCCATACTCAGTACATCCAGGAGCTTCCAAGATGTACAAGGACCTTAGAGAGACCTATTGGTGGCCAAACATGAAGAATCAAGTGGCAGAATTTGTGTCAAAGTGCCTAACTTGTCAAAAAGTTAAGGCTGAACACCAGCTTCCGGGAGGAGAATTACAGAAGATCGAACTTCCTGAATGGAAGAGGGAGCAAATCACGATGGATTTTGTTGTCGGACTGCCCAGAACCACGAGCGGAAACGACACGATTTGGGTCATCGTGGATCGTTTGACCAAATCAGCTCACTTCGTTGCGATTAAAGCCACCCACTCAGTGGAAAAATTGGCACAAATTTACGTAGCTCAAATTGTCAAACTGCACGGAATTCCAAGATCGATCATTTCGGATCGTGATGGGCGTTTCACTTCACGATTTTGGATGAGCGTTCACGCTGCCATGGGGTCGAGATTGAAGTTTAGTACGGCATTCCACCCTCAAACGGATGGTCAGTCAGAAAGAACTATCCAGACTTTGGAGGATATGTTGAGGTCGTGCGTCCTAGATTTCAAAGGAAATTGGGATGAAAAGCTGTCATTGGTTGAATTCTCCTACAACAACAGTTATCATGCCTCAATCGGAATGGCTCCATTCGAAGCTCTGTATGGTAGGAAATGTCGATCACCTATCCACTGGCAAGAAGTCGGGCAGAAACAGCTGCAGACCACAGACTTCATAGAAAAGACCTCCGAGGACATTAAGAAGATCAAGCAGAGACTTGACATAGCTTTTAGCCGACAGAAAAGCTATGCAGACAAACGTCGGCGACCGCTTGAATTTCAAGTTGGGGATGCTATCTTTATCAAAATTGCTCCGATGAAAGGAGTAATGCGGTTTGGTAAGAAAGGAAAGCTCAGTCCGAGGTATACGGGACCATTTGAGATCCTTGAGAGGATTGGAAAAGTTGCATACACGCTCGCTCTACCGCTAGAGTTAGCCTCAATGCACGATGTTTTTAACGTGTCAATGCTAAAGAAATATGTTCCAGATCCTTCTCATGTGCTTAGTCAAGAGCCAGTAGAAGTTCAAACGGATATGACCTATGAAGAGAAGCCCGTTAGAATCCTTGACAGGGAGAGTAAAGTCATGAGGAACAGAATTATTCCTATGGTCAAGGTATTATGGCGTAACTACAAGGTTGAAGAAGCAACATGGGAGTCAGAAGATGCGATGAGGAAGAACTACCCCGAGTTGTTTTAATTTTCGAGGACGAAATTTTTAAGGAGGGTAGATTGTGATATCTGGTTTTCATGTCACTTATTCTTTGTAAATAATTAAATATGTGCAGTTTATGCAATTTTATGAACAAGTTCAGTTCAGAACTTTAATGTGTGTGTATTGAGTTTTTATAGCTTAAAAAGACTCAAAAACGATGATTCGAAGAAGCAAATAGCCTTTTCGGACAAAAAGGAGTGAAATCTGATCGATTTTAGAAAAGTCAAAATTTTGACCAAAAAGTCAACCATTGACCCGAAAAGTCAAAGTTTGACCAAAATGGTCAAAATTGCGACACATGAATTTTAAGATCTGCATTTTATGAAAATTACGGCAGAAACTCATTTTCTTTGACAGATAATGAAAATGAGAAACCGAAACCACCATAGAAAAATCAGGCGCATTTATTGAGTTCATGGGGCAGAAAGGGTTTGAGAAAACAAGAAAAATATTTTTCGACCCGATTTTTCCGACAGTAAGTATAAAAATCCAAAACTGTAAAATAATATTTACAGTATTGGAATTTAAATTTTTAAACTCGACGTTTCAAGATTTTCAGTCAACCAAGTTTAATTTAAGTTTTACATAAAGAAAGTCATCCTTATCTCTTATGGTGTGGTGGACCAATGAGCTAGTGACACATAACCCTTGACAACTCACAATGAGTTGGCCTCCACCCCCCATTATGGCCGGCCACCTAGCCCTCCATAAGTCCAAACTTTTAAAAATTTTGGGGCAAAAGTTGAATTTCAAGAAGTTCACTCGAGTGTCTATAAATAGAGAGCTTTCTATTCACTTTTATTGTAAAACATAGCCTTACTCTTGCAAAATTCCAGCTCAAAGCCGAGAGAGAGAGAGAGAAATAGTTCAGAAAATTTTTCAAGTCCAAACCTTCACCACTTGCTTCGGGTAGTCTAGGAAACCGAGGGGAAGAGAAGAAAATTTTTCTGGCAGCCTTTGCAGCCCTCTGGCCGTGGGTTAGTGCAGGGGAAAGGAAAGGGAGAAACCGGATTTTGAGGGGAAAAAGTGAGCTAGGGAGTTCGGGTAGCTTAGCAAGCAAAAGGGAACCACTTGGATTAAGTTTTGGAGCTTGATTGGTGGAGTCAAGCAGCCACGGGTTTGTGGAAGGAAGAAGAGAAAATTTTTCAGTTTTAAGGGAAACAACCCTTGTGTGGCCGAGCAAGGAGGAGGAGCCATTAGGGGCCAAAAACTTGGTGGTTGGTGCACCAAGAAGGAGCAGCCGAGCATAGGAGCCGAGGGGGAGCTTAGGAAAAGTTTGGAAACCAAACCCTAGAGTCCGGATTCCCACTCCAATTTTTGAGGTAAAAATTTAAAAAGTTTTATCAAGCTTTTAATTGAGTTTTTAAGCTATGGCTTAAGTGTATTTTCAGCCAAAAATATGTAAGAGCATAAGCTCCCAAGCATGTGTTTAATTTGTCACGCCCCGACTTACCCTAACCAGATCCACGCGGCGCCGGACCACGCGAACCTGGGGCTCGGACCGTGACATTAATTTCTTACTTGCTTATCTTGCTTGATTTGAAAAATATAAAGTTACCCAAATTTCTAGAGTAAATTTTTTTTTCTTTCTTTTCCAAAAATCGTTACTTAAAAACTTTTATTGCGGAAATCTTAAAACTTTAACACAAGTTAAACTGAACATGAAGACTGTTTTTCTTTTATAAAACTCTTACTTTTCTTATGTACTCACTCGAGTACCTAGCATTCACCTATGAGGAAAGCTAGCATACATACATATCTTAACTTAAACATACATGCATACATACTTAATGAAATGAAAACACATTTTCTTTTAAACGCCTTTCGGAAACCCCGTAGCAGTCCATACCCACATTTCACATTCTGTTGCGCCATCTATCCACAGCTTGTTCAGTAAGTGCCGGTAGGAACCTTACCTACAGCATGAACATAAACAATGAGCTAAAAAGCTCAGTAAGCACAACATCCTATCCGCATGCAACTAATGCACGAAAAACGTGAACCAATTATGATTTATTGTTAAAAATCATTTATGATCTGTCTATTGATCTAATCTGATCCTATCTTGGTATTATAACATGTGTGTATGTACTTCGGTATGTAACCATGGAGTGATTGAAGGCGGTCCGACCAATCCAACTCAAACCATGAAACACCAAGTTTAACATGGAGTAGTGGAGGCAGTCCTGCCATATCAAGTCAAACCATGGAACATTACCGTTTTAACTTACCACAAAGGCAAAGTCAGAACAACACAGCATGTCCTACTTAACTTAACTCTTATCTTACCATGTATCTTATCTTTAATAAGCATACTTCGTGATGCCACAATAATAACATAAAACATAAACGTGCATCTGCATAAACATAAACTTATCTAAACATACATACATACTACATGGCATACTTAATGCTGTTGGAAAAATCGGATCCGGTATTGGAGTTACGGCGCAGCGGAAGTTTTAAAAATTTTATGCCGTTTCCGGAAAAGAAGCTCATGATGCATATAACAATAAATTAATTCATGATCAAGCGTACCTTATTTCTTGGATTCCGGAATTGCTAGAGCGTTTGACCAACGTGTCTTCTCTACTATTCTCGAGTTCCACGTCTCAAAGTGTGTGTGGGCACACGTTCTATGAATCCAAGCGACCGGTATTTCTTTCCGAAGTCTAGATCCCTCCTTCTCAATTCCGATGATCCTCGTTGAGAATTTGATCCAACTTCTTTCTTCAAAACTACAAAACAGAAACCGGTTAACCTCCTATGAAAATAATCACTCGGTTTAACCTTTCTCGCAGTTTTGATTCAATGGAATTTTCTTTCTTTTTCTCTCTCACAAGAAAGCCGAATTTTTGATGTGGAAGAAAAAATTTTTTTTTTTTTTAATTAAAAAAAACGTTTTTTTTCTTTAAAATTATCAAAAATTGGTTTTTCAAGAACTCATAGCCTTTATATAGTATTACAATCCTTTTCAAAATTTATCTCCTACTTGAAAAATAATTAATAATTATTTTTCGGATAAATCTTGAACCAAAAGATCATACAACTTTAGGGCTAGATTCATTGAACCTAAAAACAAATTTCAAGAGGAAATCCCCTTTAAAATTCGGCCACAAAGTGAGAGAAATCTTGATTGGTGGTTTAAATTTTAAATCAAGAATCTAGACTAGTCAAAAGATCCTAGTCCTATCTAGATTCAAACTTCTTTTAAACCTTTTCGAATTTAAATAGGATTCACATATTTGAATAAATATTTTCCATAAACATTATCCATATTAATTAATTTAAATTAATGAAATATTTCAAATTTTCTTTCCTCACAAAAACCATGCACCTCTTTAATTAGGAAAGAAAAATTCATGAAATAATCTCCATTATTTAAACCAATTAATAATTAAATGTTAGGAATATATTTAAATAATTTTGAAACAAAATTTTCTTCCCTCCATATAATTAAAAAACGTGCACCACTTTTAATTAGGAGAGAAAAATTTTGTTTTCCAAAATTCAAATACAATCTTATTTTCAAAATTCAAATTAACCAATCACATGTTGACAAATCATTTGTCTACAAATTTCACATGTCCAATCCTTTCTGGATTGCATGTTAAAGAGTACCATGTCTTAATAGACATTACAAAATTCCATTTACAATTTACCGATCTCATTAGGAACAAATCCCGAGACGCTTCGTGGAACTATATGAGCTAATAGAGGGACCCGATGGAAATATGTAAAGAGGCTCCTATAATTGTGAAAAATTAATCCCAGATTAATTATCCATCAATTATCAACTTCAAAACTATTCCACTAAAAGTTTGAAGCTGAACTCCTGTTTACATACCGTATTACGAAAGCTCTCTCACGTAGTGCTTCTTCCATGATTTATTCATCGCTTGCTTAATCCCCATATGTTATCCATGATTGAATTAAGGACTTTTTCCGTTTTACCTTTTCAATCATTTTAACTTAAAGTTCAATTATTCTCCATTGAAAGAACCACCAATTGTAAAACCATACAATTGGAAAACCACCAGAGAACACAAAGTAAACCGATGGCCAAGATCTTGTTATTCTATCTTTCAATCCCCGAATAATACCTTTAAGTAGATAACATTTACTATCATTAAGATAGCTATGGATTCCGTATCTATGAATCTTGATTTCTCCATCCATAAGTCATGCACCCAAAACACAAGTATGTTGACCATGAATTAACAGTGTCTCACCTTTAGTGCATCAAAGTACATAAGTCATGGATGCGAACTCAAGTAATCATTTCAGGATTAAGATTAATGCAGGATGATAATCAAAGTATCATTGATTCTTATAAACGGAATTATTAAACCGAATCAATTAACACTTTAGGTCCAGTCCAATGTCATACCTCAATACTGGTATACATTAAAGTTTCTACTCGGAACCTATCCGATGGTCAAGACAAACCATCCCTCCAAGGAAGTAGACAACCTTTACAATCTTATCATGAATAAGATCCCCAAATCTTATTCCGTTGATTGCGGACTATTTATTTAGACTGTTATCAAATTACCACGTCTTCTATGCATACCCCGTATACATATGGTAATTCGATATATTACCAACAGCCTAGGAGTATTTTATGTTTGTTCAAAATAATTATACAATCAACAAATGAAAGTAAATAGGACACAACTTATTAAACATGAATAATTTCCTCTTATTAATATCAAAATGTCATATTTACAGAAAATCCCTAAGATTTTCTATCCTTAGGGCACCTATAGATCCCAACAATCTCCCACTTGCCCTAAGCGAGTAAATGTGACATATTACGCATCCCCATGCCTTCGACGTGTTCTTCGAATCTTCTGGCCACCAAAGTCTTCGTGAACGGGTCAGCAAGATTGTCCTCCGATGCGATTTTGCAAACCGTCACATTTCCACTCTCAACAAAGCCTCTGATAATGTGATATTTTCTGTCAATGTGCTTACTCCTCTTATGATGCCTAGGATCCTTGGTATTAGCTACTGCTGCACTGTTGTCACAGTAGAGCACCATAGCTTTATCCATACCAAGAACGACCTCAAGGTCACTAAGGAACCTGCGGAGCCAAACCGCTTCCTTTGATGCCTCACTGGCTGCCACATACTCGGCTTCCATGGTCGAGTCAGCAATACAAGATTGCTTAACACTCCTCCACACAACGGCACCACCTCCAAGGGTGAAGACAGATCCTGAAGTCGATTTCCTTGAATCCTGATCTGATTGAAAATCAGAATCAGTATATCCTATAGGAACAAGGTCCTGACCGGAATACACTAGCATATAATCCCTCGTTCTCCGTAGATACTTGAGTATATGCTTGACCGCAGCCCAATGGTTCGGTCCCGGATTCGACTGATATCGACTTACCATACCAACCGCAAAACAAATGTCAGGCCTAGTGCATAACATAGCGTACATAAGACTACCTACTGCTGATGCATAAGGTATATTTTTCATACGCTCCCTTTCTTCCGATTTCTTGGGACAGTCATCTTTAGAAAGTTTGATTCCAATCCTGAAAGGTTGAGCACCTTTCTTGGAATCCTTCATAGAAAACCTCTCAAGTACTTTATCAATGTATAAAGCTTGGGAGAGTGCTATCGTTTTGTTCTTTCTATCTCTAAAGAGTTGAATACCAAGAACATAACTAGCTTCTCCTAAGTCCTTCATGTCAAACTGTTTGGCTAACCAAACTTTGACAGATGATAGTATTGCCACATCGTTTCCAATAAGCAATATATCATCCACATAGAGTACAAGGAACACCACTTTCTCGTTCTTGATACATTTATAAACACATGGTTCATCAATGTTTTGTTTGAATCCATAAGTTTTGATCGCTTGATCAAACCTAATATTCCAAGAACGAGATGCTTGCTTTAATCCATAAATGGATTTAAGCAACTTGCATACTTTGTCTTCTTGGCCTTTTGCCTTGAATCCGTCTGGTTGTATCATATAGATATCTTCCTCAAGAGAGCCATTTAAGAAAGCTGTCTTGACATCCATTTGCCAGATCTCATAATCGAGAGCAGCCGCAATGGATAAAAGAATGCGGATTGACTTAAGCATTGCTACAGGCGAGAAGGTTTCTTCATAGTCGATTCCTTCTTTCTGCGTATAGCCCTTCGCTACAAGTCTTGCCTTGAAAGTTTCCACTTTCCCATCCACACCTCTCTTCCTCTTGTATACCCACTTACACCCAATCGGTTTTATGCCTTGGGGTAAGTCTACAAGTTTCCAGACTCCGTTGGAATCCATAGATTCCATCTCGGCGTTCATAGCCTTTTGCCAAAGACTAGAATCAACATCCTCCATAGCTTCCTTGTACGTAGCCGGATCATCAATATGTTCTATGGATTCTACTTCATAAACTTCACCACTGAACATGTACCTTTCAGGTTCCCTGATAATCCTCCCACTACGACGAAGCTCCTGTGGTTGTTGATTCTTTAGTGATTTATCCGCAGGGTTTTCTGTGACTTTAGGAACATCCAAACCCGAAGTCATCTCCTCAAGCACTACTTTGCTACGAGGTTTAAAGTCTTCCATGTAACTTTCCTCAAGGAATGTTGCATGTGTTGAAACAAAGACTTTATTTTGCTTTGGATTATAGAACAGACCACCTTTTGTCCCTTTTGGATAGCCAACAAACAAGCACACTTCTGATCGTGACTCCAATTTCTTCGCTTCCTTATCCAGGACGTGTGCCGGACAACCCCAAATTCGAATATGATTCAAATTAGGTTTCCTACTCGTCCATAACTCATAAGGAGTTTTAGGAACCGATTTGGAGGGAACGTTATCCAGAAGATAGCATGCAGTTTGTATGGCGTGCCCCCAAAATGATAAAGGTAAAGTGGAATAACTCATCATAGACCGGACCATATCCAATAGGGTCCTATTCCTTCTCTCAGCTACACCATTCTGTTGAGGAGTACCAGGTGCAGTCAACTGGGATTGTATCTCATTCTCTATCAAATATCCTAAGAACTCATCCGATAGGTATTCCCCACCTCGATCCGATCGAAGTGTCTTAATGGACTTGCCTAATTGTTTCTCCGCTTCACCCGAAACTCTTTGAACTTGTCAAAGGCTTCGCTTTTGCGGGTCATTAAATAGACATATCCATACCTTGAGTAATCATCAATAAAAGTGATATAATACTCATACCCACCACGTGCTTCTATGTTCATGGGACCACAAACATCTGTATGCACAAGTTCTAAAAGTTTCTCGGCACGACCATCCTTGGCAGCAAAGTGCCGTTTAGTCATCTTGCCCTCCAAACAGGATTCGCATTGTGGCCAAGGTTCAACCTCGTACAAGTCGAGGCATTCATCTTTTACCATCCTTTGAATTCTGTTAAGGCTTATGTGACCAAGTCGTAAATGCCAAAGATATGATTTGTTAGAGTGAGAAGACTTATGTCTTTTAGAGTTCTTTTCCAATTCTGTATCAAGCAGTGAGTGCATCTTAGGTTTGATAAAATAAAGATTTCCATGCATCCATCCATTACAGATAAGAGAATTGTTTTTCCTAATAACAACTTTATTATTAAAAGAAACTGAATAAGAATCTTTAATTAAACAAGCTACCGAAATTAGGTTCCTCTTAAAATTAGGAACATAAAAACAATGTCTCAAAACAATAAACCTAAATTCATCAAAATAAAGATGCACTTCTCCCACTGCTTCAGCTCGCACCAACGTCCCATCGCCGGTTCTTAACGTAAAGTCCTCCTCATGTAGACTTCTCGTTACCTTGAACCCCTGTAGAGAAATACAAACATGGTTAGTAGCTCCAGAATCTATAACCCAATTGTCCTTAGATTCTTCCACTAAACAACCCTCAAGATACAGGACATTGAAATTACCTTTCTGCTTTTGCAAAGCCAGGAAATCTCGGCAATCCTTCTTGAAATGTCCTTTCTTCCCACAGTGAAAGCACTTAACCTTTTTGGGGTCCACCTTTTGCTTCTTAGTCTTGGTAGACTTCTTAGAAGCAGGTGCATTCACCGCAGGCTTATTCCCCTTGTTCTTCCCTTTTTCCTTCTTCCTTTTGGGATTAGGAACAGACGAACTAGGTTCAGCCAAATTTGCCTCAGCCTTAGATCCAGAACCCTTAAAAATGTTCTCAAAGGCTTGCAACTCTTTCATCAATTCCGTTAAAGACATCTCCTTCCGGTTAAGGTTGTAGGATGCCTGAAACAAATCGAAATCCTTGGATAAGGTTTGAAAAACCATAACCAGTTGAGTTGCAGCATCGATCTCAGCCCCATTTGCCTGAGCTTCAGACAAATAAGCCATGACTGTCATCATGTGCTCCTTGATGGGAGTTCCAACCTTCTGCCTGCAGTTCATGAGACCTTTGATAGCATCGGTCTTAGCCTGGATAGTTTGTTCACCAAACATTTCCTCCAGGTTATCCATGATCTGCCTAGCAGTTTGATGTTCCTCATGCTGTTTCTGGAGCACGTTAGACATGCTCGCCCGAATATAGCACATGGCACTAAGGTTGGAATTGTCCCAGCGCTCAAGCGCTACAAAATCCCTATCAGGAGCATCGATCGTAGGCGTAGGTGGTCGAGGTTGGGTTAGGACAAAACTGTGTTTCTCAAAGTTTAGGACGATTAGCAAGTTCCTTTTCCAGTCATTAAAATTCTCGCCAGTTAATTTGTTTTGCGTAAGTATCACAGATAAAGGGCTTGACATTTTGATCTATAATAAGAAAACATGTAATAAGTATGAGCAAACATCCTATCAGTTTATAAAATATGATTTTGTAATGAAACAAAAAGATCTATATGCAATCTAAATGTTCATGTGTAAAACCCTTAAAACACATACCTTACAACGACAATTCCTAGCTACCGCTTTCTAAGCTACCGAGGGGTAGTCATAGAATAACTAGCCAAGAACACGGATCCCTTCCGATTAATACATATTCATCCATGGAACAAACTCCATTAAATATATATTAACTATCGTTTATTTGGCCACTAATTTACATAACAGAGCCTCGAGGGAGGGTTAATAAATAAAGTAGTATGAGTGTGTAACCATCGTTTCCAATTTTGAATCCATATTTTACATCCGCCACCGAGGGGTGATCTAAACATAAAATATGCCCAAAATTGTTATCCTTTCGGAAATCCAAATCAGTGTGCGCTCTAGGTAAGATACCTATCCGAAGGGAATTCTCGGATCGAAACCGAGTAGTAGGCACTACCATGCGTAACTATTGGACCAACGATGGAGGCCGTAGGTCTTAGTGTGTAAAACCTTCTCCCACTCAATCTTTTAAATTAGGGTTTTTGTTTTTTATGCATAAACAATATTTATTGAGTGGCACTCCCTAGTCTATATGGCATGTTATCAATACATCATGAAATAGTATTACATATTCATATAGCAAGTCATCATCCATGGTTTGCAAAATATGTAAATAGCCGTGGATCATGATTCCATCCTAGAGAAAAGAAAATTGCAAAATTTACAAAAATTAACCGAAACATATATCGGCCTTCATTTGTAGATCCATGCCGTGTATCCTTCTTCAATGTGTCTTCCTTCTCCAATGTCACATCTTTTTAAATTTAAAATTAAATTTAAATTTCAAAAAAGATTATATGTGATTTTTAATTTTAATCAAAATTACAAAATATCAAAATTTAAATTAAAAATCCGGTTTATTAAATTTTAAAATTTAAATTTTGAAATTTCCAAATTTAAAATTTGAAATTTCCAAATTTCAAATTTAAATCACAAAATTTTAAAATTCATAATAATATCCATTAAATTTAAATTTAAATTTTCAATTTTGATTTCCAAATTATCAAAATCACATATCATTGGAAATTAAATTTTCAAAAGATTCTTGTGATTTTTTTTTTTTAATACAAAAAAAAATTTTTTTTTTAATTAAAAAAAATTTCCAAAAATAAAAAAATCACATCCTTTGAAAATTTCCATACCTTCGTTCATCTTCAATCTCCTTGAATCCATTGTAGCCCGAATTTTACAAAAAAATTCCTACGCCGTTTCCGGCTTACAAAATTTCTAGGAATTGAAAGAACGACCTAGCGGTGATTATAGACCGCATCTATTACACTTGAAAAACCTAGATACAAATTCTAACCTCTATGGAATCATGACCGGCAAAATTGAACAAGCATCATATATTATCAAAATAATATAAAGCATTCATCCATACATCCATTCATAATATATTTAACATACTCAAAATAAAACCTAGAGTGCCAACTCTCTAAAATATTTCATTAATGCATGGAGAGAAATTTATTTGATCAAATAATTTATATTATATGCATGATCATGAGTTGGCTCTGATACCAGTTGTTGGAAAAATCGGATCCGGTATTGGAGTTACGGCGCAGCGGAAGTTTTAAAAATTTTATGCCGTTTCCGGAAAAGAAGCTCATGATGCATATAACAATAAATTAATTCATGATCAAGCGTACCTTATTTCTTGGATTCCGGAATTGCTAGAGCGTTTGACCAACGTGTCTTCTCTACTATTCTCGAGTTCCACGTCTCAAAGTGTGTGTGGGCACACGTTCTATGAATCCAAGCGACCGGTATTTCTTTCCGAAGTCTAGATCCCTCCTTCTCAATTCCGATGATCCTCGTTGAGAATTTGATCCAACTTCTTTCTTCAAAACTACAAAACAGAAACCGGTTAACCTCCTATGAAAATAATCACTCGGTTTAACCTTTCTCGCAGTTTTGATTCAATGGAATTTTCTTTCTTTTTCTCTCTCACAAGAAAGCCGAATTTTTGATGTGGAAGAAAAAAAATTTTTTTTTTTTATTAAAAAAAACGTTTTTTTTCTTTAAAATTATCAAAAATTGGTTTTTCAAGAACTCCTAGCCTTTATATAGTATTACAATCCTTTTCAAAATTTATCTCCTACTTGAAAAATAATTAATAATTATTTTCCGGATAAATCTTGAACCAAAAGATCATACAACTTTAGGGCTAGATTCATTGAACCTAAAAACAAATTTCAAGAGGAAATCCCCTTTAAAATTCGGCCACAAAGTGAGAGAAATCTTGATTGGTGGTTTAAATTTTAAATCAAGAATCTAGACTAGTCAAAAGATCCTAGTCCTATCTAGATTCAAACTTCTTTTAAACCTTTTCGAATTTAAATAGGATTCACATATTTGAATAAATATTTTCCATAAACATTATCCATATTAATTAATTTAAATTAATGAAATATTTCAAATTTTCTTTCCTCACAAAAACCATGCACCTCTTTAATTAGGAAAGAAAAATTCATGAAATAATCTCCATTATTTAAACCAATTAATAATTAAATGTTAGGAATATATTTAAATAATTTTGAAACAAAATTTTCTTCCCTCCATACAATTAAAAAACGTGCACCACTTTTAATTAGGAGAGAAAAATTTTGTTTTCCAAAATTCAAATACAATCTTATTTTCAAAATTCAAATTAACCAATCACATGTTGACAAATCATTTGTCTACAAATTTCACATGTCCAATCCTTTCTGGATTGCATGTTAGAGAGTACCATGTCTTAATAGACATTACAAAATTCCATTTACAATTTACCGATCTCATTAGGAACAAATCCCGAGACGCTTCGTGGAACTATATGAGCTAATAGAGGGACCCGATGGAAATATGTAAAGAGGCTCCTATAATTGTGAAAAATTAATCCCAGATTAATTATCCATCAATTATCAACTTCAAAACTATTCCACTAAAAGTTTGAAGCTGAACTCCTGTTTACATACCGTATTACGAAAGCTCTCTCACGTAGTGCTTCTTCCATGATTTATTCATCGCTTGCTTAATCCCCATATGTTATCCATGATTGAATTAAGGACTTTTTCCGTTTTACCTTTTCAATCATTTTAACTTAAAGTTCAATTATTCTCCATTGAAAGAACCACCAATTGTAAAACCATACAATTGGAAAACCACCAGAGAACACAAAGTAAACCGATGGCCAAGATCTTGTTATTCTATCTTTCAATCCCCGAATAATACCTTTAAGTAGATAACATTTACTATCATTAAGATAGCTATGGATTCCGTATCTATGAATCTTGATTTCTCCATCCATAAGTCATGCACCCAAAACACAAGTATGTTGACCATGAATTAACAGTGTCTCACCTTTAGTGCATCAAAGTACATAAGTCATGGATGCGAACTCAAGTAATCATTTCAGGATTAAGATTAATGCAGGATGATAATCAAAGTATCATTGATTCTTATAAACGGAATTATTAAACCGAATCAATTAACACTTTAGGTCCAGTCCAATGTCATACCTCAATACTGGTATACATTAAAGTTTCTACTCGGAACCTATCCGATGGTCAAGACAAACCATCCCTCCAAGGAAGTAGACAACCTTTACAATCTTATCATGAATAAGATCCCCAAATCTTATTCCGTTGATTGCGGACTATTTATTTAGACTGTTATCAAATTACCACGTCTTCTATGCATACCCCGTATACATATGGTAATTCGATATATTACCAACAGCCTAGGAGTATTTTATGTTTGCTCAAAATAATTATACAATCAACAAATGAAAGTAAATAGGACACAACTTATTAAACATGAATAATTTCCTCTTATTAATATCAAAATGCCATATTTACAGAAAATCCCTAAGATTTTCTATCCTTAGGGCACCTATAGATCCTAACAAATGCATACATACTTAACACATAACACATACTGCATACATACACATAACATACATAGCATACTTACACATAAACACATAACATACATAACATGGGCATACATACTTGACATACATAACACACATAACATGCATACATACTTGACATACATAACATGACATCCTAACATGCGTTCATGCCGTAGGCGGAGTTGTACTTACCTTTCCGTCATACGTGCTTGACTGATTGTCCCATCCTAGTGCTGTTCCACTACTGGTACAGCTGCAGGTTCTGCCTGCTTGACATAGGACAGACTCTACTTAATATCGTGAAATGCAGGTAAACTAACCAACATGTCTACATGTTTCTTGGTTGTATGTCCCTTTACGTGCAAAACCTATAACTTGGCTACCAACGGTAACCTGGCGTGCTAAGCCAACACTAAACCTCTAAGGGTTGCTAATCTTAAAGAGAAACTATCGGGTTATATCTGATAACCCTTTAGTTTAGCTATCGGTATCCGTTAGGGTCACTTTGGATAACCCGTGAGGATAAACTAACTTAAAGCTATGAGTTAACCAAAAGTCAACAAAAGTCAACCTTGGTCAACTCTCGGTCAACTATGGTCAACCCCCTCGGGTCAACCTCTCGGGTCTCGGGCTTGACCCGGTAACTCGAGTCTAACACTTGATTACCATATGTGAACTAATCGTATGTTAAAAACTTGCTTGAAAATCACATGTTATATTCTTGGAAAAACAGTTAGAAAAATCCCAATTTTTACATTTCGTGTAAAAATTCATAACTTAGTTCATAAAATCCAAATTCTTGATTTTATGCTTTGTAAATTCATTTTAGGTTGAAAACCGTCATTGGAACGATTTTCATAGTCAAAATACCCATTTAAGGTTGAAAAACCAATTTTCTAAAAACACTTATTGAGTTTGTGGTGCAGGGATTTCGGATTCCCTGAACACCCTTCATAAAACAATTTTTATCTTAAAATTGGTACATGATCTGAAAAAGTTTTCTTCACGAAAGTTCTAGTTCTCGAAAAATGCTAAAACTTTCGTGTTTTATGAAAATCCTGATTCGGCCTAGATCAGTACCAGTTTCGAGTTGAAACTGACTGATCCTGAAGCTAACGGGTCTGGGGGACGTAAACACTTAGCCACGGGTTTCGGCAGTTTTGAAGGCCATTGGAGCCTTATTTTGGAAAACGACCCGCGTTGTCCCCTAGAAAAAGTTGTTTTGGACAACTTTCATGTTTTACGTTTTCCCAAATTCGGCCTCTAAGGGCCTGTTATTTTCTGTTTACGAAAACTGGGCAGTCATGAAACCGAACCTGCTAGTTTCGTGCTTAATTTCATTTTACGCGTCCTAAGTCGCGAGCTAACTCAACCGATCACTCGGGAGCCTAAATCCATCACATGCAACGTTGTCTAACGTCCCACATGCTTTGGACATGTCACCCCACGTGGCCATGCAAACCAATCCGGAACTTACTAACCTAGGCTTGCATTGCATCTAAGGTTGCATACACATGGGTTCGGCATCAACAAGCCAAACCGAAACTAAATCTAGCATCCTAGCATGAGAGCCATACTTGGCTGCACCATGAACAGGGACATAACTCACCAATTTTCATGCAAACCAAGCAAACAAAGCAAGCACATAAACCATGCACAAAATCAGAAAATCAAGCATAGCTAACCTAGCATGCTAATCACCCTAATCAAGCATCCATTCTAGCCCAAGCATTAATCAAAAATTCTGAGCTTATGCTTATACAACCAAGCATGAAAATACACATTAAATCTCTTCATAAAAGCTTGAACCAAGGCCTAGGGTTAGGACTTTACCTCCCACACATTTCGGCCATGTGGTTCCACCAAGGGAGCCGAACTCCACTGCTTGCATTGGCTGTCCCTTGCAGCCGGTTTCTCTCCATCAAATGGACTCCAAAATTCAGCCATGATACACACAAACAAGCACATAATTAATCCATCCATTCTTGCATAAAAAATTGAGCTTCAAATCAAGGAATTACCTTGACTTACCCATGGATTCTTGGAGCCGAAATCCTGTCTCCATTTTGCTGCATCATGCTCGCTGTTTTGGCTCACCAAAGTGCACCAAAAATTCTCACCAACAAGGGTGATGCTTGCTGCCATGGCCGACCACTTCACAGCCCCAAAACCCACGAAAATTTTGCTTCATTTTCTGCACTCCAAGCAGCCGAAATCAGCCACCATCACCAAGCACAAATCACTCATGGCTCATGGTGGTTTCTCCTTCCTCCTTGCTCGGCTCACCCCATGGATTGGACCCGAATTTTCTTCACTTTCTCCTCCCCTCCATGGACGGTTGCAGGTCTGAAAATCTGGAGAAAATTTCCAGATTTGCTTGGCTCTCCATGCTCCAAGACCGAGCCTCCCTAGCATGGTTCACACAAGATTTTCTCAAATTTTTTTCTTGCTCTTTCTCTCCTCTTGTTGGCTCACGGATTTTTTTCTGATGGAGGAGGCCATGGCTGGCTGTTTTCTGGATATTTCCAGCCCTCTCCACCGACCCTCACATGGTGAGTTAGTTAAGATATATCCAAACTTTTGCTTAATTAAACTTTGGCCCCAAAACTTTCTAATTCTTGGCCTTGTGACTCAAGGTTGGCCAGCTGGTGGACAGCTCATGGACAGCTGGATTGGCTGATGGAAGGCTGAGGTAAGGGCTGATGTCACCGCTTATGTCACAACTTTTCCAAAATTGCATTTTTGCCCCCGAAAATAGAAATTTTCGCAAAAATGCCCTCTAGGTGTCCGATTGTCTTAAAAATCAACACACCCATCCTATTTGATGATATAATCATCTTGGTAACTTCATACGCTCATTTCGAGAATTTTTCCAAAATTTACACTTTTGCCCCCAAAAGTGAAAATTTTGCATTTACGCCCCAAAATTTCAAAAATTGGCATAATGCTTACTTTTCATTCCAATATCAATCTTTTCATGATTTTATGTGATTTTCTTCCATTAAAATCACATATTTCCAAAATTTACCTTTTTTGCCCCGAAAGACAAAATCTTTTCATTTTCGCCCTCGAAGTGACTATTTCTCAATTTCTTCTTGCAAAACATATTATAATCTTATTGGGCTTCATCTAATAACGTCACTTGGCGTACTTCACATATTTTTCAAAATTTACATTTTTGCCCCCAAAAATGAAAATTTTGACGTTTTTGCCCTTTGGCCTGGATTGGTCCCTTGAGTGATTTCTTGACCAAATATATCAGTCTGGCCTTAAATAATGCTAGGGATGCTTGATTTAACGGGTGTTTTCTTATTTTCTACTGTCTAATTGGGCTATCCCGCCCATACTGACATATCTTGCAGTATTTTCTCATACCGCAGCATTTTTCACTATCGAGTCAACTGTTGACCACTTTTGGTCAAACTTTGACTTTTTCGGTCAAAGTTGACTTTTTCGGTCAAACTTTGACTTTTTCGGCAAAACGTCCCTTATCGCCCCTTTCGACCAGAAAAGGCGTTTTCTAACCTTAAAAATCTGTTCTGAGTCTTATTGAGCCATAAGACTCCGTAAAACGTGTGAAAAACTCTTAACTGAGTTTTTCCGAAAACATATCAATATATGCTCATAATTCCTTTAAAAGAGGAAAAATGGCAATCATGAAAATCTGGTTATCACATAATTTACTGCCCTATGAGCTTGATTTGCCGAGTATGCTAGGCTAGGTTAGTTTATGGTGGTTTTTGGTTATGTGCATGCTTTTAATTGATGATTGGTGCATGAATTGCTAGAATGGCATGCTAGGGTTTAATTTAGGCTTTATGTCCCCAACTAGGTCAGATTTGAAGTATGCATGTATGCTTTAAATTTTGTGAACCAAGATGCTAGAATGTATGTGATGAATGTTTGCTAGAAACCGTGCAACCCTAGGCAATTAGGTTCGGATTTTTGGGTTGCATGATCACGTGGGATGGCTTGGTTAGCCTTTAAGGGACGCTAGATGCGCTGCATGATTATGACCTAACTCCCGAAGTGGTCGGTCGAGCTAGAACCCTCGCCCTAGGACGTAAAAATTGAACATAAAAAACGAAACTGCCTCTCGGGTTCCCCAGTGGGCAGTCTCGGTAAATGGTCACTGCAGGCCGATAGAGGCCGAATGGGCAAAAACGTAAACACGAAAGTTGTAGATTAGGGTGTTTCCTAGGGGGCATCGCGGGCAGTTTGCCAAAATAAGGCTCCAACGGCCTTCTTTTTCAAGAAAAACCGTAGGTGGGTCAGTGAGACCCGGTTTTCATGTTAAACCTGTTTTCAATTCAAAACTGGTACTAATCGGTAAGGAATCAGAAAATTTGCAAAACATGAAAGTTTTAGAACTCCTCGAGGGCTAGAACTTTCATCAAGGAAACTTTTTCTAACTTAAAACGTATTTTTAAGTATAACCTAAAATGTGAAAACAGCGCAGGAATCAATAAATTTCTGTGCATGATTTTGTAGAACCAAACTAGGAAAAATTATTTTCGGACTCAACACACTATTTCAAGCATGGAAACTGTCCCAAAAGCAGTTTCCGACCCTTAAACGTTTTATAAAAATATGAGCCAAGATACACGAATTTTTAAGAAGCAAATTATGGGATTTAAGTTTAAAAGCTAAGTCTTTTTATGAAAATGCGGTTTTAAAGTAAAGTTTTAAAGAAAATGAATTTTAAGCTAAGTTTTTTAAGAAATATGTAGAACGGAAGGTAGTCGGGATTTAACACCCGAGTTACCGGGCTTAGCCCCAAGGCCCAAAGTTGACCTGAAGAGGGTTGACTCTAACTATCATAAAGGTTGACCTTGGTTAACCTAAAAAGCAATACGTTTTTAATACAAGCCCAATGGTAGGTGCTTGACCTAACCCAATACGTTTATACGTGGGCTAAGTATACGACAAGATTTGCAACGTAACCCTTTGGGTTATAAATGGCTTCACGTTTAGGGGGACATATAGCCGAAAACCCGCATGAATGTTGGTTAGTTACCAACATACTATGAAGATGGACTGGAAGTCTGATATACGTCCTTTAATCAAGCAGGAGGAGTCTTGCAGCTAAACTCGGAAGAGGAACCGCCAAGCAACTGACGTAAAGACGGTAAGTACGACACCGTCTACAGCACAAGCTAATAGTGTTATATTATTAGAGTCGATGAAGTGCTCGGTGCTATATGCTAAGTAACATGTATGCAAGATGAAATATGCTAAGTATATGGTTATATGCTAAGATAAGATAAGCAAGAGATCAAGTTAGGAAAATGGTATCAGAAATGTATGTTCACGCATAAACAAATTTAAGTAAGAAAACAAGCACCGTGTCGTACCACCCGCGCCAGGTCGGGTTGGACTGTGGATTGAACTGGAATTAGTTTGGCCGCCCCAGACAATCCATAGTCGCGCGCCGGATACGAACACGCAGACTAAGGGCCCATAAGAAGTAAGATCAAAGAAAATAAGAAAGCATAATATGGTCTATGCATGTTTGTATGTTATATGATATGCTATATGTTATGCTAAGTATGCTATGTACTATATGTTATGCTAAGTGTTATGCTATGGTTATGTTATGGTTTAAATGTTATATGATATAAGCTATATTGTTGTTTAATTACGGCATAGGAGTTGTACTTACTGGGCTTTAGCTCACTGTTTTAAGTTTGTGCTGTAGGTAAGTCGCCTGCTAGCTGATTATGATGCAAGATGGAGTAGCGAGATCAAGTACTGTGAATCGTGGATTATGGGAATCGCTACGCGTTTTGCGGTATATAACTATAAGAGACATGAAATATTTTATGACAAGTAATAGTTAAATGTTTATGCACAGAAACAATATTTTGAGTTTATGTACATAATTTATGTGTACTATAAAAAAAAAAAAAATTTCCGCTGTGTTTTACTAGCTAAGTAAGTAAGTTATATTTTATGAATGTATGTTATTAAGTACGGTAGCGGCCTACGCTAGGTGGGTCGTTACACTATGAGCCCCTTAACATTAGTGTCCGTAACGTGACGTGCATCTATGGAGTGATTGGGGCGGTCAGGCCAGTCCAGTCCAACTCAAACTATAGACAAAACCTAACCTAACGCGGATCGGTACGACACAGGCAAGCTTGCTTGCCATCATACTTAATTTTCAACGTCTCATAATTGGTCTTAGTCTTTCATATGATTTGGTGAACATGTTTCGTGATATCACACATAAATAATTCATAAGTCATATCATGACATTTCATAAACTTTAAACAAGTTATACATCATATCATATAAGCTTTAAACACATCACACATCACATCATAGCATTGCATACAACACATTAGGCAAGTAACACAACAAAAAGCCTATGTTGTAGGCGGAGTTGTACTTACCTTGTATGCTATGTCCTGTACTGTGTTGCTTTAAACACATTTCATAGCATTGCATATCATGTTATACATCATATCATATAATAAGTTATACATTATTTCATAGCATTGCATATCATGTTACTATGTCCTGTCCTGACATTTCATAAACTTTAAACAAGTTATACATCATATCATATAAGCTTTAAATACATCACACATCACATCATAGCATTGCATACAACACATTAGGCAAGTAACACAACAAAAAGCCTATGTTGTAGGCTGAGTTGTACTTACCTCGTATACTATGTCCTGTACTGTGTTGCTCTAAGTTAGGGTGCAACAGCAGGCTACCTCCTGCTATTATAAAGGACATAGGGTAAGGATTCTATAAACCATAACCATAAAATGTTGGTAACCTAACCAATATCTATACATGACCTTAGTTATATGTCCCTCATACATACACATGATCCTTACTTGGTTACTACAAGTAACCCTAGAATTCATGGCCTACTATACTTAGATCATAACCTATTAGGTTACTTAGAGTAACCTTGAGTACTAAACCCAAACACACATTAATAGTATTAGGTTATTATTCCTAACCTTAGGCCTAAGCCTTATTATTTTTCAATCCATAATCCATTGGGTTATCAGGTGTAACCCTAGGTTTTAGGCCCATTAACAACCTTAATATCTTATTGGGTTACATTGGATAACCCATGGTGTGAGTCAAACTTGGGTCAACTTTTATTAGGTTACTAAAACCCAATCTCCTAAATTGAATCCTATTGGGTTACTATAGGTAACCTTGGGCTTTGGGCCCAGTCCAATAACTCGCGTATCCTTCCCGGTTACCGTTGGTTATCATCTTATTACCAAATTTTAAGATAACTTGTGATCCAAAATTTATTTTTCTTTGCTTTGGAAAAGCTTAGTACTTTATGTCCATTTTATACAAAAATCCTTGTTCAACTTATGAAAAATTGTAATTCTTTGAGTAGGGTTTGTAAAAATTGTTAAGTGTTGGAAACTACCTTTGGAATAGTTTCCCACAGTCAATTTATCAGTGTAGGTGCAAGAATGTCATTTTCCTGCACTGTTTTAGAAAATCCTGAGCAGGAATTTCCTGTCTCCTGTACAGTTTTTGAAATCCAATTTTATTTAAAAATATGGGCTGAATCCGAAAAATTTTTCTTCACAAAAGTTTTAGACCTCGAAGAACCCTACAACTTTCATGTTTAACTTAAGACCTAGTTCGGTCTCTAACCTACTCATTTCCCCTATTGAACCTGCCTGACCGTGCATGAAGTCTGGGCATGGCTAGGTTCGGATTTTTGTAAAAACCAAGGCCATTGAAGCCTTATTTTTGAAAACTATTTCTGATGCCCCCTAGAATAATCCCTTCTCTACAACTTTCATGTTTTAAGTTTTTCCAAATTCGGCCTCTAAGGGCCTCAAATCCAGCTTTCCAGAAAACAGGCCAGTTTTACACGAACTGGCAGTTTTCTTACTTAAGTCCATTTTACGTCCTAATACGCGCATACTAATTCAACTGGTCACACCGGGAGCCTACCACAGTTATGCAACGCTTTTTAACGTACAATCCCATCATCATACATCCATACATTTAACCATACATTCTCATGCAAACCCTTGGGTGTTCTTGCACTACGTTAGGGTTTGCAAAACTTTTGGGTTTGCCTATCCATTCACACATGCTATCAACCTAACATACATAACCTACAACATTCTTAAGCATATTGGGGACATACAACCATATCATAAAGTATACAAGCAAACCCTAGAATCATGCAACCCTAATCATATAATCATGCATAGCTTGTAAATCAAAACCATCTAATCACCTAATGAAGCACAAATCTAAAAATTTCTAAACTAGGGCAATGGAAATAGAATGAGCTTATGCTCTTACAATCCAACTTGAAAATACACTTAAATTTCTAATTGAAGCTTAAATTAAAAAGCTTAGGGATCAAAGGGGATTTACCTTGATCAACACAAGAATTGGGTTAGGTTTTGATCCAAACTTTTTCCCCCCTTTGCTCTCCACCACAACCGGCCTCCCTAGCTTGATGAGGTTCCAAAAATTTTCGGCCACTTAATGGTTGCCTCACCAAAATCCGACCACCCTCCTAATCCTTTCTCTCTTCACTTTTTTTTTTCCCCTTCTTCCTTGGGTTCAGATTTTAGAGGGAAAGAGTAAGAGAATTTTTGGGCATAGTTTAGGGGTGTTTTCTCATTTTTGAGAACCAAATGAGCCCCCTTTTACCTATTTATAGGTGAAAAATAATTAAATTTTTGAATTTATTTTTAATCCAAAAATTACTCATAAGTCCTTGAAACAAGATTATTTGCCCATTAGTCCCTACATTTGGCCAGCCATTATGGGTGCTTGGAGACTAAGATTCTATTTCTTTCCAAAATTTCAATAATTCCAAAAAATTATGTAATTATCTCATGGTGAGGTGTCCTCCCTCTAGGCCTTATTTGGCTTTTCTCTCAATATGCAGTCCATTTTCATGCTAACACAGATATTTCCAATACTGTTCTCACTAATAATACATTATTGTTACACTGGACTGCAGTCCAAAATTTATTTGTCTATAATTAGACTGCGTAAAAATTTTTCTTATAACTTTGAGCCAGTTAGTCCTTAATGTCCTAAATATTGTGCTTGATTTTTCTATAGTGGTTTTGAATCTTATTCTTACTATCTTGTCCGTAATGACGGTTTTTCACAATATATTTTCCATACTGCTTGCCATACATGCAGTACCGTCATAGTCAACCTTTTGACTTTCTCTGGTCAAACTTTGACTTTTATGGTCAAACTTTGACCATCATAAAATCATAAAATTTTTCTACCATTTTTGCTCAAAAGGTCATATGCTTGACTAAGCAATTATTTTTGAGTCTTATAAAATCATAAAAACTCACAAAATTAAACAAAACCCCTAATCGAGCTTTTTCATAAATACCTTCATGGTACAGCTTAAATTTCTTTACAAAGAAATCGTAATATCGTAAAAACTAGTTATTACAATCTACCTCCCTTAAAAATTTTCGTCCTCAAAAATTAAAACAAACCGGGGTAGTTCTTTCTCATCTCATCTTCTAACTCCCAGGTTGCTTCTTCAACCTTGTGATTTTGCCATAACACTTTAACCATAGGAATGGTCTTATTTCTTAGGACCTTCTCTTCCCGATCCAGAATTTGAACTGGTTTCTCTTCGTGTGTCAAGTCCGTTTGAACCTCCACTGGTTCTTGACTAAGTATGTGGGAAGGATCTGGTACATACTTCTTTAGCATCGAGACGTGGAAAACGTTGTGCATCGAAGCTAATTCTGGCGGCAAGGCAAGCTTATAAGCTACTTTTCCAATCCTCTCAAGGATTTCAAACGGTCCCGTGTATCTTGGACTAAGCTTTCCCTTTTTGCCGAACCTCATTACTCCCTTCATAGGAGCAATCTTAATGAACACGGCATCTTCAACTTGGAATTCCAAAGGCCGTCTACGTTAATCATCATAACTTTTCTGTCGACTAAAAGCTATGTCGAGCCTCTGCTTGACCTTCTTAATATCCTCAGAGGTTTTCTTGATGAAATCCGTTGTTTAAAGTTGCTTCTGTCCAACTTCCTGCCAATGAATGGGAGATTGACATTTCCTTCCATATAACACTTCAAATGGGGCCATATTAATTGAAGCATGATAACTGTTGTTATACGAAAATTTGATCAATGGCAGTTTCTGATCCTAATTTCCTTTGAAATCTAGAACACATGATCTAAACATATCCTCTAGTGTCTGGATGGTTTGTTCTGACTGGCCATCAGTTTGGGGGTGAAAAGCTGTACTGAACTTCAATTTTGACCCGATGGCACTATGAACACTTGTCCAAAATCAAGAGGTGAAACGTCCATCACGATCTGAAATGATTAATTTTGACACTCCATGCAGTCTAACAATCTGAGATACATAGATTTCAGCCAATTTTTATATTGAAAAGGTGGCCTTAATAGCAATGAAGTGGGCTAATTTGGTTAATCTATCCACAATAACCCAAATCGTGTCATTCCCACTTGCAGTCCTGGGTAATCCTACTACAAAATCCATAGTAGTTTGTTCCCATTTCCATTCAGGAAGCTCTATTTTCTGTAAATCTCCTTCCGGATGTCGATGCTCAGGCTTAACTTTCTGATAAATTAGGCACTTTGACACGAATTTTGCTACTTCATTCTTCATGTTTGGCCACCAGTAAATCTCTCGGAGATCCTTGTACATCTTGGAAGCTCCTGGATGTACCGAATATGGTGTCTTATGTGCTTCTGACATAATCTGGTCCTTAAGAAATTCAAAGTCAGGAACACAAATTCTTTCTTTAAAGTAAATGACACCATCTGAAGAGGTCTTAAACTCCTTGTTCTTTCCACCAAAAAGTTGTGCTTTCAGTAAAAAAGAATTCTTTCCTTGATGCAACTTAATGGACTCTAGCAGATTGGATTGGATAGTCAGAACAGACAATTTCCCTGTTATCAATTCCAGGTTGAAATCAGAAATCTCTCTTTGTAGTGGCTTAGGAAATGCTCTAATAGATATCAGCATGCCTACAGATTTCCTACTTAAGGCATCTGCTACCCTATTTGCCTTTCCAATGTGGTAAAGGATCTCACAATCGTAGTCATTTACAAGTTCTAGCCATCTACGCTGCCTCATGTTGAGCTATTTATGAGTAAAAATATACTTGAGACTTTGATGGTCGGTATAGATTTCGCATTTTTTCCCATATAAATAGTGTCTCCAAATCTTGAGTGCGAAAACTACTGCTGCGAGCTCTAAATCATGAGTGGGATAGTTCCTTTTGTGAACCTTCAATTATCGCAAAGCGTAGGCTACTACCTTCTCATTTTGCATCAGGACAGCTCCTAACCCACTTTTAGAAGCGTCACTGTAAATCACAAAATTTCCTGCATCTACATCAGGAATTATTAATACCGGGGCACTTGTCCGCTTCCGCTTGAGCTCTTGAAAGTTCTCCTCGCACTTCTGGGTCCATTCAAGTTTTTTCCCTTTTTGGGTAAGGGCTGTTAGTGGTGTAGCAATCTTGGAAAATCCTTCAACGAATCGTCGGTAGTATCCGACCAAACCAAGAAAGCTCGTTATTTCCATAACATTCTTGGGTACCGGCCATGTACTGACCGCCTCCACTTTCGCAAGGCCTACGGAAATTCCTTCCTTTAACACCACATGACCCAAGAAATGAACCTTTTTCCAGCCAAAATTCACATTTTGTGAACTTGGCATAAAGCTGATTCCGTCTTAACGTCTCCATCACCAACCTAAGGTGATGCTCATGTTCCTCCTTGGACCTTGAGTAAATCAAAATATCGTCAATAAAGATAATGACAAACTTGTCTAAGTATTCCTTGAATACTCGGTTCATAAGGTCCATAAAAGCAGCCGGGGCATTGGTTAATCCAAACGGCATGACCAAAAACTCATATTGCCCATATCGTGTTCTGAAAGCTGTTTTGGAGATATCCGACTCCTTGATCCTGAGCTGATGATAGCCTGATCGCAGATCGACTTTCGAAAATACTACTGCTCCCCTAAGTTGATCAAAAGGATCATCAATCCTCGGGAGGGGATACTTGTTCTTGATTGTAATCTTGTTCAGCTCACGATAATCGATATACATACGCAACGATCCATCCTTCTTCTTTACGAACAAAACAGGTGCTCCCCATAGAGAGTGACTTTGCCGGATGAATCCTTTGTTAAGCAGTTTTTGTAACTGAACTTGAAGCTCTCTAAGCTCGGCGGGTGCCATACGATAAGGCACTTTCGATATTGGTGCAGCTCCAGGCAACAGTTCGATCTCAAACGAAATTTCCCGTTCCGGCGGAAGTGTTGGTAAGTCCTTCGGAAAAATATCCACATACTCCTTAATAATGGGAACATCTTCCGGTGTTAACTCCACTTCTCGATCTGTGTCCACCATGTTAGCTAAATATCATTGGCATCCATTAGCTAACATTTTCCAGGCCTTCATTGCCGAGACTAATCTGATTGCTGAGTTCCGAGATTGTCCGTAGAAGTTAAACTCTTCCTCACCGTAAGGGCTGAACGTCACACAATGCTTTCGGCAGTCAATCTTAGCGTTGTACTTGCCTAAGAAATCCATTCCTAAGATCACATCGAAATCCTGAAGCTTGATTGCGACAAGATCTACAAACAATTCTCTGCCACAGATGACCACGGAAGTATTTCGTATCTAAAAATTGGACCACAAAATTTCTCCGGATGGCAGAAAGGTTTTGAAAGGTTGTTCTAAATTATCCACACCTCTCCCTAATTTCTGGGCAAACTCCATAAATACAAACGAGTGAGTGGCACCAGAATCAAACAACGCAATAGCATCATATGTGGCAATAGAGATCTAACCTGTCACCAGATGCGAAGTCCCAGCTTCGGCATCTCCCTTGGTGTAGGCATAAATCCTGGCTTGGGGTTCAGGAGCCTCTAATCTGCCTTGTGCAATCGAGGGTCCTTCAATCCTTGCTTGGATTGTATGCAACTGACTGTTTGCATTCCAGTTCGGGTATGGAGGGTTCTGGTTCTGACTATTCAGAGTGCAATTCCTTGCATAATGCCCCTCTTTGCCACAAAGGTAGTAAGCGTTCGTCCCCATTCTACACACTCCGGGTGTTTCTTTCCACACTTAGCACACACCGGGTAGTCAGTGTTATTACCCTCATTTCCTCGATTACTCTTTTTCTGAGGGTAGTTTCTTTGTTGACCCTGGCCAGTGAAATTCCCTTTTCTTTTGTTCCTCCCTAACTGTTTAGAACTTTGAGCAAGGTTGCTGGTCTGGCCCTTTGGGTATGCTTCTGAACTTTGTCGGGGCTACATCTGCGTGCATCTGCTTTACCACAGCCTTATCTTCCTTTTTAGCCTTGAAAATTTGAGCCCTTGCTTCCTTGTCCTAGTTGATCCAATATTCTGCTCTTATTGTCCGACTTACACAATCGGACACCAGGGTAAGAGGGCTACTGCCAGCACTCACTTGCTTGACAATATCAGTCCGAAACATCTTCATCATCCTTCTTACCTTCTCCGTTTCACTTGATACTAATTCCGGGCATAATCGGGCTAATTGCTCAAACTTCTTGACAACCTCTATCACTGTCATCGACCCCTGTCTTAAATTCGTAAACTCATCCTGTTGAGCTGCAAGGATTTCCCTGCTGTAGTACATGGTACAGAACTCGATTACAAAATCATGCCAGCTCATAGCCGTGACATCTCTGCACATCTGGACTGTCATCCACCAGTGTCTTGCTGTCACGACCCGACTCGTCGCCTCTCAGACCCACGCGGTGTCCGACCGCGCGAACCTGGAGCGTTTGCTTCGGACCGCAACATTAACTTAAACTTACTTACTTGACTTGTTATGAAAAATAAAGTTACCCGAAATTCATGAGTAATTTTTTTTTCTTTCTTTTTTAAAAATCGTTACTTAAAACTTTTATTGCGGAAATCTTAAAACTTTAACACAAGTTAAACGTGATTGAAAACTACTTTTCTTTCATAAAATCTTACTGCTTAAAGTGTACTCACTCGAGTACCTAGCCTTCACCTATGAGGAAAGCTAGTATACATACATAACTTAACTTAAACATACATGCATACATACTGAATGAAATGAAAACACATTTTCTTTTAAATGCCTTTCGGAAATCCCGTAGCAGTCCATACCCACATTTCACATTCTGTTGCGCCATCTATCCACAGCTTGTTCAGGAAGTGCCGGTAGGAACCTTACCTACAGTATGAACATAAACAATGAGCTAAAAAGCTCAGTAAGCACAACATCCTATCCGCATGCAACTAATGCACAACAACGTGAACCAATTATGATTTATTATTAAAAATCATTTATGATCTGTCTATTGATCTAATCTGATCCTATCTTGGTATTATAACATGTGTGTATGTACTTTGGTATGTAACCATGGAGTGATTGAAGGCGGTCCGACCAATCCAACTCAAACCATGAAACACCAAGTTTAACATGGAGTAGTGGAGGCAGTCCTGCCATATCAAGTCAAACCATGGAACATTACCGTTTTAACTTACCACAAAGGCAAAGTCAGTACAACACCACATATCCTACTTAACCTATCTCATATCTTACCATCATACTTATTTTTAGTGGACATAATTCGTGATGCCACAATAATAACATAAAACATAAACGTGCATCTGCATAAACATAAACTTATCTAAACATACATACATACTACATGGCATACTTAATGCATACATACTTAACACATAACACATACTGCATACATACACATAACATACATAGCATACTTACACATAAACACATAACATACATACATAACATAACATACATAACATGGGCATACATACTTGACATACATAACATGACATCCTAACATGCGTTCATGCCGTAGGCGGAGTTGTACTTACCTTTCCGTCATACGTGCTTGACTGATTGTCCCATCCTAGTGCTGTTCCACTACTGGTACAGCTGCAGGTTCTGCCTGCTTAACAAGGACAGACTCTACTTAATATCGTGAAATGCAGGTAAACTAACCAACATGTCTACATGGCATTGGTTGTATGTCCCTTTACGTGCAAAGCGTCTATTCTGGTTACCAACGGTAACCTGGCGTGCTAAGCCAATCTAATTTCTAAGGGTTGCTAATCTTAATCCGCAATTATCGGGTTATATCTGATAACCCTTTAGTTAAGCTATCGGTATCCGTTAGGGTCAGTTTGGATAACTCGTGAGGATATACTAACTTAAAGCTACGAGTTAACCAAAAGTCAACAAAAGTCAACCTTGGTCAACTCTGGTCAACCCCCTAGGGTCAACCTCTTGGGTCTCGGGCTTGACCCGGCAACTCGAGTCTAACACCTGATTACCATATGTAAACTAATCGTACATTAAAAACTTTGCTTAAAAATCTTATTTCCTTTCTTGGAAAACACTTAGGGAAATAAATCCCAAAATTCACATTTTGTGTAAAAATTCATAACTTGTGTCATAAAATCCAAATCCTTGGTTTTATGTTTCGTAAATTCATTTTAGGTTGAAAACCGTCTTTGGAACGATTTTCGTGGCCAAATTACTTGTTTAGAGTTGAAAAACTATTTTTCTATCAACACTTGTTAAAATTGTGGTGCAGGGATTTCGGATTCCCTGAGCACCCTTGATAAAACAATTTTTATCTTAAAATCAGTGCGTAATCTGAAAAAGTGTTCTTCACGAAAGTTCTAGCTCTCGAAAAATGCTAAAACTTTTGTGTTTTATGAAAATCCTAATTCGGCCTAGATCAGTACCAGTTTCGAGTTGAAACCGGCTGATCCTGGAGCTAACGGGTCTGGGGGACGTAAACACTTAGCCACGGGTTTTATTATTTTTGAAGGCTTTTGGAGCCTTATTTTGGAAAACGACCCACGCAGTCCCCTAGGAAAAGTTGTTTTGGACAACTTTCATGTTTTACGTTTTCCCAAATTCGGCCTCTAAGGGCCTGTTATTTTCTGTTTACGAAAACTGGGTAGGCTTGAGCCGAACCTACCAGTTTTCGGTTCACTTTCATTTTACGCGTCCTAAATCGCGAGCTAACTCAACCGATCACTCGGGAGCCTAAGTCAATCACATGCAGCGTTGTCTAACGTCCCACATGCTTTGGACATGTCACCCCACGTGGTCATGCAAACCAAACCGGAACTTACTATCCTAGGCTTGCATTGTATCTAGGGCTTGCATACACATGGATTGCATCAAATTAACCAACCCGAAAATAAAATCTAACACCCTAGCATCTTAGCCATACTCGGCTGCACCAACAACAGGGACATACTCAGCCAATAAATCATGCAAACCAAGCAAACAAGCAAGCACATAAACCATGCACAAAATCAGAAAATCAAGCATAGCTAACCTAGCATGCTAATCACCCTAATCAAGCATCCATTCTAGCCCAAGCATTAATCAAAAATTCTGAGCTTATGCTCATACAACCAAGCATGAAAATACACCATAAATTGCTTAATTAAAAGCTTGAACCAAAACTTAGGGTTAGTGCTTTACCTCCCACAAATTCGGAAGTTGGCTCACTTCCTTGGAGCCGACTCCCACTGCTTGCATTGGCTGTCCCTTACAGCCGGTTTCTCTCCATCAAATGGACTCCAAAACTCAGCCATGATACACACAAACAAGCACATAATTAATCCATCCATTCTTGCATAAAAATTGAGCTTCAAATCAAGGAATTACCTTGACTTACCCATGGATTCTTGGAGCCGAAATCCTGTCTCCATTTTGCTGCATCATGCTCGCTGTTTTGGCTCACCAAAGTGCACCAAAAATTCTCACCAACAAGGGTGATGCTTGCTGCCATGGTCGACCACTTCACAGCCCCAAAACCCATGAATTTTTGCTCTCCAAAATCTGCACCAAAGCAGCCGAAACAGCCATCACCACCAAGCATAAAATCACCTTGGCTCCATGGTTGATTCCTCTTCATCAAGCTCGGCACCCTCCATGGTTGGGACTGAAATTTTTTGTTCACTTTCCTTCATCTCTCCCACGGCCTGCTGCCCAGATTTTTCTGGAAAAATTCCAGATTTTCCTTGCTTGCTTGAAGCTCCAAAACCGTGCACACCCATGGTGATTCACACATAGGATTTCAAACTTTTTCTTGCTCTCTTTCTCTCCCTCTTGGCTCCGAATTTTTCTGCAAGTTTTTGGCTTGAACCCAGCTGCTTTTCTGGGTTTTCTTTGCTCTCTCTCTCGACACTCATGGTGGAGTTTAAAGAGATATATACAAACTTTTGCTTATTTCAAATTTTGACCCCAAACTTTTTAATTTCTTGGCCTTGTTTCCCCAATTGCAGCCGGCTGTGGACAGCTCATGGACAGCTGGAATGGCTGATGGAAGGGCTGAGGTAAGGGCTGATGTCATAGCTTATCTCACAATTTTTCAAAAATTACATTTTTGCCCCCCCGAAAATGGGAATTTTGCAAAAATGCCCTCTAGGTGTTCGATTGTCTTAAAAATCAATACACCCATCCTATTTCATGATATAAGCATCTTGGTGACCTTATACGCTCATTTCGACAATTTTCTAAAATTTACACTTTTGCCCCCAAAAGTGAAAATTTTTGCATTTTGGCCCCTAAACTTCAAAATGGCCATAATGCTTGCTTTTCCATCAAATATCATTCTTTTCATGATTTTATGTGATTTTTTTCCATTAAAATCACATATTTTCCAAATTTACATTTTTGCCCCGAAAGACAAAATCTTTGCATTTTCGCCCCCGAAAATGACTATTTCTTAATTTCTTCTTGCAAAGCAAATTATTTCCTTATTGTGACCTCATCTAGCGACGTCACTCGGCGTACTTCACATATTTTTCAAAATTTACATTTTTGCCCCCAAAAATGAAAATTTTGACGTTTTTGCCCTTTGACCTGGATTGGTCTCCTTTGATGATTTCTTGACTAAATATATCAGTCTGGCCTTAAATAATGCTAGGGATGCTTGATTTCCGGGTGTTTCTACTGTCTATTTGGGCTATACCGCCCATACTGACATATTTTACAGTATTTTCTCATACTGCAGCATTTTTCACTATCGAGTCAACTGTTGACCACTTTTGGTCAAACTTTGACTTTTTCGGTCAAAGTTGACTTTTTCGGTCAAACTTTGACTTTTTCAGAAAAACGTCCCTTATCGCCCATTTCGACTAGAAAAGGCGTTTTCTAATCTTAAAAATCTGTTTTGAGTCTTATTGAGCCATAAGACTCCGTAAAACGTGTGAAAAACTCTTAACTGAGTTTTTCCGAAAACATATCAATATATGCTCATAATTCCTTTAAAAGAGGAAAAATGGCAATCATGAAAATCTGGTTATCACACTTGCATCCTTTTTGAGTGCAAAGAAAGCACATAGAACCTTCTCCTATTCTATAAGTCGCATAAAATCCAAAATGATTTGGATATCAATTAGCCAGTTGTCAACGGCAATGGGGTCAGTAGGTCCTTCAAATTCAGGCACCTTCATCCGACTAAATTGCTCATACAATAGATCATCCCGTACTGATAATGGGTTTACTTGTACCCCAGCGGGTGCTAACGGAACTTCGACATTCCGTGGAATCTCTGGCAGAACCTACCTAAGGCGCTACTAGGGGTACCTGGTGAGCTTGAGGTGGAACTTCGTTAGCCTGAGGCATCTGGTTCATACGAGCTATTTGCTCACGAAGCCTACTCGTCTCTTGCTGCTGTTCTAGCAACTGCCATTGTAAATTGGCTACAACATTCGCAATATCCAGCTCGGGTGGATTTAGAGGCACTGTTCAGCGTCGACATACCATCTTCTACTTTTCTATTAAATCATAAGAAAAGATATTATCATACTACTAATATCCTTTCCTTCATGCATGGCTTATCATTACATATCTTAAAACATCGTATCATATCGTATACTTATCATAACTTTCGTATTCGTAACATAACATCTTTGCATAACATATATCTCATACATGAACTGTCTTTTTGTATGCTTACAAAAAGTACATCATATTTACAATATCATATGTACATATTTGTTACATCATATTTTACATACATGGTCAAAACTGCGATGGAAGTGGCTACCACTTTACCATCATACATACGTACAATCCTATCGTCAAAAAGAATAAACTAATACAAGTCGGTCCTAAGGTCAAAAAAGATATACATGGGTCAATCTATGTCTAATCTATATACTCGATCGTTACCACGGAGGAAGCGTCGGTGTCTACATCCCAATCTCTATTATCGAACAAAATCTCCTCTGGGTCGTCCTCAAAGTCCTCTACATCTACCACCCATCCTCTTTGCTCTTGCTCTTGTTCTTCCATATCTTCCTCAAAGTCCTCTTCCTCTTCATCTTCGCCGTCATCACTGGAAATGGCGATAACTGAGGGATCCTCGTGTTGATCATCCGGAGCAGCCATAACATCTGCAGGGTCCAAATCAGCAGCATCTACATCAGCGTCTACCTCATGGGGCAAAATCTCCTGTAATGGCACTACGGGAATTGGATCCTCTGGAAATACCGGGCCGGCCTTGTGCAGTGGCTCCCCTATCCCGCATCATCAACGAGTACCTGGTATTCATCCATAAAAGCATCGGCTTGCATCATGTGGGCAATGATTTCGGCTTCCATGATGTCGTCGTTCATGTTCCCCACTATCATTCTGGCCATAGGTGCTGGTACAAATCTTTAGATCTCGGGACGCAACCCTTCCCGGAGCACATATAATGCCTGTAGCTCTGAGCTGCCCAAATCCTGCGGGACATGAGGTAACATTGCCTCCTGGAATCTCCGATAGTAATGGCCCATAGACTCGTGTGGGTAGGCGTGCCAGTCGTCAACATAACTATGGTATCGCCTAAGATACATGTCGTCGTAAATCACGGGATCGCGGTAGGGCATATGGTCGTCCTCACCTGGCAAAGGTCCGTACGTGCAATCATTAGGATTTGGAAATCTGCCCAAGACCTTCTAGGCATCACTCGCTCTTCCAACGTCATCCACCATAACCTAGCATTCAATAATAGGCATCTACTAGCTAACAAGACCTGAAGGCGAGCCTCAATATGGCATATACGAAATATCAACTCTATGTCGTACAGCCATGCTGCCAATGAAGCGGTCCGATGTGTCCTATCAAAAACTAAGGCCTGCATCCCGTAGAATATAAATGCTGCGTCCTGATCCTCGTCTACTCGATCTGGGTCCATAATGTATACTCTATCATACCATAATCGCATAATAAATATTTATGCATAAAAATAAAATTTAACTTACAATCATGGTGGCGATGGCAGACAGACTGTGAAATAGGAAGGTAGGAATCTCGCTCTGATACCAACTCTGTAACAACCTGCCTAACGTAGGCCGTTACTGTACATAACTTATCATACTTAACGTACTTATTTACTTAACGTAATTAGCGGAATTTTTTTTACAGTGCTAACTCATACGAATACTTACATTCGTACAAACGTTCACTAAATAAAAATGTTTAAACATAAAATAATACACATAAAATAACAAAATGCGTAGTGGCCACCATCCCACATTTCACAGTTAGCAGTGCCATCCTCCACCATCTTGCATCACAGATTGCCGCTAAGTTGCTTACCTACAGCATAGACGTAATACGTGAGCTTTTGCTCAGCAAGTACAACTATTACATCCACGACACAAAACATATAACAACATATCATAATCATGCATGAACCATTTATGTTTCATTATGCTTTCTTATTCATTCATAACTTAACATACTATGAGCCCCTTAACATAAGTGTCCGTAACGTGACGCGCAGCTATAGAGTGGTTGGGGCGGCCAGGCCAGTCCAGTCCAACTCAAACTATAAACCAAACCCGACCTAACACGGATCGGTACGACACAGGCAAGCTTGCTTGCCATCATACTTAATTTTTATCATTTCATACTTGGTCTTAGTCTTTCATATGATTTGGTGAACATGCTTCGTGATATCACACATAAATAATTCATAAGTCATATCATGACATTTCATAAACTTTAAACAAGTTATACATCATATCATATAAGCTTTAAACACATCACACATCACATCATAGCATTGCATACAACACATTAGGCAAGTAACGCAACAAAAAGCCTATGTTGTAGGCGGAGTTGTACTTACCTCGTATGCTATGTCCTGTACTATGTTGCTCCAAGTCAGGGTGCAACAGCAGGCTACCTCCTGTTATTATAAAGGACATATGGTAAGGATTCTATAAACCAGAACTATAAAATGTTGGTAACCTAACCAACATCTATACATGACCTTAGTAATATGTCCCCCATACATACACATGATCCTTACTTGGTTACTACAAGTAACCCTAAAGTTCATGGCCGACTATACTTAGATCATAACCTATTAGGTTACTTAAAGTAACTTTGAGTACTAAACCCAAACACACATGAATAGTGTTAGGTTACTATTCCTAACCTTAGGCCTAAACCTTATTATTTTTCAATCCGTAATCCATTGGGTTACCGGGAGTAACCCTAGGTTTTAGGCCCATTAACAACCTTAATATCTTGTTGGGTTACATTGGGTAACCCATGGTGTGAGTCAAACTTGGGTCAACTCTTATTGGATTACTAAAACCCAATCTCCTAAATTGAATCCTATTGGGTTACTATAGGTAACTTTGGGCTTTGGGTCCAGTCCAATAACTCGGGTATCATTCCCGGTTACCGTTGGTTATCATCTTATTACCAAATTTTAAGACAACTTGTGATCCAAAATTTTTTTTTTTTTTTTTTTTTTTTGCTTTGGAAAAACTTAGTACTTTATGTCCATTTTATACAAAAATCCTTGTTCAACTTATAAAAAATTGTAATTCTTTGAGTAGGATTTGTAAAAATTATTAAGTGTTGGAAACTGCCTTTGGAACAGTTTCCCACAGCCAATTTATTAGTATAAGTGCAAGAATGTCCTTTTCCTGCACTGTTTTAGAAAATCCTGTGCAGAAATTTCCTATCTCCTGCATAGTTTTTGAAATCCAATTTTATTTAAAATCTGGGCTGAATCCGAAAAATTTTTCTTCATGAAAGTTTTAGATCTCAAAAAACCCTACAACTTTAATGTTTTACTAAAGACCTAGTTCGGTCTCTAACCTACTCATTTCCCCTGTTGAACCTGCCTGGCCGTGCATGAAGTCTGGACATGGCCAGGTTCGGATTTTTGTAAAAACCAAGGCCATTGGAGCCTTATTTTTGAAAACTGTTTCTGATGCCCCCTAGAATAATCCCTTCTCTACAGCTTTCATGTTTTAAGTTTTTCCAAATTCGGCCTCTAAGGGTCTCAAATCCAGCTTTCTAGAAAACTGGCCAGTTTTACCCGAACTGGCAGTTTTCTTGCTTAAGTCCATTTTACGTCCTAATACGCGCATACTAACTTAACCGGTCACACCGGGAGTCTACCACAGTTATGCAACGCTTTCTAACATACAATCCCATCATCATACATCCATACATTCAACCATACATTTTCATGCAAACCCTTGGGTGTTCTTGCACCACACTAAGGTTTGCAAAACTTTTGGGTTTGCCTATCCATTCACACATACTATCAACCTAACATACATAACCTACAACATTCTTAAGCATATTGGGACATACAACCATATCATAAAGTATACAAGCAAAACCTAGAATCATGCAACCCTAATCATATAACCATGCATAGCTTGAAAATCAAAACCACCTAATCACCTAATGAAGCACAAATCCAAAAATTTCTAAACTAGGGCAATGGAAATATAATGAGCTTATGCTCTTACAATCCAACTTGAAAATACACTTAAATTTCCAATTGGAGCTCAAATTAAAAAGCTTAAGGACCAAAGGGGATTTACCTTGATCAACACAAGAATTGAGTTAGGTTTTGATATAAACTTTTTCCCCCTTTACTCTCCACCACAACCGGCCTCCCTAGCTTAATGAGGTTCTAAAAATTTTCGACCACTTAATGGTTGCCTCACCAAAATCCGACCACCTTCCTAGTCCTTTCTCTCTTCACTTTTTTTTTTTTTTCCTTCCTTGGGTTCGGATTTTAGAGGGAAAGAGTGAGAGAATTTTTGGGCATAGTTTAGAGGTGTTTTCTCATTTTTGAGAACCAAATGAGCCCTCCTTCACCTATTTTTAGGTGAAAAATAATTAAATTTTTGGATTTATTTTTAATTCAAAAATTACTCATAAGTCCTTGAAACAAGATTATTTGCCCATTAGTCCCTATATGTGGCTGGCCATTATGGGTGCTTGGAGGCTAAGTTTCTATTTCTTTCCACAATTTCAATAATTCCAAAAAATTATGTAATTATCTCATGGTGAGGTGTCATTCCTCTAGGCCTTATTTGGCTTTTCTCTTAATATGCAGTCCATTTTCATGCTAACACAGATATTTCCAATACTGATCTCTCTAATAATACAGTGTTGTTACACTGGACTGCCGTCCAAAATTTATCTGTTTATAATTGGACTGCGTAAAAATTTTTCTTATAACTTTGAGCCATTTAGCCCTTAATGTCCTAAATATTGTGCTTGATTTTTCTATAGTGGTTTTGAATCTTATTCTTACTATTTTGTCCGTAATAACGGTTTTTCACAGTATATTTTTCATACTGTTTGCCATACGTGTAGTACCGTTATAGCCAACCTTTTGACTTTATCTGGTCAAACTTTGACCATCATAAAATCATAAAATTTTTCTACCCTTTTTGTTCAAACGGTCATATGCTTGACTAACCAATCATTTTTGAGTTTTATAAAATCATAAGAACTCACAAAATTAAACAAAAACGCTAATCGGACTTTTTCATAAATACCTTCATGGTACAGCTTAAATTTCTTTACAAAGAAATCATAGTATCATAAAAACTAGTTATTACAATGTTACTCTTGACATAAGCAATAATAGGAACTCAAGTTTGGTCAGAAATAAAAATATCAAAATTGACGATTTTGCCCTCAAGGGGTAAAATCTTAATTTCACCAGCTTAGAGACATTATTTGACTCCGAAACTTTGCAGCATTGATTAGAGACTTATATTAAACCTTGTGTTAAATTTTGGTGATAAATAGATAAGAAATTTTGGGGTCAAAGCGTAAATATAGAAAAATTTAAGGTAAAAAATGTAAACAACAAAAAGTTATTAAAAATGAGTCATGATCTTGTGAGAACACTTTATGAGGACGTTAAGTATAAAAAACGTGAACCAAAGGGTATTGGTAACCAGTTGGGGCTAAATAAGGACTAAAATGCAAAATTAAATAAATAATGTGTCAAATTTTAAAATATGCTTAGACTATAATTAGACAGAATATTTGTCACCCTTAAAACATTATATTAAGCTAAATAAATATAAGAAATAATATGGTTTATGTTATGGTCAAATGTACAATCTTAAAAGACATATAAAGGCTTATATGTAATACTTTTATTTGATTGTGTTTAGAAATGTAAGTGACGAAACCCATTTTGAGAGCTTATGGGAACTGTAAACATTATTCTAAAGCTCTAGGACAAATTTTAAAAGCTATCCAATAAATCTAGATTAAAAATGGTATGTCTAATGGCAAAATTGTAATTTTATCAAACTAAGGGGTAAAATAGTAATTTGATGGGGAGAACGTTTTGGGCTGTAGATAGAGGTTTTGTGGACCTATTAAACTGCAAGAAATATTAATGAAAGCTAAGGCTAAAAGATTTAACAAGTTTAAGTTTAAAAAATGCTTGAATCACCGAAATAGGGGTAAATTGGAAAATTGGTACCCGCAAACTCAAGGATGAGAATTGAACCAGCCACTAGGCTTGCTGAGATGCCATGTATTTGTTGACTAAAATACTATTTGAAAATAATTTAAGTCAATTACAAATAATTGGGTCGCAATAAACCCAATAAGCCAACAACCCACAAAGATGACCCAATATAATTTTGGGAGACCATGGTTATCAATGGTCACCTAATGGACCCAAATATGAATAAAGTGAAATTAAGTAACATAATGGATAATGAACTAGATATCAAATAATTAACTCACTAATGGGTTAATAATTAATTTATTTAATATTTAAAATTAATTAATTATTAATTAAGAAATTGATTTATGATAATTATCTAATTAATAATTAAGAATGTTATTCTTAAAAAAAAAACATAGAGACAAATTAATAATTGAATTAAAATTAATTATTAATTTAAAGAACGCATGTCTATGGTCAAAAACGATTCAACAGCCTTACACTAACTGTTGGATGTCAATTTAAAATTATGACACCGTATCAACTTAAGGGTAGAGTCAGAAATGATCTACGCGGATACACAGTTACGCGATTTTCTGTAAGTATAGACCCCACCTATGTCACGCCCCTACTAGCCACCCTAAGACCACGCGGAGTCCGACCGCGCGAACCTGGGGTTGGGTTCGATTCGTGACATTACTTAACTTACTTGCTTGATTGATATGAAAAATAAAATTACCCAAATTTTAGAGTAAATTTTTTTTTTCTTTCTTTTCTAAAATCGTTACTAGAAAACATCTTTTGCGGAAATTATAAAACTTTAACACAAGTTAAACGGAACTTAAAAACTGTTTTTCTTTTATAAAACCTTAACTGCTTCTGATGTACTCACTCGAGTACTGAGCTTTCACCTATGAGGAAAGCTCCATACATACATACATACATAATCTGAGTCATACATACATGCTGAAAACGTAATGAAAACACATTTTCATTTAAACGCACTTCGGAAATCCCGTAGTAGTCCATACCCACGTTTCACATTCTGGTGCGCCATCTCTCCACAGCTTGTATCAGGAAGTGCCGGTAGGAAGCTTACCTACAGCATGAACGTAAGTTATGAGCTAAAAAGCTCAGTAAGCACAGCGTCCTATCCGCATGCAACTAATGCACGAAAATCGTGAACCAATTATGATTTATTATTAAAAATCAATTGTGGTCTTTCTACTAATCTTATCTTGCTACTATAACATGTGTGTATGTACTTAGGTATGTAACCATGGAGTGATTAAAGGTGGTCCGACCAAACCAACTCAAACCATGAAACACAAAGTTTAACATGGAGTAGTGGAGGCAGCCCTTCCGTATCAAGTCAAACCATGGAACACGCCGTTTTAACTTACCACAAAGGCAAGCTAGTACAACACAACATGTCCTACTTGATTTATCTCGTGTCTTACCATGTGACTTATTATTGGTGGACATATTTCGTGATGTCACAAAACCTAACATAAACATACTACATGCTTGACATAACATAAACATACTACATAACATGACATACATACACATACTACATAACATGACATACATACATAACGTGACATACATACATAACATGACATACATACACATACTACATGACATATTGCATAACATAACATAACACATAACACATAAACATACATAGCATACTACTTAACTTAACTTATCACACTGCATAACAACATGACTCATGAAATCCTATTCATGATTTCTAAACACAACTTATGCAAACAAACATGTTCATGCTGTAGGCCGAATTGTACTTACCTTTCCGTCTGACATCATGCTTAACTGTCCCTTCCTAGTGCTGTTCCACTCCTGGTACAGCTGCAGGTTCTGCCTGCTTAACAAGGACAGGCTCTACTTAATTCTCGTGAAAATGCAGGTAAACAAACCAACATGTTTACATGACCTTGGTTGTATGTCCCTTGCGTGCATAGTGTCTAGTTTGGTTACCAGCGGTAACCTGGCGTGCTAAGCCAACTTAAACCTCTAAGGGTTGCTTATCTATATCTGAAATTATCGGGTTATATCCGATAACCCTTTGGTTGAGCTTAACGGTATCCTTTGGGGTTACTTTGGATAACCCGTGAGGATAAACTAACTTAAAGCTATTAGTCAACCAAAAGTCAACCTTGGTCAACTATGGTCAACCCTCTAAGGTCAACCTTACGGGTCTCGGGCCGACCCGGTAACTCGGGCATACTCCCGATTACCATTCGTGAACTAACGTTGGCTATTAACTTTGCTTAAAAATCTTATTTCCTTTCTTGGAAAACACTTAGGGAAATAAATCCCAAAATTTCACTTTTGTGTAAAAATTCTTACTTGATTCATAAAAATCCAAACTCTTGGTTTTATGCTCCGTAAAATCATTTTAGGTTGAAAACCGTCTTTGGAACGATTTTCATAGCCAAATTATTCATTTAAGGTTGAAAAACCAATTTTCTAAAAAAAACTTTGTTAAACTTGTTGGTGCAGGAAATTCGGATTCCTGAGCACCCTTCATAAAACAATTTCCAATTAAAAATTGGTACGTAATCTGAAAAAGTTTTCTTCATGAAAGTTCTAGCTCTCGAAAAATGATAAAACTTTCGTGTTTTATGAAAATCCTAATTCGGCCTAGAAACGTACCAGTTTCGGGTTGAAACTGGCTGACCCATGGAACGAACTGGGTCTTGGGACGTAAAAATATTTGCCATGGTTTTTGGCATTTTTGAAGGCCTTTGGAGCCTTATTTTGAAAAACGGCTCGCGTATCCCCTTAGAAAAAGTTGTTCTGGACAACTTTTGTGTTTTACGTTTCCCCAAATTCGGCCTCTAAAGGCCTGTTATTTTTCGTTTACGAAAACTGGGTAGGCTTGAAACCGAACCTACCAGTTTTCGGTTTACTTTTATTTTACGCATCCTAAGTCGCGAGCTAACTCAACCGATCACTCGGGAGTCTAAATCAATCACATGCAACGTTAACTAACGTCCCACATGTTTTGGACATGTCACCCCCTCGTGGCTATGCAAACCAATCCGGAACTTAACCTAGGTTTGCATTGCATTCTAGGGCTTGCATCACATGGATTTGCATCAAACAAACCAAACCGAAATTAAATCTAACACCCTAGCATAAGAGCCATACTCGGCTGCACCATGAACAGGGACGTAAACAACCAAACAACCATGCAAACCAAGCATCAAGCAAGTATAAAACCATAGCACAAAATCAGAAAATCATGCAAAGCTAACTTAGCATACTACACACCCTAATCAAGCATCCATTCCCTAGCTTAAGCATAACCAAAATAAACGAGCTTAAGCCCTTACAAAATTGCTTGAAATACACCATAAATCTTTCAATTAAAAGCTTGAACCAAAAGCTTAGGGTTAGGGCTTTTACCTCACACAATTTTCGGAAATGGTCCCCCCCTTTGGAGCCGAACCCTTGGCTTCCTCTTGGCTGCCTCTTTGTAGCCGAATTTATCCCTCCATTTGGGTTCCATTTTTTTCCAGCCATGCATACACACAAACATACACATAAATTTCCATTCAATCTTGCATGAAAATCACTTAACAATTCAAGGGTTTACCTTGACTTACCCATGGGTTTGACTAGGGTTCATGGGCTGAAATCCTTCCTCCCCCTATGGCTGCACACAAGCTCGGTTTTGGGCTCCAAATTGCATCAAAAATTTTCACCAACTCTTGGTGAATCACTGCTGCCAAAACCGACCCTCATGGCTGCCAATACCCATGAATTTCTCTCCAATTTTTCTACACCTAGCAGCCGAAACTTCTCCACCTACCAAGCATAAAATTCTTCTTGGCTCATGGTTGGCTTCTCTTCTCCTTGCTCGGCCACCCTCCATGGATTGGCCCGAAAATTTTTCTTCACTCTTTCTCCTCTCTTCTCCACGGCTGCAGGTCAGCAAATTCTAGAAAAATTCCAACTTTTCTCCTTCTTGCTCCATGCTCAAAACCGAGCACCCATGGTGGCCTCACATGAAAATTTTTTCCAACTTTTGGCTTGGTTCTCTCTCCCTCTTGGCTCCGGATTTTTCTGCAGTAATTTGGCCATGGTTTGGCTGTGTTTCTCTCTTTTTTTATTTCTGCAGCAAAATGGGTCTCTATTTATAGACAACTTTTACAACTTTTTGGAAATTAAACTTTGGCCCCAAAAGTTTGAATTTCTCTTGCTTTCTCCCCCCATGGAGTCCCGCTGTGACCAGCTCAGCTCCAGCTGGAAATGCTGATGGAAGGGCTGAGGTCATGGCTGATGTCACGGCTCATCTCACAATTTTTCAAAAATTGCATTTTTGCCCCCCGAAAATGGAAATTCTTGCAAAAATGCCCTCTAGGTGTCCGATTGTTCTAAAAATCAACACACCCATCCTATTTCATGATATTATCATCTTGGTAACTTCATACGCTCATATCGTCAAATTTTTAAAATTTACACTTTTGCCCCAAAAGTGAAAATTTTTGCATTTAGGCCCCTAAACTTGAAAATTGGCCATAATGCTTGCTTTCCATGTAAATATCATTCTCTTCATAATTTTATGTGATTTTCTCATCCTTGAATCACATATTTCTCAAATTTACATTTTTACCCCGAAAGACAAAAATCTTTGCATTTTCACCCCCGAAAGTGGCCGGTTCTTATTCTTTTCTTGCAAGGCAAGTCATTGCCTTATTGTGGCATCATCTAACGACGTCACGGAACATACTTCACATATTTCCCAAAATTTACACTTTTGCCCCAAAAGTGAAAATTTTGACATTTTTGCCCTTTGACTTTGACTTGTCCTTTTGGTTGATTTCTTGACTAAATATGTCATTCTGAGCTTAACTAATGCTAGGGATGCTTGATTTCTAGGATGTTTCTTATTTTCTACTGTCTACTTGGGCTATCTCGCTCATACTGACATATTTTGCAGTATTTTCTCATACTACATCATTTTCCACTGTCGAGTCAACCGTTGACCACTTTTGGTCAAACTTTGACTTTCTTGGTCAAAGTTGACTTTTTCGGTCAAACTTTGACTTTTTCGGGACTTCGTCCTATTTCGTCCTTTTCGACCTGAAAGGGCGTTTTCTATCCGTAAAAATCTATTCTGAGTCTTATTGAGCCATAAGACTTCGTAAAACGTGTGAAAAACTCTTAACTGAGTTTTTCCGTAAACATGTCAACATATGCTCATAATTCCTTTAAAAGAGGAAAAATGGAAATCATGAAAATTCTAGGTATCACAACCTACAGTGTGGTTGTTTATGTGATATACACGATATGAGTTCGATGTTTATTTTTGATGATATGATATGATGCCATGATGATATGTTCATTTACATGCTTTACGAAAGTATGTTATGATGACATGTTGATTTACATGCTTTACTAAAGTATGCCATGATGATTAGGGATGGCAATACGGGTCGCGACATGACGACATGATTCGAAAACGACACGAATTTCACGAGTTCGGGTTATGAAAAATAAGGGTCGGGTTAATTTCGGGTCACCCGAAATTGACACAGAAAAGAACGAGTCATGTTCGGGTTAGACCCGCAGAACCCTAACATGACACTTTTTTTTTTTTTTTTGTTAATTTTCAATTTCGGGTCAATTTCGGGTTAATTTCGGATTGATTTCATGTCGCGGGTTGAATTTCGTGTCGCGGGTTAAATTTCATGTCGCGTGTCAATTTCGGGTTGTTCGTGTCACATGTCAATTTCGTGTCGCGGGTCAAGTTCGGTTTGTGTCGTGTCAACCCGTTACGGGTTTGTGTTGTGTTCTTGTCACGGTTTCGTGTCAGGTTCGGGTCATGGGTCGTGTTCGGGTCTAGAGAAAAAAATTTCGACACGGCTCTAACACGACACGAACCCGACACGCGACATGAAATGCCACCCCTAATGATGTGTTTATATACATGCTTTTTAAACATGCCATTCTTGCATGCTCACCATATGACTTAATAATTAAGAAAGTGAAACATATGATGTGTAATCTTCGACTGAATGGGAGGATATTCGCCTTTGGCCAAATGGGAGATCATACCAATCTCCGATTGAATGGGAAGACATTCACCTCCGGCCAAATGGAAGATAAGAATGATCAATGAAGTTAAAGTTATGACATTGGGTGTTGACGGACTGGGTCATTCCCCTGTCTTCCCCATTTAAGGTTGTGCGTACCCCGGTACGAACACAAAGGCCTATAAGATGTTGAATGAATAAATGGATAATCACATAATGTACCATAAATTTTCAATTGTATGCATTTGTAGGGTTACACGTCTATGCTTATTGAGTTTGTCTCACCCTTTTAATTTTCCCACTGTAGGTAATTTATGCAAATTGCCTGTGACGTATTAAGCATTGATGGACTGATGGTGCGGATGAATGTAGGTGAAAGTATGATGGGTTCTATGGATACCACCTATATTTTCAAATTCTGCATATGTTTTTAAGGATTTGTTAAATGTTATTTTGATATTAGTACACTCTAATGCTTAGCTATGAAAGACTTAATTAGACATTGATATGACTAAATTTAAACCGTTATGTTAGTATGTTTTGTTTAAACTAATTCTAATTATTAAGGATTTTAAAGAATCACTTCTTCTTAAATAATGTTTAAAAAAAAATTTCTCGGAAATTTTAAGGGTTTAGAAATGAACTAGTAACGATTTTAAATAAGATGAAAAACCAAGTAAGCAAGTTTTAAATGACGACCCAAGAGGTCGGGTTTTCACATCTAAATTCTCCACATTGAAAGAAAGGAGAGTACGTTTCCTTTATTTCATTTTGGTTATAGTAAGTGAAAGTAGTTTCGTTTAATACGAGATACCGTGAGGGCCTAATGTCTCAACCTTTGTCTGAAGATTTGAAAGTTGGTTCTTCCATCATATCAAGAATGCTCAGTCCTTATTAGCAATAACCAATCCGGCCCATGTCTCTTTTGTGGGGCAGAATGACGCCTAGACTCGGTCAATGGAGCGCCATCATGAAGTCAATCCCTTTCGGTCCTCCAATTGGGTGTTGAAAAATTGGCTGGAGCAATATTGTATATCAAGGAGAGCCATAGAATACTGATGTTTTCCTATCTCAAAATCTGTACGCATTTTTCGTTGAACAATTCTTTCCCAAATATCCAGATAGCATGAGAACAAAAATCAATATCTCGATTTAATCAAAATACAAGAGTTCATTCTGTATTTCAAAATGTGGTTGCTATCCCTTTTGTTTCTTTAATCATCTCATATTTTTGTTTTCATATTTCTTATAGGGTAATAGTGAATCTAATCAGTTTGTTTTGCCTCTTACATATTATCATTTTCTTTTTTTGGATATATAGTATCATATTGGATCGACTACAATTTCGAAATTCAAAGAGAATAATAAAGATTTTCGTGAACAATTAATTATTCTATTTAAGATTGAGTTTTTGGATTAGTTCATGAAACGACTTTTCTGAAAAATGAATTGGCCGTTCTAGTTCATTCTGCCATCCTAGTCAATAAACCATTGGACTTTTGTTTTCAATAGAATATTATGTAATTCACCTGTTCTGTCGTGAATAATCAAATGGGAAAGTCAACTAAATCCAGCTCGTTTAGAAGGAATAAAATATTACAACATTATTCCAAGCAAAATATATATATATATATATATATATATATTACGACATGATTAGCATATGACCATGTGAATATACTTCCAAGAAATTTCCTATAAGGTATAAGGTACTAGTTTTAACAAATTTAAACCCAATTAATAATCGAGGTGATGCCATTCTGCTTCATTAAGCCTATTGTTTATCAACTTTAGACTGAGTCTAGCATTTGATTCAAATTTGATGTTTTCATAATATAAGAAACCGAAATTACAAAGTCAAATTGGACGTGGTGATCACGATGGGTAATTGGTTCCAATTGTGCTTTATTTATATGCCGATGGTTTTCGATCATCAAACCATGCTTCGACGTTCTGCATACATATAGATTAACCTCAGAGGCTTTTGCTCGTCAATTTGATTCCGACATTTGTTGGCTGTGATTATGGCTCTTGCTTCTTCTTCTTCTTCAACATCCACTCTGGCAAACCATGATGTATTCCTCAGCTTTAGAGGTGAGGACACACATGCCAAATTTACGAGCCATCTTCATGCCAAATTGATTCAAAAGAATGAAATTTCGCCTGAACTTATCAAAGCAATACAGGGATCGAAGATTTCAGTGATAATTTTCTGCGAAAATTATGCTTTTTTATCGTGGTGTTTGGATGAAGTAGTGTGTATCCTCAAATGCAAGAAAGAATTGTTGTGCCTATTTTTTATGATATAGATCCCTCACAGGTACGGAAACAACTCAAGAGCTATGAAGCAGCTTTTGCAAAACATAAAGAACGCTACACGGAGAGAGTGGAGAAGTTGAATGAATGGAGAGCTGCTTTGACAGACATAGCCAGTATAGCAGGGTGGGATTCTCTGAATTACATGGGGTAATTCTCTGCTTAATGTTTTCTAGTTCCGTTTGTCAATTTATATCATTGTTGCTCTTCTAATGATTCTTACATTTTCTAATGTAAGTCGAATATAATTTTTATGAAACTTCTTTATTATATAAAAAGAAAACACTAAATAATATAGTTGGGGTTAATATCATCAGCACCAATATGATCGATTATATATACCCCAGAGTACAAGGTAATTTTCTGCACATAAAAGTTTTTTTTTTTTTCTTCTTCTTCTTCTTCTTCTTCTTCTTCTTCCATTGGTTGATTGATAAATAATATGAACGAGTACCGTCTTCATTCACAAATATAAGTTCGGTTTAATCCGAGATGCATGCCTCTGAATTAGGGTAATGTCTCATTTTAGTTTATTAGTTGTACCCTTCAAACCAACGTAACTAGGATCAAGTTCGTCCCTGATGCATCATTTTTTTTTTCAAGGGAATGCATCAAGGTTTTCAACAGTACTACCAAATTTCAAGTATTTAAATCATGATTCACTTGCATATACATTAGAACTTACTTCAAAATTTAGATCTATATGAGTGTTAATTTAGGAAAAGCTCCGACAGTTATACTGATGAGAGAGTTTTGATGCATTTACATAGTCTCATGATCGATACATCAAAGTAATTAAGAATGAGAGCTTAATTACAACTAAATCCAAGACCACTAGCATGCAGTGAAAGATAAAATCTATCAGAATTACCTTACAGTTTCATTGCAACTAGTTTTCTGACTTCTCTTTTTCCTTCATGGTAGAACCGAGGCTGAATTTGTTCAGGCAATTGCAAAAGACATTCTGGTGAAACTGAATTGTATGTCATCAAGTGATGATGGATTCAAAGAACTTGTTGGAATTGACGAACGCATTGAGGAAATGGAACAATTGTTATGCATTGATGACTCACCAACCGTTCACATTGTAGGCATATGGGGAATGGGTGGTCTAGGTAAGACAACCCTTGCTCATGTTCTGTTCAAAAAGCTTTCTTCTAAATTTCAAGGTTCTTGCTTTCTTGCAAATGTTAGGGCAGAATCTGGAAAACGTGATGGATTGGAAAATTTGGCAAAAAAACTATTTTCTGATTTATTGGAGGAAAATGATCTCAAAACCATTACCTCTTTTTGCAAGGAAAAAATTCACTTGAAAAAGGTACTTATTGTTCTTGATGATGTGGATGATCCAGAGCAATTAGAAGTTTTAGCTGCAGATCATGATTGGTTTGGCCCTGGAAGTAGAATTATTGTTACAACAAGAGATGCACAAGTGCTTAGGGATAGTGCAGATGAGACATATGAACTTAAGGGATTAGCTTTTGATGATGCTCTTCAACTCTTTAATTTAAATGCTTTTAAGCGAAACTCTCCCACAAATGACGATTTATTGCTGACAAAAAGAGTGGTAAACTATGCTGACGGGAACCCATTAGCTCTTAAAGTTTTAGGATCTTTCCTTCGTTCGAGGAGAAAGGAGAAGTGGGAAATTGAGCTAAAAAAACTTAAGGAGGTTCCCAATCAAAGACTTCACGATATATTGAAAATAAGTTATGATGGACTGGATGAATCGGAGAAAGCTATTTTTCTTGATATTGTATGTTTTTTCAAAACTAAATGGATGACTTCGAATTGCAGAGAACTTATAGAATGTAGATTAGGTGCTCATCGTTCCCACGTGAATATAGGAATAGATAGTCTCATTGACAAGTCTCTTATGACTGTTAAAAACAACAATGTCCTTGTGATGCATGATCTATTAAGAGAAATGGGTGAGGATATTGAACGACGACGATGCATTGAGGAGCCTGGGAAGCGCAGTAGACTGTGGAGTGAAGAGGATGTTTACCATGTCCTGAAAAATAATACAGTAAGTGTCAAGTCCAATATTTAATTAAGTTTTTGATATACTTTCTGCTAGAAAATTCAAATTCTGTTAGTTGTACAGAATAGGAAAGTCCTAATTCTAAGGAGAATATTCAGATAGAATTAATGAGAGGAAATTGGGGAGGATATTTATTTATGGGGTTTTTTTCTGTATTGTTTCTATTTGCTTAGTTTCCTCGATTGGATTTTTTTTTTTTTTTTTTGGGGTGTCTCGTATGCTTATCTATTCATTGTTATTCATGTTCAGGGGACTCCTACTATTGAAGGAATATCTTGCGGCATTAGTATAGGAGACTTGAGTCCTACTGTTTTCAAGGAGATGCGTAGGCTATGGTTGTTGGATCTTTCAAGGTCTTGTTTAGACTTTCCTCAAGGTACTTAATACCTTCCTGATTCACTTAAATGTCTCATGTGGCCATTTTGGCCACTGAAATCTCTGCCATCAAATTTTAGGCCGCATAACCTCGTCAAACTTAGGATGCCTAATAGCAAGCTTGAGCAACTTTGGAGTCGAGTCCAAGTATCCTTTATTTTAACCCTTTTTTACTTTTTTACAGAGTATAGTATGTGTGAATCATGATTATTTTAATAAATTCCAACGATTTATCTTTTCTGCAACAGAATCTTGGAAATTTAAAATATGTTGATCTTAGTGACTCCTTATACCTTACGGAAATTTTTGGTCTCTCTCAAGCTCCAAACCTTGTGAGGGTAGATCTTAGCTTCTGCACAAGATTACATCAAGTTCCTTCACTTAGATTCCGAATTCGTGACAAGCTTCGTACTTCTTTGGATCAGAGCATTGATAATCTCAGACACAAATGCAGTCAAAGTGATTGTGGAACTCTGGGACAACTTAAACTTGAATACTGCAGTAATCTTAAAGTTGTGGAGAAGATTTATGGGAATGTGAAAGAATTGCATCTAAGTTTCACATCAGTAGCAGAACTGCCCTCTTCAATTTGCTCTCTTTATAATCTTGAATACTTGGAACTCCGCAACTGTCATGCCTTAAGGGTCTTCCATGTGATATTCAAAAGTTGAAGTCCTTAAAAAGTCTAAATCTAAGTGGATGCACTTCCTTTGACAAGCTACCAGTGCTTCCAAGGAATTTGATTGACTTCGACTTGAGTCGAATTTCTATAGAACAAGTGCCTTCATCATCCATCGAGTATCTCTCCAGTCTTGAAAACCTCTCGCTGATGCATTGCAGAAGGCTTAAGAGCCTGCCAACTGGTTGTGAGTTGAAATCTCTTAAAAGACTTAACCTGAAAGGTTGCAACCAATTGGAAGCATTCCCAGCATTGTTTTTGGAGAATTTAGAGACTCTTAACTTAATGGAAACAAGAATCCAAGTGCTTCCCTCTTTGAGTTCTTTTTCTTCACTGGGAATGCTAATTCTAGATGAAAGCAAGATAAAGAGAGTACCGGAGAACATTAAAAATCTTTCTAAGCTGATTGAGCTCTTGATCCGTGATTGTAGAAGGCTCAAATCTTTGCCAGAGCTTCCGCTGTCTCTAGAATTTGTTGATGCAAGTGGATGCATCTCGTTGGAGACGATATCGAACTCACGTGATGCACTCAGACAATGGTTGAGGAGTGGCAATCATGTTGTGACACATAGGCAATTCTTTTATTCTGATTGTATAGAGTTGGATCAGATTGCACGCAACAACATAGTGAGCGTATTTCAGCTCCGAGCTTTGGACACATCAATTAAATCTGTACTACCACATAGCAAATTAAACGTATGCATCTCATTCCCTTTTTTTTTTTTGGTTGGAAAAAATGAAGCCTGACTTCTTTCATAACTGTGCTAACCAAGACTTTTTTTTTTTTTTTAATTTTTATTTTAATCTTGTAGAGAACAGATAACCCTGGTGTTAGCATTTGTTTCCCTGCAAACGAGATTCCGATGTGGTTCACGTATCAGTTAGAGAGGTCTTCTATAAACATTAGGCTTTGTTCCGATTGGATGAGTACCAACTTCTTGGGATTTGCTTTATGTGCTGTTGTTGCAGAGGACATAATGTCTCTGAATTTATTATGTTGTGAAGCAAATTTCAAGACTATTAATGGTGAAAGCTACCAATTTTTTTGGGATCTCAATGATGGTAGGACGACATTCTTAGATTCCAGTACAAGTAACCTGTTCATGTGGTATAAGCACGAAAACTACCGCTACTGTCTTGACGCAGTGGAGGTGTCGTTTTGCTTCATTGCCGGATCTGTAGAAAACGAAGTGAGAGCTTGTGGAGTCCGCCCACTGTATCTCCAAGATGCAGAGGAGTTTGGTATCATTAACAAGCTTGAAAAATGAAATTCTACAAGTAGTGGAGCCATCACTTGTACTTTAGACGACCACATCTCAAGAGAAATAAAACTACAACTTTCAATACCCAGTGACTCTCATGACCATGCCTCCCCTATATTACATGTACGTTATCAAACCTTTATCCAATTTTATCTCAGTAGTAACGCGAAGTTAACCTTTGAACAATGTTAATTTGACATCATGTCATGCTTTAATTTGTAGGAACTGGCTTGCTTCGATTGAATCAGTTTTGTTCTTTTCGAGGCTAATACAACTGCTTGTTTCTGAATGTGCGAGTACCCACCTCCTCTTTTTCTCTCTCGATCTTGAATTTCTAGATTTCCGCTTTCCTTCCTTCCAAGTTTCAACAATTTACAATCATGCATGTTGATTTTGCTTCATTTTTTGTTACCTCAGTACTTCAATACTTTCATGGCAGAGTCATTATTTCTTACATGCAATTTGCTTACCACTGGACTCCCAATATCATGGAAGTTATCACTCTTTTATTTTTTTTTTTTTCCCTTTCGAGTCTCTGATATGACGTTTATATAGGAAATTAGTTATTGGTAATGGTTCGGGTGATACTTTTTTGATTAAGGAGGAGATGTAGAAAGGGAAGGCAGAAGAAAAACACTTTTTTTTTTTTTTGATTGCTGTTTATTGTCAAATTTAATTAATTGAGTTTTATATATTTTTGCCTGCCATTCTCTTGTGTTTGAATCAGATTTTATTAAGACAATTTCTGAATTTGGTAATGATGATTAACTGTGTTATCTTGTTGCAGGAAATTCAAATTTGAACCACTGGAGGTGCGAAGGCGAGCTGCTGACTTTGGGTAGGACAAGAGGCATGAAGGCGAGTCACCATAGGAAGAGACAAAGTGGGTTTTAATTTGGTCGAGTTTTGGTTCAAATTTATAATTCTAAAAATTATAACTATTATTTATTGTTTAAAAAATCAGTCTATTTTTGCTGTGTAATCAACACTATGGTTTTTGCCTAATGTTTTTTTTTTTTTTTTAATCCAGTACGTTATTGAAAGATAGAGATTTATGACTAAATAACCTTTTTTTAAGAAGTTTTTTAATAAATGGTCAATGTTTTTAAAAATTAGTTAAAATGCTATTTTTTTAAATGGTTAATTAATTTTTTTAAATGATCAATCAATAATTGATTATAAGTCAATCACTGATTAACCAAAATATATTGATAATTAAATTTCATAATAAATTACTGATTGACCATCAGTGAATCACCAATTTTCATAATCAATCATTGATTGATCATTAATCTAAAGAATGACAAACGACCTGTAACACCTCACCCAAGCTAGCAGTTCAAAAAGAACGTTGGCTTAACAAAAACTTCAAACTTAACAAAATTAAATATTACACAATTGAAAAAAAAAAATTCTACTCATTTTCCAGACAAAACATTATCCTTATAATATAAAAATCTCAAATCTTAAAAATAACTAAACTTGTCATGGGATCCTAGAACCTTTGGCTCAGCCAACCTCTTGACCTTACTGATCTTGCAAACTGCATCATAAGAACTATATGAGTGAAAAACTCAACACGTATTCCATATAACTATTCCACATTAAAATACTTCTCTTTATATTTAGCATGTGGCCTTTGTGATGTTAATCTCGTATCATTATAACCCTTTCTTTTTTGTACGGCCTCTTTCTTGGATTTCTTTTCCTCAAAGATTTGGTTCTGTAATCTTTATCTGGATTGGTTTTAATAAATATGAGATTAAATACCATACATAAAAATAACTTCTTTAAATTTTTTTGAATCAATCATGAACAACATTAATAAATAGTATAGCTGAAAATATGTTTTAAAACATAATACAATTCAAATGATATAGTGGAACGCATACTTACACCAACTAACTACTTGTTGGATAGTAAAAACTTTTTTTTTTCTCTCTCTCGTTGCCTCTAATGTTTCCATCTCTCTCTCTCTCTCTCTCTCTCTCTCTCTCTATATATATATATATATATATATATATTTTTTTTTTTTCCTTTCATTTCTTCTTCACACTTTTTCTTATTCTGATGCATACTTAGAAATTTATTTCGACGGTGTAAGGCAATCTACATATTTTTAGGATCACAAGTTGACGGCAAGCACTTGGATGGCAACCACACAAGCAAGCCAGTTGTCACGTACTCCTATAACTCAAGCATGACATATCCCATAAAGAATAACATCAGCAAAGCTAAAATGAGGTGACCTTAAATACTACATGCAGCATGATTATCAATAAGTTCTATAAAAATCTAACAACTCATTCTTTATCTTAAAAAATGAAAAGACGTCGTCAATCCTTACCAATTATCTTTTTTTTTTTTTTTTTTTTTTTTGGCTCCAAAATAATCTAACTCAATCGGGTATCACACGACCACTTTCCTAAATTAAAAAAAAAAGTTAAACTATCTATTAGATTAGATAATTAAGAAAGATCACCCAAGCTTAATTATTTTTTTTTTATGGTTATTTATTTTATTTGTGCAACTATATACTAAATTAGTGTGATAACATGCTAATTGTGTTTGTTGAGTGATTCAACAGTTGCAGAAGTTGTTTGTGCGTCCGCTAGGTCCTTGCAGAGGTTATTGTGTCTTACCTAAAATTTGGAAATTGTTTTCTAGATGTCGTGCGTTTTGGATATAGTCTGCTCATCACTGATGTCGTTTTATTAGATTGGTTGTCGTTTTTGGATGGGTTCTTATCTTTTGCTGTTGTCGTTTTTCCGTTGCGCTTGTGTTTCCACTCATGTTTGTTAGATTCATTTAGATTGATTTACTTTGCGTACAAGTGGTTTTGGTTTTAGACCTCTTTTCACAAACGTGGGTAGAGGTCAGTTTTTGTTTTGTTTTTTTGTTTTTGGTTTTTTAATGCTACTACTATAATTTTTTATGAGCTTGTGAAAGCTCAAGCTTTTCTGTCAAATGTTAGACTTCTGAAAGCGAGGGATTTGTTTTCTTAGTTTTCTTGGTCTAATTAAATTTCCATAAAAAGGCATTAAAAAAAGATCAAAAAGATTAAAGTAATAAAATATAAATAAAAAAATAGACCAATACATTAAAAAAAAAAACTAAAACGAAAGAAAAAATTGTTTAGAAGACAATATTTTAATATTTTAATTAAAAGTATTTTCTTAAACCAATGTGATTTATTTATAACGAAATGTGTAAAAAAAATTACGAGAAAATATAAAAATTTACAAAATATGAAATAAATCTTTTTTTAAAATATGAAATACAATTAAAAAAAAAACAAAAAAATTATTTATACTAAGGATAAATCTTTAAAAAAATGTAAAATATATAAATTGTATTTAAATTTTAGAAAATTAATGCATTGAGATAATAAATATATATGATATAAAATTTTAGATGTATAACTATTTTTTTTCTTATTTTTTAATAAATAAATCCTATAAATAGTGCATGATATATTTCATTTAGTGATAGTATTAGAGCATTCAAATAATTTTCTCTCTATTACTTCACAGAATCCACGTGTTTCCCTTCCTCCCTTTTTTTTTATTTTTTTTATTTTCCAACACATCATTTCTCTCCCACCCTCCCTCGAGCACATAAGCCAAAAAAAAAAAAACCAAAAACCAAAAAAAAGCTCTCTCTCTCTCTCCCCCTCCCTCCAAAAAAAAAAAAAAAAAGGGTATTTCTCTCTCATTTCATGGACCCTACATTCCCCACTCCCCCGTTCTTTCTTTCTCAAGACCGAACGCATCTTTCTCTCCACCTCTCCCCCTCCATCCCTTGTGTCAGTCACCAGAACCCAGAAAAATAATAATAATAATAAAAAGAAGACAAAACGCTAGTTTCACAAATGAAAAAAGTGAAAGTGATCGTTGGATTAAATCTTAGCACTCCAATTCTAAAAGTTGGAGAAAGGAATAAAGAAATGGGGGAAGTGGGGGTGGCAACCCAGCTTTTAAAATATAGGGTGAGTTTGGACACAAATTTAATTTAAATTAAACTTTAATTTTTTTATCATGATTTTTATTTTTTTTTTGAAATAAAAATTTTTTTATTATTTTTAAAAAATTATTATTTAAATTTAAAAATTTTAAACTAAACTCATTCATTAAATATACGTACAATAACAATTAAATCCAGCTGATTTTTATTGGCGGAATAAAATATACACCACCGAACGTGGACATGTGAACCCAGCTTTAAATTTGTACCTTCCGAGAAATTTCCTCGAGTAAAGACGTGGCCATTGGAACCCAGCTTCAAATTTGTACCTTCTAAGAAATTTCATGGAGTAAAGACGTAGTACCTTCCAAGAAATTTCCTAGAGTAAAGACGCGGTCATGTCAACCCAGCTTCAAATTTGTAACTTCCAAGAAATTTTCTAGAGCAAAGGTACTGTGCATCAGCAATTTCAAAAACCTTTTAAAATATCGTATTAAAGCCTTTTTCAAACTTTGAACTGAGTACTCGGTTGGTTTACCATACTAGATACAGATATTATTTGCTAAGAGGGTGGCTTTTTTGCTCTTCTTGATAATTTCCAAGATTTGCTGGCTGTGAATATGGCTGTTGCTCCTGCTTCTTCTTCTTCTTCTTCTTCTTCAATGTCCAGTGACTCCAGTCTGGCGAAATATGAAGTATTTCTCAACTTCAGAGGTGAGGATACCCATAAAACATTTTTGAGCCATCTTCATGCCAAATTGAATCAAAAGAACATCAAAACATACATAGACTATGAAATTCCAAAAGGAGGTAACATTTCAGAAGAACTTATTGAAGCGATACAGGGATCGAAGATCTCATATTAACAAATTGTTTAGAAGACAATATTTTAATGTTTTAATTAAAAGTATTTTTTTTAAATCAATGTGATTCATTTATAATGAAATGTGTAAAAGAAATTACAAGAAAATATAAAAATTTACAAAATATGAAATAAATCTTTTAAAAAACATAAAATAAATATTTATACTAAGGATAAATCTTAAAAAAAATGTAAAATATAGAAATTGTATTTAAATTTTAGAAATTAATGCATTGAGATAATTAATATATACGTTATAAAATTTTAGATGTATAACTATTTTTTCTTATTTTTTAAAAAATAAATCCCATAAATCGTCCATGATATATGTCATTTAGTGATAATATAAGACCATTCAAGTAATTTTCTCTCTCTCTCTATTTTTTTTTTTTTTTTATAAACTCCACATGTTCCCCTTTTTTCCTTTTTTTTATTTTCCTACACACCCTTTCTCTCCCACCCTCCCTCGAACACATAAGCCAAAAAAAAAAAAAAAACGAAAATATAGCCCTCTCTCTCTCTCTCCCTCCCTCTCTCTCTCCAAAAGAAAAAAAAAGGGTATTTCTCTCTTATTTCATGGACCCTACATTCCCCACTTCCCCATTCTCTCTCTCTCTCTCTCTCTCTCTCCACCTCTCCCCCTCCCTCCCTTGTGTCAGTCACCAGAACCCAGAAAATAATAATAATAATAATAATAAAAAGAAGACAAAACGCTCGTTTCAACTAAAACGTGTATTTTAGACGAAAACAGTAATTTTTTTTTTTTTTACATTTCTATATATTATATAGACCAGTCTGAAGCATCTACTATATACATACATATAGGATAAATTTAAGAAACTTTCTCTAAATAAAAAAAAATTAAAGTAATTAATAAAAAATAAAAATAAAAAGGATCTAAGAAAAAAACGTTAAAAAAGAATAAAAAAATAAAATGACTAAAATGAAAAAAATTATTAATATAAAAAAGGATTGAAATAAAAAAAAAGTTCAGAAAAAGAAAGATTAAAATGAAAAAAATGACCAGAAAAAAAAAGAAGGAACGAAAATCAAATACAAATGTTAAAAAAGCGATTAAAATGAAAAAAATAATTTGAAAAGAAAATTAAAAAATGATTAAAACGAAAAAAATAAAGTCTGAAAAGAAAATTTTTTAAATTTTCAGAAAAGATAAAAAAATTTTTGAAAAAAAGATAAAAATTAAAAAAAATACAAAAAAAAATAAATTGAATTGGATTAAATCAACCAATCAAATAAAACAAAAAAAAAAGATAAAATGAAAAAAAAGATCCGAAAAACAAAAAGGAGGAGCAAAAAATAAATGCAAAAAATTTTTTGTCCAAGACGGCGTATAGGAGAAAGTTTTCTGCTTTTTATACAATGTATGGATTAAAGTTGATAGATATTTATATCTATTGGCCTGATCTATGGATCGTTCTGCTAGGGGGAAAGTTGTAAATTCCAACATATCACACAAATTAAAAAGTAAAAGGGACCGTTGGATTAAATGTTAGCACTCCAATGCTAAAAGTTGAAGAAAGGAATAAAGAAATGAGGAAGTGGGGTCGCAACCCAGCTTTTAAAATTTATAGCAATGATTAAATCCAGCTGGTTCTTTTTTATTGAAGGGATAAAATATTACACCACGGAACGGGGTCATGTGAACCCAGCCTTAAATTTGTACCTTCCAAGAAATTTCTTAGAGTAAAGACGTGGTCATGTGAACCCAACTTTACATTTGTTCCTTCCAAGAAATTTCTTAGAGTAAAGACGTGGTCATGTGAACTAGGATCAATAATTTCGGATACGACACTGTGACACGACACGAGAACGATACGTAATAAATAGATTTGGACTGCACATTTAATAATTAGGTCGATACGTTTAACACAAAAATAAATGGGTCGGAAATGGGTTAATATGGTTAACACGTTTAACACATTTATGTTATAATTTTCAAACTATTCTAAAGCTCTTTTATAACAAGGCCGGTAATTTTGGACACGATACAGTGCACGATACGAGAACGACACGTAATAAATGGGTTTGGACCGCACGTTTAATAATTGGATCAAAATTGGGTCGACACGTTTAATAGGAAAATAAATGAACCAGAAATGAGTTAATACGATTAACACGTTTAACACAAATTGTCAGGCCTAATGTGAACCCAACTTTAGATTTGTTCCTTCCAAGAAATTTCTTAGAGTAAAGACGTGGTCATGTGAACCCAACTTTACATTTGTTCCTTCTAGAATAAAGACGTGGTCATGTGAACCAACTTTACATTTGTTCCTTCCAAGAAATTTCTTGGAGGAAAGACGTGGGTAAATTTCTTAGAGTAAAAAGTCAACTCAATTCAAATTTAAAAATTTTATCTCATCTTAAATTCAACTCATTCACTAAACAGATCCTAAATCTTCTGATTTAAAGCTGCAGAAATGAATAAACAATGGGTTTATGGTACAAATACATTTATATTAGATTGAAATATATAAGATATCTAAATGAGAAAAGTCGCCGTAGGATTAAATCTTCTCATTCTAAAGCTGCTGAATGAATAAACAAATGGGGAAGTGAGCAAGAACAACTAATATATAGCACACGTAAATGAGGTGACAAAGGAGGAAGAAGTCTTCTTTAGTCCATTTTTTTATTTACTTGGTTCGAATTTCATAAAATTTTTATAAGATCCCCACTTTAATTTTAGTTATGAATGTATTAAACTGGTGATATTTTAGATTGGGTCAGCAAGAAATTAGGTGAAAAACTCATCTATTTGTTAACATACCTAAAAAAGTATATCTTTCCTGTTAGACTGAAATTGAGATAATAAGGGGGAGTTTGGCTCCCATTTCAACTCCATCTCATTTCAAACTTTTTTTTATCTTTTTCTTAAAAAGTTTTTGTCTTTTTCCCAAAAAGTTTTTTGTCTTTTCTGAAAATTCAAAAAAATTTACTATTACAACTAAAATATTTCAACTCAAACTAACACACCAAATACCCCTTAAATAAACCACCGCTAGAATCTTTTTACTTATTTAGAAAAAAAAAAAAAAAAAGAAAAACAAATATAGCTGGTGTGGAAGGAATATAAATAATACACCAGGTAACGCGTGGTCTTGTGAAACCCGCTTTTGTAGCTTCCAAGAAAGTTCCTTTTTTTAATTCTCACATTCCAAGAAATTTTCTTATTCCAAATATTCTTGGGGCAAATAGTCTTCTCCACTAAATCTGAACGGAATACTCACGGTCCATTGTTAAGGGGGGTGGCCTATGCTCGTAGCTTTCAGATTTGCTGGCTGTGAATTTCTTCTTCTCGTTCTTCAATGTCCAATCCGGCGAAAATATATGACGTATTTCTCAGCTTTAGAGGCGAGGATACCCGTGATAAATTTACGAGCCATCTTCATCACAAATTGATTCAAAAGAATATCAATACCTTCATTGATGATAGAATTTCAAAGGGAGGTGATATTTCAAAGGAACTTATTGAAGCGATAGAGGGATCGAGGATTTCTGTTATCATTTTCTCTAAAGATTATGCTTCTTCGTCGTGGTGTTTGGATGAAGTGGTATGCATTCTCAGATGCAAGAAAGAACTTGGACAGATTGTTGTTCCTGTTTTCTACGAAGTAAAACCAAGACATGTGCGGAAACAGCGCAAGAGTTTTAGAGTGGCTTTTAAACAACATAAAAAGGAGAGAGCGGCCAGCAAGGTGAAGGAGTGGATAGATGCTTTGATGGAAGCAGCCAGTATATCTGGGTGGGATTCACAGGTCTTCAAGGGGTAATTATTAGTCTGCTTAATATTTTCTTTTTCCCTTTGTTCATCTCTTTATTTTATATATAGATATATATATATATATATATATCGTTGTCGCTCTTCTGATAATGATTCTTACAATTTTTTTGCTTAATGTCATACGGATATATATATATATATATATATATATTTTTAATTCTTATTATACAAAAATCAATCAATTATATAGTTTGGGTTATCCGCATCACCCACCCATGAATTATATGCCTCTAATCAGAAAAGTTAATCATCTGCAATTTGGTGTATATTACTCTGTGTCATGTTAATCCTTCATCTTCATATTAATTTCCTTTTTTATTTTTTTATTTTATTATTTTTTTTTTCAAAGGAAAAGCATCAAGGTTTTTAGGACTACCAATTATGAAGTAATTAATATAAAATTCGATTTCAAATAAGATAGGCTTTTCCTGATAATTAAGATCTGTATACCAATTATCAAGTGATTAATATATAATTCGCTTTCAAATAAGGTGGGCTTTACTTGACTTCATAATTAAGATCTTACGAGTATTGAATCAGGATCATGAAAAGTTTTGGCTCTTTAAAAAAGGTCAACAAGCTTTGTTCTAACATTGTTTTACAAATTAAGTGGGGACTAGTTTGACACAACAGTACAAAAAATTATTAAGAACTAAATTATACGTATAGAAGTTGAATTTCTGAATATTTAAACTATTTTGAAGCGCGATCGACTATGAAACGTTTCTCTTGTAATTGCTTTTATTATTACATGAAGGATATGACCACTATTATACCATTTATAGTTTCCATACTGCTCACTATACTTTACAGTACCGTCATATTCATATCTTTGACTTTTCTGTTCAAACCACCAGAAGATCATAAATTTTCATTCTACCTTTTTACTCAAAAGGTCATATGCTTGACTAAGCAATCCATTATTGAGTCTTATAAAATCATAAGAACTCACAAAATTTGATAAAAATTCTAATTAAATTTTTCCATAGATACCTTCATAGTACAGCTTAAATTCCTTTAAAAAGGAAATCGTAATATTGTAAAAAAAACTAGTTATTACAAAATCTAATTTCTTAAACCTAATTTTTACTTGTTTACTATAACATAATTTTTAACAATTTATCAGTCGTCAAAAATAGTTTTGAACATACCAGACATTCTAATATATAATACAAACCACAAACTTTTACAGTCTTAATAAAAGTGTTATTAGCAAAAAGCTAAATCATAATTCTTTACTGCACTAATATTACACTGAGCAATATAACATGTGACATGCATGAATAATAACTTTTACCAATGAAATTTTTGTAAATCTCTAATTCACTAAATTTCATGTAACATAAATATTGGTCCTCACATTAATTTTGTCCTTGCATTAATATATCAAAATGGTTAAGAATTAAAGCTTTCGACCAACTCCAAGACCACTAGTATTTTTATTATTGCATGAAAGATAAAGACGACCACTACCATATATTGCATAAAAATCGTTTTATCTTCTATTTTTCTGACTATTAATTTTCGTTCATATATGGTAGAACTGAGGCGGAATATGTTGAGGACATTGCAAAAGACATTCTGGCGAAACTGAATGAAATGTACTCATCAAGCAGTGAATTCAAAGGCCTTGTTGGAATTGACAAAAACATTGAGAAAATGAAACAGTTCTTGTGCCTTGACGACTTGACAACAGTTCGCATGATTGGCATTCGGGGAATGGGTGGTCTGGGCAAGACAACGCTTGCTCTTGTTTTATTCAAGCAACTTTCCTCTGAATTTGAAGGTTGCTGCTTTCTTGCAAATGCGAGGGAAGAATCTGGAAAATGTGACGGCCTGGAAAGTTTGGAAAAAAAACTATTTTCCGAGTTATTGGGGGAAAATGATCTAAAAACCATTACCATTTTACACAGGAAAAAGCTTCACCGTAAAAAGGTCCTGATTGTTCTTGATGATGTGGACAGTCCAGAGCAATTAGAAGTTTTAGCCGCAGATCATGATTGTTTTGGCCCTGGGAGTAGAGTTATTTTAACGACAAGAGATGCACAGGTGCTCAGGGATAGAGTAGATGAGATATATGAGCTTAAGAAATTAGGTTCTGAGGATTCTCTTGCGCTCTTTATTGCTCATGCTTTTAAGAGGAACTACACTCCCACGGCTGAGGATGAAACTCTGTCAAAAAGAGTGGTAAAATATGCTGATGGGAACCCCTTAGCTCTTAAAGTTTTAGGGCCTTACCTCCGTTCAAAGAGAAAAGACACTTGGAAAACTGAGCTAGAAAAACTTACAAAATTCCCAAACAGAAGAATTCACAATATATTAAAAGTAAGTTTTGATGGACTGGATGAAACAGAGAAGGCTATATTTCTTGACATCGTATGTTTTTTCAGGATTGGATTGGCGACCTGCAGAAAAAATGTAGAACGTATACTGAGCGTTCATCGTTCCTATGTCAATACAGGAATAGATTGTCTTATTGACAAGTCTCTCATAGCTGTCAAAGATGACAACAATCTTGCAATCCATGATCTGTTGAGAGAAATGGGTTGGGAAATTGAAAGACAACAATGTGAGCGTACTAGATTTTGGGATGAGGAGCATCTCTACCATGCCTTCAGAAATAATACAGTAAGTGTCGAGTCCAATTTTAATTAAATTGATCCACTTTCCTCTAAAAGATCACGAAATGCAATTCTTTCCAACAGATGACTTGATTGGATTTTTTTCGTATTTGGTTTTCTGTAACCCTATGTGTCTTGTGTATAACCTTTTGCTATTTATTATCAGGGGACTCCAAATGTTGTTGAAGGAATATCTTGCTTCATTGGTTGGGAAAGAAGAGACTGGAGTCCTACAATGTTCCAAGGGATGCATAGGCTATGGTTGTTGCATATTCCCGACATTTTTTCAGGCTTTCCTCAAGGTCTTCAATATCTTCCCAATTCACTTAAATGTCTCATAATCAATTATTGTCCGTGGAAATCTCTGCCATCACATTTCACGGCACCTAATCTTGTCGAACTTAGGATGCCTCGTAGCAAGTTTGAGCAACTTTGGAGTGGAGTCCCGGTATGCCTTAATTTAACAATTTTCTGCTGCAGGATATGGTATTTAAAGATTAGCTTATTAAATTCTCACACTCTCTCTCTATCTTCTTCTTCTTCTTCCCCTTTTTTTTTTTTTTTTTTTTGGGCAACAGAATCTTGGAAACTTAAAATATGTTGATCTTAGTAGCTCCAACAACCTTACTGAAATTTCTGCTCTCTCTCAAGCTCCAAACCTTGTGAGTGTAGATCTTAGCTTCTGCGCAAGCTTACATCAAGTACCTCCACTTAGATTTCGAATTGGTGACAAGCTTACTTCTTTGGATCAGAGCCACAACAACTGTTATTGCAATGAATGTCGAACTCTGGGACACCTTAAACTTGACAACTGCATTTGTCTTAAAGTTGTTGAGAAGATATCTGGGAATCTGAAAGAATTGCATCTAAGTAATTCAACTTCCATAGAAGAATTGTCATCTTCAATTTGCTCTCTTTATGATCTTGTTTACTTGAATCTCAACAAATGCCTCCACCTTAAGAGTCTTCCAAGTGATATTCAGATGTTGAAATCCTTGAAACGTCTTAATCTAAATGGATGCTCTTCCTTTGACAAGTTGCCTGTGCTTCCAAGATCATTGATCGAGTTAGATTTGACTGGAACGTCAATAGAAGTGGTGCCTTCATCATCCATTGAGCACCTCTTTGGTCTTGAGAAGCTGACGTTGTATGGTTGCAAAAGCCTTACGAGTCTGCCGAGTGGTATGCAAATGCTGAAGTCTTTGACACGTCTTGATCTAAAAGGATGCTCTTCCTTTGACAAGTTGCCTATGCTTCCAAGATCATTGATCGAGTTAGATTTGACTGGAACGTCAATAGAAGTGGTGCCTTCATCATCCATTGAGCACCTATTTGCTCTTGAGAAGCTGACGTTGCATGGTTGCAAAAGCCTTACTAGTCTGCCGAGTGATATGCAAATGCTGAAGTCTTTGACACATCTTAATCTAAGAGGATGCTCTTCCTTTGACAAGTTGCCTGTGCTTCCAAGATCATTGATCGAGTTAGATTTGACTAGAACGTTAATAGAAGAGGTGCCTTCATCATCCATTGAGCACCTCTTTGGTCTTGTGAAGCTGACGTTGTATGGTTGCGAAAGCCTTAAGAGTCTGCCAACTGGCATTTGTAAGTTGAAATCTCTGAAAGAACTTGAACTGACGGATTGCAAAAACTTGGAAATCTTACCGGCAATTAAAAATCTTTCCAAGTTGATTATGCTCTTGATTAGTAATTGCAAGATGCTCAAATCTTTGCCAGAGCTTCCGTTGTCTCTCGAACTTCTAGATGCAAGTGGATGCACCTCATTACGGAGGATAGCTAATTCAAGGGATGCACTCCTACAAGGGCTGAGGAGTGGCAATCATGTCATAACATCTACAGAGTTTTTCTCTGTTGATTGTTTAAATTTGCACCAGAACATGTGCAACAACATAGTGAGTGAATTTCAGCTCAGAACATTGGATATGTCAACCAAATTTGTACAACCACATGTCGGATTAAACGTATGTATCTTTTTCTTGTATTTTTTAAGGAATTTTCTGACATTGAACTAACCAAAGACTGTTTCTTATCTTGCAGAGATCAGATTGTCGTGGTGTTTGCATTTGTTGTCCTGGAAACGAGATTCCAATGTGGTTCACACATCAGTCGAAGAGTGCTTCGATAAACATTAGGCGTTCTCTTGTTCAGGAGAATACCAACTTCTTGGGATTTGCTTTATGCGTTGTTGTTGCAAACGGAAAAATGCCTTCAGGGTTTGTGGCAAATTTCAATGGTGAAAGCCGCAGAAACAATTGGAAAGTCTATCATAATGATAGGATAGCAAACTTAGATTTCAATTCAAGTAACTTGTTAATGTTCTACGCGCCTGAATACTACCTCAGGGGTCCTAACATAGCGGATGTGTCATTTTTGTTCCTTTCTAAAGATATAAGAGCTTGTGGGGTCCGCCTATTATATCTACAAGATGCAAAGGAACCTGGTGTAACTAATGAGCTTGGAAAATCAAATGCTACAAGTACTGGAGCCGTCACTTGTACTTCGGTCGAACCACCTCTTAAGAAAATTAGAACTAGTACTTCTGATTCGAAGTGACTTTGCAGACCATGCCATGCCACCCCTATCCAACATGTAATTTATAAAATCTTCAATCCAATTTTTATTTGGAAATTTAAGCTCGCTTTGAACAATGTTTATTTGATATCATGTCATGCTTTTCCAGGAATTGACTCACTTTGATTGAATTAGTCTTGTTTTGGTGATCATCAAGACTACTTCATGTTTCTGGATGTGTGAGTACCCTCTATCTCTCTCTCTTTCTCTCTCTCTCTCTCTCTCCAGTTGCTTCTCATTTACTAACAAATTTTCCTCTAATCCTCGTAATCTGTAGAGAAATTCATATGTACAATTATTATTATTACGTTTGTTGAAGAATCCGAGATTTTAAAAAGTGGAAATTTGTAAAGATTTGTATCTAATAAGTTACTATTAACAGTTGTGTACAGCAATATATAGAGGCTATATTGAAGTAGGGTCCTAATGAGGTCAAATATAGTAATTATCAGAATATTGTTTCTGATATTATAACTCCTTATGTTTATATTCTGTACCTTCCAGTTACCCCCATTTTTAATTTTGATATATCATGTCATGCTGTTTGCAGGAACTGGCTTGGCAGCTTGCTTTGACTGAATCAGTTTTTGTAGGAACATCAAGACAACAGCTTGTTTCTGAAGGCTTTCGTTGGATGACTGTACATTGGAGACGTGGATTTGGTGGTGTTCGCTGTGATCTTAATTTGAAGTTCCAATGTCATATGTTGGGGTGCTGCTTAATTACATCAGTGTCAGTACTCTTTCTCTTCTTGAATGTGTAATTAATATATTTCTTGTTTTTTCTTAATGACGTTTATACTTTATTACTTAAGGAGGATACGTAGAAAGGGAAGGCAGAAGAATAATAATCGTCACTTAAGACTGCATATTATTATAGTTATATATCGTTCTGTATCTCTTAGAACTTTACTACGTTTGCTTCTTAGTTCTTATTTACTAAGAAATTTTCCTCTATTCCTCGTGATCTGTAGAGAAATTCATGATAAGTCTTATTATTATTACTATTATTATTCATGACAGTCTTGCACAGCCGTAGATGCTATTTAATTAATTATAGTAATTATTAGAATGTTTTTTCTGATATTATAATTCCCGATTTGCAGGAATTAATAGGATAGGAATCTTACCTTGAATAACTCTTTCCCTCATGTTTGCACCTACTTAGGGATGACATTTTAATCTATAGATGCGGGTGGCCACCTCATTAAGGATGGTTACGAGGATAGTATATGAGTATAGATGGGTATGAAGGTTAAGATTTACGCGGGTGTCGGACAGGGGTGGGGGAAGCTCCCCCATACCCGCACCTACCCCACTTATATTTACATTTATAAAAATACTAGTTTAAATACGTGCAATGCACGTAGCAGTTGTAATTGAAATTTAAATAGCGTAAAATATAAATAACAATACATTTAATTATCTATGAGAATAAATTATTTACTATATGATATATAATCAATATACAATTTTTGATAATCAATACATTTATGAGAATAAATGATCCCTTGGATTAATTTTTGCCACAAAAAAAAAAAAAAACTTTTACGATAAATATTACTGATCCTATCATAATTATTTATTTAAAACATCAATATAACAAAACCACTAAAAAAATCATATTTAAAATAATTTTGGGTGTTTGGTATGTTAGTTTGAGTTGAAATATTTTAATTTAGTTTGAGTTAAAATAAGTTTAAGGGGTGTTTGATTCACCCACTTAAACTCAAATTTTTCAATTCAATTTTTGTCTTTTTCTAAAAAAGTTTTTTGCCTTTTCTAAAAAAGTCAACAAAAATTACTATTGAAACTTAAAAATCTTGACTCAAACTAAAACACCAAACACCCTTTAGTTTAAAAGTTGAATGTTTGGTAAAAAGTTTAAAATAAAAAGTTTAGTTTGAGTTGGTTGTTTGGTAAAAAAGCTTGAGTTAAAAAATTGAAGAAAAACAAGGGCCCTATTTGGATGTTAAAAAATTGAGTTAATCAATTTTTTTGATTTTCGTATTCTGTAACTTATCTTAACTCCAACTAAATGGTACTTTTTCACTTCAATTTTTTCCCTTTACTGAAGATACAACAAAATTTATATCCAATATAAATTTGTTGGAACTATTCGAACTTTAACAAAATTTTAAACTCAGTTCAGAGTCAACACAATTTAAGATTCTATTATAGGTTTCATCCAACGAAAACGGAATAATTAATATACGCTGAATTAAAGACGTTAACTAAGTTTTTTTTGCAAAATATGGTGTGTTTTTTGTGATACAAAAAAGGTCAATCTCTCTCTCTCTCTCTCTCAAACAAAAAACCCATCTCCAAACCCCCTTCCATTTCCGTAGGAGGTATTGGCAAAAACAAGAGGCTATCTATCTAGTTCTGTCTGTTTCCCAAGAAAAAAAAATAAAAAAAAAAAAGCTTACAGAGTCAACACAATAATGGAAGAGAGAGAGAGAGAGGGGAGGAAAAAAAAAAACAAAAAAGGCTTGAATTGAAACATACAACTGGAGAAAGAAATGGTCTTCTAATTCCTTATTATGGTGTGACATTGATCAACATTGAGGGAGACATTTGGAAACGTACACAACCAAATACTCTTTCCATTTCCGTTGTCGTTTTTGACAAAAACAAGAGGCCATCTATTTCTGTTTGTTTCCAAAGAAAAAAAAAAAAAAAAAAAAAAAGCTTGCAGATTGAGACCCAAAAATCAACAACAATGGCTCTCTCTCTATCTCATCTTTCTCTCTCTCCCTCTCTGTTTGTTTCCTGCGTTTGAAGTCTCTCTCTCTCTCTCTCACAAACAAAAAAACCATCTCCACAGTTTTCCATTTCCATACTTGTTTCCCGCAAAAACAAGCTTACATCCAGGTCTGTTTGTTTCCAAAGAAAAAAAAAAAAGTCTAACAGCAAAAAACCCATACCGCCTACTCTTGGGGGCTCTCTCTCTCCCTCTCTGTTACTTTCTCGCGATTGCATACCTAATGTTTCAGATCCCTAGCAGCCAATGAAAGAAGGATGCCTGTACAGTGCACCCAGAGGAGGGACAAAAATAAAATTTGGCTGCGAATAACGTAAAGGTGAGATTTCTATTAAACTTCGATTGTTTTCTTTTTTTTTCTGCCATTCCCGAGCACAGCCGAAAATGGCGACCACAGCCAAAGCACAAATGGGCGAGATGGAACTGTATAACGTTCCAATCAACCCGTTGTGGCTGAACTGATTGCCAAACATCATCAGTTCAGTTTGAACTGAAATGGGGCAGTTTGAACTGATACCCCAAACGGAGTAAAAAAATCTAAGTCCGAATAATAATAAAAAATTGAAAATGCAAAAAATAATCAGTCCGAGCTCTCGGAGACATTTTCTGGCGAGATCGAGATCTCCCTGGTGGCTGAACAACGGGGACGACCGGAGGCGTCGTGAATCTGAGGCTCGTACTGGAGGTCCGATATCGCCGCGCACCACCGATATCCTCGTGTGGAGGAGATCCATTCCAATCTCGAAGGAAAACCAAAATCGCCACGCGACCATGATCTTCGGTGTTAGGAGAAATCACCCGAGAAGAAAGCGATGAACACGACGGAAAATGACGATCTGCAATTCGCCGGCGTCGGAACGAACCTCACAGATTAGAGGAAAATAAAAAAACCCCCAATTGAAAAACCCCAGCGCTGCCGAGTGCGATCTAGAGGCTGAGATCGTGAGATTGCGATCACGAAGCTTGGATCCACGTTAACAGTGACAGGCAGAGGAAGAGAGAGAGAGAGAGAGAGAAATTGATGGCAGAGAGTGATAGGAGAGAGAAAGAAAGGGAGAGTGAGAAAGGGATGGTGGCGATCAGATGGCAGACGAAGGAGAGAAAGTGGGGCGGTGGAAAAGAGAGGGACGGATGAAAAGAGAGGATAGAGAGAGATCAGATTAAGAGGGAGAGATAGAGGAAGAGAGAGGAGGCTGCGGGAGGAGTGAGAGTTGGGCGGAGGAAAACAGAGGGAAAGGCTGAAGAAGAGAAATGAGAGATAAAATAGAAGCAAAGCAGCCTTTCAAGGATGGGTCGGGGAAGAAAAAGAAAAGTAAAAAAAAAAAAAAACAGTAAGGCACCTAAACGGTGCGTATTTGACGACGATGGAGGAACAGTGGACACAACATCCACTCTTTTAATATAGTTAAGATAAGATATATGTTTATATGTTTATATATATTTGAGTTTTTAGTGTTCTAATGTTTAGTTTCCTTTATTAATTTATTATAGATTTATGAAGCTTTGATTTGCTTTTAAGATTTCAGTTTTATAATTGAGAAATTTAATTTGGTTTAATTAATTAAACTAATGAGTAAAATTATAAGTACTAGCTAGCTAGGGATGTGAAAGGAGGCCGGGGATGGCGATGCTTTAATTAAACGCTTAAATTAAAGACAGAGAGCTGACAAAGGCAGTGAATTTTTGGAAGTTTGAGCTAGTCGTCTCGTTGCGGGCTGACTTTTCCTGCTCACACCCAGCTTCTCCCTTAATCATAATCTAATGATGTTGCTTGAATTTGCTTGCTTTCTAACTTTGTTTAGTCTTTACGTTTTGGAGTTTAGTTGTTGTAATCTGGTGGCCCCAGAATATTCTCTCCTTCTCCAACACTCCCCCAAGGGGTATTTCTTCAACTTTCTAGGCCATTTTAGATTCCTATGCAAACCCCACACACATCTATACGTATATTACGTCATTTTTCATGGACAAATCCAAGTTTCTGATTCTTTTGAAGCATCTTTAGCTCTTCAAGCTCCCCTAGGAATATTAAACATTGTCTTCACCAGTTTGTATTTATTTATGAATTTTGTAAGTTCCCCACTTTATATTTATGTGTTTATGTTTCTAAGGTAATTCTGTTTATATATGTTGTTTCAAAGTGTGGGTACCGTGTATATGTTCAGAGCAAAAAAAAAAAAAAAAATGTTTTTGTATATGGTAACATTTATCATGCATCTCATATTTTCGGGGAAGGAAATATATATCTTGCCTCTCATGCTGTTCTCTTGGATAAGATCACCTGGTGGTTTTGATCATGTCCAGAATTCTGTGAATCCGAAGTTGTCAAAGATTTGGAGGGCCGCCCCTGTTATAGATTCTCTAGATAATCGATTTCTTTTAGTAAAATATGTAATCTATGTTTCCTTTATAGCTTTTTTCCCCTTTGAGTTTCGACTAGAAGGTTTTTAATGAGGTATATTTTGAAGCTAACTTTGAAGATACAAGTCCCGGCTTAATTCGTTGGTACTAACTTCTCACTTTAGGCTTTAGTAATGCATTTTCGGTCTTTATTTTGGTTGTGATTACTTTGCTCTTTTCATTTGACTTTCAACTTTTATGTTTTATTTTCTTGTGTATATAATTTTGGAGTTGGGAATTTGGCATAGGATAGGTTATTTACACTCCGTTTGGTAAATCATTTTAAACTCAAATTTTTCATTTCAGTTTTTATTTATTTTTTTTTAAAAAGTCAAAAAAAATTATAACTAATTTTTAAAAAATTAACTAATTAAATTTAAAATTTTCAACTCAAACTGTTTTACCAAATGCACCCTTAGAGAATACCAACCTAATTAGGATGTCTTTTATTATCTTGATGTCATAATAGAAATTTACGTCTGCATCAACTCAATTTCAAATGGATCCTTTGGGAGTTCAACGTCGAAAAAAATTTGACGTAGATAGGGTGGCTTAAGTGGGGGCTCTTCTCAAAATGTAATGCTCCTCTTAACTTTTCTCAATGGCTTATTGATAATTGCAGCAGTTTTTTTCTTTTTTATTTTATTTTATTTTGTTTTATTTTATTCTGTTCCTTCTTTCTACAATTTATTTGCTTCTCTTTTTTTGTACGTTCCAGTTATTTGCGCTCCCTCACTTGTGTACTTCATCTTTTTTTTTTTTTTCCTGTATTAACTTGCTCTAAATTTTTGGAGAATTTTATGATGGGATCTTAAAAAAAACGCCATATTGATAGGACAGTTTTTGTAACAACCAAAATTTGGAGCTTCTATTTCATTAAATTATGATTTTAAGAAAAGAATGGAAAGGCATGAGAATTTTTTTTTTTTTTTTTGGTTGGAAAAAAAAAAGGGGTAAAACAGATGTTTGAAAAGTAGCAAATGAAATATCGTTGTATAATTATTTGAAGGTCTTATACAATGTACGTAGACGTGTTGTACAATCATAAGAGATTTAAATTAGTATTGGCACGTAGAATTACAAAGTAAATAATAGGCCTACGCGGTAGGTAGAAGCCCAAATGGTAAAAGTTTTGTAATGGAGCTTTAATTACGCGGCCGATAGCATGGCAGGCCGTGCCGAAGGTAACGAATTGGGCTAGTTTCCTATAGTTGGTCGTTTTCGAACTGTTGAATTACCTGTTGTAACCTGCCAAGCCACTCGACACCGCTGGTAATATTGCCGACACCATTGGTCTTTGGAAGATGAGAACGAACACTCACACGAGTTTAAATTCGGTCGATTTTCTAATCAGTGTTGGTTGGTTGGTTGGTTTCTAGTGATTTCAGGGCAACACTGAGCTTCCCATTGCTTGGGGAATTCGGTTCACCAAATGACAACGGTCGTTCATCAAAAAAAAAAAAAAAAAAGGGATAGTTAATGTTGAGAAATTAGTGACAAATATCAATCTAAATTTCCCGAAATGATATTATTTTTCTCCTAGTATAATGTCCGATCAGATAATTTGTTGGTCAAGGAGAAATTTTGACTTTTCGGTACGTGTGGTGGATTGACTTTTGTCCCTTATTAATAAAATATATATATATATATATATATATGTTTTGTTTCATGAGAACCACATTTTGTAAGAAAAAAGACAGTTTTCATGAAACTTGAGTTGCCAAACACCAATGTTGACAAAGCTAATCAAAACAACTATAATCACTAAAACCTGAAAAAATAAAATGTCAAAATATATAGATTTAACAACAACCCAAGATCATAATTAACCAATTTCCGATCTTTACAAGAGATTGTCCAATGGTCTCTTTTAATTTGAATTTTGATTAAATGTCAATTCATTCTCAAATTTTATAGGCATTAACAATGTCAAAATTTAGCGGTCAGAAATATAATTATTTAACAGTAATTTCTTACCTAACTCTATCAGACTTCAAATCCTCATCCAAACTTAAAGAAAAAAAAAAAAAAACGAAACAAAAAAACAAAGTTAGAAGCTAAATATTGAAATGCTACAACATTCCGTCGCTGGTGGAATTGTCATTCAAAAGTCTTGACACGGGTTTTGAAATGGCCATTGTTATGCACACACGTAATTCAACATATAAGCATTCATCATTAATAACTGATAATTAAGTCATTTTATTTTACGGATACTTCTCAAAATTATTTGTATAGAGTCATTACTTTATAGGTCTGTTGTGCACAGGATTAAGGGGATTAAGGGGAAATTGGGGAGGATATTTATTTATGGGGTTTTTTTCTATATTGTTTCTATTTGCTTAGTTTCCTCGATTGGATATTTTTTTTTTTTTTTTTTTTGGGTGTCTCGTATGCTTATCTATTCATTGTTATTCATGTTCAGGGGACTCCTACTATTGAAGGAATATCTTGCGGCATTAGTATAGGAGACTTGAGTCCTACTGTTTTCAAGGAGATGCGTAGGCTATGGTTGTTGGATCTTTCAAGGTCTTGTTTAGACTTTCCTCAAGGTACTGAATACCTTCCTGATTCACTTAAATGTCTCATGTGGCCTTTTTGGCCACTGAAATCTCTGCCATCAAATTTTATGCCGCATAACCTCGTTGAACTTAGGATGCCTAATAGCAAGCTTGAGTAACTTTGGAGTGGAGTCCAGGTATGCTTTAGTTTAACCCTTTTTAATTTTTTTTTTTACATATTATGTGTGAATCATGATTATTTTATTAAATTTCAACAATTTATCTTTTCTGCAACAGAATCTTGGAAATTTAAAATATGTTGATCTTAGTGACTCCTTATACCTTACTGAAATTTCTGGTCTTTCTAGAGCTCCAAACCTTGTGAGGGTAGATCTTAGCTTCTGCAGAAGATTACATCAAGTTCCTTCACTTAGATTCCGAATTCGTGACAAGCTTAGTACTTCTTTGGATCAGAGCATTAATAATCTCGGACACAAATGCAGTCAAAGTGATTGTGGAACTCTGGGACAACTTAAACTTGAATATTGCAGTAATCTTAAAGTTGTGGAGAAGATTTATGGGAATGTGAAAGAATTGCATCTAAGTTTCACATCTGTAGCAGAACTGCCCTCTTCAATTTGCTCTCTTTATAATCTTGAATACTTGGAACTCCGCAATTGTCACAGCCTTAAGGGTCTTCCATGTGATATTCAAAAGTTGAAGTCCTTAAAAAAGTCTAAATCTCAGTGGATGCACTTCCTTTGACAAGCTACCAGTGCTTCCAAGGAATTTGATTGACTTAGACTTGAGTCGAATTTCGATAGAACAAGTGCCTTCATCATCCATCGAGTATCTCTCCAGTCTTGAAAAACTCTCGCTGATGCATTGCAGAAGGCTTAAGAGCCTGCCAACCGGTTGTGAGTTGAAATCTCTTAAAAGACTTAACCTGAAAGGTTGCAAACAATTGGAAGCATTCCCAGCATTGTTATTGGAGAACTTAGAGACTCTTAACTTAATGAAAACAAGAATCCAAGTGCTTCCCTCTTTGAGTTCTTTTTCTTCACTGGGAATACTAATTCTAGATGAAAGCAAGATAGAGAGAGTGCCGGAGAACATTAAAAATCTTTCTAAGCTGATTGAGCTCTTGATCCGTGATTGCAGAAGGCTCAAATCTTTGCCAGAGCTTCCGCTGTCTCTAGAACTTGTTGATGCAAGTGGATGCATCTCGTTGGAGACGACATCGAACTCACGTGATGCTCTCAGACAAGGGTTGAGGAGTGGCAATCATGTTGTGACACATAGGCAATTCTTTTATTCTGATTGTGTAGAGTTGGATCAGATTGCACGCAACAACATAGTGAGCGAATTTCAGCTCCGAGCTTTGGACACATCAATTAAATCTGTACTACCACATAGCAAATTAAAAGTATGCATCTCATTCCCCTTTTTTTTTTTTTTTTTTTTTTTTTTGGTTGGAAAAAATGAAGCCTGACTTCTTTCATAACTGTGCTGACCAAGACTTTATTTATTTATTTATTTATAATCTTGCAGAGAACAGATAACCCTGGTGTAAGCATTTGTTTCCCTGCAAACGAGATTCCAATATGGTTCACGTATCAGTTAGAGAGGTCTTCTATAAACATTAGGCTTTGTTCCGATTGGATGAATACCAACTTCTTGGGATTTGCTTTATGTGCTGTTGTTGCAAAGGACAGAATGTCTCTGAATTTATTATGTTGTGAAGCAAATTTCAAGACTATTAATGGTAAAAGCTACCAATATTTTTGGGATTTCGATGATGGTAGGACGACATTCTTAGATTCCAGTACAAGTAACCTGTTCATGTGGTATAAGCACGAAAACTACCGCTACTGTCTTGACGCAGTGGAGGTGTCGTTTTGCTTCATTGCCGGATCTGTAGAAAACGAAGTGAGAGCTTGTGGAGTCCGCCCACTGTATCTCCAAGATGCAGAGGAGTTTGGTATCATTAACAAGCTTGAAAAATGAAATTCTACAAGTAGTGGAGCCATCACTTGTACTTTAGACGACCACATCTCAAGAGAAATAAAACTACAACTTTCAATAACCAGTGACTCTGATGACCATGCCTCCCCTATATTACATGTACGTTATCAAACCTTTATCCAATTTTATCGCAGTAGTAACGTGAAGTTAAGCTTTGAGCAATGTTAATTTGACATCATGTCATGCTTTAATTTGTAGGAACTGGCTTGCTTCGATTGAATCAGTTTTGTTCTTTTCGAGGCTAATACAACTGCTTGTTTCTGAATGTGTGAGTACCCACCTCCTCTTTTTCTCTCTCGATCTTGAATTTCTAGATTTCCGCTTTCCTTCCTTACAAGTTTCAACAATTCACAATCATGCATGTTGATTTTGCTTCATTTTTTGTTACCGAGGTACTTCAATACTTTCATGGCAGAGTCATTATTTCTTATATGCAAATTTGCTTACCACTAGACTCCCAATATCATGCGAGTTATCACTTTTTTTTTTTTTTTTTCTTTCGAGTCTCTGATATGACGTTTATATAGGAAATTATTAGTTATTGGTAAAGGTTCGGGTGATGCTTTTTTAATAAAGGAGGAGATGTAGAAAGGGAAGGCAGAAGAAAAATAGTTGTCACCTAAGAAAAATACTTTCTTTTTTTTTTGGTTGCTCTTTGTGGTCAAATTTAATTAATTGAGTTTTATATATTTTTGCACGCCATTCTCTTGTGCTTGAATTAGATTTTATTGAGGCAATTTCTGAATTGGGTAGTGATGATTAACTCTGTTTATCTTGTTGCAGGAAATTCAAATTTGAACGACAGGAGGTGCGAAGGCGAGCTGCAGACTTTGGGTAGGACAAGAGGTCCGAAGGCTAGTCACCATAGGAAGAAACAAAGTGGGCTCTAATTTAGTCGAGTTTTGGTTCAAACTTATAATTCCAAAAATTGGAACTGTTATTTCTCGTTTAATAAATCAGTCTATTTTCGTTGTTTAATCAACACTATGGTTTTTGCCTAATGTTTTTTATCACGTTATATAAGGATAGAGATTTATAGCTAAATACTTTTTTTAAGAAGTTTTTTAGTAAATAGCCAAAGTCTTTAAATATTAGTTAAAAGGCAATTATTTCTAAAATAGTTAATCAATTTTCTTAAATAATCAGTAATTGATCATATAATAATCAATTAGTGATTAATCATAGGTCAATCATTAATTAACCATAATATAAATCATTAAATTTCATAGTTAATTATCAATTTTTATAGTCAATCACTGATTGATCAAATTTGAAAAATGACAAATGATCATTTTCCTAAATAAAAAAAATGTTAGACAATATATTATATTAGATGATTAAAAAATGCCACATAGCCTAATTTTCTTTTATGGTTATTTATTTTATTTGCATAAATATATAACTAATTGTAGAAGTTGTTTGTGTGTCTGCTAGGTCCTTCAGAGGTTATTGTCTCTTACCTAGAATTTGGATATTGTTTCTGTTGGGTTGTCCGGCCATGTTAGTGGGCTGGACAATATTGGGCCAAAAGCCCAATAACTTTTGTTAAAAAAAAAAAATAAAGTTATGAAGCTTGTTGAACAAGCCGTGTGTTGCAGTAGCAGAAAAAAGAAAAAAAAAAGGTGGGGCTGCTGTGGGTGTGGGATGAAAAGGCAGAGAGAAAGCAAAGAGAGAGGGGGTAGACTTTTTGGGTTTGTACAAGACGATTGAGCGGGGAAACGGTGTCCGTTAGTGATCAAATTTGACGTGGTGAATCATTGTGACGAGCTCTTCTCATGTACTGATTCTGATTTTCGAATTGGTGTCTCTAAGGTGCTTTTCCCAAATACCCACTTGAGAGTTAAAACTGATTTCTTTTTATGCTTTGTGCTGAAATCCATCTTGTTGATCATGAACCTTGTTGTTTAGACAAGATTGTGTTTTATCTTGATGATTGTGAGCCTCTAGTTGTATCTAGAGAGAACTTTATAAACCCATTATTGTTAATATAGTGGAAGTTGATATCGGATTACGGTCCCGTGGTTTTTCCCTTCGCATTGGAGGTTTTTCCACGTAAAAATCTATGTCTCTTGTGCGGTTGATTACTTTGAGTTTTAATTGCTTTGATTGTTTTGTTGACTTTGTTGAAACTTTCTTTTGGAGAATCTATTTTATCACTTAAAGAGGAAAAAGTTTACTGGGTGTTTTTCCCAACATTTTCTAGATGTTGTGTATTTTGGGTATAGTCTGCTCATCACTGATGTCGTTTGATTAGATTGATTGTCGTTTTTGGATGAATTCTTATCTTTTGTTCCTGTCGTTTTTCCGTTGCGCTCGTGTTTCTACTCATGCTTGTTAGACCTCTTTGACAAATGTGGGTAGAGATAAGTTTTTGTTTTTGTTTTTTTGTTTTGTTTTTTTTTGTTTTTTTGGTTTTTTACTGCTATTACATAATTTTTTATGAGTTTGTAAAAGCTCAAACTTTTCTGTCAAATGTCGGACTTCTGAAAGTGAGGGATTTGTTTTCTTAGTTTTCTTGGTCTAATTAAATTTCCATAAAAAAGCATTATAAAAAGATCAAAAAGATAAAAGTAATAAAAAAAAAAAAATAGACCAATACATAGAAAGATTAAAATGAAAAAAAAAATGTTTAGAAGACAATATTTTAATGTTTTAATTAAAAGTATTTACTTAAACCAATGTGATTTATTTATAACGAAATGTGTAAAAGAAATTACAAGAAAATATAAAAATTTACAAAATATGAAATAAATCTTTTTTTTTTTTGAAATATGAAATAGATCTTATACTAAGGATAAATCTTTAAAATTTACAATTATCGTTTTTTTTTGCTGCAAAATATTCTAACTTAATCAAATATTACACAATCATTTTCCTAAATAAAAACAAAAAAAGTTAAGCTATCTATTAGATTAGATGATTAAGAAAGACAACCCAAGCCTAATTATTTTTTTTATGGTTATTTATTTTATTTGCACAAATTATACATATACTAAAAGGATGTAAGTTGTCACTGTTCATGTAAGCCGTCACTGTTCATCCCTTGACTGACTAAGTTTTTTTTTTTTTTCTTTCTTTGTTTCTTTGTCGGCTGTTGCTGCTGTTTGTTTTTTTTTTCTTTTTTCTTTTTTCTTTTTTCTTTCTTTCTCTGCTGTTGCTGTTTGTTTGTTTTTTCTTTTTTCTTTCTTTATCTGCTGCTGCTGTTTGTTTTTTTTTTCTTTTTTCTTTTTTCTTTCTTTCTCTGCTGTTGCTGTTTGTTTGTTTTTTTTTCTTTTTTCTTTTTTCTTTCCTTCTCTGCTGCTGCTGTTTGTTTTTTTTTTTTGGCTGTTGCTGTATTTTTTTTTTTTACACTTTTGTTGTCGCTACTTTTTTTTTTTGCTTTTTTCTTTTCTCTTTTGTGGCCGATGCTGGTTTTTTGTTTTTTGTTTTTTTTGCTATTGTTGCCGCTTTTTTTTTTTTTTTCCTTTTTTACTGTTTTTTTTTTACTTTTACTGTTGTTGTCGCTGTTTTTTTTTTTTTAACTTTTGCTGCTGCTGTTGTTTTTTTTTTCCTGTTGTTGTTGTTGTTTTTTACTAAAGGAATGTAAGTTGGTGAATAGTTTTTTTTTTTAAAATACTTTTGCTACTTTGTTACGTTTTTTTTTTTACTTTTGCTGTTTTGCTTTACTGTACAGTGAATAGTATTTTTTTAAACTTTTATTGTTTTGCTACAGTTGTTTTTTTTTTTTTTTAGCTTTTGCTGTTTTGCTACAGTAAAATGATGCAATATTTCACTATTTAATAAATAGTTTTTTTTTATTTTTGTTGCTTTTGCTGTACAGTTTTTTTCTACAGTAATACACAGTAGTACTGATTTTGCCCCTATCCTATGTGCTGATTTTCGCTTATTTATAGTGAAAGGACAGTTTTGTCCTCACATATTTTACTGTTTTATCTACATTGTAGAGACTTTTTTGCCTCTCTGATTTAGTTGGTTTCCCTTCATCTACAGTGAGTTGACATTTTTACCTCTATTATACAGAAATTGCCGGCTGTCCATACAGTATAATTACCGTTTTACGCCTCTTTTTTAGTTCATTTTCTTTTTCCTACAGTGTGTTACCGGTTTTACCTCTATCTAGAATTTGTTTTTTTTATTAAGATTATTTTTATCTTTTTTTGACGCTAAATTTTAGACATTAGATTCTGATATATTGTTATATTGTATTTTTGCTCACTTTGTCTTTTTTTTTTAAACGATTTTTTACTTTAAATTTTTTATCTTTATTTCGATTTTTTTTGTGTATTTTTTTGTTTATTTTGTTCTATTTTTTAAAGACCCCATTTTTTTAAAGGATTTTGCATGCAATTTTTTTCCTTTTTTGTTTGTTTTGTTTTATATTTTAGCAATCATTTTTTTTTAAGTTTTTACATGTATATAACCTGATAAAAAAAATTTTATTTGTTTTTAAAAATAGTAAAAAAAGATAAAATGAGATATATATTTTATTTTGTTATAATGTTTTTGTTAGAGTTAATTTTTTCCGATTCTTTTGAATTTAAAGATTTTTTCCTTTTTTTTTGTTTTTTACTTTATTTTTATTTTAATTTTTTTTTCTTTAAATGAGTATAACTACAGAAAATTTTTTTCTTTTTTGTTTTTGTTTTTGTTTTTATTATTGTTAGTACTATTATCATTTTAATTTTGTATATTCACTGTTGGGAGAAATTTTGAGAATAATTATACTTATTATAATTATAACATTTATCTTAACCAACTGTTTTTATCATATAACACTCAATTTTTTTATTTATTTATTTTTCCTTCCCCGCGCAATGCATTGCACGGGTATTAAACTCGTATATACTAAATTAGTGTGATAACATGCTAATTGTGTTTGTTGAGTGATTTAGTAGTTGCAGAAGTTGTTTGTGTGTCCGTTAGGTCCTTTCAAAGGTTATTGTCTCTTACCTAGAATTTGGATATTTTTTTCTAGATGCTACCGTGTTTTGGACATTGTCTGCTCATCACTAATGTCGTTTAATTAGTTTGTCGTCGTTTTTGGATGAATTCATATTTATACTAAGGATAAATCTTTAAAAAATGAAAAATATATAAATTGTATTTAAATTTTAGAAAATTAATGCATTGAGATAATTAATATATGGGGGTGTTTGGGGCTTTGGTTCAAACTATTCAACTCAAACTTTTTTTTGTCTTTTTCCTAAAAAAATTTTTTGTCTTTTCTAAAAATTCAAAAAAATTTACTATTTAAACTTAAAAATCTCAACTCAAACTACTCCACTAAATACCTCCAAAATAAATGTATAACTATTTTTTTCCCAAAATAGATGTATAACTATTTTTTTCTTATTTTTAAATAAATAAATCGAATAAATCGTCCATGGTATATGTCATTTAGTGACAGTATTAGAGCATTCAAATAATTTTTTCTCTCTATTCTTTCATAGACTCCACGTGTTCCCCTCTTTCCCTTTTTTTATTTTCGAACACACCCTTTCTCTCCCAGCCTCCCTCGAACACATAAGCCCAAAAAAAATTCCAAAAAAAACTCTCTTCCTCTCTCTCTCTCTCGCACCCTCCCTCCAAAACCAAAAAAAAAAAAAAAAACGAAAAAAACAAAACAAAACAAAAAAAACAAAAATTGGTATTTCTCCCTCATTTCATGGACCCTACAATCCCCACTCCCCCATTCTTTCTTTCTCAAGTCCCATCGCATCTCTCTCTCTCTCTCCCTCCCGGCCTCCCCCTTTTCCTCCACGTAGCTCCCCATCCCTTGTGTCAGTCACGAGAACCCAGAAAAAAAAATAATAATAATAAAAAGAAGATAAAACGCTCGTTTCACAAATGAAAAAAAAGTTGTAAATTCCAGCATATTACACAAATGAAAAAGTAAAAGTGATCGTTGGATTAAATCTTTAGCACTTCAATTTTAAAAGTTGGAGAAAGGAATAAAGAAACGGGGGAAGTGGGGGTGGCAACCCAGCTTTTAAAATATAAATGATTAAAACCAGCTGGTTTTTTTATTGAAGGAATAAAATATTACACCACTGAACGTGGACACGTGAACCCAGCTCTAAGGGAGTGTTTGTTGGTAAATAAATTTAGTTTAAGATTTTTAAGTTTCAATAATAGTTTTTAAGAAAAGATAAAAAAAAATTTCAGAAAAGATAAAAAATTTTTTCAAAAAAAAAACAAAAATAATGATAAAAAAATACAATTTAATTTAAAAATTTTTTTTGAAACCAAACACCCCCTGTATTTGTACTTCCAAGAAATTTCCTAGAGTAAAGACGTGGCCATTTGAACCCAGCTTTAAATTTGTATTTCATGGAGTAAAGACGCGGTCATGTCAACCCAGCTTCAAATTTGTACCTTCCAAGAAATTTCCTAGAGCAAAGGTTTTGTGCTTCAGCAATTTCAAAAACCTTTTTAACATATCGTATTCTGCTTTGTTAAGCCTTTTTCAAACTTTGAACTGAATACTCGGTTGGTTTACCATCCAAGATACAGATATTATTTGCTAAGAGGGTGGCTTTTTTGCTCGTCTTGATAATTTCCAAGATTTGCTGGCTGCGAATATGGCTGTTGCTCCTGCTTCTTCTTCTTCTTCAATGTCCAGTGACTCCTGTCTGGCGAAATATGAAGTATTTCTCAACTTCAGAGACGAGGATACCCGTAAAATATTTTTGAGCCATCTTCATGCCAAATTGAATCAAAAGAACATCAAAACATACATAGACTATGAAATTCCAAAGGGGGGTAACATTTCAGAAGAACTTATTGAAGTGATACAGGGATCGAAGATCTCATATTAACAAATTGTTTAGAAGACAATATTTTAATGTTTTAATTAAAAGTATTTTTTTAAATCAATGTGATTTATTTATAATGAAATGTGTAAAAGAAATTACAAGAAAATATTAAAATTTACAAAATATGAAATAAATCTTTTTTTTTTTTGGAAATATGAAATACATCTTTTAAAAAAACATAAAATAAATATTTATACTAAGGATAAATCTTTAAAAAACGTAAAATATAGAAATTGTATTTAAATTTTAGAAAATTAATGCATTGAGATAATTAATATATACGTTATAAAATTTTAGATGCATAACTATTTTTTTCTTATTTTTTAATAAATAAATCCCATAAATCGTCCATGATATATGTCATTTAGTGATAATATAAGAGCATTCAAATAATTTTCTCTCTCTCTCTCTATTTTTTTTTTTTTTATAGACTCCACATGTTCCCCTTTTTTCCTTTTTTTTATTTTCCAACACACCCTTTCTCTCCCACCATCCCTCGAACACACAAGCCAAAAAAAAAAAAAACGAAAAAATAGCCCTCTCTCTCTCTCTCTCTCTCTCCAAAAGAAAAAACAAACAAACAAACATACAAAAAAAAAAAAAAAAAGGGTATTTCTCTCTCATTTCATGGACCCTACATTCCCCACTCCCCCATTTTTTCTTTCTCAAGACCGAACGCATCTCTCTCTCTCCCCCTCTCTCTCCACCTCTCCCCCTCCCTCCCTTGTGTCAGTCACCAGAACCCAGAAAATAATAGTAATAATAATAATAAAAAGAAGACAAAACGTTCGTTTCAACTAAAACGTGTATTTTGGACGAAAACAGTAATTTTTTTTTTTTTTTTACATTTCTATATATTATATAGACCAGTCTGAAGCATCTACTATATACATACATATGGGATAAATTTAAGAAACTTTATCTAAACAAAAAAAATAAAAAGGATCTAAGAAAAAAAACGTTAAAAAAGACTAAAAAAATAAAATGACTAAAATGAAAAAAATTATTAATATAAAAAACGATTGAAATAAAAAAAAGGTTCAGAAAAAAAAAAGATTAAAATGAAAAAAATGACCAGAAAAAAAAAAGAAGGAACGAAAATCAAATAAAAATGTTAAAAAAGGGATTAAAATGAAAAATAATAATTTGAAAAGAAAATTAAAAAAATGACTAAAATAAAAAAATAAAGTCTGAAAAGAAAATAAAAGATGAAAAAATGAAAAAAAAGATCCGAAAAACAAAACGGAGGAGCAAAAAATAAATGCAAAAATTTTTTGTCCAAGACGCCGTATAGGAGAAAGTTTTCTGCTTTTTACACAATGTATGGATAAAAGTTAATAGATACTGATAGATATTATATCTATTGGCCTGATCTATGGATCGTTCTACTAGGGGGAAAGTTGTAAATTCCAACATATCACACAAATGAAAAAGTAAAAGGGACCGTTGGATTAAATCTTAGCACTCCAATGCTAAAAGTTGGAGAGAGGAATAAAGAAATAAGGAAGGGGGGTCGCAACCCAGCTTTTAAAATATTTAGTAATGATTAGGAGGTGTTCGATGTGTTAGTTTGAGTTGAAATATTTTAGTTGTAATAGTAAAATTTTTTGAATTTTCAGAAAAGACAAAAAATTTTTTGAGAAAAAGACAAAAATTTAAAAAAAAAAAGATAAAAAAAATTTTAAAATAAGTTTGAAATGGGTTAAATACCAAACTAGGGGTGGCAATTCGTGTCGTGTTCGGGTCCACGGGTCCAACCCGAACCCGACCCGTTCTTTTCGTGTCAATTTCGGGTGACCCGAATTTGACCCGTTCATTATTCGTGTCGTTTTCGATTCGCAAAATTCATGTCGTTTTCGATTCGTGTCGTCGTGTCGCGATGCATATTGCCATTCGTGTCGTGTTCGGGTCGTGTTCGGTCCAACCCGAACACGACCCGTTCTTTTTCGTGTCAATTTCGGGTGACCCGAATTTGACCCGTTCACTATTCGTGTCGTTTTCGATTCGTCAAATTCGTGTCGTTTTCGATTCGTGTCGTCGTGTCGCGACCCGTATTGCCACCCCTATACCAAACACCCCTAAATCCAGCTGGTTTTTTAATTCAAGGGATAAAATATTACACACCACGGAACGGGGTCATGTGAACCCAGCCTCAAATTTGTACCTTCCCAGAAATTTCTTGGAGTAAAGACGTGGTCATGTGAACCCAACTTTACATTTGTACCTTCCAAGAAATTTCCTGGAGGAAAGACGCGGGTACCTGCCAAGAAATAACCAAGAGTAAAGGTATTGTGCTTCAGCAATTTCAAAAACCTTTTAACATATTGTATTCTGCTTTGCTAAGCTTTTTCCAAACTTTGAACTGAGTACTCGGTTGGTTTACCATCCTAGATACAGATATTACTTGCTAAGAGGGTGGCCTTTTTGCTTGTCTTGCTAATTTCCAAGATTTGCAGGTTGTGAATATGGCTGTTGCTCCTGCTTCTTCTTCTTCTTCTTCTTCTTCTTCACTATCCAGTGACTCCAATCCGGCGAACTATGAAGTATTTCTCAACTTCAGAGGCGACGATACCCGTGAAAAATTTGTGAGCCATCTTCATGCCAAATTGATTCAAAAGAAGATCAAGACATACATAGACTATGAAATTCCAAAGGGAGGTAACATTTCAAAAGAACTTATTGAAGCGATACAGGGATCGAAGATTTCATTGATAATTTTCTCTGAAAATTATGCCTTTTCATCATGGTGTTTGGAAGAAGTGGTGTGTATTCTCAAATGCAAAAAAGAACATGGACAGACTATTGTACCTGTTTTTTATGATATAGAACCATCACTTGTACGGAGACAACTCGACAGGGGTCAACCAGCTTTTAAAAAACATATGAAGAAAGCGGCCGGCAAGGTGGAGGAGTGGAACAACGCTTTGATAGAAGCATCCAGTATAAGTGGCTGGGATTCACAGGCGTACATGGGGTAATTATATGCTTAATATTTTCTATTTCCGTAAATCAAAATTTTTTTAAAAATAATATCGTTATCGCTCTCCTAACAGTAATTCTTACAATTTGTGCTTAACAGAAATTTGCTTATTACATTTAAAAAAAAAAAAAAAAAAAACCCCCAAATAATGTAGTTTGGGTCATTATCTTGAATTATATGCCTCTCATCATAAAAGGTAATCATCTCTAAGTAGGTGTGTTTTACGCCGTGTCACTTGATCCTTTATATTAACACCAATTTCCTTTCATGTTTTCTTTTTGTTTTTGTTTTTGTTTTTTTTTTTAAAAGAAAAGCATTAAGGTTTTTCGTACCACCAATTATCAAGTAATTAACTCTCTTTGATCTGTTTTTGCTATTTTATCAGTTTCAGTTATTGTCTAATTAATTAAAATACAAAAAGTAAGAAGAACTCGTGTAATTATATTGTCGTTTAAGTAACGCCTACATCACAGAACCACACCCAACTATTGAACAATCAACTAATTAATAATGATTACATACACCAATCAAACTTATACAAGTATGACTCTTTTCAATTGCAATGACCCGATTACTCAAGCCGTCTCTAAATCTAATTTCTTAAACCTAATTTTTACTTGTTTTCTTGTGAAAATGCAGAACATTTTTTGTTTTATAACATAACTTTTAACAATTTATCAGTCGTCAAAAATAGTTTTTAACATACCGGACATTCTAATATATAATACAAACCACAAACTTTTACAGTCTTAATAAAAGTGTTATTAGCATACAGCTAGATCATAATACTTTACTACATTAATATTACACTGAACAATATAGCATGTGACATGTATAATAACTTTTACTAATGAAATTTGTGTAAATCTCTAGTTCACTAAATTTCATGTAACAAAAATAGTGGTCCTCACATTAATTTTGTCCTTGCATTAATATGTCAAAATGGTTAAGAATTAAAGCTTACGACCAACTCAAAGACCACTAGTCTTTTTATTATTGCATGAAAGATAAAGACGACCACTACCATATGTTGCATAAAAATCGTTTTATCTTCTATTTTTCTTACTATTATTTTTCGTTCATGTATGGTAGAACTGAGGCGGAATTTGTCGAGGCCATTGCAAAAGACATTCGGGCGAAACTGAATAAAATGTACTCAACAAGCAGTGAATTCAAAGGCCTTGTTGGAATTGACAAAAACATTGAGAAAATGAAACAGTTCTTGCGCCTTGACGACTCGACAACAGTTCGCATGATTGGCATTTGGGGAATGGGTGGTCTGGGCAAGACAACGCTTGCTCGTGTTTTATTCGAGCAACTTTCCTCTGAATTTGAAGGTTGGTGCTTTCTTGCAAATGTGAGGGAAGAATATGGAAAATGTCACGGCCCGGAAAGTCTGGAAGAAAAACTATTTTCCGAGTTATTGCAGGAAAAGGATCTAAAAACCATTCTCGATTTTGTGAGGGAAAAACTGCGCCGTATGAAGGTCCTGATTGTTCTTGATGATGTGGACAATCCAGAGCAATTAGACGATTTAGCTGCAGACCATGATCGTTTTGGCCCTGGGAGTAGAGTTATTTTAACGACAAGAGATGCACAGGTGCTCAGGGATAGAGTAGATGAGAGATATGAGCTCAAGAAATTAGGTTCTGATGATTCTCTTGGGCTCTTTATTGCTCATGCTTTTAAGAGGAACTACACTCCCACGGCTGAGGATGTAACTCTGTCAAAAAGAGTGGTAAATTATGCTGATGGGAACCCCTTAGCTCTTAAAGTCTTAGGGCCTTTCCTCCGTTCAAAGAGAAAAGAAACTTGGGAAACTGAGCTAGAAAAACTTAAAAATTTCCCAAACAAAAGAATTCACAATATATTAAAAGTAAGTTTTGATGGACTGGATGAATCACAGAAGGCTATATTTCTTGACATTGCATGTCTTTTCAGGATTGGATTGCCGACCTGCAGAAAATATGTAGAACGTATACTGAGCTTTCATCGTTTCTTTGTCAATATAGGAATAGATTGTCTCATTGATAAGTCTCTCATAGCTGTCAAAGATCACAACAATCTTGCAATCCATGATCTGTTAAGAGAAATGGGTTGGGAAATTGAAAGACAACAATGCGAGCGTACTAGATTGTGGGACGAGGAGCATCTCTACGATGTCGTCAGAAATAATACAGTAAGTGTCGAGTCCAATTTTAATAAACTTGATCCACTTTCCTCTAAAAGATCACGAAATGCAATTCTTTCCAACGGATGACTTGATTGGATTTTTTTCATATTTGGTTTTCTGTAACCCTATGTGCCTTGTGTATAACCTTTTGCTATTTATTATCAGCGGACTCCAAATGTTGTTGAAGGAATATCTTGCTTGATTGGTTGGCAAAGAAGAGACTGGAGTCCTACCATGTTCCAAGGGATGCATAAGCTATGGTTGTTGCATATTCCCCACATTTTAGGAGACTTTCCTCAGGGTCTTCAATATCTTCCCGATTCACTTATATGTCTCATAATCAGTTATTGTCCGTGGAAATCTCTGCCATCACATTTCATGGCACCCAATCTTGTCGAACTTAGGATGCCTCATAGCAATCTTGAGCAACTTTGGAGTGGAGTCCCGGTATGCTTTAATTTAACAATTTTCTTCTGCAGGATAAGGTATTTAAAGATTAGCTTATTAAATTCTCTTTCTTTCTTTCTTTTTTTTTTTTTTTTTTTTGGGCAACAGAATCTTGGAAACTTAAAATATGTTGATCTTAGTCACTCCAGTAGCCTTACTGAAATTTCCGCTCTCTCTCAAGCTCCAAACCTTGTGAGTGTAGATCTTAGCTTCTGCGCAAGCTTACAAAAAGTACCTCCACTTAGCTTTCGAATTGGTGAAAAGCTTACTTCTTTGGATCAGAGCCACAACAACTGTAGTTACAATGAATGTCCAACGCTGGGACACCTTAAACTTGACCACTGCATTCATCTTAAAGTTGTTGGGAAGATTTTTGGGAATCTGAAAGGATTGCATCTAAGTAATTCTTTAATGGAAGAATTGTCATCTTCAATTTGCACTCTTTATGATCTTGAGTACTTGAATCTCTGCAATTGTTGCCGCCTTAAGAGTCTTCCAAGTGATATGCAAATGCTGAAGTCTTTGACACGTCTTGATCTACAAAGATGCTTTTCCTTTGACAAGTTGTCTGTGCTTCCAAGATCATTGATCGAGTTAGATTTGACTGGAACGTCAATAAAAGAGGTGCCTTCATCATCCATTGAGCACCTCTTCGGTCTTGAGAAGCTGACGTTGTGTGATTGCAAAAGGCTTAAGAGTCTGCCAAGTGATATGCAAATGCTGAAGTCTTTGACACGTCTTTATCTAAATGGATGCTCTTCCTTTGACAAGTTGCCTATGCTTCCAAGATCATTGATCGAGTTAGATTTGACTGGAACGTCAATAGAAGAGGTGCCTTCATCATCCATTGAGCACCTCTTCGGTCTTGAGAAGCTGACGTTGTGTGGTTTCGAAAGGCTTAAGAGTCTGCCAAGTGATATGCAAATGCTGAAGTCTTTGACACGTCTTTATCTAAATGGATGCTCTTCCTTTGACAAGTTGCCTGTGCTTCCAAGATCATTGATCGAGTTAGATTTGACTGGAACGTCAATAGAAGAGGTGCCTTCATCATCCATTGAGCACCTCTTCGGTCTTGAGAAGCTGATATTGTATGGTTGCGAAAGGCTTAAGAGTCTGCCAAGTGATATGCAAATGCTGAAGTCTTTGACACGTCTTTATCTAAATAGATGCTCTTCTTTTGACAAGTTGCCTGTGCTTCCAAGATCATTGATCGAGTTAGATTTGACTAGAACGTCAATAGAAGAGGTGCCTTCATCATCCATTGAGCACCTCTTCGGTCTTGAGAAGCTGACATTGTGTGGTTGCGAAAGGCTTAAGAGTCTGCCAAGTGATATGCAAATGCTGAAGTCTTTGACACGTCTTGATCTACAAAGATGCTTTTCCTTTGACAAGTTGTCTGTGCTTCCAAGATCATTGATCGAGTTAGATTTGACTGGAACGTCAATAAAAGAGGTGCCTTCATCATCCATTGAGCACCTCTTCGGTCTTGAGAAGCTGACGTTGTGTGATTGCAAAAGGCTTAAGAGTCTGCCAAGTGATATGCAAATGCTGAAGTCTTTGACACGTCTTTATCTAAATGGATGCTCTTCCTTTGACAAGTTGCCTATGCTTCCAAGATCATTGATCAAGTTAGAATTGACTGGAACGTCAATAGAAGAGGTGCCTTCATCATCCATTGAGCACCTCTTCGGTCTTGAGAAGCTGATGTTGTGTGGTTGCGAAAGGCTTAAGAGTCTGCCAAGTGATATGCAAATGCTGAAGTCTTTGACACGTCTTTATCTAAATGGATGCTCTTCCTTTGACAAGTTGCCTGTGCTTCCAAGATCATTGATCGAGTTAAATTTGATTAGAACGTCAATAGAAAAGGTGCCTTCATCATCCATTGAGCACCTCTTCGGTCTTGAGAAGCTGACGTTGTGTGATTGCAAAAGGCTTAAGAGTTTGCCAAGTGATATGCAAATGCTGAAGTCTTTGACACGTCTTTATCTAAATGGATGCTCTTCCTTTGACAAGTTGCCTGTGCTTCCAAGATCATTGATCGAGTTAAATTTGATTAGAACGTCAATAGAAAAGGTGCCTTCATCATCCATTGAGCACCTCTTTGGTCTTGAGAAGCTGATATTGCATGGTTGCGAAAGGCTTAAGAGTCTGCTAAGTGATATGCAAATGCTGAAGTCTTTGACACGTCTTTATCTAAATGAATGCTCTTCCTTTGACAAGTTGCCTGTGCTTCCAAAATCATTGATTGAGTTAGATTTGACTGGAACGGCAACAGAAGAGGTGTCTTCATCATCCATTGAGCACCTCTTCGGTCTTAAGAAGCTGATGTTGTGTGGTTGCGAAAGGCTTAAGAGTCTGCCAAGTGATATGCAAATGCTGAAGTCTTTGACACGTCTTTATCTAAATGGATGCTCTTCATTTGACAAGTTGCCTGTGCTTCCAAAATCATTGATTAAGTTAGATTTGACTAGAACGGCAATAGAAGAGGTGCCTTCATCATCCATTGAGCACCTCTTCGGTCTTAAGAAGCTAACGTTGCCTGGTTGCGAAAGGCTTAAAAGTCTGCCAAGTGATATACAAATGCTGAAGTCTTTGACATGTCTTGATCTAAAAGGATGCTTTTCCTTTGACAAGTTGCCTATGCTTCCAAAATCATTGATCGAGTTAGATTTGACTGGAACGGCAATAGAAGAGGTGCCTTCATCATCCATTGAGCACCTCTTCGGTCTTGAGAAGCTGATATTGCATGGTTGCGAAAGGCTTAAGAGTCTACCAAGTGATATACAAATGCTGAAGTCTTTGACATGTCTTGATCTAGAAGGATGCTCTTCCTTTGACAAGTTGCCTGTGCTTCCAAAATCATTGATCGAGTTACATTTGACTGGAACGTCAATAGAAGAGGTGCCTTCATCATTCATTGGCCTCCTCTTTGGTCGTGAGAAGCTGACGTTGCATGGTTGCGAAAGGATTAAGAGTCTGCCAAGTGATATGCAAATGCTGAAGTCTTTGACATGTCTTGATCTAAAAGGATGCTCTTCTTTTAACAAGTTGCCTGTGCTTCCAAGATCATTGATCGATTTAGATTTAACTGGAACGTCAATAGAAGAGGTGCCTTCATCATCTATTGAGCACCTCTTTAGTCTTGAGAAGCTGACGTTGTATGATTGCAAAGGCCTTAAGAGTCTGCCAACTGGCATTTGTAAGTTGAAATCTCTTAAAGAACTTGAACTGACACATTGCAATAACTTGGAAATCTTCCCAGCAATTAAAAATCTTTCCAAGTTGATTGTGCTCTTGATTAGTAATTGTAAGATGCTCAAATCTTTGCCGGAGCTTCCGTTGTCTGTCGAACTTCTAAATGCAAGTGGATGCACCTCATTAGAGAGGATAGCTAATTCAAGGGATGCACTCCTACAAGGGTTGAGGAGTGGCAATCATGTCATAACATCTACGGAGTTTTTGTATGTTGATTGTTTAAATTTGGACCAGAACATGTGCAACAACATAGTGAGTGAATTTCAGCTCAGAACGTTGGATATGTCAACCAAATATGTACAACCACATGTCGGATTAATTGTATGCATCTTTTTCTTGTATTTTTTTAAGGAATATTGTCTGACACTGAACTAACCAAAGACTATTTCTTATCTTGCAGACATCAGATTGTCCAAGTGTTAGAATTTGTTGTCCTGGAAACAAGATTCCAATGTGGTTCAAACATCGGTCGGAGAGCGATTCGATAAACATTAGGCTTCCTCCTGATTGGAAGAATACCAACTTCTTGGGATTTGCTTTATGCGTTGTTGTTGCAAATGGAGAAATGCCTTTGGATTTATGGTGCGAGGCAAATTTCAAGACTAATAATGGTGAAAGCGGCAAATGCTTTTGGGATCTCAATCGTAATGATAGGACAGCCCACTTAGATTTCAATTCAAGTAACTTGTTCATGTGGTACAGGCCTGAATACTACCACAACTGTCTTGACATAGCGGATGTGTCATTTTGCTTCTCTCCTGAAGGTATGGATCCGGAATACAAAGTGAGAGCTTGTGGAGTCCGCCCATTATATCTACAGGATGCAAAGGAACTTGGTATAACTAATGAGCTTGGAAAATCAAATGCTACAAGTACTGAAGCCGTCACTTGTACTTCGGTCGAACCACCTCTTAAGAGAATTAAAACTAGTACTTCCGATTCGAAGTGACTTTGCAGACCATGCCATGCCACCCCTATCCAACATGTAATTTATATTTGGAAATATATAAAATCTTCGATCCAATTTTTATTTGGAAATTTAAGCTCACTTTGAACAATGTTTATTTGATATCATGTCATGCTTTTCTAGGAACCGACTTGCGTTGATTGAATCAGTTTTGTTTTGGTGATCATCAAGACTACTACTTGTTTCTGGATGTGAGAGAACCCTCTATCTCTCTCTCTCTCTCTAGTTGCTTCTCATTTACTAACAAATTTTCCTCTAATCCTCGTAATCTGTAGAGAAATTCATATGTACTATTATTATTATTATTATGATTGTTGAAGAATCCAAGATTTTAAAAAGTGGAAATTTGTAAAGATTTGTTTCTAATAAGTTACTATTAACAGTTGTGTACAACAATATATAGAGGCTATATTGAAGTAGGGTCCTAATGAGGTCAAATATAGTTTTTATAAGAATATTATTTCTGATATTATAATTCCTCTTGTTTATATTCTGCACCTTCCAGTTTAATTTTGATATATCATGTCATGCTTTTTGTAGGAACTGGCTTGGCAGCTTGCTTTGACTGAATCAGTTTTTGTAGGAACATCAAGACCACAGCTTGTTTCTGAAGTCTTTTGATGGACAACTGTACATTAGAGACGTGGATTTGGTGGTGTTCGCTGTGATCTTAAATTGAAGTTCTAATGTCATATGTTTGGGTGCTGCTTAATTACATCAGTGCTGGTACTCTTTCTCTTCTTGAATGTGTAATTAATATATTTCTTGTTCTTTCTTAATGACGTTTATACTTTATTACTTAAGGAGTATACGTAGAAAGGGAAGGCAAAGGAATAATAATCGTCACTTGAGACTGCATATTATTATAGTTATATATCGTTCTGCATCTCTTAAACTTTACTACGTTTGCTTCTTAGTTCTTATTTACTACGAAATTTTCCTCTATTCCTTGTGATCTATAGAGAAATTCATGATATATATTACTATTATTATTATTATTGTTATTCATGACACTCGTGTACTCGTAGACACTATTTTAATTAATTATAGTAATTGTTAGAATGTTTTTTCTGATATTATAATTCCCGATTTGCAGGAATTAATAGGATAGGAATCTTACCTTGAATTAACTCTTTCCATCGTGTTTGTACCTACTTAGGGATGACATTTTTACTTATAAATGCGGGTACCCACCCCATTAAAGACAGATACGGGGATAGTATATGAGTACAAATGGGTATGAAGGTTAAGATTTACGTGGGTGTAGGACAGGGGTGGGGGAAGCTCCCCCATACCCGCACACACCCCACTTATATTGACATTTATAAATATATATATATATATATGTTTATATGTTTATATATATATTTGAGTTTTTAGTGTTCTAATGTTTAGTTTCCTTAATTAATTTATTATAGATTTATGAAGTTTTGATTTGCTTTGAAGATTTCAGTTTTATTTTCCATTATATTTGTGTTTATGTTGCTATATTTTATCAAAATTTTAATCAAATTAGTTTTAAGTTTTTTTCTAATGGGTAAATGGGTGGGGTACGAGCATAACATCCCAAATGGGGATTACCTGCACCCGCATTACAATAGGCGGGTATGGGGGTTTAAAAGGTGAATGATATGGGGTAGGAGAAGCATACCCACCCCGCCCCTCCCATTGACATCCCTATACCTACCAATTACGTCATTTTTCATGGACAAATATAAGTTTCTGATCCTTTTGAAGCATCTTCGGCTCTTCAAGCTCCCTTAGGAATATTAAACATTGTCTTCACCAGTTTGTATTTATTTATGAATTTTGTAAGTTCCCCATTTTATATTTCTGTGTTTCTGTTTCTAAGGTAATTCTGTTTATATATGTTGTTTCAAAGTGTGTGTACCGTGTATAGGTTCAGAGCAAAAAAAAAAAAATGTTTGTATATGCTAACATTTATCATGCTTCTCATATTTTGGGGGAAGGAAATATCTTGCCTCTCATGTTGTTCTCTTGGATAAGATCTCCTGGTGGTTTTGAGCATGTCCAGAATTCTGTGAATCTGAAGTTGTCAAAGATTTGGAGGGCCTCCCCTGTTATAGATTCTCTACATAGTTGATTTCTTTTAGTAAAATACGAGTCTAATACCCGTGCGTTGCACGGGAAATGAAGAAAAAATAAATTAAAAAACTGAGTATTATCTGATAAAAATAGTTGGTTAAGATAAATATTATAATTATAATCAATATAATTCTTCTCAAGATTTCTCCCAATAATGAAAATACAAAATCAAAATGACAATAGTACTAACAATAATAAAGACAAAAACAAAAGCAAAAAAGAAAAAAATCTTCTGTAGTTATACTCATTTAAAGGAAAAAATTAAAACAAAAATAAAACAGAAAAAAAGAACAAAAATCTTTAAACTTAAAAGAATCGGAAAAAACTAATACTAACAAAAACATTATAATAAAATAAAATATATAACTCATTTTTTTTTTACTATTTTTAAAAAAATAAAAAAAATTTATCAGGTTATATATATACAAAAACTAAAAAAAAAAATGATTTTAAAAATATAAAACAAAACAAACAAAAAAGAAAAAAAAATTGCATGCAGAATCCTTAAAAAAAATGGTCTTTAAAAATAGAACAAAAGAAACAAAAAAGACACAAAAAAAATCCGAAATAAAGATAAAAAATTTAAAGTAAAAAATTGTTTAAAAATCAAAAAAAGGCAAAGTGAGCAAAAACACAATACAACAACAAATCAGAATCTAATGGCTAAAATTTAGCGTGAAAAAAAGGCAAAATATATGAGGACAAAACCGTCATTCCACTGCAGATAAGCTAAAATCAGTACATAGGATAGGGGTAAAATCGACAGTTTAATGTAGAAAAAATAGTTACTGTGTATTACTGTAGAAAAAAATAACCGTACAGCAAAAGCAACAAAAAAAAAATCACTTTTTATTAAACAGTGAAATATTACATCTTTTTACTGTGATAAAACAAAAAAAAAAAAAAACAACTGTAGCAAAACAACAAAAGTTAAAAAAAAAAAAAAAACTATTCACTGAGCAGTAAAGTAAAGCAGCAAAAGTTAAAAAAAAAAAAAAAACAACAACAATAGTAAAAGTAAAAAAAAAAAGTAAAAAAAAAAAAACAACAACAACAAAAGTAAGAAAAGGGAAAAAAAAAAAAAAACAACAGCAGCCAACGTTAAAAAAAAAAGTAAAAAAAAAAAAACAACAGTAGCAGCAAACGTTAAAAAAAAAACCATTCGTTGAACAGTGAATGAACAGTAATTTCACTATTCATGAGCAGTGAATGACGCAATCGGGAACCGTGACAGAGCAGCCTAGGAAGGGTAAAATGGGCATTTCACTGTGTGGATCCGAAAAAAAAGAAGACAATAGAAGGGCAAAACCATAATTTCACTGTGCGGGACTGTGCATTACTGTAGCTTGAACTGCAAAAATTAAAAAAAAAAAAGAAAAAATCACTGTTCATCTTGTATAGAAAGAACAGTGAAATCTCCTTCTCCTTTAATATGTAGTAATAATAATATAATTTCAAATGTCTTTAATTTTTGCAATAAAAAAAGGGTTGAAAAATAAGATGGTAATATAAGGAAGGGCAGGTTGGCCATTTGAGAAAAACAACAAATCCAAATAATGCGTCCCATGCATCAAACAGACCATATGGACTCCCGTACACATCTGGCAAAAAGGAAAATTACCTTTTACCCTGTTTGTCGTTCCAAAAAAAAGAAAAAGAAAAAAAGAAAGAAAAAGGAAAAAGAAAACTGGAAAACTTTTTTTTATTATTTTTATTTTCATAAAACTACGGTTGAGACTGTGATAGTTGAGAGAGTAAAAGGAAAGACCCTAATACTTTTAGAGAGAGAGAGAGAGAAGTATTATAGAGAGAGAGCTTCGTAAAAACCTGCCTCTGAAGCTCCGTAAAAGTACATACATTTCTCTCTCTCTCTTTCTCTCTCTCTATTTCTGCTTTTCGACACTACACTTTCTCTCTTGGACAATGTTCCACTCACATACATACACAACACCACACACTCTCTCTCCTCTCCCTCTCATCATTTTCTCTCTCTAAGCTAGCATGGCCCAAAATACACTCACCCCCCTCCTCCGCAACTCACCGTCTCTCTCATCATCATTTTCTCTCTCTCTCATCATTTTCTCTCTCTAAGCTGGCATGGCCCAAAATACACTCACCCCCCTCCTCCACACTCACCGTCTCTCTCTCCTCGCAAAAAACAATTTCATGAGCTTTGAATGGCTTCTCTCTCTCTCTCCTCTCCCACTAACTATACTCCCATTCCTACTCCCACTCCTACCACGGTCGTCGCCGCCACCGTCGCAGCAATCGCCGGCAGATGGAAATCACGGGCTCGAGCTCCGGCGAGTCGTCCTCGTCGTCGCCGCCGAACTCCTTCACCGAGTCCCTCAACGGCCTGAAATTCGACAAGAAAATCTACTTCGAGGATATGGGTCCGACCGGGGGCACAGTGCTTAATCACCGTCAGACATAAAGAAAATGCAAAGGTTGGGCGACGACGGGCCTGCGACGGAGATGGTGGTCTGCCGGTGGTGGGATTGGTGACGGCGGGGCTGTGACAGAGATGGTGGTCCGCCGGTGGTGGTCTGCCGGTGGTGTAGTACTGTACAAAACTGTACAGTACTGTAGCAGAAGAAGGAAAAATGAACCAAAAAGCACTGTTCAATCACTGTAGAAAGAACAGTGACAGTGACCTGCAGTGGAGGAATCGAGGGCCAATCGGTTCTCACAGCATTATAGGGGCAAAACCGCCCATTTACTGTGGTGCTCTCAGCCAGCAGGCAACATCATAAGGGCAAAAAAGTAATTGCACTGTATGATACTGTACGTTACTGTAGATAAGCCTGCGAAAACCAAAGAAAAAAGGAAAAAAGCACTGTGATGCACTGTAGAGGGAACAGTAAAAATCCCCTCTACTTTAGTATATAGTAATAATGTACTCTTTGTTTCCTTTATAGCTTTTTCCCCTTCGAGTTTTGATCAAAGGTTTTTAACGAGGTATATTTCGAAGCTAACTTTTAAAGTGTAAATCCTGGCTTAATCCGTTGATGCTAACTTCTCACTTTAGGCTTTAGTAATGCATTTTCGGTATTTTATTTTGTTGTGATTACTTTGCTCTTTTCATTTGACTTTCAACTTTTATGTTTTATTTTCTTCTATATATAATATTGGAGTTGGGAATTTGGTATGGGATAGGTTATTTAGAGAGTGCCAACCTAATTAAAACATCATTTATTATATTGATGTCACAATAGAAATTTATGCCTGAATGAGCTCAATTTCAAATGGATCCTTTGGGAGTTCAATGTCGAAAAATATTTGGAGTAGATAGGGTGGCTTAAGTGGGGGCTCTTCTCAAAATGTAATGCTCCTCTAACTTTTCTCAATGGCTTATTGACTTAATAGGTGTTTGGCTCCCCATTTCAAAACACTGATCTTAAACTTTTTTTTGTCTTTTTCTCAAAAAGTTTTTTGTCTTTTCTGAAAATTCAAAAAAATTTACTATTGAAACTTAAAAATCTCAACTTAAACTACTCCACCAAACACCCTATTAATTGTAGCAGTTTTTTTCTTTTTCTTTCTCTTTTTTTTATTCTGTTCCTTCTTTCTACAATTTATTTGCTTCTCTTTTTTTGTACGTTCCACTTATTTGCCCTGCCTCAGTTGTGTACTTCATCTTTTTTTTTTTTTTTTTCTGTATTAACTTGCTCTAAAGTTGTAGAGAATTTTATGATAGGATTTTAAAAAAACGCCATATTGATAGGACAGTTTTTGTAAGAACCAAAATTAGAGCTTCGATTTCATTAAATTATGATATTAACAAGAGAATGGAAAGGCATGAGAATTTTTTTTTCTTTTTGGTTAGAAAAAAAAAAATAGTAAAGCAGATGTTTGAAAATTAATAAATGAAATATTGTTGAATAATTATTTGAAGGTCTTGAACAATGTTCGTAGACATGTAGTATGCTGTACAATTATAAGAGATTTGAATTACTATTGGCACATAGAATTCCAAAGATAGAAGCCCAAATGGTAAAAGTTCTTTAATGGAGCTTCAATAACGTCGCCGATAGCATTGCATGCCGTGCCGAAGGTAACCTATTGGGCTAGTTGGTAGTTTTTCGAACTACTAACAGTAGCTGTTGAATTACCTGTAGTAACCTGCCAAGCCACTCAACGCCGATGGTAATATTGCCAACACCATTGGTCTTCGGAAGATGAGATCGAGCACCTACACCAGTTTAAATTCGGTCGATTTTCTGATCAGTGTTGGTTGGTTGGTGGGTTGGTTTCTAGTGATTTCAGGGCACAATAATCAGAAATTTTAAAAGCAGCAACTATGCAATTTCAGAGTAGTGACCTGATAGTTTAAGAGCAGTAAACTAGCACTTTTAATTCTTTTATACACTATAAAATTTTCATTTACCATTAAAAACTCAAAACAGGAATCTTTTATACGTAATATATTTTCAAGTATATCAAATACTAAAACTGTATTTAGAAAATATAAATATAACTAAATTCAGTCAGTTTCAATTTCAGGCGGAGTCCAAAAACCTCCAACTAACAATGAGCTTCCCATTGCTCGGGCAATTGGGCTCACCAAATGACAGTGGTCGTTCACCCAAAAAAAAAAAAAAAAGGATAGTTAATGTTGAGAAATTAGTGACAAATATCAATCTAAATTTCCCGAAATTTCTTCGCCTAGTATAATGTGAGATCAGATAATTTGTTGGTCAAGGAGAAATTTTGACTTTTCGGTACTTGTGGTGGATTGACTTTTGTCCCTTATTAATAAAATAAATAAATATATATATATGTATATATATATGTTTTGTTTCATGAGGACCACATTTTGTAAGAAAAAAGACAGTTGTCATGAAACTTGAGTTGCCAAACACCAAGTTGACAAAGCTAATCAGAACAACTATAATCACTAAAACCTGAAAAAATAAAATGTCAAAATATATAGATTTAACAACAACCCAAGATCGTAATTAACCAATATCCGATCTTTACAAGAGATTGTCCAATGGTCTCTTTTAATTTGAATCTTGATTAAATGTCATTCATTCTCAAATTTTATAGGCATCAACAATGTCAAAATTTAGCGGTCATAGATATAATTATTTAACCGTAATTTCTCATCTAACTCTGTCAGACTTCAAATCCTCATCCAAAATCAAAGGAAAAAAAAAAACGAAAGAAAAAAACAAAGTTAGAAGCTAAATATTGAAATGCTACAATATTCCGTCGCTGGTGGAATTGAAATTCAAAAGTCTTGACACGGGTTTTGAAATGGCCATTGTTATGCACACACGTAATTCAACATATAAGCATTCATCATTTATAACTGATAATTAAAGTCATTTTATTTTACGGATACTTCTGTAAGACCCGAAATTTTGTAGACTTGTAATGTCCTTGTTCATAAGGAATTAGAGTCTAATTTATGTAATTATGATGTGTTATATGAAGAATTATGAATAATAATGAAAAATTTGTAATTTTATTCAAACGATGTTCGAGTCCTCATTTAATGATTTTGAGACTCAATTAATGTTTTACGAGCCAAGAATGAAGTTTTTAAAAGGAAAAAGAATGAAAAAGGACGAAATTTTACGAAAGTCAACTTTGACCGAAAAAGTCAAAGGTTTAACCAAAAAGTCAAAGGGTTGACCAAAAGTCAAAGGGTTGACCAAAAAGTCAAAGTTTGACCGGAACGGGTCACAACGTCGACTTTACAAGTATGATGGAGGAATATGAAAAGAAACTCCAAAAATGAAGTTTTATAAGCCGTAAATCCACCCTAGAAAAATCAAGCACACCGAAAAAGAATTAAGGGCAAAGAGGTCTCCGAAAAATTGGAGAAAGAGAGTTTTGGTCCAAATTTACATGGAATAATTTTTGGATCAAAATATAAAATAAGAATGCTCATCACAGTGTTGGAAATAACTGTAGAGCGCTAAAAGAGCTGCGAAAGACTGAAATGGCCAAACAAGGCCTTGGAAGAGCTAGTGGAAGATGACATCAACTATTGACATCACCCCCCACTAACTCAAAGTTGCATTATGTGGATTTTACCATGCATGATGGCCAGCCATACATGGGAGACACAAAAGAAAAGAAAAAAAAAATGGGAAAGCCTTAAATTAAGGAAAAAAGTGCACCAACTTTTGTCCATCAAGTCTAGTCACTTTTTGCTTAAAATAATGAGCCAAACCCATGCCATTTTCTCCTTAAAATCTGACAGCCCTCTACCTCCCTGTGACGCCCCCTTACTACGTAGGGCTGTCACTCCTTATTTTACTTACTTACTTGAAAATTTGGGGATATTCTTTTTTTTTTTTTTTTTTTTTTTCAACATACATATATATATTTTTCATTTTGAAACTTACTTGTAAAACATTCGTCTTTAGTAACTTTTCATTACTACTCAAGTAAACGTTTTCTTGAGGTATTTAGTTCCAAAATACGATAAAGCATAATTTGTCTTTATCATACATGCTTCTATACAAAACTTCCTTTCATCAAAAGATTTGCGGAAACAATGCGTAGTGGTATCCATACCGCCTTCGTCTGCCGCCACACCGCTCCAACAATGCCCAGCATTAAGCTGCGGGTTTCTTACCTACAGTATGAGATATAACTGAATGAGCTTTCGCCCAGTAAGCACAAACATAATCTCACAAAACATTTAAACATCATAAAAACATTTATCATCATATGCATATGCGTGAACCAGTTATGTTCCATTTATGCATTTCATTAACTTTCTTATCTTTTTTATGGGCCCCTTAGTGTACGTACCCTTGAAATTATAGCGCGCCTCTAGATACAGTTAGATGGGATTGCAAGTCCCTAACTGCTCTAGGAACATAAGTGATTACACCCTCTTACATAAACGAGAGGGCGAATCCATAATTTTATCATAAAAATCCTCCACCTTGGTGGAGGTTGGTACGACACTTTACTTGTGACTTCTTACCATGTTATTTATCTTTAGTGAACATACCTTATGATGTCACTATATGATAACATACTTTTCATTTCATTAATAACATGGCATGGCATTCTTTTCGTTCATAGCATTTGCAAACATGACATTTTTATAAACATGACATTTTGCACATATAGCACTATTATCATCTTTTGCAAAAATAGCACTTTTTATCAACATAGCATTTTACGAAAATAGCACCTTTTATAAATATGGCATTTCGCAAAAATAGCACTTTTCATCAACATAGCATTTTACGAAAATAGCACCTTTTATAAATATGGCATTTCGCAAAAATAGCACTTTTCATAAAACATGGCATTTCACAGATATAGCACACAACATATTGCAGCGCATTTGAAAACTACATACTTGAACATAATTTACTAGTTTTCATACTGCAGGTGAGGTTTGTACTTACCTCTAGTGCCGTGTTCCTTTAGAATTGCGTCCTTTCGATCGTCGGCAACCGCAATTCACTTTCCTGATATATCCAAAATATAGGATCAGGATCTTTTCGTAAGGTGTTGGTGACCTACCAACACTCATATTTACTTTTGGTTGTATGTCCCCTATTCATAAAATCCATCTAGGCCATTTTTTTATCCCCATTCTTTATTGGACTTGGATAATTCCTTATGAGGTTATATTGGGTAACCTTTTTGGTTAGAGCCTTGTTCTCTTATTGGGCTTTGCTCATATATCTATGTTATTGGGTTATTTCCTTGAACCCATTAAATCTTAGCCCAATACACTTGTGGGTATCCCTTAGGGTTATGTTGGGTAACCCTTAAGGTTAACCTTAATTAACCTTGGGTCAACCTCTTGTCAACCCTTGGTTATCCTTGGGTATGTAACTCGGATCTAATATCCGGTTACCGTTCGTAATCGGCTTGTTCACCAATTTTTACTATAAAATTCCTCTTCATTATTTTTGGAAAATCTTGTGTAATTTACTTCCCAAAAATCCTTCATTCTTCTTATAAAAATTCTAACTCCTTTTTGTTAGAAAATTCCTTGGCTTAAATTTATTATTTTCTTCAACTTGCAAATGTTTGGTTGAAATCCTCTTTTTTCTTTTCTTTATGGAAAAATGTGAATTTCAAACCCGAGCCCTTAAAATCCATGGTTTTCGAAATAATTATTTTATAAAATCATTTGGGGTCGGAAACCACCTTTGGAATGGTTTCCGATGCTAAAATGACCATTTTGGAACACTTCATTACTTTTCTAGAAAAGATTTTCGTGAGATTCATTTATTGGTTTTCGGACTCTCTGCGCGCCTCTCACAAAACGCGCCCAGTTTAAAAATCGGCTCGGAATCTGAAAAACTTTTCTTCACGAAAGTTGTAGCTATCGAAAAATGCTAGAACTTTCATGTTTTGCACAAAATCTAGTTCGGCCTAGATCAGTACCAGTTTTTATTTGAAAACGGGTTAAGTCTGGAAAACTGTGTGGAGAACGTTCCAGAGTTCAGCCACGGGTTTCGAGAAAAACGAAGGCCTTTGGAGCCTTATTTCAAGATTCTGTCCGCGTTGTCCTCTAGGAAAAGTTGTTCCGAACAACTTTCGTGTTTTAACTTTTTCCTCATTCGGCCTCTAAGGGCATGATATTTTCGTTTTCCCGAAACTGCTCAGGTTCGAACCCGAACTGGCAGTGTTGAGTGTTGTGTTCGGTTTACGTCTTAAGCTAGCATGCAATACGTGGACTGCCTTGGCAGATTTTTGGCCTAACCTTATGGGACATACAACCTATCTTCTAGCATGAAAAATCCATCATTTTCATGCACAAAATTTTAAAGCAACAAGCATAGAAAAATTAGCCAACCAACCCTAACCTATCAAGCACATACACACCATAAATAGGGCCGAAAATTAAATGGACTTATGTCCTTACAAATCTCTTGAATCAACCTTAGAAACACTTAAATAAAGCTTAGATTTAAGGTGGTTTGAGAGATTTTACCTCAACCCAAGTTAGGGTTTTGAAATCCAAAATCTTCCTTGGTTCCTTGTCTTGCTCTAGCCCACGGTTTCTTCCAAGAAATGCATCCAAAAATTTTTGTTGTTAGCTCTTCTTGCTTCTAACCAAAAACCTAAAATCTCATGAAGGAAAACCAAGTTTTTCTCTTACCTTTTTCTTGTCTTCCTTGTTCGGATTCCTTCCCCTAGAGCTCACCAAAAAAAATATTTCAAATCCTTCCTAGCTTGGCTCACGGTTTTGAGTAAAAAAAATGAGATCCAAGAGATCTTTTATTAGCTTTTTCTCAACTCAAACCGAGCATGATCAAAGGAGAAATCCAAGAATTTTTTTCAAGATTCACTTACCTCTTCTCTCTTGCTTGGTTCGGCTATCCCCTTGGTGGATTCACCAAAAATCTTCTCACTTTCTTGCTCCCTCTCTTGTTCGGCCAACACACTCCAAAACTCACCAAACTTTTTCTCAAATTTTCTCTAGCTCTCTTCTCTCTCTCTCCCACGTTTGTGCTGAAAATTTTTCTGAAGAGGGGTGTATGAGTTGGCTGCTTTGGGAAGAGAAATGGAAGAGGTTACTTGCCTCAAAACAAGGCTTTATGTCTAGTCATTTCTCTTCCTTGGTGCAGCCGGATTCAAGGGCTGAAAGTGGGTGATTGCAGCCGGATTTTTGGGGTTGAAAAGGCATGGATTTGACTCATTTTTTGTTCAACAAAAATGGCTAGAGAGTGGAGGGATTTGATGGATGGGAGTGGTTGCACCTTTTCCTTGATTTAAGGCTTGATGTCTAGCCTTTGTTCTCATTATTCTTTTCTTCTTTGATCAGCCGAATCCAAGGGGAGGGGATGGCTGCTTGGTTACCGAAAATTAGAGGGTGAGGAGGGACATGTGTCCTCTCTTGGTTGGTCCTAGAGATCTCACAAATTTTCTCCCATGTTGTTCAACTTTTTGGTCCTTAAATCATGGCTTTATGTCTTGTTTCCATTGATTTTCTTTTCTTTCTTCTTTGATCAGCCGAATATGGGAAGAGAGGCTGCCATTTGTAGTCTTGAGTTAGTGGAGGGTGATATCAAGGGTTGATGTCATCTTCCACTAGCTCTCACAATGCCTTGTTTGGCCATTTCGATTTTTACAACTCCTTTCGCGCTCTACCGTTATTTCCAACACTGTAATGAGCATTCTTATTTTATATTTTGATCCAAAAATTATTCCATGTAAATTTGGACCGAAACTCTCTTTCTCCAATTTTTCGGGGACCTCTTTGCCCTTAATTCTTTTTCGGTGTGCTTGATTTTTCTAGGGTGGATTTACGGCTTATAAAACTTCATTTTGGAGATTCTTTTCATATTCCTTCATCATACTTGTAAAGTCGACGTTGTGACCTGTTCCTGTCAAATTTTGACTTTTTGGTCAACCCTTTGACTTTTGGTCAACCCTTTGACTTTTTGGTCAAACCTTTGACTTTTGTAAAATTTCATCCTTTTTCGTTCTTTTTTCCTTATAAATTTCATTCTTGGCTAGTAAAACATTAATTGAGTCTCAAAATCATTAAATGAGGACTCGAACATCGTTTGGAACAAAATCATGAATTTCTCATTATTATTCATAATTTTTCATACATCACATCATAACACATAATTTAGACTCTAATTCCTTATGAACAAGGAGATTACAAGTCTACAAAATTTCGGGTCTTACAACCTACCCTCCTTAAAAGATTTTCGTCCTCGAAAATTAGAACAAATCGGGGTAGTCTCTCTTCATGTCTTCTTCTCGTTCCCACGTCGCTTCTTCGATGTGGCGGTTTCTCCATAGTACCTTGACTAGAGGGATAACTTATTCCTTAACACTTTTTCTTCTCGTGCCAAAATCTGGACTGGCTTCTCCTCATAAGTCAAATCTTCTCGAACCTCGATCGGTTCATGCTCGATTACGTGTGAGGGATCCGGAACATACTTCTTTAGCATTGATACATGAAACACATTGTGCACATATGCTAATTCTTGGGGTAAAGCCAACTTGTAGGCTACGTTCCCGACCCTTTCGATTATTTCGAACGGTCCTATATACCTTGGGCTCAATTTCCCCTTCTTTCCGAATCGCATAACTCCCTTAAACGGAGCGACTTTGAGGAAAACCAAGTCTCCTTCTTGAAATTCTAGAGGTCTTCGGCGCTTGTCGGCATAGCTCTTTTGCCGGCTAAATGCAGTCTCCATCCTTTGTCGTATGAGCTTCACGTTTTCCGTGGTCGTTCGAATGAAGTCAGTAGATACAAGCTCTTTTTCTCTTGTTTCGTACCAGTGGACTGGAGATCTGCATCTTCTTCCATATAAAGCTTCATAAGGAGCCATTCCAATTGAAGCGTGAAAACTGTTGTTGTACGAGAATTCAATCAAAGGAAGCTTCTTATCCCAAGTTCCCTTGAAATCCATCACGCAAGCTCGCAACATGTCTTCTAAGGTTTGAATGGTCCTTTCTGATTGTCCATCTGTTTTGGGTGAAAAGCTGTACTAAATGAAAGCTTGGTACCCATTGCCTCATGTACGCTCTTCCAAAATTTCGAAGTGAAGCGACCGTCGCGATCCGAGATTATTGTCTTCGGAATTCCATGATAGCGAACGATCTGAGCCACGTACAATTCTGCCAATTGTTCCACAGAGAAGCTGAGCTTGATGGCTATAAAGTGCGCCGACTTTGTCAATCGGTCAACGACCACCCAAATAGCGTCGTTGCCGCTAGGAGTTCGAGGCAGACCAACCACGAAGTCCATCGTCACTTGGTCCCATTTCCATTCTGGGATGGAAATTTTCTGTAATTCTCCTCCTGGACGTTGGTGTTCCGCCTTTACTTTTTGACAGGTAAGGCACTTACTGACAAAAGTAGCAACGTCGTTCTTCATCTTGGGCCACCAAAAGCTCTCCTTTAAGTCTTTATACATCTTTGTGGCTCCGGATGGACAGAATACGGGGTCTCGTGAGCTTCCTCCATGATCTTTTCCTTCAATTTTTCCTCATTAGGGATGCATAATCTATTCTTTTGATAGAGTATGCCCTCATCGGATATGTGAAAATCCGACTCCTTTCCTTCTAAAACCTCGTTTTTCGTCCTAAGCAGCGAGGCATCGGCTTCTTGTCGTTCTTTCATGCCATCCAAAATGGTAGGCTGGAAGGTTAGAGCAACTAATCTTCCCGTAATGAGCTCGATTCTAGCTTCCATCAGCTCCTTTTGAAGAGGCTCGGTCAATAACCTGATTGACATCATTGAGGAAGAAGACTTCCGACTTAGGGCATCGGCCACCTTGTTAGCCTTTCCCGGATGGTATCGGATATCTATGTCATAGTCCTTAACCAATTCGAGCCATCTTCTTTGCCTCATGTTAAGCTCCTTCTGTGTGAAGATGTACTTCAAACTCTGATGGTCCGTGTACACTTCGCATTTAGTGCCGTAGAGGTAGTGCCTCCAAATCTTTAAGGCAAAAACTACCGCCGCAAGCTCCAAATCATGCGTCGGATAGTTCTTTTCGTGTTCCTTGAGCTGTCGCGAGGCATAAGCGATCACTTTTCCGTTTTGCATAAGCACGGCTCCCAATCCTATCTTGGAAGCATCGCTATAAATTACAAAGTTTTCTTCCTCCACGACTGGAATTGTGAGGATTGGAGCGCTCGTCAACTTGCTTTTGAGCTCTTGGAAGTGCTCTTCACACTTATTTGTCCATTCGTATGCCTTCCCTTTTCTTGTAAGTGCGGTAAGTGGCGCCGCGATCTTAGCAAATCCTTCGACAAATCGTCGGTAATAGCCCGCTAATCCGAGGAAACTGCGCACTTCGGTGACATTTTTGGGGGCTGGCCACTTACTTACCGCCTCAATCTTAGCCGGGTCTACGGATATGCCTTCTTTCGAGACCACATGTCCAAGGAAATGGACCTTTTCCAACCAAAACTCACACTTGGAGAACTTGGCGTAGAGCTGATTTTGCTTCAAAATCCGCAGTGCAATCCTTAGATGCTCTTCGTGCTCCTCTTTCGACCTTGAATAGATCAGAATGTCGTCTATAAAGACAATGACAAACTTGTCTAGGTAGTCCTTGAACACTCGATTCATCAGGTCCATGAAGGCGGCTGGTGCATTTGTCAGTCCGAACGGCATCACAAGGAACTCATAGTGTCCATATCGGGTGCGAAACGCTGTCTTCGGAACGTCCCCTTCCTTGATTCGGAGCTGGTGATATCCCGATCGTAGATCAATCTTCGAAAAGACTGAGGCTCCTTTCAGTTGGTCGAACAAATCATCGATCCTGGGCAACGGATACTTGTTCTTGATGGTGATCTTGTTCAACTCCCGATAGTCGATGCACATTCTTAGAGTGCCATCCTTCTTCTTAACAAACAACACCGGGGCTCCCCATGGTGAATAGCTTTGTCTGATGAATCCTTTATCTAGGAGCTCCTTCAACTGGACTTGCAATTCCTTGAGTTCGGCAGGCGCCATCCTATAAGGTGCCTTGGATACGGGTGCCGACCCTGGAAGTAACTCAATCTCAAAAGAGATTTCTCGTTCTGGTGGCAATCCTGGCAATTCTTCAGGAAAAACGTCCATAAATTCCTTGACGATCGATACATCTTCCGGCTTACCTTCGGTCTCTAACGTCTTATCCACCATATTGGCTAGAAATCCTGTGCATCCTTCAGCCAATAACTTTCTAGCCTTTAATGCCGAAATAAATATCTTCGGCTGCTTCGGGGTCGATCCTCTAAAGACGAATTCCTTATCCCCAACTGGCTTGAACGTAACGGCACGACGCTGGCAGTCGATAACCGCGTTGTACTTTCTTAGGAAGTCCATACCCAGGATGACGTCGTAGTCGTATAAATCGATGATGATTAGGTTGACGTACATCTCTCTACCGCATATGATTATTGGAACATGGCGTATCCAATAATCAGACAACAAGATTTCCCCGGAGGGTAATGCAGTACGAAAGGTTCTTCCAATTTTCTCATTATCTCTACCTAGTTTCTTAGCAAACCTAGGTGATGTGAATGAATGCGTAGCTCCAGAATCAATCAACACATAAGCATCTTGTTGGGCAAAAGGAAGCTGACCTGTCACCACCGTGGACGGTCCAGCTTGAGCATCCTCCTTTGTGTAGGCATAGATGCGCCCTTGCGGTTCTGGAGCTTCAGCTCGGCCTTGAGGAGCTGCAGGTCCTTCGAGCTTCATCTGTACAGCGTGTAACTGACTTCCCTGGCCCCGCTGGTAATTCTGCTGGTGCTGGACATTGGCATTGCAATTCTTAGCAAAGTGGCCTTCCTTGCCACACAGGTAACAGCGGTTCGTCCCTGCCCGGCAGTCTCCTGGGTGCTTTCTCCCACATTTCTGGCAAGGGGGAGTTCCACCGTTGTCAGGGGCGGTCTTCTTCTGGGGAGGATTCTGTTGGCTCCCTTGCCCTCCAGCATTCCATTTTCTTTTCTGCTGGGGGTTGCCATACGGCTTGTTGCCGCCGCGTTGGCCAGAAGGTCCTCCTTGACCTTTTTGCTGTGATGGTTGGCCGGGCTTGGTCTGATTCTGCCTGGCTAGTGCCCTCTCTTCATTCCTTTCCTTAAAGAACTGGGCTCGATACGTCTTGTTCTGGCCGACCCAATATTCGGCTCGAACTGCTCGACTGACGCACTCGGCAACAGTGAGCGGTGGCTGAGGGCCACTGCTGATAAGCACGGCTAAGTCTGGCCGGAACATCTTCATCATCTTCCTTACTTTGTCCTTCTCAGAACTGATGAGTTGAGGGCAGAGACGGGCGAGCTGTTCAAACCTTCTCACCGCTTCAGCCACTGTCAAATTTCCCTGACGGAAATTGGTGAACTCATCCTGTTGGGTCTCCATTACTTCCGTGTTGAAGTATTTCTCACGGAACTCTTCCACGAAGTCTTCCCATGTCATCTGGGTGACGTCCCGTCTGATCTGAACTGTCTCCCACCATAATCGGGCGTCCTTCTTCAGCATGAATGACGCACAGAGGACTCTTTCTCTATCATCGAGTCCGAGGAAGTTCAGAGAAACTTGGAGATCGATGAGCCAGCTGTCGGCTTCGATCGGGTCCGTTGATCCTTCGAATTCTGGCGCCTTCATGCGCCGAAATTCATGGTACAGCTCTGCCGGTGTTCGAGCTCGATGAGCTGGCGGAGCAGCTACCGGCGCCATTGGTGCTTCTTGGGCCTCAGGGTGTTCCGGAATTACTGGTTCCTCCTCGGGGAATTCCGGTACCGCTGGTTGCTCTTCAGGTGCCGGTGGTACCCTGACCTCAGGTGGTCCTTGGTTCTGTTGGGCTATTTGAGCCCTAAGCCCACCTATTTCTCGCTGTTGGGCGAGCATCATCTCTCTCAGCTCGTTCAGTTGGGCTGTGAGATCGACATTTTGGACCGGTGCCGTTCGACGTCTTGGTGGCATGGTTCTGTATAGAAGCAACAAAACAGGCTTCTTATTTTCAAAACTTTCATAAAATCATATCTTTATACAGAACCATAATCTTCATTTCATAATATAGTTTTTAGGAAAATACATAATTTCCTCATCATGGGCATACATTATTTACTTTACCACCACCGAACTAGGGCACAATCCAACGTCATTCTCACAACCAACCTTTCCATTGCAAATCATCGATATGCGTTGAATACGAAAATCTAATTCTAAGTGTAAGAAAATAAATTAACTTACTTGGGCTATTGAAGAACGATGCGGAGCGAGACGAAGTAGGCTGGCAGGATACCGCTCTGATACCAACTCTGTGACGCCCCCTTACTACGTAGGGCTGTCACTCCTTATTTTACTTACTTACTTGAAAATTTGGGGATATTTTTTTTTTTTTTTTTTTTTTTTTTTTTCAACATACATATATATATTTTTCATTTTGAAACTTACTTGTAAAACATTCGTCTTTAGTAACTTTTCATTACTACTCAAGTAAACGTTTCTTGAGGTATTTAGTTCCAAAATACGATAAAGCATAATTTGTCTTTATCATACATGCTTCTATACAAAACTTCCTTACATCAAAAGATTTGCGGAAACAATGCGTAGTGGTATCCATACCGCCTTCGTCTGCCGCCACACCGCTCCAACAATGCCCAGCATTAAGCTGCGGGTTTCTTACCTACAGTATGAGATATAACTGAATGAGCTTTCGCCCAGTAAGCACAAACATAATCTCACAAAACATTTAAACATCATAAAAACATTTATCATCATATGCATATGCGTGAACCAGTTATGTTCCATTTATGCATTTCATTAACTTTCTTATCTTTTTTATGGGCCCCTTAGTGTACGTACCCTTGAAATTATAGCGCGCCTCTAGATACAGTTAGATGGGATTGCAAGTCCCTAACTGCTCTAGGAACATAAGTGATTACACCCTCTTACATAAACGAGAGGGCGAATCCATAATTTTATCATAAAATCCTCCACCTTGGTGGAGGTTGGTACGACACTTTACTTGTGACTTCTTACCATGTTATTTATCTTTAGTGAACATACCTTATGATGTCACTATATGATAACATACTTTTCATTTCATTAATAACATGGCATGGCATTCTTTTCGTTCATAGCATTTGCAAACATGACATTTTTATAAACATGACATTTTGCACATATAGCACTATTATCATCTTTTGCAAAAATAGCACTTTTTATCAACATAGCATTTTACGAAAATAGCACCTTTTATAAATATGGCATTTCGCAAAAATAGCACTTTTCATCAACATAGCATTTTACGAAAATAGCACCTTTTATAAATATGGCATTTCGCAAAAATAGCACTTTTCATAAAACATGGCATTTCACAGATATAGCACACAACATATTGCAGCGCATTTGAAAACTACATACTTGAACATAATTTACTAGTTTTCATACTGCAGGTGAGGTTTGTACTTACCTCTAGTGCCGTGTTCCTTTAGAATTGCGTCCTTTCGATCGTCGGCAACCGCAATTCACTTTCCTGATATATCCAAAATATAGGATCAGGATCTTTTCGTAAGGTGTTGGTGACCTACCAACACTCATATTTACTTTTGGTTGTATGTCCCCTATTCATAAAATCCATCTAGGCCATTTTTTTATCCCCATTCTTTATTGGACTTGGATAATTCCTTATGAGGTTATATTGGGTAACCTTTTTGGTTAGAGCCTTGTTCTCTTATTGGGCTTTGCTCATATATCTATGTTATTGGGTTATTTCCTTGAACCCATTAAATCTTAGCCCAATACACTTGTGGGTATCCCTTAGGGTTATGTTGGGTAACCCTTAAGGTTAACCTTAATTAACCTTGGGTCAACCTCTTGTCAACCCTTGGTTATCCTTGGGTATGTAACTCGGATCTAATATCCGGTTACCGTTCGTAATCGGCTTGTTCACCAATTTTTACTATAAAATTCCTCTTCATTATTTTTGGAAAATCTTGTGTAATTTACTTCCCAAAAATCCTTCATTCTTCTTATAAAAATTCTAACTCCTTTTTGTTAGAAAATTCCTTGGCTTAAATTTATTATTTTCTTCAACTTGCAAATGTTTGGTTGAAATCCTCTTTTTCTTTTCTTTATGGAAAAATGTGAATTTCAAACCCGAGCCCTTAAAATCCATGGTTTTCGAAATAATTATTTTATAAAATCATTTGGGGTCGGAAACCACCTTTGGAATGGTTTCCGATGCTAAAATGACCATTTTGGAACACTTCATTACTTTTCTAGAAAAGATTTTCGTGAGATTCATTTATTGGTTTTCGGACTCTCTGCGCGCCTCTCACAAAACGCGCCCAGTTTAAAAATCGGCTCGGAATCTGAAAAACTTTTCTTCACGAAAGTTGTAGCTATCGAAAAATGCTAGAACTTTCATGTTTTGCACAAAATCTAGTTCGGCCTAGATCAGTACCAGTTTTTATTTGAAAACGGGTTAAGTCTGGAAAACTGTGTGGAGAACGTTCCAGAGTTTAGCCACGGGTTTCGAGCAAAACGAAGGCCTTTGGAGCTTATTTCGAGATTCTGTCCGCGTTGTCCTCTAGGAAAAGTTGTTCCGAACAACTTTCATGTTTTAACTTTTTCCTCATTCGGCCTCTAAGGGCATGATATTTTCGTTTTCCCGAAACTGCTCAGGTTCGAACCCGAACTGGCAGTGTTGAGTGTTGTGTTCGGTTTACGTCTTAAGCTAGCATGCAATACGTGGACTGCCTTGGCAGATTTTTGGCCTAACCTTATGGGACATACAACCTATCTTCTAGCATGAAAAATCCATCATTTTCATGCACAAAATTTTAAAGCAACAAGCATAGAAAAATTAGCCAACCAACCCTAACCTATCAAGCACATACACACCATAAATAGGGCCGAAAATTAAATGGACTTATGTCCTTACAAATCTCTTGAATCAACCTTAAAAACACTTAAATAAAGCTTAGATTTAAGGTGGTTTGAGAGATTTTACCTCAACCCAAGTTAGGGTTTTGAAATCCAAAATCTTCCTTGGTTCCTTGTCTTGCTCTAGCCCACGGTTTCTTCCAAGAAATGCATCCAAAAATTTTTGTTGTTAGCTCTTCTTGCTTCTAACCAAAAACCTAAAATCTCATGAAGGAAAACCAAGTTTTTCTCTTACCTTTTTCTTGTCTTCCTTGTTCGGATTCCTTCCCCTAGAGCTCACCAAAAAAAAATATTTCAAATCCTTCCTAGCTTGGCTCACGGTTTTGAGTAAAAAAAATGAGATCCAAGAGATCTTTTATTAGCTTTTTCTCAACTCAAACCGAGCATGATCAAAGGAGAAATCCAAGAATTTTTTTCAAGATTCACTTACCTCTTCTCTCTTGCTTGGTTCGGCTATCCCCTTGGTGGATTCACCAAAAATCTTCTCACTTTCTTGCTCCCTCTCTTGTTCGGCCAACACACTCCAAAACTCACCAAACTTTTTCTCAAATTTTCTCTAGCTCTCTTCTCTCTCTCTCCCACGTTTGTGCTGAAAATTTTTCTGAAGAGGGGTGTATGAGCTGGCTGCTTTGGGAAGAGAAATGGAAGAGGTTACTTGCCTCAAAACAAGGCTTTATGTCTAGTCATTTCTCTTCCTTGGTGCAGCCGGATTCAAGGGCTGAAAGTGGGTGATTGCAGCCGGATTTTTGGGGTTGAAAAGGCATGGATTTGACTCATTTTTTGTTCAACAAAAATGGCTAGAGAGTGGAGGGATTTGATGGATGGGAGTGGTTGCACCTTTTCCTTGATTTAAGGCTTGATTTCTAGCCTTTGTTCTCATTATTCTTTTCTTCTTTGATCAGCCGAATCCAAGGGGAGGGGATGGCTGCTTGGTTACCGAAAATTAGAGGGTGAGGAGGGACATGTGTCCTCTCTTGGTTGGTCCTAGAGATCTCACAAATTTTCTCCCATGTTGTTCAACTTTTTGGTCCTTAAATCATGGCTTTATGTCTTGTTTCCATTGATTTTCTTTTCTTTTTTCTTTGATCAGCCGAATATGGGAAGAGAGGCTGCCATTTGTAGTCTTGAGTTAGTGGAGGGTGATATCAAGGGTTGATGTCATCTTCCACTAGCTCTCACAATGCCTTGTTTGGCCATTTCGATTTTTACAGCTCCTTTCGCGCTCTACCGTTATTTCCAACACTGTAATGAGCATTCTTATTTTATATTTTGATCCAAAAATTATTCCATGTAAATTTGGACCGAAACTCTCTTTCTCCAATTTTTCGGGGACCTCTTTGCCCTTAATTCTTTTTCGGTGTGCTTGATTTTTCTAGGGTGGATTTACGGCTTATAAAACTTCATTTTGGAGATTCTTTTCATATTCCTTCATCATACTTGTAAAGTCGACGTTGTGACCTGTTCCTGTCAAATTTTGACTTTTTGGTCAACCCTTTGACTTTTGGTCAACCCTTTGACTTTTTGGTCAAACCTTTGACTTTTGTAAAATTTCATCCTTTTTCGTTCTTTTTTTTCCTTATAAATTTCATTCTTGGCTAGTAAAACATTAATTGAGTCTCAAAATCATTAAATGAGGACTCGAACATCGTTTGGAACAAAATCATGAATTTCTCATTATTATTCATAATTTTTCATACATCACATCATAACACATAATTTAGACTCTAATTCCTTATGAACAAGGAGATTACAAGTCTACAAAATTTCGGGTCTTACATTTTCACCTTGTGCATTCTTGTCAAACTTTAGAGGAGCAAGGGCCTTGGTCCTTAACATATCACCAACTTTCCTCATTCCGTCAACACAACGAGCAAGATCATCCGGTTCGGAAAAGTAGTCGAAGCGAACCCTAGGGCCCATTCTGACATTATTCGGCGATGCCAATGAAAGGGAGCCGACGGACAAGGGGCCAGGGACTTTGTTAGAGAGAAATATCAAACTAAGATCTACCGGAGCGGATAGATCGCCGTAGAGGCCAGAGGGTTTAGTAAGTATTGAAAATGGTTTTGTGACAGAAGTAGACTCTATGTTAAAGTTAGTCGCGATTCCTACGATCTGTACATAAGAGCGACCGAGTGAAAATGGTACGACTATGCCGATACTAGTGCGAGGATTATCGGCTATAAACTTTCCGACGTTAGGTTGAGGTTAAACAAATGAGGAATCCTCTGGAGTCCCTAAATTGCACGCCATTTGCAGTCAAACCTGCATAATGTGCAGTTCAAAAGTATGTAATAGGTAATTTGCATTTAATTTACGATGTCGTAGGCATAGTTTAATGGTAATTTTATAACTAACTCAACATATGAAATGAAGAGGTCAGATCCCCACCCAAGTTAAAAAGAAAAAAAAATTGCCCATGATTTACGATCCGATCTAGACTGTGTTTGCACCGTAGCCCTATTAGGACAGTAAGTTAAGACAAAATTGGAGGGTGGTATTGAATTTTAGAAAACTCCTATTTTGTGATGCCGAAATTTATAATCTTGTTTTTATATTCTTGTAATTGAAATAATTTATTATTGATTAAATTACTACCCAGTTGCCAATCTTGGTACATTGCTATGTTTTTAAATAATCGAAACGTTTAATTTTTTTATCAATTAATTTCATTAATACCAGTTGAATTATACACCCGTGATCATTTTGCCCCCCGAATTTTCAAAACCGTTCTAAACACCTCTTGATGTATAGAACCATTCAAAATGCTCCCTCGGTCCATTTTTGTTTCTATATACTTAACTTATTTGCGAGATGACCTTAAATATAATTTCAAAATATCTTCTGAACATTAATCTTATGTCAACTTGCCCTCCAAATTATTATTAATCTTATGTTAACTTGCCCCCGAATTTTCAAAATAAAGTCTCATTGGATTAGAAAGAGAATACAAATTCAAGAGAAATATATCAACACTAACTAAAAATGTTATAGCAATTTGTTGCCCAAATCAAGAAATGACGTTTAGATTTTTTTACAAACTAAAAACTCTTCCTTTTTGTTTGACACGTGTCATTCCCTCCATTTCTTTCTTTCTTTCCTTTTCTTTTTATTCTATTTCATTCTTTCCCTCTTCTTTTTCTCTTTTTCTCTTTTTATTTTTTTGTTAATTGCTAATTTTTTTAACCTCTATTAATACCTTTCACTAATATTGGTGTTCAGCAACAACACTTGTAGTGACAACATTTTTGTTGTTGCTAAAAATGAAGCATTAGCAACAACAAGCCATCACTAAAATGATTTATTCTCTTGTTAATCATAAATAAATAAATAATGGGTCAAACAAATAAGTTATTGCTTAAACTTTTAGCAACGACTTGTCATGGCTAAATATTATATTTTTAGTGATGTCATGTCGTCGCTAAATTTAGTCCGGAAAGTCACACACCAATTTTTTTTTTTTTTTTCGAGACAAACTTTTAACAATGACATCGTGATTCAAAAGTTTTAGCTAGAAAAACTACATTTTTTTTTCAAGTTTCAAAAAATCTTTCTCAAATTATTTTTTCAAAATACCAATATTTGCAACGGTATTTCTGTGAAAATTTCTGTATTCTGGCAGTACTATTGAAATCAAAATAGGGATCTAATTTCCTTTTAGCATAATATTTATAAATTTCCTTAGTTTCAGTCTTCTTCTTTGCGATAAAATCTAATTGGAATGGAGAATGTGCCGTTAGGTGAGGGTAAAATGGAATTTCAATTACGACAACATGAGTAAATGATTAAAAAAGGAATTTTTTTTTTATTTATGGTTTTCGTACTTTATTCTTGGTATATTCCATCTTGGTTTCCCTCCCAAATATGTAATATAAATTTTTAATGAGTCTTCAACGGCATTCACAACCCACTTAAGTAATCCAACCACCCATACATATTGACTCACTTTGTTTTCGACATTTTCTTAACAGCTAGCAAATAGAAGGTCTAATTTTTTTACACCAATATAGATGAAATCCATTTTGGGACATGTTAAATGTCAAGAACCGAAGAAGATTTGGTAGATTGGCTCAATTTTGGGGCACTTTAAATGTTAAGAATCAAAGTAGATTCGGTGCAAACTCGGGGGACTATTTTTTAGATTAGCCTCAAGAATTTAAGTGTCTAAACTCGGGGGACTATTTTTTAGATTAGCCTAAAGATTATAAGTGTTTCGACTTGGAAATGAATTAAAAGTTCATTCATTGCATTAATAAACTACCAAGTAGTATTGTCAAGATTTACGCTCACCGCTGCCCAGTTATACCTTCCCCAAGAGCATGAGACATCGAATAAACTATCTTATCACAGAGCTTTAGCAATCAATCCCATCTCACAAAAAATTTCTATGGGACATTTCTTGCATTTTGATTGAAGTAGATCGACAACGTAAGTTTCATCACATTCAAACCAAAGTTGAGACCAATTTAACATAATCGAAAAATCAATCACTATGAATGATCCGATCAGCTCTGCCTCAAAATCATAAAGGATCCAAGAGATTTCACCAAAATCCTTATCAGTTCTGAAAATTCCACCACAACCAAATCGATCAGTGTTTACCTTGATCAAAAGGGGGATCCAATTCACCTCGATACTTTGAGGATTTTTCAGAGACTTTATTAGGAAGATAAGAAACTCAGGATCATCAAATCATTCACCGAACTACTCAAGGATAAAAAAAAGTCCATTGCATCCGCTTCTTGAATATAAAGCATTCCATAATAGACTGAAACCATGATGAATATTGTTTGACATGCTCTCAAAAATCACAACATCACGCAGCCTCCTAAATATCCAAACCGTCAAAATAATACCACTAATGCACAAGTTATAAATATGTTTGCTCACGCAAATCCGAAAGCAGATTTGAGAAATGAATTTACGTTTCCGGTTCTATCAAGGTGAAAAATGAAATTGTTCTCAAAACGAATCAAAATGAGTTTTGCAAAATCAAAAAGCATGAAAAGATTATCGATATCTTCCTATAAGTGACAACACTAAGGGAGAGCATAAGTACCCTAAGTGTTCAGTAATTTTAAGTTGCAAGACAGCCGTGGAGGGCTGTCGAGAGCGTAATTGATCTCCTTGGGTTGAACCGGGACCCCTTCGGAGTTTCTCTCCCCAATCTGTGGCTGGTCTTTTCATCCTAAGATGTTCATAGAAGTCTCGGACTCTAGGATTCCCTTATGAGGAATGTCTCCAAATGAGTTCATCCTCAATGCCTTCCAAAATGGTAACTCTTTCGGTATCATTGGAAACCTTGGGGAAATTTTTCCATAAGACATGTGGAAGGATCCGTTAGAATCAAATTAAGCTCCACAACATCCTAATTATAATATGTGTTCTTGTAATATATTTTCGAATAACCAATACAATTATCCTTCCAAAAGTCAACTCTATTAGAACTACCCACAATCTTTATACACTCATCAACAAGATTAGGGAGATGAATACAAAGAGCCCGTAAAATTGAAGGCAATTACTAGACCAGCTTTAACTTCCCTGATATATCTGAAGCAAGCTTTTCAAGAAAAGTGGCATTCCAAATAACACATGCCAATTTCCTCAATTATTAGGAAGACAAGTCTTTTCTCATGCAACCGATACTGGATTCCTTTTGTCAATTTTTCCTATCCACAAAAAAATTCTTCTATACAAAAATATAGAACACATGAAAACGAAGTACCGTTTATCAGGAAAGAAGCTTGATAGAATTAAAAATTTCCTGAATCCAGGAACCGAAACTTAAGGGAGAATCCAAAAACTTCAAGCATGTGAATTATGAAATCCCAGTACATGACTTCAAAAGCTTTCCTGATATCAATTTTGAGTTCCATATTCCTTCTAAAGATTTTTTATGGGGACGACAGTGACAACAAAGACAAGTTGTCAGCGATGTAGGTATAGGTGGGAAGTGAAATAAATGTCAGAAATTTTTTGTGTAAATGACAGTGACAAGTATCAGTAGGTGCACCCAGACATTTCGAATATATCGGCACCCCATTAGCAACCTCTTCACTGACTTATCCCATTGTTTCATTAATAGAAAAAGAAGAAGAAGAAGAAAGCTACAAAAAGTTGTAGATCAGAACAAAAGAAGGGGAAAAAGATAAAACAACCCTAACCAAGGCAAACCTAATGAAACAAATATAGACCCCTGTAGCTGGAGACCAATCTCAAAGAATTAAGCCGTAACTTGCATCTTGAAATGTGATCCTAAATATACCTCGTTAAAAACCCTTTGGCTAAAACCCATAGAAAAAAAAAAACAAAAGGGGAAATAAATGCCAGAAATTGCAAAAGAATTTTAGTTCCAAATGTCGATCATGTGAAGAAATTAAATGTCGTTGTTCCACTAATGTCTTTTTTTTTTTTTTTTTTTTTTTTTAGGAGAAACCACTGCTAGCGAGGTATAATTTGTACGTGGATCAGATTATCAAGTCCAAGAGTACTCCTTTCCCTCAAAACCCAACTGATTAGTTGAAACCATATATGCCCTTGTTCCAAATCAATACCATCAGCATCCATTGTTTTGTGTGATTCCATCATGGAATAAGAGGTCATATCCGATAATTAATCACCAATCTCCGGCTTCGTTCGTGCCGGTGACCGGGAGGGGGACTTGGGTTTTCATTTTCGTTTTCGTTTTTTGGTTATTTTCCTTTGGGTTTTTCACTTTTCTAATTCTATGTATTTGTTTAATTTTAAAAATTTATTCAAACCAATTAGCATTTATAAGTATTTAGAGTTCGAATTCCCTCCTCCTTAACTTAAAAAAAAAAAAAAAAGAAACCTTATTAGTAAGGATAGTTTTATATTTTTTAAAATTTAGCCGATCAAAAATATAAGTCTGTTTTAAAAAACATGCAAGATATTTGGACGTTTGTATTATCTGAAATTTTCCCATTAGATTTAGTCTAAATTATATAGAAAGCGAGTAGTATCCCTTTTGTACTTGTATGCATACGAAACTATATGATTTTTCATATCCTATATGTGAAATCCCAAAACAATATGAATATGTAAACTAATAACGATAATTAAAACATGCACATGAAAAGTAAACATAAATTAATATTTTTGCATCTTATTGAAAAATTTATAAAATAACACGAACAAAAATTAAAAAAAAAAAAAAAAACTATTTGGTAGTACATATTTGAAATAAATTATAGGGTAATTTGTTCATTTAGTTCCTGAAATATGTACATTATGTCAATTTGATTCCTGAAATTTTTATTTTGGTAAATTAGTCTTAAACTTTGATTTTTGGCAGATTTGGTCCCTAACCTTAAAATTGATGAAACACTTTTCTATTTTAATGTGTATAATCATATTTTTAACTTCATGTTAACTTGAAATTTTACAAAAGTAATTATACTTAATGTAAAAATTTCATCCTTATTCTTAGGAAAAGCCTAAAAACTCAAACATTTTTAACTTAATGTAATAATTTCTTAAAATTTTTTTAGTTGTTATGTGATAAGGACATGATTATTTATGTTAAATTTCAGAAATTGTCTATCAATTTTAGTGTAAGAGACCAAAACTATCCAAAAAAAAAACAAAAAGTTGTTGGACTAATTTATCAAGATCAAATGTGCAGGGACTAAAATGATAGAATATTCATAGGTCAAGACTAAATAGGCAAATTACCCTAAATCATATAAGAAGAAAATGTTAAATAAAATTGTAAGAAGATTAAAAACCAGAAGCAGAAAACAACAAAAGGAAACCCAAAAAAAAAAACCCACACACACACAACGGCAAAACAAGAAAAAGTTATTTAAAAAAAATTTAAAAAAAATAAAAAAGGGGAACAAAACGGATAGGGAAAAGAACAAAAAAAGAAGGGGGAAAAAAGAGCCACGTTGCAGCTTTGTGGGCTGGAAACAGGGAAGAACAAGGGATCAGAAAGAAGTACATAATAGTATTTTTGCTGTAAATAATTGAAGTAAACAGTAAATTTTTAAAATATTTAGAATAAATAATAGTAAATGACAAATTTATTAGGTAAATAATCTATTTACCATGGTTAATTACGGATTAATAATAATGTAAATTATCAAATTTTATAATCAATCTTGATTGAGCATTAGTCAATTAGTCAATTATCGATTTATCAAATCCAGAAAAATGACAAATAATCATTTTGCTAAATAGAAAAAAATCCGGTCATCTATTAAATTAGGTGACTAAAAAATATCACCAAGCCAAATTTTCCAAATAAAAATTAAAAAGAAAATGAAAAATGGCAGGAAAGAAGAGTTATTCATGCACTAGTTTATAAAGAGCCAAAGCAAGATATATATATAGATATAGATATAGATATTGATGTAGTTTTATTGATTCACTAGAAGAAGAAGAAGAAAAAAAAAAAAAAGATAATAGTTTAATTGACATTAAGCTTGTTGTGTACGTGGAGAATTTCCAAACACGAAAGAAAAATATGAAAGTCTCGGGGAGAGATTTTTCGTTTATCATTCTTGCCGAGAATTCTCCAATATATGATCTCTTATTTCCCTTAATATATATTTTGCTTTGTTTTTTAATTAAATTTTCCTTGCGTGTTGCAATTATTGCTAATTTAGTCCCCCTCTACTTCTAATGCATCCTCTGTTGCAGCATCTTAAGCCCAGCATACCTGCCAATAAGAAAATTAACTCAAACCACGAAGAAAGAATTTATATCTGACAATTTGTGATGAGAAATAAAATATATACAATATAGTCTAGTGGTGATTTTAAATCTGTCTCCATCGTAAGATGAGTTTGTGTTTGGTTTGCCGGTTAAAACTAAACTTTTTAAATTTGAATTAATTAACTTTTTAAATTAATTAAAAATTTTTGTTAACTTTTAAAAATTTTTAACATTTAGTTCCAACCGATTAACTAACGGGCTGGAAGAGTTCGAATATGCCCACCCAAATTCAAAAAGAAATTAAAAATTGTATATGTTTTTTAATATTTTTTTTATGAACAACTTACCGACCCATCATCATTATTGTAGCCTGAGGATTAGTCCCCGGAGAGAAATTAAAAATGGAGCTATCAACAGCCCGAAGTGCTTTAATCCCCGTTACTCGAAAATCGCCATCGACAACCTTCCCGACAAGGCATCCGCCATGGTAATGCCACCAAGTCGTGGTCGTCCTCCGACAGAAGTTCTCCAAAGAAGAAGTATTTGATCGATAATCGACCGGCAAAACCGGTCCGAAGAATTTGAACCCATTTTCACCTTGCAAATCCTTATCGAACTTGAAACGAGCCAGTGAGTTCGTACGCAGCATGTCGCCAACTTTCCTCAGCCCCTTAACACACCGTGCCCGGTCCATGGGGTCGGAAAAGTAGTTGAATAGGACATTAGGGCTAACACTCACGTCCGCCGAGGACACCAACGAAAGGAACCCGTACGACGCAGGTCCAGGGACTTTGGAGTTTAAGCCTGCGATGCTCAGATTCACTGGAGTAGAAAGGTTGCCGAATATGCTAGATGGCTCAGAAAGCGAAGCAAATGTTGCGACAGCACATACAGATTCTAAGTAGTAGTCGGTTGTGATTCCCGCCACCTGTATGTACGAGGCATTGACTGAAGCCGGAAGTACTATGGAAATGCCGTTACGAGGATTGTCCGCCATGAACTTTCCGACGTGGGGCTGGGGGTGAAGCACGGGGATGCGCAGTGGCGACAGCTCGTTCCGTGGACCGACTCCGCTGAGAAGAAGAAGCTGAGGGCTTCCAATTGCACCAGCGCTCAAAATGACTTCCCCTTTGCCGCGCACAAAGGCCCGATGAGATCTTCCATTGGAATCTTGATATGTCACTCCCGTTGCAGTTAAACCTTTTTAAAAAAATACATTGGATCAATATATCAATTTAGCGTCCATTTGGATCATAAGTTTAAATTCAGGGTTTAAACTCCTTTTTCATAATTTTTTTTTTAAATTTTGTATATATAAAATTATGGTTCAAACTTAAGGCCATTAGATTTGCCCGACAATGAAGAACAATAGACCCAACGTAGGGTAGAATATTGTGCTTCTGTTTAAATAAATCGGTTTATTAATCTAAATGAAAGAAGTAATTAAATAACAGCTTTCATAAAATAATCGAAGTAAATAACAAGTCTTTAAAATATTTGATGTAAATAATGGTAAATAAAAAATTATCAGGTAAATAATTTAATTTTGTATAATAAATATATTTTTTATCTAGTAAATTATTTTTACCTATTTATTTCAACCTATGGGCTCTTTTGTTTTAAAACCCGGTCACGTTATTTTTTCCAATTAAGTCCCTAATTTGTCCTCCTTGAAATTTTGAAATTACAATATTTACTTAGATTGTTCTAAAAATTTCACTTATGTCCCAATATTTGATTCAAAGTATACATTATTTCACATTTGAAATCCCAAATAAACAAAGAGTCAATCACACTACCATTTAAATTCGTATTTTTGGTTTTTTAAAGTTGGTTGTTTTAGATTACAAGGTCTACATAAGAATAAAAGAAGAATATAAAATTGAATAATTTTTAATATAAAATTAAGTTTAACTCACGCCTCCTCTGAAAAAATTTATGGCTCCACCACTGCCAGAGACCATACAATTGTCTGCCATACCACCAACTGTAGTCAACCATTCTACTGACACTAGTCTATTACGTTTATTGTCAATTTATGATTGCCATATCACCACTGTTAAACTTTATTCTCAAATCTTGTAGTGCAAAACTGCTTTCAAACGGAAAGACAAATATACCTGATGCTTGGTTAGAGAACAAAATGCGCTCGACCGTGGCGCGAACCGCAACTTTCAAGTTCCTGAAATCCGCTCTATTAAGCAGCTCCACGGCTCCATGTCTTCTTCCCAACGCATCGAACGTTGAACCCGAGATTTTGGTTCCGACAATGTGATCCAAAGTAAATCCATTATCCGGACGAACGCCAGCTTCCAACAAAACTTCTTTCGAAACCGATTGCCAAGGAAGCAAATCCGAGCGGTAAACAATCGCCTCTTCGACCCATTGATACGCCTTATTGACCATACCAAGGTCCCAATTGATGCCCGATTTTGGATAGAATTCCTTTTCCGCTCTGGAGTAGAAGCCGGCATTGATCATGCTGCTCCCGCCGAGAATCCTTCCTCTCGCGTTTTGGATGCCGTCTAGCGAAGTAAACCTCTGGACGGGGTTTTTACCGTCGTCTTGTTGCACAAGGTTGGCTGCAAACTGATCGGCGCGTAGGACACTAGGGTACGCCAATGGATCCGCACCTCTCTCTAGGATCAGGACCGAGTAGTTTTGGGATAGAGTCGCGGCCAAAGGGCAGCCGGCGGTGCCGCCTCCGATGATGATGTAGTCGTACTCGGCGCGCAGTGGTAGATCCGTGGCATTGTACACGGATCTCATGAAACTGAAGTCTGTAAAATTGTTGACAAATTATTGTAGTGGTTAATTAATTGATTACAAGAAAAACTTTTCATTTAGAAGAAAAATACACGGTAATAATTTATGAAAATATATATATAGGGGAAAGAATTTGTGTACCATTTTCGGACTGAGTTGCTAGTGAAAGGGCACGATATTGTGGATGAAAGATATATAGAATTAGAAGCATTAATAAAGCAGCCATAGTTTCTGTATATTGCAGCTTGAAGCGAGAGAGAGATCAAAGGGAAAGAGAAAAAGGTGATAGTTTGGAGCTTCAAACCTTTTTAATGGTATTTATAGCTATTTAAGGGAAATATAAAGCTCTTTTTCATGAGTAATAAACTCGTTGTTCAAAAGTCAAGATCGTTTGGTGCAATCTATAGATCCTCAGTTCCACACTACTTTATAGATGCCCTAAATCCCCTAAATCTATAGATTCCAGAATTGGGTTGGTTCATTTTTGACTTCTGAAAAATATGTGTTGTTTTTCTTTGCCTCCCATAACTTAAAACGTAATATCATATTGGTGTCTGAGCTTATCAAAATTTTCACTTTTGGTCCTCTATGATAGAAATGTTCGAGGGAGGTGACAGAATGAAACGAAGCACGAGTGGAGTATAATTTAGTCAAATGAATGTTGGCTAGTTCATTGAATAAGTGAATTAAACGAGATCCATATTACCTAAGCCATCTAGCAAATGAAACCACAATTTTAGAACATCAATTGGATATCATGGATACGGTTCAATTCACTAGCTCAATTGACACTCAACATTCATTCTATCATATTCATGTCAGTCTTATGTGCCTCTTTCTGTTTCTGTATATATATATATATATATATATATTCCCCTTTCACAATGGGGCTAATAGTGAAGCTTTTGAACAACTCAGGTGCCAATAGGATGAAGTTCTAACTTCTTGACGGCAAAATGAAACAATATATATTTCTCGGGGTTAAATTTGAAATTAACTCCCACAAACTGTTCTTGAATTTCACAATAAATCATATTAAATAATTATTGACATTTTAAACATATCAAACTAACCTTGATCTATTTTGTCGTAACGAAGCTAGTCTTACGTGGCCTTTGCATTAAAGTCTAAACAGAGTAGACCATGTGCATTTAAAGTGATGGTAAAATGGACATTTCAATTACTACAGCATCATTAAATGATCACAGAAGGATTTTGTACGGCTGCCATATTTAATTCTTGGTATATTCAACCACCCACACCAATGACTCATTTTTGTTAATTTCGACATTTTCTTAATAGCTAGCAAATCGATGGTCAAATTTTTTTACACCAAGAAATAATATCAAATCAGTTTTGGGACATTTTATTAAACGCTAAGAACCAAAAAATATTTGGTACATTGGATCAATTTTGGGGCATTTTAGGATTTAGGGTTAAGAGTTTAGGTTTTTAGGAGTTTAGGGTTTAGACTTTATGATTGAAAAACGGGATTGACAATTTCATGCCTCCCTCTAGATTGTGACTCACAATCTTGATATTAGCATTAAACTAAAATCTGACCCTTAGTTTTCTTGTAAAATATTACATCAAAAAAATCTCAAAAAATATAATAACTACATAGATTAACTATTTTTATTCATTTAATATTATATAATTATCCTAACTATTACAAACTTTGTTAGAATAAATAAGAAGTTTTATTTTTAATTATCATAAAATAATGTGTTTATTTTGGCACATTTTTGTTCTACTTGTTTTAATTCATATTTTTTACACTTGTTGAATTTTTAAATAAAAAATTACACAAATTATATTTGTTATTTGATTGTTTTAATGTCATTATGATTAGTTTAGTTTTGATTAATAATGTGACAATAAATAAACAAATTATTAGTTTCTTAATTTTGAAAAAACAATCATGAAATATTCTGATTCCTAGTTTAAGTAAATGAATGAATGAAAATTGAAGTGATTTTGATTTCGAATTTAATTACCAAGTAAACAACTTATTTTGATTCCGAATATTCACTCCGGATCCTGACACTCTGATTTATGCCCATTCAGATGATGTGTAAAGTAATTAAACACAAAGTTAGAGTTAAATATCATAGCCTAAAGGAATTTGATGTGTCTGAGAAAATTTGTTACATGTTTACGTATTCAAGAAGAGAATAGTAGTGGGAAAGATTAAGAGGTTGATAAGCTCAAGGATCTCCATTGCTCGTAAGGTAAAGGAACCTTGATTTCTGTTGTATTATTATTTAGTGTAGACCGTATTGGAGAATGAGAGCAAAGCAACAGCATTGGAGGCAAAGAAGACTGAAAACAAAGATGGGTTTGTGGTATATTCAGAATACTTTTCTTTAAGGTTTTATTTGCTATCACTACTAAGTTTGTTAAAGAGTTTAAGGGTAAATTACCCCCAATATAGAACAAACCCTTGAATACAACATTTAGCAATAATATTGTATTTTAGAACAAAGATATGAAATCTGTAAATTTTTGAAGTTTTTAAAGCATAGAAATGTCTTTTAATGAACCATTACAACCATGGTAATTGTCACAGGTACTGTGAAACAAACCCGAATTTTCACCCTGTGATGACCTAAGGAATCACCCTTAATCAACCAAATTTGAACCACACTAGGCACACACACATGCAACACAACAAACGTAGGGAAAATCAAAGTAATCATGCAACCCACGCACAACCACGAACCACACTCGTATGGTAAACCACTCCCAACCTTTATTACACATAGAATAAAGGAACACAAATGTCTAATCTCACTGCAGAATCATGACACCATCCATGTCTGTGCATATAACAACGTGAATTTAAAAGCACAGCCATACAAAACAGTTATTACAAATATAACCGCTAGTAACTACCGCTTGGTGCTGGGCCAACCTAGCACAGCCACCTGGTCAGGTTCAACCGGTTCCTAACTATCAGATTTGTTGTCTCTTTCCAACGCACGCCAGTTGTCCGTGTGCCTTGCCTGGCTCCACTTAGATCCCGCCACATGCTCCTGCTGGATTAAGGATGCTGGTAACCGCCATCCACATGTGCAGTGTGTCCAAGTGTCTCGGTCTCACGGTTCCTTGGGCTGACTCACGCCCACTAGATGCTCAGAACAACCATGCAGGCTAACCAGGGCCATCAATGCACGCTCCCCATGCACAACTCTCGTTGTCTGGCTCCCTTAGCCGAATCAGGCTCTGATCCAAGGCCATGCCAACCCATGACATTACTTGGCATCTCGCACAGTGGCCTTGGTGGTGAACCCAAACCAACCAAGCCACGCCCCTACCGCTCTAAGGGGCTAACAGTAATCCATGTAACTTTTCTACGAGGTGCCCTTCATTGCAAAGATATCTCTTTTAGTATTTATTCATTTATCATAACTGATATATCAGTATTTTGTATGGAGATATACAACCAATAAACACAATGGTTTGAAACAACTCAAAAGACACATTCAGAACATCTCATATCAAGACGTAATGCGTGGCTGTGCCGCCCTCTCAGTCCCCTGGGCAGGCGGTAGGGATGAAGTCAGGGAAGATTTGGTGCAAACTTAGGCACTACTTTTTAGATTAGCCTAAAATTTTAATTATTTGACTGTGAAGGAAATAAAAGATCGTTTAGTGCATTAATTTTTTTTAGGCATTAATTTATTTTCAGGATCATATATTTCATTAATTGGTTTAGACATTTAGACATTAATTTTTTCTCGACTAGGGATCATTAACTTTTTTTTTCCCCTAATCAATTAGTTGGGGAAAGACCTTCTCTGCAAATAATTTAATCTTTGGGCTAGAACTATATATTCGTCAAAAAAATTGTCCACTCCCCACTCCAAGATAAATGTAAGCAAAAGGCCAAACAAATTTATTTAAATCTGTTTAACTTCTATTAATACCTTTTACTAATCTGGTGTTCAGCAACAACACTTCTAGTAACAACATTTTTGTTGTTACTGACAATATTGAAACATTAGCAACGACAAGCCATAACTAAAATGATTTATTCTCTTGTTAAAACCTTTAGCAACAACATGTCATTGCTAAATGTATTTTTAGTGATGTAGTGTTACTACTAAACTTAGACCAGAAAGTCAGACAGCAATATTTTTGTCTCGATAAACTTGTAAAGATGACACCATATTCGAAAATTTCAGCCAAAAAAACTACACTATTTTTTAGTTTTTAGTTTCAGAAAATCTTTCAGCAATGATGACCCAAGGCTCACAATTTTGGTGAGAAATAAATTTAAAATATCTGCACCCAAAAAAAAAAAAAACCAATTTAAACATGGGCCAAGGTTTAAAATATCAATATTTGAAACATTCTATGAAAATTTCCGTATTTTGGCAATACTGATATCGAAATAGGGATTCTAATTTCTTTTTCGCATAATATTTACAAATTTCCATAGTTTCAGTCTTATTCTTTGCGTTAAAATCCAATCGGAATAGAGAATGTGCAGTTAATTGGGGGGTAAAATGGACATTTCAATTACTACAACATGAGTAAACGATTAATGAAGGATTTTTGTATGGTTTTCGTATTTTATTTTTGGTATATTCCATCTGGGTCCCTCTCAATATATGATTCAACATTTGAAGAGTCTTCGACGGCATTTACAACCCACTTCAGTAATACGCATGACTCACTTTTGTATTCCACGTTTTCTTAACAGCAAGCAAAATAGATGGTCTAAGAGTCCGTTTGATAAATGAGTTTGAGTTAAAAATGTACAGTTTGAGTTGAAAATTTTTATTGACTTTTCAGAAAAGACAAAAACATTTTCAGAAAAAGATAAAAACTTTTTCAGAAAAATACAAAAACTGAGATGAAAAAGTACAGTTTAAGTTAAATTGTCAAACGAGACCTAATTTTTTTACACCAAGATAGATGAAGAAGATTTTGGTAGATTGGCTCAATTTTGGGGCAGTTTAAATGTTAGGAATCAAAGTAGATTCGGTGTAAACTCGGGCCGGGGACCATTTTGTAGATTAGCCTAAAGAACATAATTTTTTTGACTTGGGAGGAATTAGAAGATCATTCATTACATTAGTAAAAATCAAAAAGAAAAATGGAAAATGACGGGAAAGAAAAGGCATTCATGTGCTAGTTCATATAGAGCCAAAGTAAGATATAGATATAGTAGACAATATCGATGTAGTTTTATTGAATATTCACCAGAAAAAAAGATAATATTATTATTGACATTAAGCTTGTTGTGTGGAGAATTTCCAAACACTAAGAAAAATATAAAAATATTTGAGCAGAGATTTTTCTTTTATCGTTATTGCCGAGAATTCTCCTACATATGATCTCTTATTTGCCTTGCTATATATTTTGCTTTCATTTTTAATTGAAACTTTCCTTGCGTGTTGAAATTATTGAGCCCATCTCTGTTGCAGCATCCTAAGCCCAGCGTACCTTCCAGTAAGAAACACAACAAGAAAATTAATTCAAAACACGAAGGAAAAAAAAATATGTGCATGAAAATTTTTAATGAAAAATGAAAAAAAAAATTATATTTATATAGATAGTGATTATATATATAATCTAACAGTAATTTCATATTTGACTCTATCATAAAACAAAGAGTTCTAATCTCACCACCTCAAAGCTGTTAAAAATAAATAAATAAATATGTTTTTTAATATTTTTTTACAGAGAAATTGTAGCGAATAGCATAGTTTATAGATATCTTTGAAGTTTATAGCATGTTTTTTAAATGATGATAAATTATAGCATATATTTCTTGTAAATACTTAGATTTCTTTTGATTTCCAACAAATTCTAGATTTTTTGTTAATTTATAATAACGAATTTATATGCATAGCTTCATGTTACAGAGACAAAAGAAAGGAAGAGGAGTTTTTTTAAGTATAATGTGATCAAAGTTTTGATTATGCAACTTATTATTATATTTAAAATTTTACGCTATAATTTACTATTACTCCCTTTAAAAATGTTATTACGCTGTTTCCCGATGTTTTAATGAACAACTTACCGGCCCATCATCATAATAGTAGCCTGCGGATTAGTCCCCGGAGAGAAATTAAAAATGGAGCTATCGACAACCCTAAGTGCATTAATCCCCATTACCCGAAAATCGCCATCAACAACCTTCCCGACAAGGCATCCGCCATGGTAATGCCACCAAGTCGTGGTCGTCCTCCGACAGAAGTTCTCCAAAAGAAGAAGTATTTGATCGATAATCGACCGGCAAAACCGGTCCGAAGAATTTAACCCATGTTCACCTTGAAAATCCTTATCGAACTTGAAACGAGCCAGTGAGTTCGTACGCAGCATGTCGCCGGCTTTCCTCAGCCCCTTAACACACCGTGCCCGATCCATGGGGTCCGAAAAGTAGTTGAATTGGACATTAGGGCTAACTCTCACGTCCGCCGAGGACGCCAACGAGAGGAACCCGTGTGACGCGGGTCCAGGGACTTTGTTGCTCCGAATTCGCTAGATGGCGTAAGAAGAGAAGCAAATGCTGTGACCGAAGATCTGTGGATTCTACGTAGAAATCGGGTGTGATTACCACCACCTATAGGTACGAGGCATTGACTGAAGATGGAAGTGCTATGGCGATGCTGTTTCGAGGATTGTCCGCCATGAAATTTCCGACATGGGGCTGCGGGTGAAGCACGGTGATGCGCATCGGCGACAGCTCGTTTCGTGGACCGACTCCGCTGAGAAGAAGAAGCTGAGGACTTACGATTGCACCGGCGCTCAAAATTACTTCTCCTTTGGCACGCACAAATGCCCGATGAGATCTCCCACTGCAATCTCGATATATCACTCCGGCTGCAGCTAAACCTAAAAATAATAATAATAAAAATTAAAAAAAATATTAGATCAATTTATAATCAATTTATTCCTTGGATCACACTTAAAACTTTTTTTCTATGGTACTTAAATCTTTTTTCTATAATGTTTTCTCGCATAAAAGTTTGAATATTCAAATTTAAATATATGAATCTAACTGGCCATTAGATTTGTGGGACAATAAAAACAGTTCCGTTGGAAGACCATCTCCAATGGCTTTTATTTCACTCCAATATAATTCAACTCAAATTTAAATTTATTTTAACTTTTTAAAAATCCCTACCATATTTATTTTTAGCACTATTCTAATTTTACCTTTAACTAAAAGCAATCCAAACATGCATTTTATTTAAATATACTATTCAACTTTTACATTTAAATACAAACATTCAGTTTAAATGAACATTTACATTTAATTAATGATCTAAATGGAAACCAAGATTTGTGGTCCACTTAATGGAGCGAATGCAGATGGACCAGAATATTGTGCTTCCATTGAATAAATAAATTGAGTTACTAAACTAGCTTTATTGGTAATTAAGGATTACATGTTTTCGTAGTCGTAATCTTAATCAAAGTGGTTTAATATGAAAATTAAAATACAACAATAAAATAGTAAGATGTCGTATACAATAAAATGAATTTTCAAGACCATATATATGTTGGTTATTATTATTGCTACGCAAAATCTGACAGCAACTCTACATACCTAATTTAATTTTAAGATCTAGATCACCAAATCTTTTTTATTAAGTTTGGGGGGGGGGGGGGGGGGGGAGAATCTAGGTCAATTATTGTATACAGCAAAGTAAACTAAATAGGGTACTTTAAAGAAATGCCATACAATTATGGCATGGATTGATTTTTGCCATACAAAAATAATATATATTATAAGAAATTCCATAACATAACATCATAAATATTTATTAATTTATTTATACCAGTTATAATTGTTAGTTAGTATCTATGATGAAACCTACAAAACTGATGGCCACCAATCAGTTACCATCGAGTATCCATCGTGATACCGCCAGCAATCACCTCCTTCAACAGGTTACCCATTGTTACTCTCAAGCCACCTATGCCAGAGGGTTATCAGTTAATTATCAATTGGTTACCAACTGGTAACCACCTTTTTCAGCAGGTTAATAACTGGTAATCAATTGATTAACGACTAGTAACCACCTCCACCAGTAGCGAAGGGGTTACCAAATGATTAACAGATAGTTACCAGTCCGCAATCACCTCCGTTGGCAAGATACCAGCTGGTAACCAACCATTAACCGCTAAATTTGCTGGATTTTAACACTCGATTACTAAAACCAATCACAAAAATCGTTACAAATCACCAAATTTAGCAAAAACCATTAAAAAAAATATTAAAATGAAGAAAACTTTCCAAAACACAATTAAAAAAAGTTGGGATCTCAAAGATCACCTCCACCCGGCAGCCATGGCCACCAAAGCTCACGGATCTCATCCACGAGGCCTAGTGCAGGGAGAAGATGGCCAAGTCGGGTGGAGAGAGATCTCCTACACTAGAGTTTACGAGCGGAGGAGAAAATGAGGCATGGAAGGCGAGGACGACGGCAAGGGCAGAAGGAGAAAACAAACTCGTGCGGCTTAAATAAAGATCACTAATTTAAACAAACTCGCGAGGGTGGAGGAGGAGATTGGAGCTTGCCTAAGAATGAGACATTTGGAAAAAAGAAAAAACATGGTATGTCCGCCGCATCCGCTACCTTTTAGTCCATAGCTCATAGCTCGCCAACAATGGTTTGAACCTCACGCAACGCGCACGGGCTTTGGACTAGGAATCGGCACTCACCAATGAGTGTGACGATCCCAGCAATCGGGGTTGCTTCGTGCTGTAGTCCGGCCGGTGCGAAACTCCTCACCTTGAAGGAAGTCTCTAGCGTCTTGCCTAGCAAAGGGAAAGGGATAGAGGGAGACGAGAAGGAGAGAATTTTGTGACGAAAACGATAAGAAAAGTTAAAAATGAAAAAGCCTAAAGACATAGTTCTAAATGACTTTTGAATAAAGTATTGATAAAGTTGTATATTTGGTTGAGTTTCCCTAATTGGCATCCTAACTCATGTCTTGCGATGGGACTTTGCGCAAAAAGATTAAATAAACAACCCCAACAATTTAACTATGTTTTCCATAAACAAGCATAAAACAAAACTCTTAGAAAATTCAGACTAAAAACTCAGAATATAAAAAATGACATGATACTGTATATCACCCCAAGATACCGTCAAATAACCCACCTGGACAATAGTCTACAATGCCACCAATGGTATCCTGTTGTAATACTAAAGGTATTCCACTGTCATGAAACTGAAAGTATCATGTAGTTGTAAGTATAGCCTATCCATAATTTTATTTATCTCCACCAAGAACTGTAAAGTTCAAATCCTCCACGCCAAGTTAAAAAAATATATATATATATATATATATATATATATATAGTGATGCATCAGTGAAAATTCCATAGACTGGGTGATAGTCTACCATACCACCAACGGTAACCTATCATACTACTAACGATAGTCTTAAATTTTTACTCAAATCTTGTAGTGCAATGCCGTTTTCAAATGAAAATGCAATATACCTGATGCTTGGTTAGAGAACAAGATGATCTCGACTGTGGCACGAACCGCAACTTGCAAGTTCCTGAAATCCGCTCTATTAAGCAGCTCCACAGCTCCATGTCTCGTACCGAATTGATCGAATATTGAACCGGAAACTTTGGTTCCGACAATGTGATCCAAGTTAAACCCATTATCCCGACCAACTTCAGCTTCCAACAAAGCTTCTTTCAAAACAGATTGCCAAGGAAGCAAATCCGAGCGGTAAACAATCGTCTCTTCGACCCACCCATTGATACGCCTTATCGACCATGCCAAGGTTCTAATTAATGCCTGATTTGGATAGAACTCCTTTTCCGCTCTGGAATAGAATCCACCGTTGATCATACTGGTCCCGCCGAAAATCCTTCCTCTCGCGTTTTGGATACCGTCTAGCGAAGTAGACCTCTGGACGGGGTTTTCGCCGTCGTCTTGTTGCCTGAGGTTGGCTCCAAACTGATCAGCGCGTAGGACACTAGGATACGCCAATGGATCGCCACCTCTTTCGAGGACGAGGACCGAGTAGTTTTGTGATAGAGTCGCGGCCAAAGGGCAGCCTGTGGTGCCACCTCCGACGATGATGTAGTCGTGGTCGGCGAACAGCGGTCGATCCGTGGCATTGTATACGGATTTCATGTAACTGAAGTCTATAAAAATGTTGATAAAGCATTGTGGAAGTAAACTATTTGGTTACGAGAGAAACATTTCATTCAAAAGAAAACTACATGATAACAATTTTTAAAATATATATATATATATATATACACACACATACATATATAGGGAAAAAAAATTTGTGTAACATTTTCGGATTGAGTTGCTAATGAACGAGCACGCCATTTTGGACGAAACATATATAGAATAAGAAGCATTAATAAAGCAGCCATTGATAGTTTTCTGTATATTGTAGCTTGAAGAGAGAGAGAGAGAGAGAGAGAGAGAGAGAGGTTATAGTTTGGAGCTTCAAACCTTTTAAGAGTATTCTTAGCTATTAAGGAAAATATAAAGTATACTCGTTGGTTCAAAAGTCATGATCATTTGGTACAACCAATAAATCCTCACTACATTTTATATATGTGTTGTTTCATTTCCTCCCATAACTTAAAATGACATATTATTCGTGCCCGAAGTTGTCAAATGTTTTATACATTGGTCCCTCTATAAAAGTTTAAAAAAGTGACAGGATGTCGAGTGGTTGATTGAGGAGGAATTACACCAGTTCCATGTTACCCAACTAATCCAACAAATGAAAACCACAATTTTGGATCAGTTGAGTAACCTGAATACGGTTCAATTTATCATTTTGATTGGCCACTCAACATTCATTCTATCATATTCATGTGAGTTGAATGTGTCCCATTCTGTCATTTTTAATATTTATGTCATAGATGGACCTAGGGCCAGCGGTGGATCCAGGTGGGTACTAGTGGGGGCTACAGCCCTCATTGAAATTTTTTTGTTATTTTACTTTTACCCTAAAATTTGTTTAATTTTTATAATTTTCCCCCACTAAAATTAAAAAATTCTTATATAATCCTTAGTTTACCCCCACTAAAAATAAAAAGTTCTTACAAAATTTCCATCAAAATTAACTTCATAAAAAAAAGTTTATATTTTTACTACTTTGCCCCCACTAAAATAAAAAATGCTCACATAAGCCAACTAAAACTAAAAATTCTCATATAGCCCCTTGTAAAATTCATTTTACCTTAAAAAAAAAATTTTGGTATACCCCTCCACTAAAATAGATTTCTGACTCTGCCCCCTACCCAGGGCTGACTATAATTCGGCCAACCCAATCAACCTGCCCGACCATTGGCCGAGAATGTTAAATTGGTTTCGGCCTATTTCAATTGACCTTGCAAATCTCAATCTGAGCTGTTATCCAAGTTCATCTTCTAGGGTTCTTCTTCTCTACTTTTCGTCTACTCTTCAGTAGTTGAATTTCCATGGTCCTCCTCTCTGCATCTTCCATCTTTGTAGTATGTTGTATATTATTTGTAAGTTTAATTTCTTTTTTTTTTTTTGGTTTCTAGTCTCCAACTGAAATTATTGAATAATGGAGTTTCGGGAAAGAAGGTAAAGCTAAACCTTAATTCTACTGCTCTCTAAAAGGCATGCCTATTCTATTAGTCAAGTTTAGAGAACATAGTACTCGGACTTACTAGATGAAAAACTGTGATTGGTGAAGGGCTTTAAAGCGACTTAGGTAGCTGCTTCTATCGGGTTTTTTCTAAGAGGTTAGGTGATTGAGTCATACGGACTCTAACAGATCATTTCTTTTTCAGATATTTGAAATAAGGGGTTTCACTATGTTGATTCTTAGAAAATCGCGAATCAGACACTTACTTCAACAACGGAAGTGTGGGCTTCTTGCTAGAAGAAATTTTGTTGCCTTGGTCCCAGTTCAACACTAAACAAGTCCGAACTAATTGAATATTGGTTTCAGAAATTCCCAAAATAGGTTTTCCATTTACGTAAAGAACATAATTTGTATCGATTTATAGATAGATTTCTATTCATAGAGATGGGCATCTCCGTGGATAGAGATAAAGATAGGGATCCATCTAGATCTTGATTCACTCTTTCCATCTTTTTTTTCCTTGATTCTGATTGATTGCCCTTTCTTTTTTTTTTTTTTTTTTTTTTCCTGTGTCTCAGATTAAGGATTTCAGTTTGACGAGGAGTACTATGAGCTATGGGATATTTTGATTAGCAGCAAATAGATTTGCATGATGCTGCTATAGAAGTTTTATGCCTATGTTGTCTTTATTTCAAGTTTAAACTGTATTTTTTTTTTTTCAACTTTAAAATTCTGATTTTTAGTTTAAAATCCATGTTGAGAATCATCAATATTACACCATTTAAATATATATATATATATATATATATGAACATTGTTGCATTTATGTCTCAGATTTTCTTCAGAAAAAAAATTAAAAAAAAAAAAAAGATTTCAAGTGCAGCCTAGATTAAAAACAAAAACAAAAACAGAAAAACCAAAACAAAAACAAAAACAAAGTCCGAAAAGAAGGGGCTTTTCTGAGATCCCCCAAACCGAGTTGGCCAACCCAATCTGGACGAAACTTCCGCCCAACCCGTAGCCCAGGTTCTTGAGCCTGAAATCAAGATGTGTCCCATGGTTTTCTAATACCCAGGTTTGGTCCAGTTTTCAGCCCTCAACCTGCCCAACCTAGCCCGTGTTTAGCCCTAGAGGGACCAATGGTAAAGCGTTTTGACAACTCAGGTGCCAAAATAATATGAAGTTCTAAGTTTTAGGAGGCAAAATGAAACATCATATATATTTCGGGGCTAAAATTAAAATTAACTCTCAAAAAAGGTTCTTGACTTTACAGTAAATCCTACTATGATTCTTGACTCTTAAAACGTTTCAAATTAACCCTTATCTATTTTGGTGTAATAGTATATCTTTACGTGGCCTTTGTGTAAAATCTGAATGGAATAGAGCATGTGCCGATAAAGTGAGGGTAAAATAGACACTTCAGTTACTACAACATGATTAAATGATTAAAGAAGGATTTTGTATGGTTTTAATATTTTATTCTTGATATATTCCTTTTGGGTTTCCTCTCAATGTATGATTAAACGCATGACTCACTTTTGTTTTCGACATTTTCTCAACAGCTAGCAAATAGATGAACTACTTTTCTTACACCAAGATGGATGAAATCCGTTTTGGGAAATTTTAATGTTAAGAACTTAAGAATCGAAGACGATTTGAAAGATCGGATCAATTTTGGGACATTTTAAAAGTCAGGAATCAAAGTAGATTCGGTGCAAGCTCGGGGGACTATTTTTGAGACGAGCCTAAAGAATTTGAAGTGTTTTTGACTTGGAAGGAATTAAAAGATCGTTTATTGGATTAATTTGTTTACGCATTGACTTATTTTCAGCTAGGGATAATTACCTTTTTTTATATTTTCAATAATTAGTTAGTTGGGGAAAGACCTTATTTGCAAATAATTTAATCTTTTGGCTAGAACTCTATATATATATATATATATATTCATAATAAAGTTGTCCACTGCACTCCAAAATAAATGTAAGAAAAAGGCAAAACTACACCTTTTTTTTTTTTTTTGTTCCAAATAATTTTTCAGCAACGATACAAGTTCCCAATTTTGGCGAGAAAAGCCACATTATTTTGATTGAAATTATAAAAAAAAAAAAAATCAGCACAAATAAAATACCAATTTAACCAGGTATCAAGGTTTAAAAATTCAATATTTGCACTGGTATTTCTAGGAAAATTCCCATATTTTGGAACTACTAATATCGAAATAGGGGTCTAATTTCTGTTTCGCAGAATATTTACAAATTTTTAAAAATTTTCTATATTTCCCCAGAAATTTTGATTTCCATGAAGATCGTACTTTTAAATAACAAAATTTTACAGAAAATACTTCTCTTTATCAAAATTTTACAGAAAATACTTCTCTTTATTTATTTTATTTCTAAATATAATCGAAATCTTTTTTTTTTTCTTTGGTCCAATTTATATATATATAGTTCCATTTGCTTTCACGTGATACAAGAAGAAAAATTAGCTATTCTTGACGTCAAAATTGGCCTTTTCACCTTATAGAAGCTCATTTTTTGTTTTGTTTTGTTTTTTTGTTTTTTGGTTTTTTGTTTTCAATCTTACATAAAAGAGAGAAAGAAGTAAGCAGCAATTTGCAGTAAATAATTCAAGTAAATAGCCTGTTAAAATATTTGGAGTAAATAATAATAACTAGCAAATTTACTGGTTAAATAATCTATTTACTACTAGTTTAAAATCTTACTATTTATTTTATTCAATTTTATAAAAACGCTATTTTTCACAATTTCTACTAAAAAACTATAGATGTAATTTATCTATATAGATTAAACGGAGCACGCTTTTTTTAATCAAAGGGAAGAGACAACTGGTATTAAGGTAAGATTAAGCATCTCATCAACTATGTTGGCACCTAAAACCTTAACTCATCCCACATCAAGCCCTGAATTCACTTTATTAAAATTAAGAAAAAAAAAAGTTTAAAAGAAAGAAAACCAAGATATTACAATTCTAATAACGATAATCTCATCTAAACTAAAACTACATAACTAGCAAAAACTAACACCAGAACAAAAAGCCAAAACTACGCATTTGAAAATCAATTTTTATAAAAGACCTCGTCAAAAACCTTACTAGTAAAAATGAAAGGGAAAAAAAAGTGTTTACGCTAGTTAAGCATACAAAGAAAAATTTCCTAAGAAAAATAAAACGAGCCCCCAAACACACATTACTATGAAACCTGTAAAAAGGGAGACTACCAATGGAAGTTAGTGTAATGAAACCCAAAAGATGCCAATTTATCCGTCGTGCAATAAACTTCACAAAAAATGTAAGAGATCTTGGCATGAAGCTTAGACACCCAATCCAGAGCCCTAACCTATCTATTTTGAAATTTACAAGGCACTTATTTTGAGTTAATAAGAAAAAACTCTACCACATAAATAAAATCACACTCAACTCGTAAATTAAATAAAGCATTCTTATTACCAAAATCATCTAAACTATTTCAAAGATTGAACATACATCTCTATACATTGTTTATTATGTTATGATCACTTCTTACCGTGTATATGTATCACATACTTAAATCAATTCTATATTAATATAAACTTCTATATATTGATATTTTCATAGATGGTATTTGTAAAATCATGTGTATTGACATTTACACTAGTATCAACATTTATATATCCTTACTTTTTGCAAAATTTTAACCTGTGTGAAATTTATGGAAGATCTCACACGTGATGGGCATTGATCTGTAGGTGGCTCTTTGCTCACGGTGGAAGAGGCTAGATCCATGAGAGATCGAGATTGTGTTGTTTCATTTATCGCAATTGTTGCCTAATAAACGATGGTGGAGAGAGAGAGAGAAAAAGGGAGGGAGCGAGCGAGAAGGAGAGAGAGAGGGAGGGAGGGAGAGGGAGAGAAAGAGAGAGAGAGAGAGAGAGAGAGAGAGGGAGGGAGGGAGGGAGAGGGAGAGAGAGAGAGAGAGAAGGAGAGAGAGAGGGAGGGAGGGAGAGGGCGAGAGAGAGAGAGAGAGAATGGGCAGCGAGAAGAGAAGTAAGAGAGGAGAAAGAGATGTCTTAGCTCGTGCCGACAATCTCTATGCTCGTCTAGCGACCTTCCCTGGTGATGACGATCATGATAGCGTAGCGAGGAAGGTCTCGGACAGAGAGAGTGGAAGAGAGAGGAGAGAGAGCAAGAAAAGAGATAAGAGGGAGGAAAAGAAATTTTTTGATCAGCTAGTATTAGGGCAGAACAAAGAGGCAACAAAAATGAAGGGTAGAAATATCATTTTAGAAAACAATAAAATATATGTATATATATATATATAAGCTTTCATTTACCGTACAGATTTGAAATGGAATTTTTATATTGAAATTAGTTGATTTTTCAAAAATTACTTATAATTTTTGTTACTTTTTAAAAAATTAATTATAATTTTTGTTACTTTTCAGAAAAAGGATAAAAATTTATATGAAAACTTTATATTTGAACCTAAAAGCCAAATGGAAGCTAAATATAGTGAAAGATGAAAAATTTTAATCATATTTAAAATAGGATAAAATTCCTAAGGGCCCGTTTGCGGGGACATCTAGAGATAGTATTTTAAATATTAGGTTGGAAACATTTGTTTGAGGGGAAAATTTTGAAATAATTCAGTGATATATAAAATAATACAAAATTTTGAAATATATTTAAAAAAAATGTAAAATAGATCTTGTCTTATTCATCTTGTCGTTGCGAATATTTTGACATAAAAATTATCTCATTTTGATTCTTAAAGTTTGAGTTTTTTGAAAATGAAAAAAAGAGAAAGTTTGATTTAAAGTTGGGATTTTAAAATACTATCTGAACATCTGGCCCAAAACGGGCCCTTAATATGTGACTATTGGTGTATTTGGTGTTCGAATTGAGTTTCAAATGAAATTGAAGTTTTATATTAAACTTGGTTAATTTTTTAAAAATTAATTAAAAAAAAAAACCAATCATAAAATATAGTTGAGTTCAAAGTAAACTCCAGCAACGCACGTTTTTTCACGATTTTCTCATCATAGTTCTCACCCGCTGGCCGAACTCACCGAACTAGGCTACAGCCCAAGCGCTAACATAGGCCAGGCCTGAGTCTAGACCATATCCCAAGTTAGGCTTGGATCATGAACTCGGCCTGTCTATTGTTTCTGCACGAAGTGCACTGCTAATAAGTTACCCAAAAAAAAAAAAAAAAAAAAAAGAGAGAGATAGAGAGAGAGAGAGAGAATTGCACAGTTTAACTTTGGTTTGGATTATTCCTGCACGAATTGCACAGGACTAAGTTCAATTTAGGATTTTTTTTAATTCTTCTTTCTTTTGATGAAGAGAAATACAAATAAATTTTAAGGTTTGACACTCGTACAAATAAATTTTAAAATAATATAAAAATGATAATGTTGTTATGATAAAATGAAAAGATCAATATATCAACACTAATAATTGAATATCAAAATTTAACATGTTTTATATTTGATGTCAAATTTTACATGAACTATATATTGTTACATTTAACATATACTATACTTGATTAAAATTTGATACCAATAATAACATGTGTGAAATTTAACATGAACATAGCATTATATTTAGCATTGATTTTCCTCTTCGAATTTCAATATTTAACATTGACACATTAATTTAAAATTTAACATGAACATAGCACTGAAAACGTACAAGCACTCTAAACCCACTCTAAGTTAATGTTCAGAAACAATGCATCAAGTACTGAGAAAGATCACGGCAATTGAAACTAATGGCATGTTTACTTATCAAAATTATAGGAAATAAGAGTGGGAAACCCCACATATATATATATATATATATATATGTATGTATATATATTTTGGGAATAGGAGTAGGATTGGTGGCCCCACAGTTTGAGATTGAGGAATTGAATTGAAAATTTTATATCCCCTCCACAATGGGATTGTCAATCTTAAATTAATATTAAATGATTAGTTTACCCCTATTTTACTTGAAAATGTTGAATAAATGACAAACCCTAACAAATATAATTACAACCTATATTATTCTTTTATTTACTTAACATTACAAATTATCCTAATTATTATTAACCTGTTATATGATAAGGATAAAGTTTATTTTTTATAGAATAAAATAATTCATCTCAATTTTTGACACTTTGTTTTTTACTTTTTAGTTTCTATCCTGTTTATTTTACACTATTTTTATTACTTTTTAGTTTCTATCCTGTTTATTTTACACTATTTTTTAATTTTCTACAACAAAAACGATTACTTAACTTGTATTTAGTATATTATTTATTTTAAGTATAATTAACATTGTCATAATAGCTATATAATTCACTTTCTTACATTGATAAATGCAAAATTTACCCAAGGTTCTAAGTCTAAGTAAACGTATAATGTATAAATAAAATTCGTATTGACTACAATTCGAAATCCTCTAGTCTGAATAAACAATTAATTTTGACTCCAAATTTTATACGATTTATGCACACTTTGATTAAGCATATATAAACACATCATAAATAAAAATCTAGTTCTGGTACCCATAAAATAGTATACCCTTTTGTTATAGTTACGGACAAACTCAACTAAGCTCTACCAAAGGCATTTGTCCCCATGCAATTCAAAAAAATTTTGGGTTAATTTTGCAAAAGATCCTTGAATTATACTAAATGTCATACATTGGTCCCTAACTTTTGATTTACTGTATTATACTCCCATGAACTTTTTTACTGTTATGCCAATGGTCTATCTATCAATATTATGTATTTAAAAAAAGGGGGCAGGAATTGAACATGTTTTGATCACATGAGCTTTATTTATTGATAAAGTCATAATTAAATATTTTTTGGAAGAAAATTGTACATCAATCATAGATTATTTAGAGTAGAATCATATAGTTATTTTGGAGTTACAATTTCACTTGCAAAATTATTTAATTATGACTTTAGCTTTAATCGAAGCTCACATGATGTTTAACTTCCTTTTAGTTTTTGACGAAATATAGCTATAGGGGTTGTCTTTTACAACAATAGACAAGTTCGGGGATAATGTGGCGTATATAATTAAAAGAAGAGACCAATTAAATACTACGAGTATAATTTAAGGCCATTTATAAAAATAACCAATAAAATTTTAAAAGAATAAACAAATTATGCAATAGACAAATAGAGTATTCTCTTTTAGCAAAACTCTTAGATTTGTTTACTTTTTTTGGAAGTTAGGGTGGGAATTCAAACTTCCTCACATTCTGGTGGAATCATATGTGCAATTACTGTCAGGATATGCTTGCAATCACGGTACTCTTAGATTTTTTTTTTTTTTTTTTTTTTGAAAAGTTCCATGATCTGGGATCTGTAGATTCCGTGATACTATTCACAAGCATCTTGCGGTCCACCTGTACCTGTAACCTTCATCCCTTGGTTTTGGCAAATCTGTCAATTCTTTTTCTCCTTTCTCTTTTCTTTTCTTTTTCGGACGTAAATGAGAAAATAGGTAAACTACATGAAAGAAGAAGAAGAAGAAGAAGTTGGCTATTAAGAACCGTATCGTTAGAATTTGGATGTAAATCATCAAATCACATTAAATTATATTACAATCTAAAAGAAATTGATGAAAACCTAATTGTTACAAATTGCAGTTCATCAATAGTTGTGATTCGTGAACTTAATTTTATAGTCATCTCATATCCACTTCAAAATTGTGGCTTTGAGTTTGAATCCATATCATTAAGCACCATTAATATATATATTTATAAATATATATATATATATATTCCAATATCCTGTCATTAAATTCTCTTAGATTTACTATGTCTATCTTTCTATTCATCATCATCAATAATAAAAACAAGAATAAGTTTCTTTGGAGTTTTTTTTTTTAGTTTCACGAGGGAGTTTCGTTATGATTTTTTAACATGGTTAAAAAGGATTTTGTCCAAGTTTTTTTAGAGTTTTGTGATGGATTTTCGAGTTTATTTTATTTTATTTTATTTAAGTTTTGTAATCATAGAGATTTTTTTTATTTAAATTATGTTCCCTTATGAGCCATAAGCTGTAAGAGGGTTTTTTTTTTTTTTTCCCCTCTTCAGGCTCTCAACCTCCGGTTCAGAATTTTAATCCTCAGAAAAGTCTTCAGCTGTTAAATCTTTAGCCTTAGTGTTATAAGTATCTGTCATGTTATTTTTTTTTTAAATCTTTTTTTTTTTTCTCTTTTTTCTAGATACTAGAGTAAATAATCTAAAATCATACACTTGATCAGCCTAGCTTTTAGTAGTAATCATGCTCATCTATATATGCAGGTGTTGGATAGAGAATTCGAGGTGCAAAAGAAAGATGAGTAGGAAATCTGACGTGAGAAATTAATAATATGTGATTAAACTGTCCTTAGAAGTGTAAAACTCAAAGATTCTTGTTACCTTTGATATTGCATCACCGGTCAACAGAGGAAAATTGTTGATAGGGTATTTAACAATTACGCCCCCCAAGTTTTTAATTTTAACAATTTATCTTCTGAATTTGGTAAATTGTTACAATAAACTTCATTTAATTGTATTTAATATCGAAATGGATATTTGAATTTGGAAGATAATTTAGGGTTTAAATTAGATATCGAAAATTTTGGTTCGAAATGGAGTTTCCATCTTCACATGAGGCATAGGTTTTTCCCGACTAATTTAATCCATTTGGGATATATCTTATTGTAACAATTTAACGAGATCAAGAGGTAAATTATCAAAATTAAAAATTTAAGATATGATATATTTGGAGTATCAATACTAAATACCCGAGATTATTAATATCATCTTTAGCTTGTACTCCGCCAAATACGGATACAACTCTGTGAGCTTTGGCAATGTTGTTGATCAATTCCATAATGAGTACAATTTAAAATATTTTCAATGTTTAGTTTTACACCTGTCTTTTTTTAGGGGGCCTACATCCATTATGTTGCATAGGGGCTATGTATCGTATAAAACTTAATAGTATACCACTTCTACGAATAGCCCTTAATGTCGTATCTCTTCAGAGACCGGGACCTTTTATCATGACTTCTGCTCATCAAGATGAATATTCCATGATAAAAGATACCCAAAAATTCTAACTCAATTTATGTTTTTTTTTCCCCTTAAAAGTGAACAAAAATTTTAACTAATTTTTAAAAAATCAACAAACTTCCAGTCTAATTTAAATTCAATTTTAAACCGATACATCAAACATATTTAGGACGTATTGTTTGATCGACAGATGTCATGCCCTGATAGGCAGGGCAAATTGAATATATATGTTTGCCTTAATATAGAATCCTCTGACTATATTTAAGATATTAAGCAAAACGAGTGACGGATTCTTTTTAGTTTGAAAAAGTCAATTAGAGCAAGAAAAATATTTTGTATTTACTCTGCCGAAAGAGATTAATGATTACTACAAGACGAGAATGCCCTTATCCGAAAACCTTCCCCGGCTGTCCTTTTGACAAGGTCACCGCCCCACAAGCACGAAAGCGACCCGACAAAATAATTTTGATTTTTTTTTTCCTTTGAAAGGTTTGTTTATTTATTTATTTATTTATTTACTTGTTTTTGATGAATGGTTTATTTAGGGTCTGTTTGGTGTATGAGTTTGAGTTGAAAATTTTAAGTTTTAATAGTAATTTTTGTTGATTTTTCATAAAAGACAAAAAAACTTTTTCAGAAAAAGATAAAAATTGAGATGAAAATTTTGAGTTTGAACTCAAATCTCAAATACTTAGTTATTTATTTATTTGCGTATTAATTTTGCTGGAAAAAAAAAGGGGAAGATTTTTTTTTTTTTTGTTATATTTAAAAATTAAGGTCGATATTCGTGATTAGTCTAGTAATAGAATTTTGGCAGCATATGGTGCCAAAGACTAGCTTTTCTCTCGTATCTTTTAGATTATTTAATTACTATGAAAAGGGCATTGAGCATTTAATAAGTTCGATGGCTATACTAAAAAATAACAAATAAAATTAGTTGGTGCTAAATATCAATTTATTGTCTCGTTGTGATTAATTTAGCTGGTGGTGGAAAGCAGTGTTTAGCATCTGTTTGGTTCGATGGTTGAAGTTGAAATTTTTAAATTATAATTGATTGACTTTTCAAAAATTAATTATAATTTTTTTTTTGACTTTTTCAAAAAAAAAAATGAGATGAAAAATTTGAGTTGTAACTAAGATACTAATTAAACGCTTAGAGTTTAGATCTCACATTTAAAACCCTGATAATAAAATGAATGTTTATATGACCTGATAGCGCAATACATGTTTATATTCTTTAAGTTACGATGTTTAGTTTCATAAAACTATTCGTTTCTTTTATAGAATATTATTTACGTACAATTAAAAGGCTGTTATCGTTTAATAAGAATAATTTGGAAACTTTGAGAATAATATTTATTTGTCTATTCTTTCTAGGTAATATTTACTCTAAAATAATCAACTTTATAGCCTAACTAATTTGCATCATTAAACTACTACTCTTTTTATCAAGATATGAATAACTACATGTCATTCAAAAAGTGAAGAAATTTAGTAGATTTCTGAAAATTTTTCTCGCACTATAGCTAGCATTTTTGAAATCCAGTTTGTCTCAAAAACAGCCCATGATACTCTAAAAATAAAAAAATAAAAAAAAATAAAAAATAAAAAAACAGTCCACGAAATTGGAAAATCGTCTCATTGAAAGTCTCTCTGTTTAAATTTTGACCAAAAACATTAAAATATGACTACTAATTGGGTTATTTTAGTGTTTGGCAATGCTCTTGAATGAGGGTGCAACCATTAATATTGACAGAGAAGTTAGGATTTTGCAAATTTAGGGCTACAATTAACTGCTTAGGAATGAAAATCTTTTACAATTTCGTGCTAAGTTGTCGAGTGGATCGACCTTTATAAATAGGTAGCGGCATTGTAATTAGAGTTTATCGATTAGAGATAATTTTTATATAAATAGGTAGCAACATTGTAATTAGGGTTTATCAATTAGAGATAATTTTTATATAAATAGGTAACGGCATTGTAATTAGGGTTTATCGATTAGAGATAATTGTTAAACAAGGGTAATTTTCTCTTCTAAATAATTTGATCATAGTAATGAATTATTTAGTCGTTGAAGAGGACACAATTTCACATTAAAGTAGACTTATATGAATCTTGTGTGTCTGTGATTGTTTATTCTGTTTTACGATTTACATTGCTCTCAATAAAAGAGTTAATATTCTTAACATTCTATAAGATAAAATTGAAGGAAACTCAAAAAACAGGTGGATGCTCAATCCTTAATTCAAGAATCAACTCTTCAATTCTTCAATAAAAATGGATGTTATAATTGCAAATTGTACACAATCAACTCTTCAATCCTTCAAATCATAAAAGTTTTAGCCAAACAAAGTGTCAAAATTTACATATCCCACCAACCATCATTTTAACGTTTTTCGTCTACTACTTTAGTTGACAGACCTCTATGAGATGGTTTTCCTCTTCTTGACTACAAGGAACTTATTCTAAAAAATAATTTTAAAATACTTTTTTTTAAATCGGTACACCATGAATTTATCAAACAATCGTAATTTACACCATGAACCTATAAACATGTAGCAATTATGCCCCCATCCCCAAATTGATGACAATGTTAATGTTTTAAAGAAAATTGACATATGATTTGTAAATAAGTTGTTAATTAATAACATAAATTATCGTTTTTATCCATTTTAATCTGAAGTTATTGAAATATTAAGATCTTTAATTAAGTTTTATTAAAAAGAAAATATTAAATTAAATTTGATTTAGATATAAATTTGAGTTAGCACATTAATTAAAAACAGACTTGTTATGCTCTTTATTAACAACCTACATGAAACCCAAGTATCAATTTCATATGAATGTATACATGTATATACCAATATTGTTATGGTATATTGTTATATATTTATAAATTCAAGTTGTAAATTATCAGCATAAAAAATGTGTAGGATGTAAATTGTAACTTCATGATAAGTTCATAGTATCCCGGTGCAAAAATTAAAAAAAAAACTTAAAAAAAAAAAAAGGATACTGATGTATCCCAAAAAGGAAAGGGGGAAAAAAAAGGTACTAGTATAAAGTTTTGTGCAATTTTTAAGTTTTTGTGGTCGATATTCAACATAATATGGGGACTTTCTTTCTTTCTAGGACCCAACATCACGATGTCTCGATCTAGGCAACCATAGAGGTGCTCAAATCTAGCTACGCAATCTTCTGCTCAGATATTCGGACAATCTATAAAGCCAAGTCGACAATTCGTCTCTAAAGCTTTTCCAATGGTGGTCATGAAAAGAGAAAAGAGAGGGAAAGACTAGAAATATAGAAAAAGAGCACCAAAGAGATACAGAGAGAGATGACAAAAAGCCGCGACACTAGAATCAAGAGTTTTTTTTTTTTTTTTGAAATGAATAGAGATGACAGAAATCAGCATGTATACCAAAATATTCCAATTGGGTCTACATGAAGAGAGAGAAAGGAAAAAATGGGTTTCACTTTCGATGATACAAACAACCATTTTAAGGTCCTCTGATTAATGACGAACTTTGCGGTGTTAGACTTGATCGTAAGAATAAAACTTAGCTCATCATCTTAGTATAATTAATTAGGTTTTTTCCGTTCTATAGTGCGAGCCTCCATATTCTTGCTATAGATAAATTGTATGAGGGATAGATGGCACCAAGTGATCCTACTAGTAGAACAAGTTTAAATACTTTTTTTTTATTTTTTTATTGATGGTTTCGGGGTTTTTGCTAGAGATAAATTGGATGCATGATGTGATGACACCAATTCAATTAATTATCCCTTTTTATTGGGGGAGGGAAAAAAAAAAAGCTTTTGGAGGAAGTGGAAGGAGAGGTTAAGGAGACAGAATTATTTTATTAACTTTTCATTTCACGTTTCTCGTGTATGTTCCGTTTGTCTCACAAGTTTAGACTCAAATTTTTCATTTCGTTTTTGTCTTTTTCTGAAAATCAACAAAAATTATAATTAGTTTTTCAAAAGTCAATCAACTCAAATTTACAAATTTCAACTCAAACTGTTTTATCAAACGCACAAGTAGAATAATATTGTCTGAGATTTAATCATTGTTATTAATTAATTAAAGAGTTACCCAAATGCCGGATTAAGTAAGGGATATTCAACTATAGCTTATTTTCTTAGTGACAAAATCACGGCAAATTTACAGTGCTAGAAACTCGTATTAATACTTAAAATATGAGAAAGGGGGAAAATGGTCTTTTTACATTAGAGTTTCATACGCGTACATATTTTCTAATTAATTAATTTGGTTAAAATCACATAGAACTTTAAAAAAAAAAAATGAGCGAAAGTTTTTTTTATTTATATCTAACGGTTGATAAACATAATCCTGTTAGTATTTTTTTTTCACCCAATATGAAGATATGAATCTTTGAAAAGAAGTTCAAAATAAAATATCTAAAAAGAAAAAAAAAACAGTTATTAAAAAAGGGACACCTTTTGAAAAATATAAAGAGCTTATTTTGTATGATATTTATAATAACGCTAAACTTTGTTAAAATTATTCCAAAATATAATTAGAAAAGGGTTACTTTTATAATGGCTCCTGATTCATACACCATCCCTCATGTTGATCATTGATTTTTTATATTACGACATTACATTCTCTTTTAACTTTTTTATTATTACGTTAACAGTTCATTTGTCAATTCTTTATATATATATATATATATATATATTAAAAAAGATATAAAAATTGAATATATCCTGATCACATGATTTTTATTTATAAGTAAAGCTATAATTAAACATTTTTTAGATGAAAATTGTATCTCTATCAGAGATATTTTTTAAATAAATTGTACTTTATCATTAGATATATAACGTCATCAGAGATGTTTTAGAGATATAGTTTCTTTAAAAAGAATGTTAATTTTTAAACTTAATTAAAGCTTATTGATCTAATTGTGTTAAATTTTTGTTCAATTTTTGATTAAATGCCACATATGAGTTGTTCAATTTTTGATTAATTTTGGAGATAATTTTACGTGTAAGTTTTAAAATTAAGATTAAAATAAAATTGAGCATATAATTTAAGGATCATTTGTTGGGAAAAAAAAAACTCAATAAAAAAAATATAAAAATGAAGGTCAGTTTTTTGCCAGATACAAAACTGAGCTCACGTTTGGCTCACAAGTTTAACTCTAACTGAATTGTATTTTTTATCTTAATTGTTATCTTTTTCTGAAAAGTTAATAAAATTTATAATTAATTTTTAAAAAGTTAACTAACTCAAATTTAAAATTTTCAACTTAAAATCGTTTTACTAAACCCATGATGAGAATTCAATGTCCAAAATATTATCCTAAACATTTTCATACATAATTAAAGAAATGCATCAAAAATATATAATCTGAAGTACCGAAAATACCCCTGACAGATGGAATTGAAAACTCTTGAAGCAAATCAATTAACTTAACGCGGTTGGCCAACCAGTTTGTCTGTCAGACCTGGCACTGCTATGAGCCACTTTGTTGCTTTCCGAGCCAAAAACTATTAATTAATGGTCCCAAGGACAATCTTGTCCAACTAAAAAAAATAATATATAATATATATTATATGTATATTCTCAGCCAGCTCACGCACTAGATGACGTAATTCACCAACTAACTAACCTGGTTGTCAGTTGTGTCCTTTCCCTCCGTGTATATCTCTTATTAATTTAGGATTTTATCCATTACTGACGTGGCATACTACTTTGTCGGATTTCGCGCCAATAAGCCACTAACGCGTGTGTGTGTGTGTGTGTGTGTGTGTGTGTGTGTGTGTATTATATATCCGACTGACTGTGATTGAAAATGCCATATAGTTATACAGTGAATTTCCTTTTTTATGAATTATGTTTTCCACTGTATTTCAAAAATTTGTTTAAATTTAATTTAATCATATGATTAGTAAAAGTAATATTTAAAAAAATTTTAAAAGTAATATTAGAAGACGTGATTGCACTTATAATCTAATGATAATTCTCTATATGACTATACTATAAGATGTAAAGTTTAAATTCTCTCACCTTTAAGTTTATAAAATATTAGAAGACAATCAATAAAACAGGTCAATGAAAGACTTAGAGGACGTTTGATTCATTAGCTCATTTCCAACTAAAATGTACTTTTTCATCTTAATTTATGTCTTTTTCTGAAAAAAATTTTGTCTTTTCTAATAAATTTTCAACTCAAACTTAAAATTTTCAAATTCAACTAACGAAACAAACGAAGCCTTAGATTTCAAATTGTGAAATAGCAAATCATATATTACATTCATAACAAAATAACGTTTATATTAGGGTAGTTGCTCTATTTGTTGAAGATTTTGATCCTCATTTTAATTAATTAAAATATCCCTAAACTATTCAAAAAATTGTAGAAGCACCAAATTAACAGAGATCATTAAATGGCTATTTATAAAAACAAAAATAAAAAATTATTAAATGGTAGATAGTTTTGATCATTTGCTTATCACTCTGACAGACAGAAATTATTAAAACTATTCATATTCATATCATCGCCATGATCTCTTCCATTTTAATTTTAAACAACAGGTGGTTATTTTGGTTTTTTGGTAACTTTTTTAAGAGTTAAAGAATATCTTAAAAAATAATAAAAATAATTAAAAAAAAAAAACGACAACAACAAATATCATCAACTAAAATGCTTCATTTGGATTGTGCTAATTCGCTACAATATCTATGCACATATTGTTGTAAGGTTTTTTTTTTTTTTTTTTTCTTTTAATTCATTCATATAAGGTTTAATGACTCAAATCGTTTTTGGGTAAGTTGTTCTTTTGTGAGTTTGGAAAAATGTCAAATTTGTGTCACATTTGAGAGCCAACAAATAGGTATATGTATACTGTTAAGAGTTATATGTGTGGTCAAAAAAATAAAGAGAGTGTGTGCCTCTTTCTAAGAGAAAGTAAGAAGAGAGATAGAAAAGCATGTAAAGGATTTTGGATAGAGAGAGGTTTAGAGAGTTTGTTGAGTTTGTAACTTTAAATGTGTTAGTGAATTTGTTCTCACTCTTTCGTAGACGTAAGCAATTTTGCTGAATTTGCGTAAATTTTGTCTTCTCTTTATTTCTGTTTGAATTTATTTTTCTGCAGTGCATTAGGTATATGGGTGTTTTCACCAACAATTTTGCAGGTTTTGTTGTTTTGTCCACATAAATCTCTATTTTTAGGAGTGGTAATTAAGTTTCATTCCGCGGTTTCTTACTGATTGTAGTTTTTAAAAGTCAAATATGAAGTCTAAAGGTGTGAAGATCAACATCAATAATAGATTTGTTACCATGACATTTTGAAGAACTTGCACTGAAAACAAAAAGTAGAATAAAAAATAAAAATGCAAAAATAATCCCCATTAAAAGAATATCAAAATGCCTTCTTCATTTAAATAAAAAAAACCCAAAAAAAAAATATAAATTATTTCTATGTACGTGGGTGAAGGATAATGAAAACAAGTACAATAAAGGTATAATAAAATATATACGATTCTTGATTTTTTTGGGGGAAATTTCCACTTCTTTCCCATGAGGTTATTCAATGCTCATAATTTTAGATGCATTACTTTTGTGTTAATTTAAAACATGGTTATATAATGATGGTAGGCATATATAAACGATAATATAAAAATTGACTCCACCTGTGCAAAGTTCAAATACACCTAACATAAATTTGGCTATATATATGCAATCCTAACAACTCTCATCATTGAATGCTTTAATTTGATGCTTCTTAAATAATCCTTAACCTCCCTAAACTTAAAAAGAAAAGAAAAAAAAAAAAAGGGATACTTTTTTTTTTCCCTTGAAAATTCCATCCGACACATCATACCTAGAAAGATAATTAAAATGTATTTGTATGTATAATTTAGTAATAATTTCACATTTGACTCCATATCAAGGTATAGAGTTTGAATCCCCTATCTTCAAATTAAAAAAAAAAAAAAATCACCAGTGGTAATGGCATAACAATTTGGGATAGCCTACCAAGGCTCTCATTCCTAACATCCAGGGATCGAATCTCAGATCCTATTATGAGGTTGACATCATCTCATAGTGGCCTCCCAATGTGGACTAAGCCTAGGTGGAGTTGGTTCTCCTGGATGTGGGTTGCTAAAGCTTGGGTCAGGCGGCTGGACCATTCCACTTGTGATCCCTGTAATTCCTGACAAGGTACCGGGGAGAGGGGGAGTATGATAACACTACTAATTCCCTTTTTTTTCCGTAAAAAAAAAAAAGAAAAGAAAAGAAAAAGCAAAAGCAAAAAAAAAAAGTTTTTAAAAAAAAAGAAAAGAAAAAAAAACTACTACTAAACTTTATCCGGTGACCGAGAAACTTTTTGACTTTAAAACCTGTGTGTTACGACAATGAAATCACGTGATTGAATAGTTAAAAGATAAATAGTTACTGTATAATTAGTTTTTGTAATCTAATTGGCAAATAAAATAAGGCACTAAATTTTGAAGTGAACTCTAAAGTGATTGGAATGTATATACACTATTATATAACCACAGACACTGCGCGAGCTAAAGGAAGAGAATATTTGTCGCCTTAAATCGTTAAAGGCCATTTATAGCACCTTCGCAAAAAATTAATAACTACCTAAAATTCATTAGGGCTACTTCCAAAATGCAGCCAAGCCAAGTTTCTAACCCGTATCATATTTAAAAATTTGGCGCCCAAATTTTATCTTAACAAGAGTAATAAAAATTCCCAAACTATCTTTCCTAAAATTTAGGTTTCGGGAGCTTTGTCCCTGCCGATCTCTGGAACAACTGTTTTTTGTCGCCCTTCGAACCTCCACAATGACCTTACCACAAAGATCGAGCCGCGTATATCTTTGATGCCACCTTATCAAACGGCCCTCACTTACAAACTTCATTAAGATCTCAATATTAGCGTGAAACTATCACATTCTTTAAGTAGTTGAAAACCAATGTAATGACTTGGTGATACCATCTATTTTGGAATTAACTTACTCTCCTTCATAATTGACCTTTTTTTTTTTATTTTATATAGAGAAATTAGGAAAACAAATATACCGAGTTTTCTTAATACTCTTTCAAGCCTTTGTTTCAAAGTACGATTTAATTAGGGTTTTCATATCTTCATAATCATACACACACAATTCAACCTCAAATCATAACGCAACCTAAAAACTATTTAACAGTAAAGTAGTTGCCCGCACTCTTGAATTAGCACCCCGCCAATCAATCTCATGCACATTTTCTCGTATTCGGTGGTTAAAAAGTGCCCCTTTAACTTATATTTTATTAATATAAGGTAAGCTTTTTTTTTCGGAACCATAGTTTTGGAGTTTTCCCCAACCTTACTAATAAAAAGGGGCTTACGTTTTTCCCCCCTCCCTTTGCCGAGAGGAACCCTAGTCCTTCCTCTCGGTTACCTTTAGGTAGGGATTGATGGGTTGGTTTTTCGACTATTAATTGAGAGTGAGATAGCTTGCCCCACTTCCTATGCTGTAGTGATGCCTGACTAGAAAACAAGGATTCTCGGTCAAGCCATTGTTTCTTCTCCATTCCTATAACCATTAGTTCATCAAATTAACTCCCGCGCCCTCGAACTAGGTCGACATGCGTCTTGTAGGCACCTGCCTCATAACTCGCAAGTACGAGCCTCTCAAGCAAATTTTTGTGAGGGAACTCGCCCATAGTCTTGCGTCCCCCAAAAGGTCGCGTGAATGCATCAAATCTCCCTTGATTTTAGCACTTGGGTTGTAAAGTTATTGGGACATGAAATTTAGCCTAAATTAGTAACATCAAAATGAAAAAGTTGATGTAGTTTTTAAAGAATAGAATATGAATTTATTTCGAAAAGTGAAACTACACATACCAATTATTTATCTTTCTTAATTGTACAATAAAAAGTGAAAAAATACACACACACATACATACATACATACATATATATATATATATATATATACATGCGTAAAAGTGAGGTAAAAAATGGAGCTGGTCGGCCCATCCCAAAATGCCCTCAAAGTTCCCCCGAAGTCGCTGTTGCCCATCCTCGAGGCTCACAAGGTGGGACCCCCCGTCGGCACAGACTTCTGACAGTTGCGACAACAAAATCAAATTTTTAACAATAAAAAAATCGTTTAATTCAATAACATAATCGAAAATTTTGGGAGTGGAAAAACCTCTGAAAAAAACCTTTTTCGTGGCTACCGATCCACCACGTGTCAGCCTCCCACTCGTCAGCACCAAGATTTTCTTCCCCTCTGACACCCCCCCTAATAGATACATATCACTATATTACACACGTTCCATACTCCAGACAGATTGATAAAAAGAAGAGAAACTCCCAGCTCTCCAAAAATCCTCCCCCAAAAAAAAAAAAAAAAAAGTTTTAATTAAGAAGTTGCAAAGGAAGAAGACCTTAACGACGTCGTTTGTCATGGGAATTGCGAACGGAGGGGAGTGGGGCGGCGCCGCGACTGCGGCTGGGGCGAGGGGGTGTGACTCGTGTAAGGCGGCGGCGGCGGCGGTGTTCTGCCGAGTGGACACGGCGTTCCTCTGCATGAGCTGCGACGCTAAGATCCACTGCGCCAACAGGCTGGCGTCGCGGCACGAGCGGGTCTGGATGTGCGAGGTCTGCGAGCAGGCTCCCGCCTCCGTGACCTGCAAGGCCGACGCCGCCGCCCTCTGCGTCTCCTGCGACGCCGATATCCACTCCGCCAACCCCCTCGCCCAGCGCCACGACCGCGTCCCCATCGAGCCTTTCTACGACTCCACCGACTCACTCGTCCGCTCCTCCGCAGCCGACGCCGCCGCCGTCCTCAACTTCTTCTCCTCCGCCGCCGGCGCCGGCGCGTGCACCAACAACAACCACGACGATGACGACAACTCTCCCTCCGACGGCGCGTGTCACCCCCACCACGACAACGACCTCGTCGTCGAGACCTCCCCTTGGATCATCTCCAACGCGAAGCTGAATCTTGACGCGCCTGATCTCAAATCCTCCGGTGAAATCTTCTTCTCCGAAATGGATTCGTTTCTCGACTTCGATTACTCCAACAATCCGATCCACGGCACCGATAGCGTCGTTCCGGTCAAAATCAAACCGATTTCTCCCTCGCCGATCATCAGCCACCAGGAGAATTGCTTCGACATCGACTTCTGCAGATCGAAGCTCTCTTCCTTCACTAATTACGCCTCCCACTGCCTCAGCCACAGCGTAATTATCTAATCCCGATGTAATCCGACGGTTCAGAACTGATTGAACTCTACAGAAGTGAACTAATTTCTCTTTCAATTATCAATTTCAGGTCTCCTCGTCGTCGCTGGACGTCGGAGTTGTTCCCGACGGGAACTCGATTAACGAAATCTCCTATACTTTCGGGCGAAGCCTGAGCAAAACCGGCGCCGGCGGCGATCCTAATCCGAGGGTGCCTGCGTCGTCGACGTCGACGTCAACGACGACGACGTCGCAGGCGACTCAGCTCTGCGGATTGGACCGGGAGGCTAGGGTTTTGAGGTACAGAGAGAAGAGGAAGAACAGAAAGTTCGAGAAGACGATTCGCTACGCCTCCAGGAAGGCCTACGCCGAGACTCGGCCGAGGATCAAAGGCCGGTTCGCCAAGCGGACCGAGATCGAGATCGACGCGGACGTCGATGCCGATCAAATCTACGGCGGAGGATCGGCTTTCTTCGCCACCGTCGCCGATTCTCAATACGGCGTCGTTCCGACGTTTTAACCTTGACTCTGAGACCGAAAGAAGGGAAAAAAAAAATTCAAACAGAGAAAAGAAAATTAATCAAATACGGTCTGGTCCTTGGTTCTAATGTGGGGATTCTTGATCTTTTTTAGAATAATTTCAATCGTACGGTGTTGGAAGTGTTAATCAGATATGTCTATCCGTTAAGATTGCTACGTGATGTCCTTTTTACCCTGATCGTAGAGTAAGAGCCGTCGATTTCACAGGATCGTAAGGTGGAGCTGAAGCACCTGATCAAAATCTCCCTCACCTCGGTCTCAACTCTCAAAAGCTTGTTTATTATTATCATTTTCTTTTCTTTTCTTTTCTTTTCTTTCCCTTTTTTTTTTTTTTTTTAAACTTTTTTCAGGGGACAAGTGTAACTCTTTGTATGCAAGTATTCAACTTTTCTACATTATGATATCGCGGATCTGTTTCTCAATTCTGATTGGCTAAAATCCCAACTTCAATTTTTTTTAATCTGCAATTATTACCAATTAATTAATTAATTAATTATAATCTTTAATTATCTCAGGTAATTGTCATTGTCTTCTTTATATGTGGATTAATTAATTCATTAATTAGCACTGTTTGGCTTTGAAATTATAACAAGATTTGATTTCATTAGACAAAACAAAATTGTTGAATTTGGTGGGTTCAAGTTCAATGAAATAATAAAGAATATCGGAAAAAATAAAAAGAAAAGAAAAAAGTTCAAAGAGATAATAATAAAATATGTTTTAGGAAAAGCAGTTTCTCGTATTTTTTTCTGGAACTTTCTGTGCTGGTGGTGAGTCACTGAGTCCCATGAATATTTTTTTATATGACAGTTTAGCTTTTTCTAAGAAAAGCAAATCATGTTCACAGAACTTTTGACTTGCAACTTGTTTTCTTTTCATCCAAATAATAAGTGCTCGTTTCGTGCGTTTACTCGAACATAAAATTTTTATATCAATTTTTATTTTTTTATAAAAAAAAATTTTTTTTTTTGAAAAAATTTGTTTGTCTTTTTTAAAAAATCAACAAAAATTACTATTGAAACTTAAAATTTTCAACTCAAATTGGTGAACTAAACAGAGCTTAATAATAATAAAAGACTTGTTTTTCTTGTTCTTTTTCTTTTTCTTTTGCTTTAAATTCTTTACCTTTTTATTCAAGAAGAATCATGAATCCGAGTAGGTGGTTGTTACACGTTTGGCTGTTCAGCCGCATCGAAAGAAAAGCGGGTTGGGTAAAGTGTCAATAGAATATAGAAATATTCAATATTCTTTTTCATTCTCTTTAACATTAGAAAATATTCATTTTGATTCAATTTTGCTTTCACTAGGCTAAAATTCACATTAACCCCTCTCAATTTTACATCGTTTGTCCATTCCATTCACTAAAAACCTCGGTACTAAACAATCCAAACTACGAATTTTTTTTTTTCCGATGGGACTCGTGTTCTCGGAATGCATTGGTCTTAATGCTGTCGGGGTGGGGATGATTAAACGTGATGCAGGGTCAAAGCAAAACTTTCAAATTAGGGACAAGAGCCTCTCTGATTAAATTCACTACATATTTTAATTACTTTTTTTTTTTGCATTTGTTTTAGTGAGGATTTAGTGTTAAGTATCCTAATTTAATCCAAAATTTTTTATTCTAGCTCACGTGACGACGAAAATGACAATATAGTGATGACATGGGAGATTGACACGCCGTTGTTTAGCGATGCTTATTCGACTTTGCAGCGTATCTCTCGAAGTCTACTACTAATTCCCTGGTGGTCCTTCACCAGCAGCCTCATTGCCGGAGGGTTTTCGTAATAGTGCTTGGAATTTTTCTTTTATTTTTTGTTCGTGTTGGGGTTTGCAATAAAGGTGGTTTATACCTTCATTTGTTGGTGCGTTGTTTCATTTCTTAGTATTATCTTATCATACTTTCAATTCGCTAGACTTGCTTCTAATTTGTAGTGGGCTTCCCAATATCGGTCGATCAGATATTTCTAGGATCGTAGAGGATTTGTTAAAGATGTATGTGTAGTCTCAAACTTTATGCACTCTTTTAGGTGTTCGGTTTTGGAATTCGATACATGTTTTTTCTCCTTTTAACATTTCATTCAAATTTATTAGTAGGTTGTTTATTAGGGTCATTGTTTTTCCATAGTTTGTGGCCTTGTAGATTAGAATTCGTGTTTATATTTCATTTATTTAGAATATTTTATCCCTTTTATAAATATAATAAGTTTAATCCAAAAAATTTATATAATCATGATTACACAATAGAAGCAGCTATTTCCACTTAATTTCCTTTAATGCTTAAATTTGTTGCCAAACAATAGTAAACAAAACTGAAAATATCGACATCGGTAAAAATATCAATACTACAGTTTTATAGAAGTTTCAGAAAAAAAAAATTAAGATATCAATATAAATATGAAAAGAAATCAGGGAAACAACAAATTCATACTAAAACATATTTATGATTTTTTTAGGTATATTTATGATATTTTAGATGGAATAAACAATATTAGAAACATGCCAAATTTATAACTAGGTGTCATAAATTTATAACAAATTTATATGCCACATATAAATGGGTCTACAAAATTTCCATCATAAATCCATGATAAATTGACCAAATCACAATCATGGGCTAGTATGTAGCATGGTATTTGTTTGATTTCTTTATTTTTTTTTTCAAAAGGCAAAGACAGGATTCTTTTAAGAAGTGTGGTAAGGAGTAGACATAATCATTATTCTTCATACAAATTATTACCATATACTAAAAGGGACGAGGGGTTTACCGTTCTTTCCACAGTTTACGAACAAATTTGTCCTTCAATTAGAGTTGTTCTTTTATCTACAGTGAGTAGACAGTTTTACCCCTTCTTTATGTGTTTGAATGATTTGTCCTTCTCAAATACTCTAAGATTGGTTTGCTGCATAGTGGAAGGACTTTTATGCATTTGTAACCCTAGCATATCACATCTGTCTCTCTCTGCCACTTATTTCCTCTTTTCATTTTCCCTCTCAACTATTTGCTCTCTTTTTCTCTCTCTCTCTCTCATTTTTTTTTTCGTTTTCTCCAAACCCTAAACTCTGATCTCTGTATTTTTCTTATCGTCGGTTTATGTTTTTCCGTCATCTTCTTCCTCTTTTATTGTTGTTTCTTTTTTTTCTCCCCCTTATTTCTTTTTTTTTTTTTGTTCATTCATTTTTTCCTCTGATTTTCTCTCTCCACTGTTCATTTTCTTTTTCGGTTTCTTTCTTTTCTTTGAAGCCAAAATTTTGATTTTTGTGTTGTCCTGTCTTTGGTATATTTTTTTTGCCATCTTTTTCCTCTTCTGTTATTGTTTTGTTTTTTTCCCCTTATGTTTTTTTGTTTTTTGTTTTTATTTCTCTCTCTCTTTTTCCCTCCAGATTTTGGTTTTTGAACTTTAGATTCTAAAATTTTTTCTTTGTTGTTGTTTTTTTTTTCTTTATTGTTGTTTTGGTTTCGTTTTTTTTTTTTTTTTGGTTTATCTTTTTTGGGTTTTTGGTTGGCTTTTCTTTTTATTGATTTTCTTTTTCTTATTATTATTATCATGTTTTTTCCTGTATATATATCAGTGAACAAACATTTTTTTTTGTTTTTTTAATTTCTGTATGTTTTTCTTGATAGAATTTTTTTGTTTTTGTGTTTTTTTCCCCTTCCCCCCTCTTTTTTAAGTTCTTGGGTTATTTTTTATTTTGTTTTATTTTGTTTTATATTTATTGTCATTTTTTTCCTCCAAATGTACATAATTAGAGAAAAGTATTTTTCATTTTGTTTTTACCTTTTATTATTATTATTTTCCCGCCTGCATTTACATGATCGGAGAAAATCATGGAAAGAAATAAAGAGTAAAAAGTTAAAGAAAAAATGGGGTAAGATCTTGGTTTTGTTATCTTTATTTCAGTAGTTTTTTTTTTTAATTTATCTTTATTATTTGTCTTTATCATTTTTGGTTTTGTTCTTCTGCCATGCAACGTACAGGTTTTAAACTAGTTGTTGCTAAAATGAAACAAAAATAAAAATACATCTAACAACAAATGTTTTGATGTTATCGTTATTTTTTACTTCTCTTTAATATTTTTTGAAACTTTGCCGAAATTAAGCTGATATTTAAATTGGTATTTTTTTCCGATATTTATTGATGTTTTCCGTATGTTTTACTGAGATATTTTATTTTTAAAAGATATTTGACCACCTCCAAAATGCCCAAATTTCAAAAATTTTGGAAAAACTTGTGTCCAAGGTCATGAGGACATAATTCTTTCTTAGAGGAGTTCCTTTGAGGGGAAAAAAAAAAAAACCTTTAAAAGCTTTTATTTATTATTATTATTTATTTAAATGAGAATAGGTTAAGGAAGTTGAGCATTTGATACAACATAAGGTTAAGAACAATCCCACATATATAGGATATCCAATAATCATATTACAAAAATAATAGTCTTTTTGTTTTTTTAGTAAGATAATAGTACTTTTGATTCTTTCACATAAAAATCATGTAAAACCTATGATAAAACTGTATTTTTATCCTATTGATTGGTATTATTATTTTCATCATTGGATTATTTTTTAAAAGTCTGATAAATAAATGTTTTCATTAAAAAATTTTATGTCATAACATATAAAATTATTTACTGTCATAAATCAAACCACTAAAAAAATTATCTAATAACTAAAAATCAATGTTTGTCAATTGAATAAAAATACAATTCATATCATAAGCTTTTTTTTCTAAGTATCGAGCTTCTCAACAATATATACAAGCAATTGCCCGTTCGAACATGAGAAGTACTTGATTACTTCCTTGACTACCACAGATGCTAATATTATTGGTCAACCGATATGTGTGGACGAAAATACGCTTTTTAATGAGAATTTGAATTTAATTTTAAGGATAGTGCGTGTCTTTCTTTTACGAGGTATATATACACATACATGTTGGGATTTTAATTTTACACACATTAAAATGAATTGATAAGCTTGCATATAAACATTAATTAATTAAGAAAAATAAGGTAAATTAAGTCCGTTAATCGAACTAAAATCCATTACTTAAGGAATTTGATCTCAGATCGATGAAGTGATTCGAGTGTTACAAAGTGGATTAGTATTTGCGAGGAAAAAAAAAAAAAAGAACATCGATTTCTTTGTCACACATGCTCCTATAAACTTTCTAATCTTTTGGATTTTGATAAGAATCTATGCAATATACATGAGTTAGATAATTTTAAGGTTACGCTTACATGCTACTTTTTAATATGTATGTTCTCTCACCGAATTCATTAATCCACTTAATCCGTTTAATCGAATACAATATGTTAGATTGGACTAGATTGAAAACTAACAAATTGGGATTTTTCTGAATATAAAGGTTGCGAATTATGATGCAGATTGAGTATTTCACAATTCACAATTCGTAAAATCCATAAATTAGAATTAAATGTATACATTCATATTATTATATACTCCAATTTTGTTTTTTTTAAAGAATAAACACAATTAAGTTGAATAAAATTTGATATGTAATTTTAGACCTAACCTAATACTAACATCACATCTGATTTGTGTAGAGTTCAAAGCATCTCACCCCAAGATAACATTTACCTACATGTAGGTTGACATGTCCCTACTTAGCTCATACTCCCGGCACAGATGACAGCTTTAATTTTAATTTTAATAAAACCCAACATGCTTAAATTGAGAAGAGAACCCTAGCCAAAATATGTTTCAGATTACACTTCACGCAAAATTTGAGCACAATCGTCACCCCAATAACCAATCGCTCTCGCCTATTCTAGATACGGATTGAATTAGTCAATCCAATATGCAAAATTAGACGTCTATGGACTAGATTATGTTTAATAGATTGTGCGATTTTTTCAATCAAAAAGTTATAAATTGGATAACGGATAGACCCCTAATACGTGTAATTTGATTCGTGAACTTTCTAACTTTCAATGCAAGCATAATTTATGAGGAAGAAGTCAAGTGATCCCCTAAAACAAAATAAAATTAAAGCAGGAAAAATTCAACGTTTACTAGAAAATTGTAAATATCAACTTTCCTGTCCTGGGGTGGTTGTTATTTAAATTTCCATAAATGTCCTTGTCCTAGGATATAGGCTGGTTGTAAGCTTGTGATGGATCTATATTGCGGCATTTTAGGCTTCCTGTGTCTACACCACTCTTCCACACTCTTAATAATTATTTTCATGTTGAAAATATAGAAAGAAATATTTCATCTAAACTCCAACAATCTTTCTCATCAAAGAGGCAGATACTCCCTAAATACAATATCTTTCTAGTAATATATATTTTCATATTATACAAATGCATATGCACATAAATTATATATATATATATATATATGATTTGTTTGATTCACATAAATATATTTAAATACAAAACTATATTTTATAGTTGTTGGGTTCAAGAAAAAGCTCAAATTTTGTAGTCATATAAATTGAATGGTTGCCGTTATAGTGGTAATTACATACACATTTTAATTTTACTATATAATCCCTCCGCATTCAAGTTTTAAAAAGATAAATACACAATAAAATAATTGAATGAGATTGTAGATTTAAAACGAGTAGAGAATATTTAAATGCCAAAACAATATATATATATATATATATATTTTTTTTTTTTTAATACCCATACAAATTATTTTTTTTGGTTCATAATTGGGTAACTCTAGACCAAAACCTTATATTTATGGTTGATTTTCTAACTTTCTTGGTATAATTATTTTGTCAAATTAATTGATAGGAGAATATTGTATCAATAATTTTCTTTCTGTATCAATTTAAAAACAGCCTGAAATAACATGAGCATCTATATCCTATATATATATATATATATTTATGTATGTATATGTATATATATATCTATATATATATAAACTAATAATAGAGGTAAAATATCTACGACCAATACGTTTATAAAATCTTCCATTTTATCATTTTCATTTAGCACTTGTCAATGTACCGACACGTTCTCATTGATCTATTTTTTGTCATTTATCAAAAAAGAAGGAAATATCCAAATTTCCACTTTCAATGCAAGCATTTTCCCTTGCCTGCATGCAGGCTCGTGTTTACTTTCATGCATACATACACAAATATATACGTATATGTGTGTATATAAACACACACACATATATATATGATAGGTTTTTAGGCCAAGTACTTTTATGCTTTTGCAATTTTAGGTATTGTTGTTCCAATATTTTGCCAAGAATATATAATACCTTTCTTCACATCAATTAGTGAAAAAGAAGATAAGAATGTTACCCCGTGTGTGTGTGTGTGTGTGTGTGTACATACATATATATATATATATATATATATATATAAGAATATACATATGCACTTGCAGGCAAGTCTTGGTCACTATTGAGTAGGGAATCGCTTTCAAAATGATTTTGTTTCCTCTAATAATGGTAAAAGTCTAGTGTCCCCCCAATTGGTGGGATCTGATTTAATTGCTCGTTTGGCCAAGAAGTGAATACATTTTTCTTTGGGCCAACTCTTGGATTTGTTTGCTTGTTTTTCCCTTGATTTTTTGAAAGCAACCAAACACGCATTAATATCAATGTTCACTGCTTATGACGTTTACATATAATATATATATGTGTGTGTATATATATATATATATCTGTGTGTGTATGTGTTAGGTCGTTATAAGTTTAATCCAGACAATTTTTGTACAATTTTTAATTAGGTACATACGGAGAATTTTAATCATACCGTGAAAATTAGGCATTTATTCTCAACTCTTTGATCCTCATGACTTTCTTTTAAAGCTTAGTTTTGGCCAAATTTTACTACAAATGGACGTATATTTCCAAATTTGTGCAGACCAAAGTGTTTATGTGTGATAGACTGGTTTTTTTGGGACTATTTTTGGTTTTGGTGGTTTGAATTTAGCAAGGACTTGGGAAAGTAATGGTGTTTAGATAACATTAGGCAAACCCTGGGCTTCTTCGGTGATTAATCTTATCTCCAACTAAAATGTATTTTTTCATCTTGATTTTTATCTTTTTCTGAAAAAGTTTGTTGTTTTTTTCTGAAAAAGTTTTTGTCTTTTCTAAAAAGTCAACAAAAATTTTCAACTCAAATTTAAAATTTTCAACTCAACTTATTCACCAAACGAACCCCAGATGTCTATAAACAAATAAATTAGCTAATCTTTAATCTCCTCTATCTTCTAAGATTCATTGTACGTACCATTAAATCACAGACAACCTAAATTAACCTCATTATAGCTTATAAAGAAACAAATGCCGAAAAGAAATTCATTATAAATTTACTTAAAGTTATTTATCAGTTTCCCTAACCGGGATTTTCTAAGCTTATGTGATATAAGTTACCTTCTCTCTATTTACTTAAATATTTATATTCTTTTAAGGGTTGCTCTCATTTATACCCTTGAACTGTGGAGTCAATGTTATTTAATCCACTAAATTTTAAAAAACTCTCACTTCACCTCTTGAATTTTGAATTTAACCCGACTTTACCCTTCTATCAGAGTTTCAGTTAAACACTAATGTGATTTGTTGTGTTAAAATTTCTAGCAAAAACAAACAAAAAAAATCACTTAAATCTATTTAGCCCACTTTTTTCTGTTTGTTTATTTTTATAAAGAAAAAAATTAAACAAGAAAATCCACTAATTTTAAATCACTAGGATTTTTTCTATACAAACATATTGATTCTTGTTTATCAATATGTGCATCCTTTTAGACCATCTTTAAAACAAATACAATGATAATTGAAAAATTGTTGTTAGGGATACAACTGGTGTTAAATACCATCGTTAATAAAAGGTGGTTCTACATGTGGACCTCATTTTGTGGGACCTTCATTTTAAACTTGTATATTTAGTATTGTTCTAAACAAATTAATGATAAAAAATTATTAAAACTGATCTGATAATGTGCTAATCGTTAATCATTAATTAAGAAAAAAACGTGATAAGATTGTATAATCAGCACCGAATGTGAAATATAAGCTTCTAAAATATAAAACATATCATAGTTTTTTTTTTTTTTCACTTTTTTTCGGAAGAAACTTATAGAATAATCTAAACCTGTTAGTACAGAACTCAAACAAGATATATATTTTTTTTTACATCATGAGTCCCTATTCTTGTTGTTTCATCCACCTAAAATTAAAAAATGATTTTGTATAATTCGCTTCCTTTGACCTAACCTAGACACTTTGAATATTCAAAGAGAAACATTATCAACAAAATGATAAAATCTACTTTTTCATCTAATCTATTTAAATCCAATAAAATCTATTCATAAAAAATTAATATATAAAAACTCTTCCTTTTAGATTTCAATTGTAGACATGGATAAGATCATAAAGGCATTTATCATTTAAAGAAAGGAAACAAAAAAAGTTGGAGTTTAGTAGTAAAGGTACGTAGGGCTCGTTTGATAGAGTTTTTATTTTTATTTTATAGATAGTAGAAAAGGATGTAAATTCTCAGAAGTATTTGGAGTCAATAAGTTTTTGAAGTCAAAATGAATAAATAATGAAAATATAAAAATGTTTATAATGTATAATTTAAATTTTATTATAGGTTTTAAAGTAAACTCAGAATAGCTTTTGTCAAAAGTTATATTTTTTGACTTTGACAAGGAATAATTTTGAAGACCAAAAACTCTTCTAATAGACCATCCAAATACTTTTACAAATTATTTTTAATTTCTTAAAAAGATCCAAAAACAGTTTCTATCAGACATAAATTGAAATAATAATAATAATAATAATAATAATAATAAAAGCATAAAGATGCGAAACGGCAAAACTGTCAGCTTTGCCATGTGCACGTGGAGTAGCTATCGCGGGGCCCACAGTGGGGTTTCGGGGGGGGTGGAGAAGGTGGGCCCAACCTCATGGCCTTCACGTGCGACAGAGGCCCTGGCCATGCCCCGTGGGCTCACCCTGTCGCCCACCACACCCCACTCGCCAAAAGTGTGTGTGGTCCATTCCCCAACCCCCCCTATCTATTCGACTATGTTGTCCACTAGCCATAGCCCACTATCAAAAGGGCATAAATGTCTATATCTTTATTTTTATTTTTTGGAAGATTGGTCAACGGTCCTGATCCACTCTCGTGTTTGGTTTTTATTATTATTGGATGATAACTTTCGTGAAGACTAATGATTATTTCTTTTTGATGAAAAATGGTGGGGGTCCTAACACGGTCACAATTTTTCCGTTTCATTTTACTCGTTTTACTTGTAAGGCTTAGGGTCTGTTTAGTGAATGAGTTTGAGTTGGAAATTTTAAGTTTCAATAGTAATTTTTGTTGACTTATCAGAAAAGACAAAAAACTTTTTTTAAAAAAAAGACAAAAATTGAGATGAAAATTTTGAGTTTGAACTCACTAAACAAACGAGACCTTAGTTCTTAATTTTAACCTATGAATTATACTTTCTATCTCATTTTTGTTTTTGTTTTATAAAACGTTACAAATAGGGTTCTAATCTGTTAAAAAGATATCACCGACCATTTCGTCACAAAATTGTTCAAAACTCAACGGGAAAATAAAATGAAAAATCACGTTTTGGCCTCTGAATTAAGCTTTTTGTCTTTTGAATTTTAAAACGTAAAACGTTACAGACCTCACGACTATTTCATCGCAAATTGTTCAAAATTTGTAAGGATAATCAACTGATCCTCTCGTTTCTAAGTTAATGAAGGGAATTTTAGATAAATCATGCCAATAAAATATATGTAACCTTCACATGACATGCTTGGTTAACCTATGAGCTACTGATCTCACAGAGAGTGCCGATTTTTTTTTTTTTTTTTTTTAATTTTCCAATTTCTATTGTTAAAATTATTTAGGTGTCGTTTTATCTGTACTCTCCTTCATTAATCAGGTATTTTCACTGGGTTTATTTCGTCGTTTTCTAAGAGTTTTTTTAATTGGAGGACCAAACATATATGCGATGGAAGTTCGATTTGTTATCTTCGAAATTCAAGCATCAAAGATTCAAAATAAGACAACATAGATTTATGATAATTTCAAAGAGCAGCTATCTGTAGACATTATTTTGTTGTAATAATGTCTTTATAAGATAACACTTGTAGAATATCCATTAGATTTTTAATTAAAACAAAATTCTCGAACTTATTGAATTAAAGATGACTATTGCTATGATTACTATCAAAGTTGGCAATGACATATAATAAACGAGTGAACATAGAGGCGGAACCATAAATATATTACAGTGGAGACGTACACCAAAATTTTTTTCAGGATAAAATGAATTTTAGTGGGGGGTTATGTGAGAATTTTTAATTTTAGTGGGGGCAAAATAATAAAATTATAAACATAAAATTAATTTTAATAAGGATTATGTGTGAATTATTTGTTTTTAGTGGGGGTAAAATGGAAACTACACGATAATTTTTTTTAAAAAGGGACAAATTATAAATATTACAAAATTTTTAAAGTAAATTTAAAAGAGCAAAAAATTTCAATGGGGGCGTTAGCCCCCCTTGCCCCCACCTCGCTCCGCCATTGAATGAATATATATATATATATATATATATATATATATATATATTTTGTGGAAGGATTTAGGCATCCTTTTTATGTAATCAAGGCGAACCCTTTAAGGGTATTTTGTTCGTTTACTATTTGTACTATAAACATTCTGTTCTTTTGATTTTTGTACTTTTAATTTAGATAAACTTGTCATTGAACTTTTGTTTTGTTTTGTTTTGTTTTGTTTGTTTAAACAGTTTTGGTCTATAACACTAAAATTAATGAATGATTTTTGAAATTGAGCAAAGATAATCACACCCCTATCGTATAATAACTAAAAATTTTAAAGAAATTATTTGAATATTAAATGTAAAATGTTCTAGTTTTAAGGTTTTATAAAAAAATAAGGAGATCATTTTATATTTTGTGTATTAATTTAAGTAAAATTTCTTGTTAACATAGAATTATTGACACATGATTAAAAATCTTTCATTAATTTAAATGTCACGGACCAAAATGGTCAAAAACCAAAAGGTAGGGACTAGTTTACAAAAAACAAAAATTAAGAGACCAAAATAACAAAGATGTACAGAATCAGAAACTATAAACGAACAAATTATCCTCCTTAAAAAAAAATTTTGAGATAAATAATTTCAAAAAAAAAAAAAAAAAAGCAAGAGACTGTGTCTACACGTAATTTCTTCAAATTCCTTGCCTTTATTGATTACGCATTCGTTTGGTGAATGGGTTTGAGTTGAAAAAGTACAATTTAAGTTGAAAATTTTTGTTGACTTTTTAGAAAAGACAAAAACTTTTTCAGAAAAAAATAAAATTTTTTCAGAAAAAGACAAAAACTGAAATGAAAAAGTACAGTTTGAACCGTATTGCCAAACAAGGCCTACATTAAAATGATTATATGATATTTCAAATTTATCCATACTAGGCAATTCAAAAATTAAAATTGCATGCTTTATATTTTGAGTCCAAACATGTCCCCTCTCTTCCCTCATTCTCCATTCTTCTCAAACTCGTGGTGGCTGCCACGGCAGGTTTCACGACCAAATATCCAGCGCCAAGAGCCGCAGTCAATACACGTGCCTCCATTCAAATTTTGAAAATTTGATTTTTACCCCTAAAGTTCATATTAAATTTTTAATGTGCCCCATTATATAGAAAATAAGCTATATAATTATTTTCCTAACTAAATATAGCTTTGCTCTCAAGTTGTCGTAACTTTGTGCAAACAAAGAGGAAAATGAAAGGAAAGATATTAAGAATTCTTTGATTCTGTCAGAAAGGACATCTTTTCGTCAATCTAAAACAAGAATTTCAACTGAAAAGCATACACATGAAAAATGTTTGTGGAAATTTATCAAAAACAAAGGGAAAAAAAAAAACAAAAGAAGAAGATAAAAACATGTGATTCATGATAAATATATTCACTGCAAAAGTATGATATGAAAAGACCTAAACCAATTTTTTTTTTTTTTTTTTTTTTCTGTTTTTTATAAATAAAAGTGTTGATTTTTAGGGTGCTAAAACTTTAGTAGTTAAAAATCTTCGAATTTCTCTCATGTTATAACTTTTTGCAATTTTAAAAGAACACGGAAGCTTTTGTCGTATCGACTTTGTCGTTTTTTTCTTTTTCAAAACCTATATAAATAATTATGAATATATTTATCCAAAACATTTTTTGGTTTAAACATTTTATTTCAAATTTTTTTTGTTTAGTCGATATGAAATTTTAATACCGTCAAGTTTAAAAACTATTGCTAAACTATTCACAGATTACATGCCATTTCTCCTTTTAGTTATTAACTATTAATGACTTACGCTATGGTCTACTGCAAAAAATTAAAAAAAAAAAACATTTTAAAAAATTGGGAAATATTGTAAATTAGGGGTTAGCAGGTGGATAAAGAAAAAATATTTAACAATTTGATTTATATATATATATATATATATGAACTTTGTTTTGGAATAAGTGTAACAATATAATAACTTAATGTTCAAATTTTATTGCTTGATGGTTTAAGAAAGTGGATGACAAAAGTAGATTGAGAACATGATAATAGATCCATCCTTTACAAAAATACAAGGGATATTTTAGAAATTTGTGTATATAAATATATATATATATATATATATCTATATATGTATATAAATATATATAAAGGATGAACATGACACTTGTGGAAAATACTTGCATAAGGGTGTTTTGCCACTTAATAAAACTTCTGTCCTTTCCACCAATATAGAGATTTGTTCAAAAATTAAACTTTCATTAACAAGCGAGTCAATTTAATTTTGATAAAAGAAAAATACTTGGGAATCCCATGACTTTGGAGTTTTTGGAGGAATGGCTGAAATAAAGAAAAATGTTTGTATGTCATTTTGACATCTTTTTGGGCACGTCTTTGTAAAGATGTAATTTCTATATTGATAATTACTTCTTTTCTATCACCAAACTTTATGTCATTCCTCTTTTTTTTTTTTTTAATTTTTTTTAATTTTTAAAGCAATTATTATCACCAAACTACTGTCATTCCTCTTTAAAAACAAAAGTTCAACTATTATCACCAAACTATATGCCATTCCTCTTTTTTTTATTTTTTTAAAGATCAATTATTATCACCAAACTATATGTCATTCCTCTTTATTAAAAAATAAAAAAAAAGAGCAATTATTATCACCTCAACATTTTGCTGAGAAAAATTATTTTATCATATCTGGATTAGGCTCTTTAGGAGGTAGCTGCGGTTGTGAACTGATCTTGTAGACCGTTAAATCTAAAAAATTTATTCAAATATTTGGGCTTTGGGATTTTCAATTTGGATCTTACTATATGGTCCATTTTATTGTAATAAGGTTGGTTCTCCTTGCTACACTAGGGGACACATCAATGATTTATTCGAGTAATTTCCAACATCTTTTATAAAGAGCGAATCCATGATCTACAGCGTTTTTTGTCATTTCTCTCAGCCTATTACATGGAAGACTAGTCATCGCCATGTGATAGTACCGTCATTACTTTATGGTGAGTCATAAATTACCATGTGAGTTATTTTAGATTTATTTTACACGTACGAAGTGCATGTTAAATAACTAGTAATTAAAATAAGGATGATTTTGAGGGTTTTCCTTTGAAGAGTACAATTATGAAATACTATCCTCATTTATGGTACATTTAGGACTTTTGGCATCTTATAAAATAAGTCAAAGGTCAATATAATGTAGATTTTCAATATTACCCTTGACATGTGAAAAAAGGCAATCTAATAGACTACCACCGGCAATCTACCAGAATATCCTCACATTACAGAGTCAACATGGGCCATCGACAGTCTCTATTCACCGACACTAGTAGCAAGAGAGTATTTTGGTAGAATACATTTAATAATCTATCAGGAAAAAAAAAATTTGGTTTAGGTCTTTTCATATCATACTTTTGCAGTGAATAAATTTATCATGAATCACATGTTTTTATCTTTTTTTTTTTTTTTTTTCCTTCGTTTTTGAGAAATTTCCACAAACATTTTTCATGTGTATGCTTTTCTGTTGAAATTCTTGGTTAGATTGACGAAAAGATGTCCTTTCTGACGAATCAAAGAATTCTTAATATCTTTCCGTTCATTTTCCTCTTGTTTGCACAAAGTTACGACAACTTGAGAGCAAAGCAATATTTAGTTAGAAAAATAATTATATAGCTTTTCTATATAATGGGGCACATTAAAAATTAAATATGAACTTTAGGGGTAAAAATCAAAATTTCAAAATTTGAATGGAGGCACGTGTATTGATTGCGGCTCTTGGCGTCGGATATTTGGTCGTGAAACCTGTCGTGGTAGCCACCACGAGTTTGAGAGTGAGAGTGAGAGAGGGAGGGACGGAGGGACGGAGGGAGCGGCAGAGGGAGAGAGAGGGGGGGGGGGGGAGAGAGGGAGAGGGAGAGAGAGAGAGAGAGGAATATGAAATCGCCTACTGACCATTTGATCGACGATGGTCGACAGGGCAAAAATCTATATCGTTAGTTGGTTGGGGTAAAAATATCAAGAATATGTACGGTTGTTTTCCCAATTTTCTCTTAAGAAAAAGTGATTTAAACTTGAGTAAATCAATGAATTCGAAGTGTAAGGATGAAGGTTCGGGGGCTTAATTTACCTATGGATATCACCTATATAAGTTTTTCTCTGGGTGTTGGTTTCCTCTTGGTCAACTAATAAACTCAACTTTTCCTCACTTGATTGTAAAAAACATATGTAAATTGTCAAAAATGAAAAAAAAAAAAATTTCAGAAATGATGCAAATGTTATTTTCATTGTTAGTCCATGCATTTGTGCATTGTGACATTTTGGTCTCGAAACTTTCTATAAACTTTACTCATTTGGTATTTTTCTTACTTGAGACTAAAATTGTTCATAAAAGTTAACAAAGATTATTATATGCCTAGCTCGATTATAACTTGAAATTTTATGATTTTATCTATACAATGTGTAAAATGTTCTAAATTTTAAGAGTTTTTAAGGCTATTATCTATTTTGCGCATGTTATATTTTGATGCTACCTTGAATTTTGCTGTGGTAACTTGCATTTGACAAATAAACTTTGACATGAATACGGATGAAATTAGAGAAGTAAACAAATGTGAAATACTTCTAATTATCCCTCTAAAAATGGTTGGAAAATAGGCAACACAAGTAGGACTTTGGGCCTTAGCCCACAAGTGTCGATGGGACTGATTTGTTAGGCTGGCCCACCCTACATTAATTTTGAGAGAGCAAATACTTAGGGCCCATTTGGTGAATGAATTTGAGTTGAAATTTTTAAATTTGAATAGTAACTTTTGTTGACTTTTTAGAAAAGATAAAAATTTTTTTCAGAAAAGACAAAATTTTTTTTCAGAAAAAGACACAAATTTAAGTTTAAACCTTAAGTTTAAACTTATATCCCAAACGGGACCTTAAATAACCATATATATATATATATATATTTTATCTAGGGACTAACATGATATAAAATTTTCATTTTTAATCAATATGACACAAATTTTATTTGATTTTAGTTAAATTTATGTCATGTTAGTCTAGTGTTAATTTTTTATATTATATTGATATAATGATATTTAAATTTGTATCAAATAGGTGCTTTCCCGTATTTGATATAGGTGATGGGATTGAGTTGGGCCTTACTAGTGTGAATCCCTACCTAAAATTCAATAAATAAAATTTAAATTTGATATGTTGAGAACATTATAATCCATGCCATAAGAGCAAAATTTCCCTCTTCTTTTTTGTACGGAGATGATAAGTGTACAAAATTACACTTCTATTAATATAATTTATTAGATAATTTAAGTTTTAATTAAGTGTTTTCATGATATTAATTCAAAATATTTTACTTTGGGTTTATTTTTTAATTTTTAATTTTTAATTTCTTTTCTTTTCTTTTCTTCCGTAGGTATGCTCCCAGGCTTGCGCAAGCTCCGGGCAAAACTTCCCTCCCAGCTGGGCTGCCTAATCTCAGGTCCAAAAATCCAGCCCTTGTCTCTTGCCATGCACGCACGAATCGCTCCAGCTAATTGCGAGTCTCCAGCTAATTTACCAGCTGGGTGGGAAATTTCGTGGGCCAAAATTCTTTTCATAACCAAATGGAGTCAATGCCTATAAAAGCACGGCCTTTGCAGCAAGCAAGGAGGTGTTTTTCCCTTACGGTGCGTTTGATAAAACAGTTTAAATTGAAATTTTTAAGTTTGAGCTGGTTGACTTTTTAGAAACTAGTTATAATTTTTATTGACTTTTCAGAAAAAAAAAATTGAAATGAAAAAATACAGTTTAGTTGGAGTTGAACTTGTGAGCCAAACGTACTCTTACTATTTTTGGCTGAGTTTGGAGTGTTTTTAGTGTCTTTCTTATTTGTTTTTCTTCTCCTTGCATTTTCATCTCATGTTTTCTGTTTAGAATTTTGTGAGATAAAATTGTAAGTTAGACTATACATTTTGATGAGGCTAGTGATGATCTCATGTGTGAAGTGATCCAATTTGAGTTTGATTTTATTGTGGTTTGTAAAGATTATATGTTTTAGTAGATTGAATTTCTTCATTTCATTTATCTGTTCAAAATTTTTTGTGTCAATCTTTTATATAATTCAATCATGCTTTGTTTATGTAATACTATCACATTCTGCTTTGACAAAGATTTGTCATATGAGTTATTTTTTACTTTAATTTGCTAAAAACAGTATTTTGTCTATTTTGGACAATTTGTAATGATGAATCCGTTTGGTTTCAACATAGAGATTTACTCCACTGAAACACTTTTGTTATTTTTGTTGATCTTTAATTCCATATTTTTCCAGTTGTTCATTTGGGACGTGAAACAATGTAGTTGAGTCATAAATCAAAGATTGGATTCAAATTGGAGAACAAAACATATGAAGGATTCACGACACCTTGCATCATTTATTGAATTTTTCTCCACCTAAATCTTATCTTTTTCATGTTTCCTTTATCACAAAAATCCACCAAAAATATCTTCTCTTTTTATTATTTTATTTCCTTGCCTTTTGAATGTTTATCTCTAACAATATTATTTGTTTTTGTTATCGTCTCCCTATGGATATGACGGCCTGATCTGTACTGCAATCGACCGCTTTTCGAGTGCATCTTTGGGCGTTAATTAGGAGACAAATTTTCACAATGAAAAGATAGTTCTAGTAGAATATTTTTAGTGCCATAAATTTCTACATTTCATTGGTTAATTATCAAACAAGTTCTTTATGAGAAAGGAATTATCAAAATAAGTTATCCTTTATAACAGCTGAGCATAGCAATCTTATGTCAATCAAAATAAGTTGTAGAATTTAATTGTTGTCTTGACGCAAAAAGACTTAATTCTCAAATAAAATGTGAAACGCTATAATTTTCGTATTTTCTTGTTTGTTAATTTTTGTCCGCCATCTTGTTTCTTCAAGTAATATAAAATTAAGGTGTCTAACTCTTAACATAATATATAGGAGCAATGTTGAATAAGAATCTATATTACAATGTATATAAAATTTAAGATGATCTATTAAGGAGGATTTCCAAATTAATTAATTGTAGTGCAAGAATCAACCAACAAAAAAAAAAAAATTTGAAATGCAGGTAATTTGTATATCATGTATCACCAATACAAAAAGATTGACAATTTAATCCTTGACAAAAAGCATTGAAAATATGGAAAAACAGCTTATAATTCTGAAACATTCACTTTTGCTCCACTTAGGCTAACCACAACCCTCTTGTCACAAATAAAATAAAATAAATATATTAAAAAAAAGAAAAAAAAAGAAATTAAACCTCTACATTCAACCAGTAGAAAAACCCACAAAAAATAAAAAAGGACCTAAATAATCAAAGAATCCTCTAAAAGAGTATCTGTTGGTGGGACTTGATAGCCATAAACCATTGAGTAATCATCTAACTCATCAGAGGTAAACTTTGGAATTCTCCAGCTCCTTGCAACTTCAGAGTCATGACCATTAATTAAAAGTTCCAACACCTAGTGATCAAAGAAAAAAAAAGATGCGACGGTTAAAAAATGTAACGCTTGACCCGATTTTAATAAAATAGAAAACATATTTCCGCGTACCTCAGTCATCGACGGACGCCAAATCGAGGATTGTCTTACGCAATAAGAAGCTGCTAGCACTACTCTGTGTAGTTGTTCTGCATCATATTTTCCTTCCATGTTTGGATCAGCTAGCTTGGCAATGTCTCCTGATTCCATTAGGGGTTTTGCCTAAAAACATATACGAATCACGTGAGTAACCGATGACTAGGGGTTCAGAGAAGTTTGGTAACCTCTGATACCGTCCCCGCTCTGATTTTGAGAAATTGATTTTTAACCGTAAATATTTTTTAACATTTTAGTTCCTTCATTTTGTTCGAAAAATTACAACTGAATCCCCCATTCAGATTTTGAAAATTTCTTTTACCCCCTAAAATTTCAGTTATGCTCCCAATTTATAAGAAAATAATCATTCTGCTCACACTCATGAATTGAAATTATATATATATATATAACTACAATCTAATTTAATGAGAATTATTCTCTCTAATTTTTCACATAGTGTCTCCAATGAAATAATTTCTTATCTCTACTACAGATACACTGAAAATTTCCTTTTTCTTTTTTGAAAAAATAATAAAAAATTTGGCTGCATCAAAGTTGAGATGTTCTTACCCAAAGGAGAAGGTTTCTCTTGGAAGAATCCACAGGCCTACGACCAGTTACAATCTCCAAAAGCAGAACCCCAAAAGCAAAAACATCAGTTTTCTCATCCACAATCCCATGCATAAAGTACTCCGGCGCCAAGTATCCGAACGTGCCTTCAATTGGAATCACGGCGTGGTGAGTCCACTTGTTCGGAAGCCATTTCGCTAGCCCAAAATCCGTAATCTGTAAAGTGGTGGAAAATTTTACAAAAACGCATAAAATGAAATGCACAAACAATTACGAGAAAATCCCACTAATGGACACAGTTCCGAACAGTCATATATACACTAATTTTCATAATCATTGTGATGTGATCCATAAACAGAACAATATCATACTGTTTTTTTTTTTTTTCATACCCGACTACAAAATTTTCCGAGCAATCGACGAGAAAGTTACCTGTGGTTCATAGTCTGGTCCAAGAAGGACATTCGAGGCTTTTATGTCCCGGTGTATTATGCGGTGCTTGCAACATTTGTGAAGGTAATGAAGACCTCTTGCAACTCCAATGGCAATTTTGTATCTATTGGGCCAGTCAATAGACATGCTTTCTTTTCCTGAGATTTTTCGAGTGTTTCTAATGGTAAGCCAATTGCTGAAGTGCATGTATAAATATAACAAAAATGCATATATTGAAAATCATTTTTCGTCAGAGATATGGCAATTGGAAACGTTTAATGGAGCAAAATGAGGACTTACATTGAAATATTTATAAACTTAAAGAGAAAAAATTAAAACTAAAAAAATTTTCAATAAGAGCATATGATCTTTAAATTATATTGTCGCCCCACCGCTTACCCCAAACATAGTGATTAATTGCAGATCCACTATGTGTATATCATCATACATGTAGCTATTATTTATTGGTCAACATTTTCATATTTAATCCAAGTCATGATTAAGTTTAATAAAATTTTTCTATATAAAGTGGAGGCATTTTCCAATTAGGATAAATAACTTTTTTTGTTAAATTGTAAAATATGAACATAAGCATTTAAATTGTTCAAAAACGAGGACACAACATACGTAGAACCTATATGTGTCAACATGGAACCTACTTAATATAATATTTTCTAATGCTGCCTAAGTGTAATTTTTCAAACACTAGTTCTCCTTCTAAAGTTTGTATGCAAAATCTGAATCAAATTTCCATTAAAAAAAATTTGCAAATTTCTATTGAAAATCAAGACGAGAACGGTAAAATCTTTCTCACCGTGCAATGCGGACGCCAAATTTCCGTTCTGGGATAAATTGAAAATGAGGTAAAGGCCATTCTCAATGCAGCATCCAACTAAGCTAGCAGTGTTGGGATGGCAAACATGTCCAATTATGCCCAGTTCCATGAGAAACTCTTTCTCCTTTTTAGCATCTTTGTTGTCCTTGGCCAACCTCTTCACAGCAATGGTTTGTCCATTAGAAAGATCTCCTCTATACACTTCAGAGTACCCTCCTCTGCCCACTATATTATCTGAAAATCAGAACAATCATAAAGCATTAGAAACTTTAAATTCAGAACTGTTGATTTTTACCACCCTATTTGATGGGGTAGTAAGACTGCGGTTTCTCCTTGACGAGATCTTGAGTTCGAGTCACTCCTACTACATTGGATGGGGTATATGGTCAATCTACTTTTGAACCACCCCATTTCCTCCTCGTCAGTTGATGGGATGGTGAGACTGCTATTTCTCCTCGATGAGATCTTGGGTTTTGAGTATCTTCTACCACATTGGATGGAGCATATGGTTAATCCACTTCCTCACCACCCCATTACCACCTATCTACTATTTCTCATCAACGAGATATTGGGGTTCGCATCACTCCTACTACATTGGATGGGGTATATGGTTAATCCACTTCCTGATCTCCTCATTACCACCGGTCGTTTGATGGGGGTGGCAAGGCCGCTAATTATCTTCAACAAGGTCTTGGGTTTGAGTCAGTCCTATAATAATGAATAGGCTATATGGTCAATTTGCTTCCTGAGAGATTCATATATCAAACAGGGATGTCTTGCTTCCCTGGTTTTAGTTGGGTACACCACCCTCTATTGTTATAACTTATAACCTTTTTTCTTTACCGAAAAAGAAATGGAACTATACCTATGAAGCACACACTCACCTGGGTTGAAGTTGTTTGTGGCATTCATGATTTCCTCATAGCTGAAGCACCTTAACAAAGGCTGTCTCATTCCTTTGGTGGAGTTTCTCTTCCGAAATGGTGAACCGAGGAGAGAAAAGATAACCGTGCAAGGTGAGAATCCTTGCTTTCTTGTATTAGATTTGGCTCTAAAGCTTGGAGTCACAGAAGGCAAATCTGTGATGGTTGAATCCCCGCTGCTTAAGGTGTCATCTTCTGTGCTCAGAGATGCAGCTTCCAGTTCATCTAGAACAGTTCTTGGTGAAGAACTCTCACTCTTTGTTTTCGTTTCTGAGACATTAAGATTTTGTGCAGAGGAGATAGCTGACTCACTCTTAATGCTCTTGTCGGTCAGCCTTGAACTTGATCGGCCGCTTTCTGCTAATAGGAACGGATCAGAACACATTCTAACAAGCATTTTTTTAACACATTGTACTACATCATGAGGTTTTCGGAGCTATCGGTCCCTGAACCTTTTTCTTTGCCCATGAACTTATTTTTCTTTGGCAGGTTTGATCTTGACAATCATGGCAGGTACAAAATGTTCGAACTTTCCAAGTTCTTTCAGGGGCATTGATGATAACATTTTTGCTTCTTATTCGAATTTTTTTTTGTTTTTTAATTTTAAGTTATCATGTGATGAACTTGTGATTATGGACCAAAATTGCCAAAAAAAAATTAATTAAGGGATTAATTAACGAAAAAAAAAAAAACATTTAAGGACCAAACCGTCACAATATTAATAGTTCAAGGATTATGAAGTGAAAAATCCTAAATCATATTATATTTACAGGCAAGGATGGAGGGAAGCAAGGACCCGTGAAGCTTAAGACCCCCTCTAAACTTTACTATTTTCAAAAAATTCCCTATAATTTTAAATAAAATCTCATAGTAACCCATTAAAAACAAAAACTTGATCATAATAGCCCCTAATTAACCATTACATAGTTATGGATAAAAAAAAATTCTAGTTTTGTCACTGTTTTCAGGATCAGTTACAATTATTGTTATCATGTGCAAAATGAAGATTAAAGAATAAATATTGTATCTGGGAAGTTTTTGAAAAAAGCTGCTAACCTTTAGAGTGCGTAGAATCTGAATCTGAATTTTGTTGCGGTAACTTGCATTTCGCGAATAGAACGAGTGTGCAGCCATTACGAACATTCTGAAAACAGTACCTTGCAACGAAAGGATGTCTAATCCAGATAGAGAAAATGTCACTCATGACAGATTAAAATAAAAAATATATATATGATAATTTTCGGACTACGCTGGTACCTGTTTGATGTGCTTCTTGAATCACCAAGAACAAGATAGTCAGCTGAAACTGATTTCGCTTCCTTGATTAGACCTCGTCCGACTCTGGAGCTAAAACCGACTCTAGCCTCCAAATTTACCTGAAAATTGTAGATATAAGATTTTCTTTACTTTGATGTGCGTATGTGTGTGTGTGTATATATATATATATATATTGCAAATGAGTGAATTACCTGCTTGGACTGACAGGTCCAGGCAAATTCTCCTAGCACAGAGATAACAAAAGCTTTTGCTCGGCGAAGCTGTGATTGTTTTTCGGTTGTTAATCCGTATTTCTTCTTCTCCTTGCCAGCTGATATGGTCAACAAACAATTGAAACATTTTCAATCATACAGGACATTTAAAATTACTGAATTGTGTTAGTGAATGCAAGCAAAATGGACCTACTAACCGAGAATGTGAACCGCAACAATGTTGTCGTTCGGATGAGCAAGAACACTGATTGCCCACGAAAGCAGCTCTTTGCTGTCGTTCGGGTCCAAAGATATGCCGATGAGTATCTTAGCAGGAGTGGATGGCACCATTTCTTTCGTCAGGAATTGGCAGAGAAATCGAATTGAAGCCAAAAAGTCGTGTTAAGCGAAGTTGCGGTTATTCGGTCTGCCAATTGATCTTGTCCACCATGGAAGAAGTGACACTGAGTTTAAGAATAGGTGGAAAGGTGACAAACATCATGATTGAAATTCAGTTGGGATTGTGAGGCCACTATACTTCTCATTCCATTATTCTTGTCTAAGAAGCATTAGAAATCTTTCTACAGTGGAAATTTGGACAAGTGATTTTGTGTGAGTGTTTCTCTCTCTCTATCTCTCTCTCTCTCTCTCTCTCTCTCTCTCTCTGAGAGATGCAATTAAGTGTTATGGTTGGGTGCTTTGGGGTATAAGCAAAGTTTGTGGGCACACATTTGATTTGTCTTGCTATTGAAGTCAAAAGAGAAGAGAGGTCTTCCAAACCAGGAAAGGCAAAAGTAGTACTTATCTTTTAGTTTGGTAGGAGAAGCTTTGTGGCCACCCCAAAAAAAAGAGCTATTCACTTCCATCATTATGAATAACTAACCGTTTATCATTGTTTTGGATGAGAGAGAGAGAGAGAGAGAGTTTTGTATTGGTCATTGTATAATGCATGGACATTTAGATCATTTTAGAAATTATGTAATGCAACACTCACCAGACATACAGTTTAATCACAAAAAAATTCATATTTTTGTACAACTCTATATCTATATATATATATATATATTTATAACTGTATGCCATATGAATCATTCAATAATAATGTGACACTTACCTACGTAAGTTTGGTCCAAATAGGTATGACAGTTGGCCATTTTTGCTCAAAAACCACAAGTCCTTAGGTTGGCTCCCTTTAAGGCCAAAAATGCATAAGCTTTACATTACAAATAAAAATCAAGGCTAGACGTAGTTTCATTTTTCTGAAGGTGTTTTCCTTTTTGTATTCCAAATGAAAATTTAAATTTAATGTAAGGATGTATATAAGCAGGGCAGGTGCGGGTGCGGGTGCGGAAGAGCTTCCTCCACCCCTGCCCCCCACTAGATTGGGGAGTAATCTTAACCCCATACTCATATAATAATTCTCTTACTCATCCCATTAGGGACGGGTACCCGTGGGTGCCTCATCCATAAATAAAGTTGTCATTGCCATCCGTATTGTAAATAGGAATGTTATATGCAATAAGTTATTTCTAATGATAGCATGCGTGTGCTTTTAAACCATAGATTTAGTCAGGATCACGTCATTACGAAAATGTATACAAAACATACATACAACAATTCATTTAACAAAACTGGAAAATATCATTCTAATTTTGTCATTTGAATGTCCCTCTAAAACATGAATTTCCGAATTTAGACAATTTCCAATCACAAATCCACCGAAGATTTGTATAAATACATGTTCTTGTTGCATTAGTAGAATCAAGGGATAGAGGGCTTTGCTTCACATTGTGTACTCCGTAGTGTGCAGTGCACCCCCCATCTGCAAGTTTCCAAGATTTTCCAACCCCGTAGGCGCATACCGCTTTTCTTTGAAGCTTCATTATGGTGCTGTTTTTCCACTTCAGACGTTATGGACATGGAAAGCTGGAAAGATGAGGCATGGCATCTGGAAAGGAGATTACTGGTGCAAACCCGACACCAGCACACAACCGGGTAAATTAAAACGCCACGAGAAGGAAAGAGTTCTAGATCATTCATGCATTTGAGTTGACGAGTTGAAATCAATCCCCTTCAAAATATTTTTCTTCATGATGCAGAAATTATCCGCTGAGCGTCTACATCTTCTCTGCGCGTACACAACCTGCAGATATTTAGCAGTACTGCTTTTCTTGTGTGTCTACATGCACTGGTGATTTTCGAATAAAGAAAACATAAGCAAGCCAATCAAAGCATCGAATTAAGACGATATGTATAAAAATATGACAACAAAATTCAGTTAAAATGGCAACTGTCACAGCAAATTGAAATTTTTTGAAGCTGAAACAAATGCTAGCGACAGAACACTTCATTGGAACAGCTACAAATCAAATATCACGAGGAAAGAAGCGAAGCAAGAATAACGAAGCCAGGTTAAGGATGTTTTTAGAGTTATCAGTGATAGGAATTAACTTGTATTCAGGCTTTCGTTTAGCAAAAGGACAGGCTTTTACCACATTGTTTTTCTATATTCTGTTTTTAGTTTAATTTCAAAACCAGAAGGGATGAAAAATGAGATTAGACAGTGTACCTCATACATTTCAGTTCTAATTCATAGTAATTTTTTTATTTTATATTTTCAGAGAAGGCCAGTTCGGACAACCGTGTGACCATCGCAGCCAGCGGACAGGCGAAGAACTTTCCGCTACTTCTGAGCCTGAGATAAACTAAAGATCATCAAAGTCATCCACCAGGAGTAGGTTCCTGACTCCTTAGAACTGAAGGACACGGTGGTATGCGCCAACAGAATTGATCCTCTTAAAGTAAGGATAGCACTAATAAAATACAAAGTTGATTATAGTTGTAAAAAATGTTACGACAGTCATCATAAATCAAGATATATCAATGTCATAATTTGGACCTAACAATACAGCACATAAAGGGATTAGAGATGGCCAGAAAATGTCGGTGTTCATTGATTCGAAACCCATTTTTAGAAACTTGAAGAAATATTATGATACAAATGTACACTAGAAATAAATTTTGTGCTTTCTAGATTATCATGATAATAGTTGGTTCCGAAATTTTAACGAAGGTACCAAAGTAGTTATTTTTCCAGTTTCGGTTATCACAATTATACACACAGAAAGAATGGCAGAGGTTCCATTGAGAGGGGGGGGGGGGTGGAACTCTTAGAATGTATTCTTTAAACTGTTCAGAAACATTTTTTCTAGTCTCTTTTTGTCTTTTTTTTTTTTATTTGTTTCAGTAATTATGTGATAACATCTGTTCACAAATTGAACGAGAGAAAATTATAATAAAATCTATCCTTGTTAAAGAATTCAACCTTTCAGAATCCTCTCTCTAGGCCACTTTATATGTTTAGGCAACTTCTAGTGGCTTTGTCATACTTCTAAGTGGCTCGTTTTTTACCCTTTCTACAAAACTAAGACTGTGCTCAAGACCAGAGACACTGAAGCCATTCAGTTCTCAATATGAGAACCTGGTAATAGCTACCATTGAAGAGGATAACTCTTTCCAGATATTTTCCAAACTTCAAGCTTTTTTTAATTTATTTACTTTTTCATTTTTTCATATTGTTCCCTCGAAAATGAGATGAGATCATGTTTACGCATAAATTGGTTAAAATATGTCTTGTCAGAAACTACATTTAAGTGTCCTTACTTTACAAGTATTCCTATTTTGCCCAGATCTTAATTCCAGTACTACTTGTCGCTTTGATATCGTTGTAAATATTGAAAGAATGAGGGAAGTATTTTACATTAAGATTATAATTTCTTACCATGTGGACTAATTTTTAACACAACTGTACACTTGAGTAATTATTAACACATCTTTAATTATCAGTGTTATAGTTCCATGTGATGAAATTTTAACATTAGTATCCACCAAACAGAACGCCGAACAGAGAAACAGCAAAGCACCTAGTAGCTAAGGAAACAAAGCACAAAATAATGACGTTTCAGAAGGGGGCCTTTGAAGAGTTATCCATACTTCCCTAAAAATTCTAATATTAAAATTACCCTTGAAATTAATTTTTAATTTTTTTTAAAGGAGATAAAAGGTAGAATCTTTTTACCAAATTTGCATATCAATATAAATTAACCATCTTAACAATTGTACACAACTAATAGAGTGCGTTACGACGGAGACGATTAGCCCTGGGAGGCGGGTCTCCAAAGCTCTTCACTCTTCGATTTAAGAGATCGGCACTGCCACCATTGGTAGGGGGAATCAGGGACGGCCCTTTGCAGGTACGCTCTATACCTCTCAACAAAGTTTCTTGTTTCTTCGTGTTTCTTCATTTTGTTTTTCCGATTAACAAAATTTTCTCTCAGATCAGGTAAACCTATTTAACTTCTCAAAGGAAAATTTTAGGGCAATGTTCAATTTTCCCTAGATTTAAATTTACATGGAGTTTGTTGATATAAGAGTTTGAAAGTTGCCTTAATTCCTTGAGAATTTCATGATGATACTAAAGTTTCATGATTTTGTCTATAGAAAAGCTACATCGAAATACTCCTGCATGCATCTTGGATAATCTTTTTTTTTTTTTTTTTTTTTTTTTTTTTTTTTTTTTTTTAAATTTAATTTCTATGTTTTAAGAAAAAAGACCTTTCATTGATGACGAATTGATTACAGGGTATAGGGGATAAGGTAGGATTATCTTTACTTAGCGGAGATTCCGAAGCTGTTTGACGTTCTTTTGAAAGAAAAAAAAAAAAAATCAGAATTTCCAATGATGTCATGGTATTTGCTCCCAAAATTATTACAACTGTTCTTGCTAAAGATTTCAAATACTTTTTCTTAATTTGCAGAAAAGCTGAACCATCTATTGCTTTTATGTTCCGAATTCCCTGTCAAAATCCATGATACAAATCTTTATAATGGATTTTTTTATTACTGTTCTCATATTAGAACATGTAATAACTAATTGCTAGTGTTGAACACTCTTTTCATTTTCCATATATTTCCATCAACAATGGTTTAGATTCGTCTTGTTTGCTTATTCTCTCTCCCATCTTGTATGATAATGTTTACTCTCAATCTAAACCCAATCTTGGCAAAGATGTGAAACTAGCTGGCCGGGGTTGAGGTTATCACTACTGTGCCTAGTTTGTGAATGATTTAATGGTAAAGCAGCAGTAGAACATTGAAGAGTTTGTGCATTCTGTGATTATATATGATTTGTAAACTATATTCCCAAATTAGTGTTTGATATGCTTTTAATTTGCTTTCTAATTTCTATTTTTTCAGTATTTATGGAGGATTTTCTAGCTAGATTGACATTCATATAAGCAACTACGGTCTGTTTCAGATGCATCATAAGTATGCCTTGCTAAAACTACAGTTGCAAACAACTGAAAGTTCACAATGGTTCTATACAAGCAGGTGTATGTGTATGTGCATGTGCATGTGTTGTGTACTAGTAGGTTCATCAAAGGCTCCGACCTTGAAAGAGAAAAAAAGGAAATCCATTATGTTTTCTTTATCGAGTTCTTTTTGGCTAAGTTTAGTTCTGTTATTCATGTGTGGCTTCTACTAATGAATGCCCATTGATAATGAAGGTCCGACTGCAATAAGCTTTGTTTGTCATCAAAATGGCACAACCAAAACTGACTGACAACGCTTGGCAATACTGCACAATGATTGGCAACAACCGCAATCATGTTTGCTGCAATTTCTGTGGACACACGATGTGGGGTGGCATAACTCGTTTCAAGGAACACCTTGCACAGAAGAAAGGAGATGTGGCTCCATGCACAGGGTCCCCTCCGGAGGTGACAATTGAAATGCAGTCACGCCTGATAGAGCTATCGCGTGAAAGAGAGAACAAGCATAGACGTAAGAGAGAAACCTTGGAGGACTTGAGAAAGGACAAAGTTCAAAAGCTTCTTGCACCTCAGCCACCACACGAAGTCAGTGTGGCAGAGCTGGAAGCCAGGGAAAAGGCTTTATTTGACCAAGCTATCAAAGAGAGCCTCCACACCCATGAGATGGAAGTGAAACAGGCAAAATATGAAGATGAAGAGTTTCAGGCAGCCTGCCGTGCCAGTGTCCGCTTGTATGAACTGGAATCGAGAATGTATGGAGAAAGCGCCGGCACATATAGAGCGGGGCCCAGCACATCTAGTGCAGGGGCCAGCACATCAAGAGCAGGACCATCGGATTTTGGCTCTGACTTTCTTGTTGACCTTGAGACATGGTCAGTCCATGAAAGTAACCTTAACAATTGATTTTCCTTGGATTGTGAGACTTTAGGTTGCTCAATTTCCTTTTCTCTTGTGGGATATTAGTTTGATCAATCTCCGCTTCTTGTAAGACATTAGTTTGATCAATTTCCTATTTTCTAGTGGGACATTAGTTTGATCAATCTCCATTTCTTGTGAGACACTAGCTTGGTCAATTTCCATTTCTTGTCAGACATTAGTTTGAACGATTTCAGTTTCTTGCAAAACTTTCATCGAATAACTCCATTGTTGTTTCTTTTCCTTGCCTTCTGCTATTGCAAGCCATATTTTATCCTGATGAGAGTATCAAATCCTTCATATCCTCCTAGATAATCCTAATAGATCTACATTTTCCCTATCGAATTCAACCGATAGAGATCAAATAACGACATTTAACATGTCGGCAATTTCCTCTCGAAAACAAGTCCTACAATTGAAACCATTAAAAACACAGATACCCATTTGACAAACAAAGTTTTTAGACAAATGCTAATTTTGACAGAAAATTTGCAAGTTCCACCTATTGAATCAGAACCAGTTCCTATGAATGAAGAACACAGAGATTTTTTGGAATTCAATTTCCAAGAGGAAAATTAAATAATAAGAACAAAAACAGAAACAAAAACTAATACCAAGTTCTGAAATTCACGTATTCCTTTCAATCACCACAAAGCAGCAGTCAAACCCCAAAATCTTTACAAAAAATTGTGACTATTGCTTCATAAATAATTAAAAATTTTCTATCTCTCTCTTTTTTCTTTTCGATTATCATTTTGAAAATTTCCGATGATTTCTCAGCAACCAAACACGTACAGAAATTTGAAAATAAAAGAAAAGAGTATAGGGAAAGTGAAACTCACCCGGAGTGGGAGAGAGACGAGCCATCTTTTTCCCGATTCCGCGAAATTGTACGGTTTGCTCTCCTTCTGCTCCATGACCGCCTCCGCGGCTATACATTGTTCTATGAAATCTATACGATGTCGTTTATGTTAAAGAAGAGGAATTTTTCCTTTTCTTTCTTTTTTATTCATAATTTTTTGATTCCAATAAAACCTCAATGTTTTTATTTTTTTTATTTTTTTATTTTTTATTTTTTATTTTTGCTAATGACAAAAAACCTTAGTTTAAGAACAGTACTTCGCGTCACTCTCTCAATTTCTTATATAATAAGGTTTACATTTTGTGTGTGACTTTAATGGTTTCGTGGTCTTGGCGGGATGAAATCAGAAGGTACTAGTTAAGAGTTTCTTGATAAAATTCAACCTAACGAATTTCCAATGATTTAGGATTTGATGAGATCTTAATGATCCGATAATTGAAGTAACGATCTCTTATTTTCAATCGATCCCAATTGATTTTCTCTGAATCATAACATGCAGTAGAGTGGTTGTTTCGTATGGGATAAAAATTTTGAAGTCGATATTATTTTATATTCATGCTTTATTTTTGCATTTTTGTTTTAATTTTGTAAGAAAGGAAGTAGTTCGCTTACCTTTAGTTTGTTTTTGTGTTTATACTCCGCTTGAGTTATTCTATAACGATATGTGTTTGGTGGTTCTGTTATATCAAAAGATCTTTTCAATTAACTAAAATTTGTACCTTCATGTTTAACCATTTGACCATACATTCCGTGCAACTCACTCACAAGTCATCATTGTTTGTAATTGCCAAAAATCACTATAGTATATGTACTATATCCCTCGTAATGGGAAAATTTATATCAGAAGAAAAAATTAATAAAAATATCTCATATTTAATAGCTGCAATCAAGGCATCAAAATCCAAGAAAAGAAAACCAAATTATATCTTCACATTTGCATCACAACCAAAATGAAAGAAATATATATATATATATATATATTATACTTAACATATATGTTTATATGAATTTCCCAAGCCATTTCAACCCACTATGAAACAAAACTACTAACATAAAATCAATTAAAAAAAATAATAAGGCTTTCTTAAGCATTTTTAGCTGTTCTCCTAACTCCACCTTGGTTGTAAGGATCTTTCTTCATCTTTTGCACATCCAAAGCACTAAATACACCATACCCATTTCCCTCGTCATCATCATCACTAGCTTGGTCAAGTGCCACCAACTCATCTTTGTACTTTATACTCTCCATCCTAGTTTGCATCACTTTAGGTTTGGGCTCACCCCCCTTCAAAAGCCCAACAACCTCTCTCATAGTGGGCCGCTGCTCGTGGTCGCTCTGCACGCACAAGGCCGCGACGTTGACGGCCTGTTTAAGTTGGGCCTCATCAAAGTTTCCCTGGAGTTTCGGATCGACAAGATCTCTAAACCGACCTTTGCTTATGAACGGCTCGGCCCATTCGGTTATCGTCTTCTTGACTCCACCGGGGAGTTTCTCAATCGGCTTTCTTCCTGTTACCAGCTCTAAGAGGAGAATTCCGAAGCTGTAGACGTCACAACTTTGGGACACTTTGCCCCACATGGCGTATTCCGGAGCCAAGTAACCTAAGGTGCCCTTAACTCGGGTAGTCATGTGGCTCACTCCTTCTGGGATAAGTTTGGCAAACCCAAAATCAGCAACAAGTGGCTCAAAATCTGAATCCAATAGCACATTGCTTGCCTTGATGTCCCTGTGGATTATGTGGGGTGTAACCTCATGGTGCAAGTACCTAAAAACAACAGAGAGAAATGGGGAAAAAAGGTTCGTTATGACAACTATTGTGTTTGACAAATAGGTTCGAATCTATAATTCAAACTTTTCCCTTTAGTTTTTTCTCGTACAAAAATTTAAAACTTTTTGGTTAAACTTTCTATTTAAACCAATAAAACAAATGCCACAAATATCATGAAGCCTTTGGTCAATATAGATCTCATTGATCGTGGGTTTTTTAATAGCACTAATTAAACCAAAATATTTCATGGACATTATCGGTTTTGAAATTAATCCAAAGTCATTATTGTAATCACCGTGGTCATTCTAGTACACAACATAATGTTCTATGAGAATTACTATAATTACTGGACAATGACAAAAAAGAAAATAATCAAAATCAGTATTTATTTTTGAAATACTTTTTTTGTTTTAAAATTAAATGTCATATTAAATACCTCCCCCCATGTGGTAATTGTAATATTTTTATTCAAAGGCTGCAATCTCAAGGAAATGGGAGTATTGTTTGCAAGACTTGGAACACAACAATATATTAAAAAGAAAAAGCAACATTTATGATATCCTTTTTAATTGCTCCATTAATTTTCAAATAGACACCTTTGACAAAAAAAGCAAGTTGTTGACAGCATGAGTAGGCTTCTCAAATTGTCTTTAAATTATTTTTCTTTCGTGAATAAATGAGTAATAATATTATAAATCATAAACACTTAAAAATGAAAAATTAACAACACCAACTTTGATCCCAAGACAATCAATTTATGTAATATGCGAGTTAACATTCTTTTATTAACAAATGTTTAAAATATTATTATATTAATTATGCATCTTTACGTGAGTTGATATTCAAAAGTTGAGATTAGAGTTAGTGTCTTTAACAATACTCCTTCAAAAAAAAAAAAAAAAAGACGGACAGAAGGGTATGTAGTTTAAAGCTTACACGAGGCCTTCTGCAGATCCAATTGCAATTTTCATTCTTTTCTTCCAATCAAGCTGAACTTCTCTTGCAAATGGGCCATGTAAATGAGAAAGCAAGCTGAGATTTGGCATGTAATCATAGACTATAAGCCTTTGATCTGTCCCAACACAGTATCCCCTAAGGCCTAGCAAGTTCTTGTGCCTCACCCTCCCAAGAACTTCCACTTCCACTGCAAATTCCATTTCTGCTTTCGAATTCATTGCTTTCAACTTCTTCACTGCTATCTGCAAATTTCCCCTCAAAAGAATTGAAACAACATGTTAACAAACCTCATAAAATTTTGAATTTTCTGTTCAACCTTATTCTATTTAAACTTTTAATTCAAATAGGCTATCAGTAATATTTTATTTATTGAAAAGGTTTAGACCGTCACGAAAAAATTTTGTGTTCAGACCTAGTTTTAAGTACTTCTTTATAGTTTTGTCCAATCTAACATTAAAATTGAAAATTTTAGTGTTATGAAATAGAAAAATTATCAATTTAAATATTATGATGGATATAAATATAAGGAGATGTTAATTTTATTATATTCTTAAATATAACCCTAGACTCATAGACTCTATAAAATTTGAATTTTGTGTTCAAATTTATTATTAGAGCTTTTGACCTAGTATTGCTTTTTTAATTCAATAGGCTACTCACGGGAAGTAGGTTGCATCTCCCTTTTCTTTACTAAGAAATACCATGTTAATGTCCATTGACGACAAAATTCATAGTTAGATCCTGCCAAAATTTAGGTTTTCTCACTTTAACCCCTAACTTTCAAAAGATTTCATTAATTTGCTACCCCAAACTTCAAAATATTTGCAAACTTGCCCTTTTTGTCAATTAAGTGGACAAGAAAGTTAACGTATAACTAAATTTGAAAGACTAAAACGTAATGTAAGCTAAGAACCACTCTAATTATTAAAAAAGTAATGATTGAAATTATTCTTAACTAATACTAAATTAACCAAAAAAAAAAAATCTCTAAAAACAATTAAATATTGGGGGTCTTCGGGTGGGGATCACAAGATCTGGGAGCTCGTTGCCATAGAATCAAGGTGTCACCGTCGTGCACAAGGTTGGGGGAGACCTTGGACCGCCCCCGGGTTGGGGGCGAGGGGTTGTTGGAGGCCGGGTAGTGGTTAGGGGCATTTTGAATCTTTCTTTCTTTCTTTTTCTTTTTTTTCCAGAGTATGGGACTAATTTATTAGTTGAAAAAAAGCCTCTCAGTTTTCGAATTTGGGATCTAATACCCTGAACTCCCCTTCTTACCTAAGCTCAACCAGTCTCAATGGGATCAATTTTAATCATTCTTTAGAATTAGGAGTGATTTAGAATTTTATTTTCATTTTTATTGATAACTAGAATTTTCGGCTAAAAATAATATTTTTATTTTTCTAATTTCATCCCTCTTCAGCTTAATTTCTATCCATTTAACTAATGAAAAGGTGTAAAATGTTTGGAAGTTCCAAGGACCAAATGTCAAGTTTTTCAAAATTTGAGGGGCAATGTTTAAAAGGGTCATAAGTTCAGGGAAAGCTAAGAAAATTTGTTGAAATATTTACTAAGAAAGCTTGAATTGGTAGGAAGTAGTGTGTCAATACATAGCAACAGATTTTTTTTTTGGGTAGAAATAACTAGTAACAGATTTACATCTTGGTAAAAAGATTTCTGGGATAGGTAATATATTTATATAAAATATATATATATATATATATATATTTATGTATACCTGGAGGCCATCGCTAGTTTTCCCCCAATACACACTTCCAAAACCTCCTTCTCCAAGCATATTATCTTCACTAAAGCCATTAGTAGCCGTATGCAACTCCTTGTATGTGAAAATTCTCCAGGAAGTAGTACTATTGCCTCCTCCTATTGATGGCGTCCTACTTAACGCCATCAAAAACCAATTTAAACCAAAGTTAATTAAATAATATAGAAAAACACTAGTCTCACGTTAATTTAGATCTTTCACTTTTTGATTCAGAAAGTAAGAAAGGAATTTAACTAGAGTTGTTCGTATACGTACCCTTCATCTACCTTCTCTGAGATGCAGCAACTGCAGGCGGATCCCATGGTAGGGATTAGGGAATGTCAATCGATCGATAAGTTCAAAACTGATGATCAGTTATGGAAAGCTTCTTAATATAAGTAGGATGATTAGTATGTAAAATATCTTCTTTTAAATAAGATTAGCTTATTAATTAATTATAGTGGTGTTGTGGTCATTTTCACATGTAATGCTGGCCGACTTTGGCCGGCCTCATGCAATAAATTAATAAAGTGCTTGAACGGTTTTAACAAAGGGAAAAGAACCTGACTAGTTCGGGTTTGGGAAGTATATAATAATATACATATAGCAATGTGTATACTATATAGTTTGATTAATGAATCTTTTCATCCGTGCCCTTAGGTTTTAAGATTATTATCACTTTACCAAATTCATAATCTAATTAAACATTGTTTTTATCTATGTTCTTGAATTTTAAGGTTATTATCATCTTGTCACTTGAATTTTAAAATTCTCCTTTTTATTTTCTGAACTTTGTAATAGTTTTATTCAATCTCTTTTATTATAATTTTTTTTTGCTAAAAACAGGTGAAAAATAGGAGTTTGGTTTTTAAAGTTTATGAAGTAAAATGAAAATAATTTTAAATTTTAAGGTATAGATAATATTCGATTTTTAATTGATATATGCTCCTAGACCATGTAAATACAGATTGTGTTTTGTGCCAAGCAATTATTAACTCGTGGGATGCTCCGTCTTATGTTTATTTATCCACATTTACAAGAAGTAGCTTTGTAAGTGCCTACTTTTAACTACTTTTTTTTTTTGTTTTGTTTTGTTTTTTTTTTTTTTGGTTTTGTTTTTTAGTCATAATTAGTACTGAATCTTTCTTATCCAAATTAATGACCAATTACTAGCTACTGTTTGAACATGACTACTTACTGATATCTTTATATATATATATATATATATATATATTTGTAATTTTGATGTTTTAATTGAAAGAGAAGCTAGCATCCCACTAAGTAAAAAGTTAGTTAAGTTTGTGAATATATAAATATATATAAATATATATATTTGAATTTGGGATGAGAGATTCAAATTTTACATCTTATAATAGGGTAATTATTATTGCTAAATTATTTATGCAACTATAATATGTAACTAATTAATATAACACTTTAATTAAAGATTTAGTACCTCAAATTCCTAAAATTTCTAATTGGTTAAAATTTTGTACTAATTAATGAAGGATAGATGTAGCATCCATCATGTTAATATCTTCTTATATTTTTAGATGGAGTGGTGAAGAAACTCGTACAAGTATTAATATGTGAAACTTCTTAAGGTCCTCAGCAAAAAGATTAAATAATAAAACTGAAAAAAAAAAAAACATCTTGTCAAGTTCTGATCGGCTAGTTTTAATATTCTATTTTATGATGACCTTAGTGGGCTTAAATGTTAAACTAAGTACCTTTTTAGTCCATGAACTGTAATTGACTTAGGTTCTGTTTGGTTTGTTAGTTCGTTTTAAATTAAAATATATTTTTTTATTTTAGTTTTTATCTTTTTCTAAAAAAATTTTTTGTCTTTTCTGAAAATTTTTTTTGTCTTTTCTAAAAAGTCAACAAAAATTATTATTAAAACTTAAAATTTTCAACTCAAACTCATTCACCAAACGGACTCTTAGATTTTCATCATAACAAGAGAATTAAGAAATATGCCCCTTTTTATTCTCCTATTTAATTTTGTACTCCTCTATAAATTTTGCTCTTTTAAGTTAGTGTATGTATGTATACAATATAACCTCGATAAATTAATACATCAATTAAATAACAATTTTTGATTATCCCGACTTAGAACCAATGTGGTTAATTTGTTAAATTTGCAAGATAAAACATTTTAAGAAAAACCACATAGGTTCCACATGACATATTAATTAATAATTTTCTTTTATAAACATCAAAATATACATATTTAATTAGGAGGCCTTTATAAAATATAACTCCACTATTACTTGTTTTCTCTTAAAATTGATGTCTTATTGGACCTTGTCTCTAAATTTTTCTTAGTACATTAAGAAGCTCTAGTGTAGTGTTCTTGTATTACAAGAGAAAATTATATACAACGTGATTATTGCTCTCAGTGCATCTTTGTGCAAGACAGGCTTCAGTACAAAACTATCATCTTCAGCTTTTCTCTTCTTAATCATTTCCCATGATATTCTCAATAATTTGCTCGTCACTCAATAACTCTGAAGTTGCCTCGTTTTCTCCTGGATAGTTCAAAAGGTACTCAACATCCATTGTATCACAACTTTTTTAATTAGAATCTACAATTGTAATTTTATCATACACAAAATGTAATATTATTTTGTTGCAAAAATGGATAGGTACATGATTTCTATTAAATAAAACTAGTTACCTTCATGAATTTGTTTTGGTCAAACAATTATAGATCAATCATGATAATTTGTAATTCGGTAATCAGGTAATATTCGTATAATCACAATACGAAATATTAAGTTCAATGTTTTGGTAAAAAAAAAAAAAAAAAAAAAAACTCAAAAAATACCTTGATAAATTAATTTTTTACTGATAAATCTATAAGTTGACAAATTATTAATTTATAGATTTAAATTAGACCTCGATTATTAATTTATATATGTGTGTGACTATATATAGACACACATATATATAAAATCAGGGAATCAATATCATATAAAATTCAAAGGAAAAAAAAAACCTTATGTTTTTTCCCCCCACTAAAGGGGCTTTTCCTTGATATATCCCCTTTGCATCTCCAGAAAATTTGAGGACCCAGAGTTGAAAGTGTAAAATGGTTTTGGTCTTGGTGGCCGAAAGACAGAACTAGAAGATAATTGCAAGCGTCAAATACATTGGCAGCTTCTATACATATACATATATCTAGAGTAATTAGCTCAAATAATCCCTCAACTCTTTAAAATGTGATGGTTTGGTCCTCTCTTTTGTTTTGTTTTGGTTGAGAGATGACCCTAAAAATATTAGCCATTATATTCATTTCCGTCCAAATCCATTAAATTTCTAACAAAATGAGTCATGTGCATTGCATGTCATCTTATTTGAGAGAGTATTTTAGTAATTTAATAGTATTTAATTTAAAAAAAATCATAAAAAATTAAAATTCACCACGGCTCGGGGGGTGCGGGATGGGTTCATCGACGATTGGGGGGGGGGGGGGGAATTTGGTCCGAATCCTACTTGAGGAGCAATTGGGGGGTTTTGGTTCGATAGTGGAGAAGAGATAGAGGGGTGGCTAGCATCGCTGGAGATGGAAGCCGTCAGCGTAGATGGAGGCCGTTGTCAAATCTACGAAGGTAGAGAGAGGGGGGGGGGGGGGTGGGGAGAGGAATTTTGGGGAGAGTTTAGGACAAAGAGAAAATTAAGGGACATTTTAGTCTTTTTACTACAAAATGATCACTTAAGCAAGATTCCTTTATAAATTTAACGAAATTAGACAGAAATAACTATAATGGCCAACATTTAAAGAGCTTAAGGTCATCTTGGCCAAAAAAAAAAGGGACCAAACCATCACCTTTTAAAGAGTTCAGAGACTATTTGGGCAAATTACTCATGTGCATATATATTTATATTCCAATGATCGTCTAGAGTTTTAATGGCTACTCTTTTTTTTTATAACCATTGATGGTTACTGACAAAATTATAAAAACAAGTACATATCTTAATTATACTTGATGATGTGATAATTTATATGACTTGTTATAGCAAGCTAACCCAATCTGTTAACTTTGGGGGGGGGGGGGGGGGGGGGGGACAAATGATTAAAAGTGAAAAATCTACTACGAATTGCACCTCTATGCCCCACGAGATCTCTCCGCCCTCCTACTTTTCGTGCATGAAGGAAAAGGCAAAAAGATTGCAAGGTTTATTTATAAATTTAAATGTATAAAATAATTTTCTATAATAACGATGATTTAATTTAAAATTATTTAAAATATAAGAAACTAGAAGAACAATTTTATTGTAACTTTGATTCGATTGATCTAATAAATATTAGAAAAGAGAAACATAAAATAAAATGATGACCTAAATAATTACCCAAATGTTAAATTTTAATTGGACAGATGTATCACGTAACTAGTATACTCAATTTACTGAATAATTTATTTATATTGCATTCAAATAAAAATATTTAAGAAAATTATATCAACAGGTTAAGAACAAGTTTCCCATCTTATTCATATTTAATAATCTTTCTAAGTTTAATGCTCCTTAATTGTCTTAAATTTTTTGACGAACTACTCAATTCAAACAAAATAAAATGATGACATAAACAACTCCCCAAATGTTATATTTTAATCGGGCGGATATATCACATAAGTAGTATACTTAATTTACTGAATAATTTATTTAGTTTCTATTCAAATAAAAAATATTTAAGAAAATTATACCAACATGTGAAGAACAAGTTGCTCATCTCATTCATATTTGCCCATCTTATTCATATTTAATAAGCTCTCTAAGTTTAATGTTCATTAATTATCGTAACTAACTATATAGATATATGTTTGAGTAACCATACCCCTATACATATACACGTTTATTATATCATTTGACTTTGGATTGGTGGAATATTTCTAATTAGAAATAAACAAACTTTCTAAACGTACAACTGGTTTAAATCATGATATAGAGAATGTAATACTCCATTGAAAATCCCTTCATTAAAAAAAAATCCAATTAAAACTAAAAAATAAAATGAAATGGTCAGGTCAACTTTGACCAAAAGGTAGGTTACGTATACACAAAAAGTTCTGAAGTTGTTTCCATCAGCTAACAACCTATGAAAGAAATTATTTACGCAATCAACTAATAAACAAACCCTAGTCAAATATTAATGTTGAACTTTGGAATTGGAAACTATATTATATATATAAATGTACAAGTCTTATATAATGATCCGTTTCTACCAATTCAAAATAACGTGGGCAAACCGAGCAACCAAATTTTGCCAGGTGGATGAAAATAAAGCAATAATATGGGTCAGCCTAATTATACAAATTTTTTTGTCTATCAATGTCCAAATTGAAGCCAATCAAAGGATATTGCAAAAGTGAGATCCTAATAAATCTCTTTTTATATATATATTTTGGTCCTTTGAAAAGTCATGCTAGTAATTAAATAAATCTAGATTATATTCTTAAACGAGAGCTAACATTTAAGGGCGTTTGAAATAGCGTTTTCAAATTGAATTTTGTAACTCAACTTTCAAAACTTTCAAATCTATATCTCACTTTTTTTTACTTCTGTTTTTAAAAAATTCAATCTTTAAAATATTATAACTTTCTTATTTCAAGTCAAATATGATATTTTTTTTAAAAATCACATAAAATGATGAGAGAAAAAAAACATGACCCATATTATATATATATATATATATTTTAATATATTTCAATTTTTTACACTATTTTATATATCGTAGTTCATTTTTAATTCACATTTCAATTAAAAATATATTATAATTTCAATTTACAAAACTTCAACTTCAATCATTGTTCCAAAGGGTTCGTCAATATCTTTTTTATTGGATATTTTTTTATTTTTTTTATAAACAAATTGGGGCTTGAATTGAATTACTCTTCCAATACCTATTTTATTGGGTTTCGGATGCATTGTTTTTTGAATGGATTCAGCGAGGTTGACACAGCCAAACCGTCTGATATTTACTTTACGTGATGTTCCACATGGCACACCAAGAATCCAAGATGGGAGAAATTAATTATAGTATAAAGGGGAAGAAGGATTTCAATTAATTAAGCATTCAGGCCTATGAAATTGCTATATATATATGTGTGTGTGTGTGTATTATTTAATTTATTGAATTGGAGACTTGCTATTTTGGATCATTATAGAATATCTAAAAAAAAAGGGAATATACTTTTTTTTAAAGCCAATTTATTCTCTCTTTTTTTTCTTGCTACGAAACAATTTTCTTGAAGTGATGATTTTACAATAGCTTTGATATTTCATTGTCGTTTGCTTTTGTTGGGAGGATTTACTAGTTTGGTTTATGTGTTTTGAGGCGCACTAACTATTTTAGGAATCGGTGGTGTCGAGCACATGCAGTCCATTAGCAGAATATGGATCCCACCACATGTGATCTGTATATCAGACCCACCTTATATTAGTGATGGTGCTTAACGTTATATTTTTCAATTTACATTGGAGAATCCAATCCAGAAAAAAAAAAAAAAAAAAAAAAAAAGGTTTGGATTCAAATAAGATATGTTTGAAAGAGAAAAGGGTAGCTTTTATATTTCAAACATTTTTTGTTAGGAAAAAGAAGTTAAAGTCAAATTATTAGTATGAAAAGTTGGATCCTTAATCCAACGTTGAGCTTATATGTGAATAATTATTTGTTGAGGACTATTATATAGGGTTAAGCCCGTTTTAAAAGTGATCTACTAAGGTTGGAGTAATTTGGGCTTTAATGTATCTGATAGGGTATGGACCTTAAATATGTAGAGACTTAAGGGTAATTTCTATTTTTGTGATGGGTTAAATAGATAGAAATACTAAAGGATAATAGGGAAGTTATCTACAGATAGCGGTTATGGTCCCCAGGCTACATATTACATTCTATTCTTTCTAACATCCCATCATCAGAAAGAGAGCAGAGAGAAAGTTAAAAAATTCTCTAAGGAAAACGTGTTGATCTGGAAGGCAAATTGCATGGTTCTAGAAAGTAATTGGTCGATATGAATTCAGGTATGCTCTCGTGTGTTAGTCTATTGATTCTTGATGATCCAACTTGAATGTTCCTGGATTCTTTTTAGGTGATGGTTTTTGCCAAATGTTATTTACTAACAAGTGGTAACAAAGCCACTCATGTTGGATAATTGATATATATGTGTTTTGGTTTTGGGATTCAGTTTACAACTTTTTCTTATGATGTGTGTGTGTATAAATGGTTTTATTTCTTGAATTCAATTCATTTTGGATGTGTATATATATGTGTATGTGTATATATATATATAATATTGATTGAATGTTGGAGATTGGTTTCAATGATTTTTTTTTTCCCAAACTTCATGTTGTTTGGCTAAGTCTTTCTAATCCCAGCATTCATCATCATTATAAGGATATACGATAGTGGTTGTATGTTTTAAAAAAAAAAAAAAAAATTAGAGTTTATAGTTCCAACAAGACTTAAAAGGGCCAAGGATATTAAAACCCAATAGGCATAAGGCCATGTAAGGTATTCTATGGACTTAAAAAAGTCTTTGGCGTTAAAGGTTTGGGTTAATGGGCCAATATATGGACATGGGTTTTTTTTGACCTAATGAACTTTGACCCAACCGGTTTTGATTCTATGGCTATAGATTTCCGTTGACCATTGTTGGCTTTTGTTTACCCGCATTGATTGGCCATAATTGGTGTTGACCAATATTTGACTGACATTGACCTTGAACCCAAAAAAAAAAAAATCGAATATTGGTATATTTATATATATTTTGAGATGAATTTTGTTGGAGCAACATGCAAAGTGACCTCTTCCGTGGAAATTAATTTGTTTTGGAATATGAACGGTTGTGTGCATATAACTTATATGAATATTGACCATCTTAAAGGAATGTCGGTATTTAACAGAACTACATGTGCCCTTGTGGTAATAAACGTGTAATGATTATTCAATTTTATATGCGAACAATAAATCGGCTCAAAGCAAGATTTATTGTTTGACATGTTCTCATTGTCAGTGTTTAATTACTACACCAAGATATCCCTTACAAGTTAATATTTTTGTCTAAAGACAAAATCTTAATGGAGTGCCCAGTATCTTGAGTTGGAATTTATTGTTATTTGAATTTATTATTATTTTTGTTTTGAGACTTATATGAGCTTGTTTTGTTTGTTTGTTATTCTCCTTTTAGCTAAGAATACTCATACTAATATTACTGCCAACATCAATTCTATTCCTATGCTAATGGCACTAATTTCAAGTCATGGCCAGATAACCTCTTGATAGTTCTTGGAGTCATGGATTTCAATCTTGTATTAAAGGTTAATTCTCTTGCACCTCTTATGGATAAGAGTACCTCTGATGAAAAGAGGGATATAGAAAGGTGGGAGAAATCAAATCACATGTGTATGATGATCATGAAGAAGGCCATTTCCGAAGTATTCAGGGGCACAATGTCTAAAAAGATCACTACGGCTAAGGAGTTCCTTAAGGACATTAAAAAAAGGTTTGTCAAAAAGGAAAATGCTGAAATAGGTTCGCTCTTGACAAGTCTAATTTCAATGAGGCATAAGGGCAAAGGTAATAACAAGGAGTACATCATGGAGATGTCTCATCTGGCTTCCAAGTTGAAAGCACTTAAGCTAGAACTCTCTAAGGACTTGTTAGTACATCTGGTTTTGATATCTTTTTTGGCATAATTTTGCCAGTTTATGGTGACTACAGCTGTCAGAAAGAGACTAGGTCTCTGAATTAGCCCATTTCACACTGTGTTCAGGAAGAGGAAAGACTGAAGCAAGATAAGGTAGAAGGTGCTCACCTAGCCTCAACCTCTAAGGACAAGGACAAGGGAAAGAAAAGGAAGAAGGATAAGGAAGCTGTAAATACAGCATCTTAAAAGAAACAACAAAAGAAATCGGATCAACTAGAATGTACTAGTTGTTTCTTCTGTGGAGCTGAAGGGCATAAAAGGAAGTATTGCACCAACTATCACGAATGGCGTGCTAAGAAAGGTATGCTTCTTAATTTGGTTTATTCTGAGGTTAATTTAACTTCGGTACCTAGACACACGTGATTGATAGATTTTGGTGCAACAACTCAAATCAATGTGTCTATCCTGAGTTGTCAAAAGCTAAGTGATGATGAAAGATACATCTATGTGGGCAATGATTAGATGGTTCAAATCGAGGCAATAGGAAAATTCAGATTATTGTTAAAGATTGGATTTTATTTGGATCTTAAGAAGGTTGTTTCTTGTGGTCTTTCTTATTTTTTGCTAGTTTTGAATTTTTTTTTTTTGGGGTCTTTGATCCATGATAAATTTGTGGGTTATTTCTGTTTAAACTTTATTTCTTTTTTCTATTTTTTTTCTTCTAAAAAAATTCTTCAAGCTAAAACTCTTTTATATATAGTTGCAGCAACTCATGCGTAATATGTAATAATGATAAGATTTCTGTGGTTCAATATTTTGGTACACTAAAAGTACATTGATCAACGACAAATTATACTTGGTCACATAAAAAAAATGGTTTTAATTAATAGCAAATTTAAGGGCGAAATCAATGCTAAAACTTAAGGTTGTGACGACTTAGGGGTGTTTGGTTTGCGAGTTCATCTCCGTTATAATTCAAACTTTTTTTGTCTTTTCCCAAAAAGTTTTTGTCTTTTTCCAAAAAAGTTTTTTGTCTTTTCTGAAAATTCAAAAAAATTTACTATTACAACTAAAATATTTCAACTCAAACTAGCGAACCAAACACCCAAAACACTCATTGTTATAAAACATATGCAGAAAACAAACATCTATGATAGCTCTTCAACCAACATACAAAGTCAACAATATTGAAACTCAGCGAAGTCCTTGCTGTTGGTCTTGCAAAAAAAAAAAAAAAAAAACAAAAGTCTACAAAGCGGGGTTTCGTGTTTTCTAGTGACAAACCTTTTAAAACTTGCATCATTTAAAGTTTGAAGAATTTTTCTAGAAATTTAAACCATTTTTAGGTGCAAAATTCTTTTTTTCTTTTTTAATGCTGTAAAATCCATTTGTGATTAAAAAAAAAAAATTTACAATGTAATTTATTTGTTGTAATTTTAGATAAGTATAGATCGACCGGAAACAACAAGATAAATCCACTAGAATCTCGTATTATTCTGAGAATTCTTGATCGGATTTTTACTCCAAATTTCAATCACTTGGGTTCTAGAGCATTCAGTCAATCCAAAAAAAAAAAAAAAAAAAAAAAAAAACGATTGTAAACATATAAGAAATTTTGAACCCTTTTCGACCATTTCTAAAGCTCCAAAACAATCCATATAAGTCGAATCAATAATTAAAAACTCGCTAAAAACAACTATACTTATTTAAGCAAAATCAACTTATTCAGAAAACGAAATCTTTGAAAACCATGAACAAACAACCCACAAAATAACAACCTAAAAGAAAACAATGGTTTGCTTAATTACCAATTAGCGCATGACAAATAATAATAACCGCACAACACAGACTAGTACTATATTAGTATGCTAAAAAAAAAAATATAGAACAAGTTTAGTGCGGGCCTTAATAAAGAGAAAATTAGATGACATGTTACAATTTTTATATATCTTTATATTCACGTCACAACTCATTTGTAGTTCAAATTTTTACCATGTTTTAACCAAGTCCATTTGTCTAGTAAAAATATTAAGTTTCAAAATCCATAACAAAAATCTAAAAGTGAGATATTTAATTATGACATTCTTGAAATTTTTTCTTTTTTAAATTGGGCTAGTGAGTAATATAGCTCTTGATTATTTAAATTAATTATCATATATCGCACATTTACAGAGAAGGTAATCATGGATTCATATATTTTAAATAATCCCGCTTAGTGGGTTAATGTGGCAGATGTCTGTGCTTTTGCCGTGACGTGGAACAAGGTAGGCCTCCAAACTTATGGTTTCATCCATTAGGATGATAGATTTCACTTCTCAGTCCATTAACGATCATGAACTCCTTTTTCTTTGTTGGGTTTTTCCCGATGCATTTTTATTAGTTAGAAGTTTTAAGAAGACATCCTTTTAGTTCTCCAAAAATAGTAGATTTAGTAAAGTTGGTTATTTCTAGAGTTCTTTGTTCATTGATTTTTCGGTTTTAGCTACTGCATCTACTGCGGTTTTTTCCCTAATGATATTTCTTCTTCTTTTTTTACTCACATTTGTGCAAGTGGTCTATCTATTATATATATATATATATATATATATATATTTTTTTTTTTCTCTTTATGAAATAAAATAGAGTGACATGCTTGGTTAAGAGAAGTTTGATTTGGGTGCCAACCTAATTGGGATGTCCAAACCGACTTTGATACTAGTAATGTATGCTCGATTCATATACAAAAGGGGCGGGTAGTAGTGAGGTCCTCTGATCCAAAATGGATGACCATATCAGAGAAAATTGAGTAAACAGCCACACAAACGAACATGCTAAAACCATAACTTGAAACTGACTCGAATTTGTGCCCTGTCAACCGATATTTGTACGTTAACTGGCCAGTACAAAAACTAAAATTCCCTCATCACTCTCATGAACCCTTGTCCTATCTCTCAGATATTCTCTCTAACCACTTTTCGCTCCTCTCTCTCTCTCTCTCTTCCCTCCGCAGTTTTGCATCCATCTCTCCTCTCTGCCGCTACGGTCTACAATGATAGATGAAGCGATCTACGGTGTGTCCCACTTGCTAGCACATCACCGTTTCGGTCTACAGTGACAAGGCTATGGCCTTGTCGGCCTCAACGGGGGCTAACTTGGCGAGAAGGTGGTGACAAAGTGAGACTTGGTAGATAGGCTATGGTGAGGAGCTGAGTGAGACCGACTAAGGCGATTTCTTAGCTACGAGATTGGATCTCCCATCATTGATTAGATCCATCTGATCTCAGCCGCAGGAATCTGATTTACAATGTTCCTCTACCCTGTGACAGCGAAGTGCCATAAACAAATATGTATTCTTCAACATATTTTTTATGTTATTAGTTGATAAATGTTACGTGATAATTTCGATAATTTGGTTATTGTTATGGATTTTTTTATTCTGTTGATATTATCTGACATATAGAATATTAAAAGTATTCTACTAAATTATCCTTTGACGACCAGTTTCAGAGACGGAACCCTTTTTCGTTGAAATTGAATAATATCATGGTAGATTATCAAAGGTAATCCACTATATTACTCTCTAACTTACGGTGGCAATAACCAGTCAGCAGTTTCATATTTGGAAATAAAAAATTTGGAAATGATCAAAAGTAATCTACTAGAATATCATCTGGCGATCTAAGTTGGAAACGGCCTTCATTTTGTGTTATTCTGATAGATTATCAAAAGTAATTTACTAGAATACTCTTCGTCAACTGGTATGGACGATTGTTGAAGATCTAGTAGACTATCACCGATAATCCACTATATTACTTTTTGAACCGGCGGGGAAATTCGACAAGACATACTGGTATTTTTTTTTTTTTAATATATACTTTCCAATCGAAGATCAAAAAGCTACTATAGCCGTGTCAATTAGCAAAAGGTATTATTTTTAGGTCAATCATATAAATCAGCCAGATTAAAGTGATGGGGGTTCGTACAGCTCAAACTAGTCAAACTATTGAATTTCTATCACATTACGATACAATACATATCATACATATACAATCAAAATTTCCATTAATAAAGCTGTACATAATAGTGTTAAATATTAAAATTTATGCTCTCCACAAAAAATATTGCAATCTATGAACGGTGAATTGCACATTTATACATTACTTGAAATTTCAATGACGTCTAAAAGAAAATGTCAATTCCTCGATCATTACATGTGATCTAGATCGCTATAGTCATCGGACTAGCTATTGTTTCGTCAATTTGTCGTTTATGTCAGTCAAATATTGATGATTATATAAGTAACATTTACTTGTTTCTCTTATGATTATTCCTTTCAATTTCCAAGCTCCACAACAAAATGTTGACGCCATGAACAGTCTCTAAGAATAAGTCAATCCGCCCACTCTCATAATTCCCACCACCAAATAGCCATGACAAATTCCTCTAAAATGACCCTAAACATTATAAAAGCTCATCCATTATTCTTGGTGGATAAACTCGGATTCCACTACAAAAACGTCCCAACAATTTTTCAACAATTTTCTAAATAGCAAAAGCCAAGCTAAGTCCTGAAATATACATGGTCGATTTCTAGCCAGATATACCATCACCTAATAATGAGTTGTAGCTTCCAACACTTTTATTTTTTATATTATTATTATTATTATTTTATTATTTGTGGAAAGAAAACAATAACAAAAAGAAGTAAACCTCCAAATTCTCAGCTAACTTTTTGATAATAATTGGAATGTCATGATTTGACGAGGCGAGCAAAGCATTATAGCAATTATTGGATCCTTCTGCTCTCTGAATTCACACACACACACACACATTTACACATTGTGTATACAAATTAAGAAAAGGACCAAAAAAAAATTTCAACCACAAGAAGGAAAGAAAGATTTCTTCATTCGAGATATCCATTAAGAAAACGAGTGGGATGTGCCAATTTGAGTAGTAAAAACTAGGGTTTATGAGGTGACCAAAATTATAAGCCAATTAGGAGTGCACATTTGTCAATTAGAACAAAATAGAATTCAAACGTTTTGTGAATTATAGGAAATGGGAATTTGTGATATGACCCAAATGGATGTTTCTGTACATATGTAATAATATCATTGCAACTTTTCTTTAATATCATAAGGCAAGTCTAATATAAATTATAAAAAGCCTGAAATATATTAAAGGCCCAACATGTAATTATAATAAAGGAGTTACAAAAAATAAAATTGTAGAGATTTAAATTCAGGACCTCCCGCTCTGATATTATTTTAGTTTACCAATTCTCTTAAAAGCTGAAGCTGTTAGGAGGTGAGTCAACAATAGTTTTATATTTTAACAGATATATATATAGTTGAGGTCAGATTTCGTTTTTCAATTTTACCTATACCTTGAGTCAACCGTGATCAACAAAACAAGAAATAATGACCAACAAACAATCGAGATCACACCATATATTCAGAAGAGGACTTCGAAAGCAAACAGATTAGAAGTAACTACAACTCTTGGAGAGGCTTTAGTCCCCAAGATACTCCGATACAATATTTCACCAAAACTTTTCATTCCGATAATTAAAGAGGGTCAAATCCGATTTGAGCTTTCTTGATCCCCAAGGTTATGAATTCTACAAGGAAAGTGGTTCTTGTTCAGAATAAGAAGAGTATATATCTTCAAATGAAAATTAAAAAATCATACTCAAATCAGAAAACTAAAGGAGCACTAGAGCTCTACTACATAAAGGAAATCTTATTCCAATCCTGGGATGTCTTCGACACACTACTAACCGCTCGGCGTACCATTCAATTATGAAGTTCTCTATAGATAATCATAAAAACATCCAGCTCAATCAGTCATGTAGATATCATAATAAAGATGAACCATTGTATATTCTGTGTGTTGTGACGCTAGTACATGATTCAATCAAGTACTATAGGATTCACCTTTTTTTAATTTAACGGATAGTGAAAAATCTTATTCACATTTTTTTTTTTTACAGTACAATAAAGTTACATAGTGTCTATTTTTTATTGATATATGGGGTGCATTCATAGTTTTGTCTTGGTATCGTGTTCATACGATTGTATCGGATGAGCCTGACCGTTTGGTTTCTATCCATATAATGTATACAGCTCTAATTGCTGGCTGGACTAGTTTGGTGGCTCTCTATGAATTATCTGTTTTTATCCCTTTGACTCTGTTCTTGATCCAATCTATGGAGATATGATCTCATCTTGCGCATACCAAACGAGGTTCAGTAACTGAAGCACGAGATTTTGATTAATTACTATGTTCATAATTATAAATTTTATGGATGAAGTTTAAGCTTGCCTACCTCATCAATTGATACCGTAAAAATGAACCATTATTTTCTTTACCAAGTCTCCTCTGTCATCATTACTCTTCTTGGTAATGAAAAAATCTTCACCAGTCATTCTATTGGAAAATATACGTGTGAAAAGATACACAACTCAACGACGAAGTCAGAAATTATTATGTGGGGCTATATGTGAATGTGTATAAATATATATTAGCTAAAAAGGGAAAAAAAAAAAAAAGAAAAGAAAGTTGAGGGCGATTGGAGGGACTATATATATATATTACAAATCAAAAAAGAGAAAGTTAAGGGACGGCTAAAATCCCCCTAGGTTTTCATTGGCTACGCTATTGGGTATGTTGCAAAATTACTAGCGCATGTTTTAGTGGTTGGAAACTTATTTAGTAAGCAATAATTTTACCTGAAATCAATTATATTATCTAAATAAATGATGATTAAAAATGTCAGTTGTTGTCTAGCCTTAGCAATATATCAAAAATAAAAATTCTAATGTTAGGCCTCATTTGGTTCCCCATTTTAAATTTAAAATTTTCATATCAGTTTTTATCTTTTTCTGAAAAAGTTTTTGTCTTTTCTGAAAAGTCAACACAAATTTACTATTGAAACTTAAAATTTCTAACTCAAACTCATTCACCAAACGGACCCTTACAAATTGTGACACACAAGAAAATAGAAACAATTCAGATTGGATGAGTACTTTTTACGGAAATATAATTAGAGATTGAGCTAGAAGGAAATAGAAGAGTTTATATGAAATTGGTCATTTCATTGTTTAAGGGTGAAATGATATATAGGACTCGAGACTCGAGATAAAATTTAGAAGACAAATATGTCGTAATGGCCAATTAGATCCAATGTTATCATTAGATTTCATATTTCTCTAATAATATCATGTCATGTTATGGCATAATCGAAGTATTTTAGATGATTTTTAATTTGACATTATATGATATTTTAATTGAATTGTGGTAATATTATTTGAGGATATGAAAAGACTAGAGTCAATTACTTAATTACGTTTTACAAAGTCAATTATAACCCTTAAATTGCTGACATTATTTGTGTATAAATAAGATCAGAAAAAGTTATGTTAAAGAAAAAGGAAAAAAAAATAAAAAAGAAAAGAAAAAAAAATAAAAAAGACAGATGAATTTACCATAGATTGTACGGAACACCAGGGACTCTAGACCATAGATAAATGCTAAAGAAGAAGCCTACAGAAGGAAAGGAAAAAAAAAAAAAAAATCATGTTTTTAAAAGAAAAACTTATCTCAGAAATTATTTTATGGAAGTCGTTAAATTAACTTATTTTTAATGATATGATTCATGAATTAAAAACAAGTATGTATATCATTCTATAAATTTTTATATCACAAATCAAATGAGTTAAAAGTAAATCTAATAGCTAACATAACAATACTTATTTATAAGATAATGTACAATTTTTACCGTAAGTGTTGCCAAATTCAAGATGGTAGGACTAATGGAGTTTGTAAAAGCAGTTTTCTCCACCCGTTAACTTGGCATTCTAAGGATAAGTTTGGTTAGTAAGTTCAAACTTGAAGTTTGAACTAAAATTTTTGTCTTTTTCCCAAAATTTTTTTTATTTTTTTTGAAAAAGTTTTTTATCTTATCTAAAAGTTAACAAAAATTACTATTCAAATTTAAAAATTTCAACTCAAACTCATTTATTAAACTAATCCTAATTATGCCCTTTTCAATCAGAAGTAAAAAAATAAATAAAAATTAAATTAAAAAAAAAAAGAAGGAAGAAAAGAAAACAGAGGCTCCTATTCCATGGGATGGATCCAGCTCATCCGTTCCTATTGATGTTTCTTTTTATGTACTCCAAAAAATATTATTAATTAAGCTATCACTTCAGTGCAAATAAATAAATTGATTAATTATTAAGCTCTCACATAGTCAATGTGGAGATTTCCATTTAGGAACGTACTTTTTCACGTTATTAACTTTTCAATTCTTGTGAATCGTTTGTTATTCTGCATTATAAATTTTTAATATGAATAGTCTTACATATGGAAACGTAAAAAAATTAATGTAACAATGTTTAAAAGAACAAGAATTCCTATCGGTAATATATAAAATTACCGAATAAATTTGTTTTATCTTATATAATATTTTAATTAACATGACATAATATTGAAGGATACAAAAAAGAGATAAAAAGTCAAAAAAAATTTTGTACAAGGTTCCTTATCTTAAGCTCCAACTTTCCCTTGTGGTCGTACAATTTGTACAAAATAAGTTTTATCATTTATCTTAAAAAAAACCTAATCTGGCCTAGCATTCTCTGCACGCATCATTCTGTCTTTGCCATTTTCTTTTTCTTTTTCGTCAGTCAATCTGCAAATTCGCTGTATTTTTGTACTAAATTTTATATAGTTTGGCGTGAAATGCAGTTTCTTCGTATATGGTAATAAGTACTTCAAATCGTTTATACACAAAAAAAAAAAAAAAAAAAAAAAAAACCCTTCAAATCAAGGTTCTCATTTTCTCCTTTACCGAAGCTCCAAATCGTACCAAATTCAGTACAACTTGTACAGGATTGCCAAACCCGTTATGAATTGAATATGAAACTTTTTGGATACTCGATCTCTACCTACAATAAAAGTACCAAACAAGGACGATAGAACATGGTAGTACTTCTAGTACTATCAAGTGATTTTCCTTTCATTTTATACGTGAAAGCTGGCTCTAGCAATCGCAATCAAATAAATTACAACATCATTGGAGAAGTACTCTCATGATAATGTATAAGAAAATGATTGTTTATTACTCGATTTTGGTTGCTAATCTTCTTATAAAATTGTGGTTTCGTTTCTTTCTTTCTTTTTTTTTTTTTTTTTTTTTTTGTGATTAAAAGATATCTAAATTCTTTAAAAAGATGCAAAATGGTATTTTTATACTAATAAATATTAAATAACAAAAAAGCCACATTAATTACACTTGATTTATTGTTATATTATAATTATAAAAAATTATATGATTTAATTTACATTTGTCATATAAATGATCTATTTCACCTTATTTTTAACCCTTTCTTTTAGTAGAAAAGACCAAATAGCCTTATTTTAAAGAGTTTAGGGACATTTTAGTCACAAAAAAGATTGAGGACCAAATCGTAACTTAGTAAAAAGATTGGGGATCAGACGAACAATTTATAATATGAAAAAAGCTTCATTTTCGAATCTCTATAAGTTCAATTAATTATTTACAGAATTTTATGGTAGGATATTAAATTTAAAAAAAAAAAAAAAAAGCAAAGGCACTATAGATAGTTTTTTTTTTTTTTTTTTGGCTAGTCAGCTGTCATAGATCTACATGGGAGGCAAGGGGCACACGTCCCCCTAACTTTTTTTTTTTTTTTTTTAAATTCTAAATTAAGCCTCACATTTCTTTAAATGTTTGTAGTTTGCCTCCACTCAAATGTTTTTACTTAAATGCGCCTTACGTAACACTTAGATTATTCTTATGTTTTAATACCCTAAGCAACATTAATCTCCCCTTCAATTTTTTTAATTCTAAAATAAGCGCCGTATTTCTTTAAATATTTGTAGTTTATCTCCACAAAACTGTTTTTTCTTAAATGCGCCCCACGTCACACTAGATTATTCTTTGTTTTAATTCCCTAACCAAACTTTCAAAAAAAAAAAAAACAAAAAATCCCTAACGGACATTAATTTAATTCTTTTTCTCCTCCGATTCTTTAACTACTTTACCTACTCATTTTCTTTTATTAAAACTGCAATTTGTCTTTAAAACGTATTTTTTTTTTTACTTTAAATTATCAACAATTAAAACTAAAAAAAGATCTATATTTTATAAAAAAAGATCTATATCGGTGCATGTAAATTATTTATTTATTAGAAAAAAAAGATCCACCTTTAAAAGAAAAAAAAATGATGGAGTAAAATTAATAAATAAAACTAAAACTTAATTTCTAGTTAAAAAAAATTACGAAGAACTTACAACATATCATACACAAAAACTTTTATTTTGAGTCGTAAGACTAACATATAAGATAAAGTTTAAGAACAAATTTTAAAACGTTTTTAGAATATATAAACAAGATGTAACAATTATTATATGTTAATTAACATGCTTTAAATTTTTTAGAATAAAAATAATTAAGATTTTTATCCATATAAAGTTGTTACTCCATTTAAAAATTTTATCCTCGTACATTCTCCCACAAGGAACGAATTCTTGATCCGTCACTATTTTTCATATAGATATCTTTTTTTATTTTTTGTATATTTTTTGACGAAAAATTTTGATGTGATTTTAATAAAATTTAACAGTTAGGCATGAGCACTAGAGTAGCTACTTCACCGTAGATATTTATGCATATATGTATGTATATATACTTTTAATTTAATAAGGTCTGATATGATCCCTTCAGTTACAATTTTAGCTTGGAATATTTTTTTTTAATTCTATTACACAATTATATATCTTTATATATAATTTCCTCACAAATTTATAGAATTTGCTGGTGAATATATTGAGATTGACATGCAAGGCACCAGAAGAGTTAAAAAGTCATTGATTCCTCGAAAGACAGATTATTGGACAACATAGGACAATCAAATAGGAAAAATATACCAATAAATAGAAAGTATCAAACTATAAGTAAGTAAATTTATAGCTTATACTTAAGCAAACATGCAGAAGAATATTGTGACTTTTGCAACCATCTGAAGTTATTCCTAAAACAAAGTTGCATTAAATCCAGAAACAGCGAAAGGTTTAGACTCTTCTACGTATCATGTGGCCCCACAATAATATATCCTACATATCGATTATATATATATATATATATATATGCTTACTTTACATGTGTCGTTTTCTAAATTCAGGGGCCACGTAATGCAATTCATAATTGAATGGTTTATTAAAAAAGAAAGATACAAAATTATTTTGAAGAACAAATCATATTTGTTGCTTAGCATTTGAATCATATCATAAAACAATTATTTCCAAGCATTCTTCTTTACCAAAGGTTTTATCATTATTAACAGATCCCCATTCCTATAGATTGAAAAAGGGTAATGGGAAAATTATTATTTCTTTATTTTTTTAATAAATATTTCAAGTTTAGAAAAATGTAAGTTTTTTTTTTTAATGAACCATCAGTGATGGATAACTTGATAGTCCATCACTAATAAAGTTAATATCATAATTGATTGACCGATGTTAATTAGTGACTAACCATTTTCAATCAATAATTAACCGATCTATCAGTGATAATTAAATTACCTTGTTTATTAATGATAGATTGGTCTATTAATAATTGATTCCCGTATATAATGAACTATCGTAAAATCCAACGTAAACGAACGGTCTTTAAATAATTTAGAAAAAAAAAAAAAAAAACTAAGGTAAATTTTTGAGGAATAGCCTAATTTCCCAAAAAAAAAAAAAAAAAAAAAAAAAAAAAAAAAACACCATTTTCACGCCAATGTTTGTTCAAGTACATGCCCAAAACAATAATATGTATATATATGTATATATATATATATTGAAATGCTTGCTAAACTACGAGATTGCGCATTGCGTGTCCCACTAACAATTTATTTTTTCTGGACTTAACGCTAATCATACGTGTACCAAATTTGTTCACGATCAACACCAATTAATCAACAAAGTCATAATTACAAAAACTCTATCTACGAAATAACAAATTGGGAATTTCCCATGAAATGTCTATTTTGAGTTTCTTGATTAGAAGTAAATGGAAACCCCATTGTGTAGGACCACTTCACTTTAAGTATAATTGACTAATTCTTAATTTAATGATACAAATCAAGCGGTGCTTACTCATTTAAAAAATTATTTCAATAATTAATCAATATAATAGAGAGAGGCCGCCATCATAAATATTTCACTCTGTAGATTTCACAAATAAAAGGTCGAATGGCATTGGGTGTAAAATAAGACTCGGGTTTTAGACGATACAACTTTGATAATATGAATTATGTGTTTGTTCGACAGAGCTTTTTAATACTGCTTTTGGCTTGGTGACCTCAAAAACTGCTTTATAAGAAAAATTTGTAATGTGTTTATGTGTAGCAAGTGACTCACCGACAAGCAGTATTTTCCCCCCACATAATATGAATAAAAAGCCAGCCCAGGTAAGAAGACATCATGCATACACTAGACATCCATGACATGAACACAAAACAGTGGCCTAAAACAGAGGAAAGCAATAAATAAGAGGGAGCTTTACAACAACTGTTTTTTAATTTTTGAATTAAATTTTTGCAATGGACAATATAAATCAAACCGTTGAAAAATTAATCCATCAATTAAAATAATAGTTTCTACTGATAATGTAAAATATAAATCAAACTATTGAAAAACTAATCTATCAATTAAAATAATAGTTTCTACTGATAATGTAAAATTAAAGGTTATATAGCAAAAACTCAATAAATATAGAAATTCTTCTAACTTTTTTTTTTTTGAACTTCTTGTAGGATGATTTGAACTCTATACGTTGTGATTATAAGGTCATGTATGCATTTATTGCTAGGCTATATATTTGTAATCACAAATTTATTATGACTTTGTGTAAGGGGGAAAAAAAAGAACCAACACAAGAAAGAACATAAAATCTCATCCTCACACATAGTGACGGAGCCAAGATTTATTGGTAGGGGGGCTAAAAATTTTTTAAATCAAGATTTTACTATATATATATATTTATATATGTAGTAGTTTTTGTTTGTTAAATTCATGATATATTGACATATGAAAAATCAGTATTATATCCAAATTTATTAGGGAATGATGGAATGAAAAAGTAAAAAATTGACTTCCTTTATAAGCTTTTAGTTTAGACCATATCTATAATCACCAAATCATTGCAACTTTGCATAAAGGAAGGAAAAAAAACAAGAAATGTCATACTTAAATATGTATGCATCAAAAACTGTGTTAATCCTTGCATTTACAACTAGACAGTGTCTATAATCACGAAATTATTAAAGAAAAGAAAAGAAAAGAAAAAGAATAGACAGGAAATCACACTGCCCGTTTGGGGAGGTATAGGAGACGGAATTTTAAAGATATAGATTGGAATTGAAACAAGCTTTCGAAATGTGTATTTGATTGAAAAAAAAAAAATTTGGAGTGAAAAAAATATAAAATTTGAAGTATGTTAGGAAAAAAAATATATCAATATGAATCTTATTTTGTTCATATCGAAATTCTATGTAATTTAAAAAAAATAAAACAAAAAACTTATCTCATTTGGACTTAAAATAACAAAGTTCTGGATTTTTAAAAATTTGAGTTTATTTTAGATATTTTGAACTATGAATAATGAAAAATTGTTTTGAATTTTAGAAAAAAGACAAAAAAAAAATATATATATATATATATATATATATTTTGCGAAACCGTGCCGATCTATGCAATTACATCTAGATCATATCTGTAATCATGAAATTACTTAACCATGAAGAAGGAAAAAAAAAGAGAGAGAAAAAACAGGAAATAGAATACTTAGGGCCCGTTTGGTGAAGTAGTTTAAGTTGAGATTTTAAGTTTTAATAGTAAATTTTTTTAAATTTTCAAAACAGACAAAAAACTTTTTGAGAAAAAGACAAAAATTTTTGGGAAAAAAAATAAAAAAAAAGTTTGAGTTGAATTGTTTGAACCATTCAACCAAACACCCCCTTACGCACATAAATGCATCGGAGATTGTGCCAATATATGCCTGCAGTTTCACCTCGCCGCATCTAAGCCTAGATACATAACACAACAGTGAGGGATTTGGGAAAATTGGCCAGCTTGCAATTAGTGTCTTTGTGGCCTTCAACACGTGCCTTTTCCAAGCCTTTGATAAACCCAATTAACACACACACGTAGTAATACTCCAAATTTCTAACCTCTCTGTTTTTTTTTTTTTTTTTTTTTTTTTTTTTTTTTTTGTCTCTTTAATCAGCTGGTTTCCGGGTTTTGTAAAACAAACTCGGCTGTTTCCAAGGAGAACAATTATTTTTCCATTTAGTTTTTCACTTCCAAATAATCTAAAAAAATGTAAGAATACAAATATACAAACCCACACAGTCTATCCAGACTGGTTTTTGGAACCACAGTTTCAGTTTTATTGTTTTTTTTTTCCTTTTAATGTAAAATAATAATAATAATAAGGCCTCGTTTGACGTTTGATCTTAAACTGTACTCTTTCATCTCAGTTTTTGTCTTTTACTGAAAAGTTTTTGTTTTTTCTGAAAAATCAACGAAAATTTTTAACTCAAACTTAAAATCTTCAACTCAAACTCATTTATTTAACGGATCCTACTTCTTTGATTAGAAATATAAGGATTTTATTTCTCAAATGAGAAGGAGATTAGTGATATTTTCACGTTTTCGTTCGGTGTTGCAGAAACAAAATGGAAAGAAGACCGATTCGAAATCTTGTTAATATCGTTCAGAAGCCCTAACGGATGAGAGAGAATCATTGAACGATCGTCTTTCATTGTTTTGCTTTGCAAGCGTTGTATTTAACAAAATATAAAAGAAAAAGAAATATAGGAAATGGTTGAATTTCATTCTCAAATGAATTTACAGCTCCCGAGAAGGAAAAAGGGGAGGAGATGATGATTTAAAACCTAAAAAAAAAAAAAAACAGAGACTCCGAGAAACTGTTGAAAGAGCTTAATTTCTCGCCAAATTTAGCCCAAAAAGAAAAATAAAAAAAAAAAAAAAAAAAGGGAAAGAAAGCAGAGAAAATTCAGCTAATGGGTTTGTTGTCCCTGTTCTGAAGTCTCTCTGTTCTTATTCTGTTCTGTTTGATCATCACCAGCAACGGCTGAATCTCCGCCGTTGATTCCCGGACTCTTCTCCTTCTCCGTCAGTTCTAATGACTTCTCACTGTTTTGGCGACACACACAGCTTCCATTACTACTACTGCTACTGTCACCAAACGACGACGTTCGGCTCGACACCTGCGTGGCGATGAACGTCGGCTTGGCCTGGCCGGCCATGATCACCAAAATCTTCTCCTCGAAGACCGGCGGAGCTTTCTGCGCATCGTCGCCTTTTCCGTCGCCGGACTCCAGGTCCCCGTCACCGGCGCCGTCGCCGGAGCCGCCGTCGAGGTAGCCGGAGAGCTTCCAGTAGGAGCAGGCCAGAATGAGGAGAGCAAAAGCGATGAGGCCGAGCATCGCCGCCAGGCCACCGAAGAGGTATGGGACCGGCGAATGCCACGGTGATCGTTGTGGTGCGGCCGTCATCGCCTCCGCCTGGTGCTTCGCCGTCGCGTTGAAAGGCTCTCTTGAGGCCATCTTTTTCTTTTTGTTTTTGGTTTATGGTTTCTTTTTTTTTTTTTTTGGTGTGAGAAGGAAGAGAAAAAAAGAAGAAGAAAGAGAGATTGATAGAGTGGGTGGCTTGGAAGGTGGGAAGTGGCAAATGGGAGGTATTTATAGAGAGAAACGATGCTAAATATGATGTAATGATTCACTATTATTTTTCTAATAAGAGAAAAATTATTTGTAATATAAAGTGTCTTTTTTTTTTCTTTTTTAAAAAAAGAATTTGAAGTTGATAGATGGATAGTAATTCAACGTAAATAAATATTAATTGATATTATAGCTAGCATTGATAGCGATACAAAATAATTTACTTGTTACCCACTTGTAACATGTAGTAATTTTAGTATCATCATTATTACACATGATTAAACAATAATTTTATTTCTTTTATTGATTGAAAAATAATGTAAGAAACTACTAGAAGTTAAATAATTTGTTCAAAAGTTTTCTATATATGGTGGAATACAACAAGGGTCTTTTTTTCTACCACAATTGAGAATTGTATATTAATTGTTGGATTAATTTTTTCTAAGATCTGATTTATAAGATCCTACTCCACATAAAACCATTGGAAGAATAAAACTATCCTAATTTATCTCCCATATTTTCTTATACTAGGTGAAATATATATTTTCTCCATATTAAGTGAAATTTTGTTGTTGTTTTTTTTTAGGGAATGTAATTTTTTTTGTTACACTCGAATGTTACTATTATTCATAAAAATAAAGTCACATCTCACACTTTTCATGCATGTAGGTTCTCTTTTATTACGAAGGATAGTAGCTTTTGCTTATAAATATATTTCTTTTATTATAATATTTTTGGAATATATAAATATATTTAGATATTATAATTTCGTGTTATTTGAGAATTTTGCAATTGTGATGAGTACTTGTCATGTTGAAAAGACGCGAGAGAGATCTCGGATATGTATTAATGATATTTTATTTAGAGTCTTCGTTTTTATTATATCAAGAATATCCATAATGCATCATGTTTCATGCATGTTTTCCATACATTTCATGACGGATTTTTAGGATCCTTTGTTAGTGGTCTAGATGTATACTTTTTTATTGATGGGGGACGCGAAGACACTACTGATATTCTTTTAATAACAAGCGTACTTTTTATTTGGTGGGTGTTTGCAAAACATTAGGGGGCATTGGAACAGGAGTTTTGGGTGATTAATGTCGTCACAATGCATGAAGAGATACGGGGGGTCCTCCTGGTGAGAAGGTAATCTAATCTTGTGAGTTTTTCGTTGGTGTGTGTGTGTGTGTGTCTATATATATATATATATATGTAATGATATGATCTGAGAGTACAGTGAACACGCACTCAGGGGCAGAGTTGGTAGTGGAAGTAGCTCTGTTCATCAGAAAGAATATAATGGAATGGGAATCATATTATGGGACGTTTGGCAAGAGAGAAAATAGGAAAAGAAAAAGTAAAAGGAAAGGAAAATATATAGTCTTCCAAAAAGAAAATACATGGGAAATTGTTGGACGCGCACATTCATCAGATATACCCTACCGTACAAGCTATGGGACATGCGCGGGTTATCACCACCCCCTGAAAAAAGGGGAATGGCTAACCTTTTTTTTGTTTTGTTTTTTTTTTTTGTTTTTGTGTTTTCCTTTAAAGCATTGTAAGATCAGATATTATCTTTTTTATTATTGGACTTGAATCCAATAAAAATCACATTAAAATATGAAAATATTCAAAATAAATTACTTTTTTGATATAGATCTGAATATTCAAAACGGAGATGTATTTGTTTCTTCATCTCTTATTGTATAAATTGAATATGATTTTTAGATGATGTTGCCACTTTTCTCATAGAAAGGAAAAAAAAAAAAGATGAATGAGTTAAGTACGTAGTTTCCATTTCTCACTTAATTACTTGATTTTTTTTTTTTTATGCAACTCATTACTTGAATTTTTGCCTAGGCAAAAGATCTCGTTTTCTTAACTTTAGCTTCTAATTAATTCTAGGAATCTAGCTTGCTAAGCTACCCTCATTCTATTATCATATGACTGGATTTCATAAAATATTGTTTTGTGGGCATTTTAAATATGTATACAAATCATGTGCGTTAAGGACATATAAAATATGCTCTACAAACATACATTACTTAACACATTTTATAAATACGTGTACGTGTGTGTGTGTATATATATATTTATATATGTTGGTATAACACAACATATAAAATTTTTCTGAAGTACATAATTAGTAGATCAGATCCAAGTTGGACATTAATGATAGAACTGTAGAATCTAATGGATAAATTCAGGGAAAAAAAAAAAAAGAGGATAAATTCAAGAAGGGGCTTCACTCATGTCATCATTTTGCTATTTGATGTACTTTAATGACGAGTCTACCTTATGATCATGCGTTTCAAAGAATGTTTCACCAATTATTATGATTTGGGTCCCACTCAATGCTTCATATAAACGTTTTTTTTTTAAATTCTTTGCTTCAAAACTTTTTTTTTTCTCACTCCCCCTTGAAATAACGGCACCATTTTGTTTCTTTTCTCTTGGAAATGGTATCAGAAGAAATTCATTATTAGTACTCAAAGCTAGGACCATATAATATTTACTGGGTTTTATTAGATATCGCTATTAAATGATATTTATACTAACTTGTTTTAAGTAACTCCGTTTGGTAAAACGGTTTGAGTTGAAATTTTTAAATTTGAGCTGGTTGACTTTTTAAAAACTAGTTATAATTTTTATTGAATTTTTAGAAAAAGACAAAAACTGAGATGAAAATTTTGAGTTTAAGCTGATTCATCAAATGAGGCATAAATTTTATTCATGACAACTCTAGCACGAAAGGCTTTATAGAGACAACCTACGTTTTCATTTCATGATTGAGACCAAAAAAAAAAAAAAAAAAAATCGAGCCACGTTAAGCTGTTCCATGTTAATATTACTTTAATAATTTTTTTTTATTTTGACGGATTTATTTTGTAGAAAAATATAAAGTAATCTGTATTTGTTTGTTTGGTAAGAAAATATGTAAAGAAAAGCGACCAGTTTTCTTTAAACGTGACCATTAGGCCCCAAAGAATGTCCACACAGGTTCGTACACATATTAATCTGCAAAGGTGCTAGATCTAGACCTTCAGAACGTTTCTAACCATTGAATTTGATCGAAATCACATCAGGATGATAAACTGTTTCTCATACACGATATTCGACCATTGAAAAACATAATGCCCTGTGTAGTGGTTTTTCACATCCTACAATATAATCTCAAAACTATATATATTTATATATAAATGATATATATATATATATATGGCCAAGTGTCTACTAACATTATTAATAAATAATCACGTGAACTTACGAACGCCGTTACTTTCTCATCATCATCGACAATATCTATTCAAGATTTTATCATCTTCAAAATATGTAAATGTTAAAAAAAAAAAAAAAAAAGTTGATAAAAAAAAGCTCTCAAAACAATGTTGAAGATCTTATGTAACTGTAGTAATTCTATAACAGACAACGCAAATCTTGCAACGAGACAAGGGCGATCACGCTTTTGCCGTAGTAAGGTTTGAGAACAGTTTCTGAAAAGTTTTTTGGAATTTTATCGAAGAGAGAGAACATATATATATATATATATATATATAAGAAATTTGGAGAATATTTGAAAGAGTTACGTAGGCCATATGGGTGCTTTTTGTTGGGCATTCAACGATATAGACACACATATATATGTGTGTGTATTAAAGCTATAAAGCTGAGCTACTATATGGCGTTTAGTACGTGAAAAACAGCAGCAAAACGGTGGCTTTTTGAATTTGAATTGAAACGAAAGAAAAGAAATAGAAAAAGGGCAAGAAAACAAAAAACCAATGAACGAACGGGAAACGGAATTTGGTTGATCAGTGAATATATATATGTATACATATATATGTATTTGTATGGATTGTTGTAATAAATTTATTTGTAAGTTATAGATTCCAGTTGCTGATCACACGCAACTTGCACCTTCCCATTCTTTATTTGAATTGTCTGTTTCAGCTTTTTGATTCAATTAATTTCAGTGAACCTTTTTTTTTTTTTTTAATTCATCAAAAGATTAAATTAAGGAAAATTCAAAAGGATAATATTATTATATAGTCATATGGGGTTTTCTGCAAACGTAACTTGAAAATTAGTGCATCTATTTGTCACACTTTTGGCATACTTGATAAATGATATCGTCGGCGTTAATAGTAAGCTTGTATCATTTCGCCTTTGTTGTCTTTTGCCGATAAACATATACAAAAGCAAAGAACAAGCACAGGACTTACGGTCGACGGACAGATTGAGCACAAGGGCTTTTAACAGAACATTAAAACATCGTGAACTTTTAGCAGACCCACTAAACAATCTTTTCCAAAGAATTGCTTATTTGTTATTTTTTAAATCTTTTTTTCACTTTCTTAACTGACACGATTGGACTCAGAGATTGTGATTGTCACGGTTAATAACTTATTTTCACCCAATCGCATCACAAAATGTCATGTGTTCATCATAGATGTATGTAGATTTTGAATGAACCAAACAATAAAATATTGCTCACTTTATAGATGTGGGAGTTATATCCTAATCTGGAAAACTAGGTTTTTGCTCATTCATAGAGTTGCTTTTTTTTTTTTTTTTTTGAGTGACATTCATAGAGTTGTTTTAACCATTAAAAAAAAAAATAAATACAAGAGCAAAAAGGGTCAAATCTAAAACAACTACACAAAAGATTAGGGTGAACTACTCGAGTACTAGTGTGTTTTGGACCGCTAATGGAAAACAACAGAGACATTACTGTCCCCACCACTTTTATATGCTTAGCCTACCACCCTTCACATCTCCTTGCACTGGCAAGTTTGTCTATGCAACTTGTGATATTGCATTATATAATGTCGAGGTGGCCATAGAAGTTGCTGTAAAAAACACAAACACACACACCACACCAAATCCATCTAATGTCTATCCAAAGTTTAGCTGTTTTCTTAATTTTTTTTTTTTTAAAACTTTCTTGTTCTCTTTGGATTCATCTATACATCTTAAAACTCTTTCAGTTTCAAACCCGAAGTTTATAAGCACTTTTTTTTTTCCTGGATCAGGAATTATGTCTCTTTGCAAAATATATGTGGGAAATGGCTTTTTTTTAAACATTATAGGCGATTGACCAATTGTTAATCGGTGATTGACCAGTTGGTTGTTAACATGAAGTTTATAAGCATTATCTTGATACCCTTTCCTTTTCAAGCAAGTTTATAAGCACTTTTTTTTTTCCCTCTGATCAACGATTATGTTTCTTTACAAAGAATATGTGGGAAATGATATTTTTTTTAAAGCATTACAAGCAGTTGGATGTTAACCAGTGATTGGTTATTGGCGGGTTTAATCACTTATATTATAGACAAATATCATAAATGTTTAACCAACATCAATAAATAATTTACTAGTTAATCACAATGAATTGGATAATGAATTACTAATTGATCGGATCTGATTAACTAATACATCAACTATTTTAATGCTCACCGATCAAATTGTTAATTTCGTCAAAAAGAGATGGAAACTTTCATTTCAAGTTCGTAAGAGAAACTAAAAAACCTAAATGGTTTAAAAAAAAAAAAAATTGAACAATGAATCCAAGAAAAAAAAAAAAAAAAAAACTTCTTATAAACTCAAAGCTCGTAAGGAGAAGAAACTAAAATTGAACAAATATAACGATTTCTCTTTGATTACTTTTTTACTTGCTTTTGACTAATTCCTAGTTTTCGTTTTTTTTTTTTTTAAATTATTATTTTATTTTAGTCTTGTACGTTTTTTTTTTTTATTTTAATAATCTTTTGCAATTTAAATGAAATAAAATCTAGTAGTTGTAGTTGAGGGGTAAATAAGGGCACTTGAGGTTTTTCCTGACTAGGTTTACAAGGGTCGTACACCAGCCCTGTTCCTAAAACGGTTGGTGAAAGTGAGTCCCTTCTCTCCTCGTCACCTTCCACCACCCAACGTACACGCCAAGGACAATTGGATATTCCTTCCCATACGATACGTCCAATTCGCACTTTGCTTAGCAATTTCTCTCTTAATATTATTTTATCAATTATTGCCCTATTTATTAGTGTCCTCCACTATAATTATCTTATCCCTAATATTACTTATTTCGGATTAATTAATGGGTTTGGGTGGAAATTTTGATTACTTTGCCCTTTCAATCCAAACCAAATCCCACTCTCTCTCTCTCTCTGTATGATTTGATGCTATTGGTTGTCATGGACCAGAAAGTTTTGAGTCATATTATAATGATAATTAAAGTAATTAATTATATTTTTCTCGCTCTTAATTTCTCCCAACAGGATGAGCTAATTGTTTAGCCTCTATCTCATTTAGGTGTTTATGGGTCAAAGGTAAAGTCAAAAAATAATCTCTTTTTACTCGTCCAATTAGCAAAGGATGTCATTATATTTGGTTGGCCTTTCCCTATCTATTTTTAGCTTCTGATAATTAGTAGGCAGTGTTCCATCAAAAAGATATACAGTAAGTTTAATCAAAAGCAAAAGGAAAAGGAAAAGAAAATTCAAGAAGCTGATTAGAATGATGTTAAGTTATTTTAATTCAAATATCTAACTAAACATGGTCCACGCATACAGGCGTGGGCCATACCCGTGAGGTGTCGAGTCTCAAATCAATTTTTAAAAATATATATTCAAACGCTTATTTGTATTAACTGTTAATAGAAACACCAATCAATCATGGTCATGCCAAAAGAAAATAAGTTCAGCTAAGAGGGCCATCAATTCCAGAAAAGGGTTAGGTACTTAACATGCAAGTGAATATGAAAAAGCAAGAAGAACTCGTGCTAACTTTCTTTTCTTTTCTTTTCTTTTCTTTTCTTTTCTTTTCTCTTAATATGTCTATAGTTGAGTAACGTATCTTCTAATTTGCATAAATAATTGGCTTCAACGATGAGACATTCACCTGTTATTTTCTCCTTTAATTTCATGAACTTTATCTCTCCCATTTCATGGGCGTGATAACCTACTTAATGAAACGGAATCCATTAATACTCTTTAATAAATAATATTTAGCCTTAAGAATAAATCCGAACGTCTAACAAATAGCTAGCTACTTTGATGCATGGAACAACTCCATAATTCAAATTAAAAACATGGGTGAGTTCCACTTAGGTGTTGACGTGTGAAATAATTTCTTGGTTATAATAAATGAGCAACTTTTTTTTGCCCCCTTCTTTTTATTAAAATAAGTGTGCAACTTTATAGAAGTGGGATTGTACCTTACTTTTCTTGTAATTATTTTATTTTATTTTATTTTATTTTATTTTGTATTGATCTTCCTAGAAACGGATTATTTCAAAGTGGGGTTACCACATAACCATGATTGCTTCTTTAGCTGCACTGATTTCTCTGGCATATAACAGTATCACTCAATTAAAAATTGGGGTTGAATTAAACTAATTAAAACATAGATTCATAAATCCAAACATAAGTAAAGCACTTGAGCGAGGTTCTGCAAGTTTGCTTAACCAAAATGATATATCTTGTATTAAATGTAAACTCTAAAGGACTTGTAGGGTCCACCTATAAAATTCAGTGGGAAAATGTTGGAATCTATTATCGCACATCAAACGCAAAGGAAAAGTATATAAAGATATTATATATTTACGTGAACTCTTCCCTACGGCACTGTTGGATGGGAGAGTTTTTCTTATCTCTCTTTAATTTTTTCTTTTTCCCTCTTTAATGGGTTGTGCTGTGCTTTTTCCAGAGTTATATTGATTTTCTACAGGGGTTGTATCACCAGACGACCGTTCCATCAGATAGGAGATTGTAATTTTATAAATAATTATCACTTTATTTGTTTGAAAAAGAAACGAAACAAAAAAAAAAAATCCTGGTTTTAAAACCAATTTAGAATTGGGTTTAAGCTAACAATATTTATCATGGAGTTATATTCTTCTACTTTATATTTTACTTTATTTTAAAATATACCGTTCATTTGTTCACTTTATATTATGAGATTATATCTAATATATATATATATATATAAATATTCGAATGAAAAAAGTTAGTATATATTAGTTTGTGGCTCCTCCATTATTAATCCGACTCCTTGGCACTCACATAACATGCATGTTTATCCATTAGAACTCCTAGGCAACTTCTTTAAGAATCCTAGTTATAATATATGTGGCATGAGATGCATGAATTATTTAAAATATTGTAGATATGAAAAACGGCATGTATCTTTACACCTGACCTTTCGAGGCTTTTTTCCTTTCTTTTTTTATTTTTATTTTTATTTTTTTAATCTCATGGTAGATTATTGATACCATCGCGTCTTCTTCTTTTTTTTTTTTTTTTATTTTTTTTTATTTATTTAAAATTATCCACCTAGCCATCATTTTCTCTTTATGAAAAATTATCCAGATTTGCATGATTGATTATCAAATGTAGAATATTTTAGATATTTACTAGAATTATTTTGTTAACATGGGTGGCCGAATGTCTCTAACTCTAGTCACCGAATATTTTAGCAGAATATTTTGGATATTTTACGAGATTTTTTTTTTTTTTTTGTTTTCGACATACATGGCTAGATGTCTTCGGCTCTAATTGTTTACGTTGATTACCAAACTATTCTCGTAGAATATATTTTTGGTAATTTACAAGATATTTTTTTTTTATTTCAACATTGATGGTCAAACGTGTCCGGTTTCGGTCATGGAGCTGATCATGCAAACTGTTATGGTAAAATATTCTTTCAAGACTAACATAATATTTTTTTTGTTTTCATCATAGATAGCCGGATGTTTTTGATGCTGTCGATCATTGAAATCTTCTGATGGAGTGTTTTTTTTTATTAAATTTATAAGTTGGTAGATTATAAAAAATATTTTGCTAGAATACTTATGTGACTAGAGCTTAAGATGTTGGCAATCTATGTTGAAAACAAAAAAATACTGGTAGATTACAAAACAAAAAAAAAAAAAAATCTATCAGAATACTTTGGTAACTAGCACCGACGATTAGAGTCAGAGACATATGATGGTCTATCTTTAAAACAAAACAAAAAAATTTCTGTAGATTATCAAAAATATTCTACCGGAATACTCAGGTAACAGGCACTAGTGACTCAGAGTCGGAAACGTTCTGTGATCTATGTTGAAAACAAAAAATATTATAGTAAATTATCGAAATTATTCTATTAGAATATTTCAATAACTGGCTACTAGTGCTAGAAACCGGCCATTTGAACCAAATATGTCAGGTCGTTGAAAACAAAAAAATTTCTAATAGATTATCAAAAATATTTTACAAGAATATTCTGCTGATCGGCTCCAGTGACTGAGACCTGTGATCAATCAACACTATTAGTGATCACTATTGGTTTTGATGGCATTTGATAAAATGTACGAACTATTTTATTTTAGTTTTTTTTTTTTAATTAATAGGTTTTCAAAATAGTGGCATTTGTAACTTTTTCTCTTTATTCTAACTCTTTATTAAGGAAATTTAGTAACCTGTCAATGGAACGGAAATTCCCTTACCTCGTAAATATGAGAACATCCTAAAAATACAAGAGTGAAAATAATACTTGTTGCTATATTTAATAGTGAACTTTCGATACTTGAATATTTGAAAGACGTACAATATATATACTAAAATATTCATTTATATGGCATGATCAATTGGAATGTGCCAGGACAAAATAGGGATAAGTCTAATAGCACTATTCATGTGCAATATTATACATACGTATTAAGATATAAAATAACAGATATTGGGATTACAAAATATTCATCATATCTGAAAAGAAAAAGTAAAGAAACCACTTACAAAGCCCTGAAAGGGACTCATAAAATGACAAAGTTACCATCTAAAACGAGAATTTATTGTTCGCATTAAAAATTAATTTTTTTTAATTGTTTATAAACAGATAATATTTAATAATCTCCTCCAAGTTGAGCAGGTATATATATTATAGAGGTTTGCATCTGGCTGGCCTGTGAAAGGAACCCCACAATTAATTAAGCTCGTAAATAAGAGAAAAGCTAGTAATGAAGAAGATAAAGGCTTCAATTAGCTCAGCCCACAATAATTAGGATGTACTCCTAGTTTGCATCTCTCTCATTCTCTCTCTCTCTCTCTATATATATATCTATACATTCCGTGCACTGGTTTGATGCACTCCTCATCATGTGACAGGAATAGCTGCTTGTATGATTTTTAACGAATATTTCTATCAGTATTTGAGGAATTCAGAGAAAATATGCTAATACTAGTGCTTTCCTTCTGCATTCTAAATAATTAAAAACATATATATTTGCTGGCAAGATTGATTGAAATAATTTATAATTTGAATCATATTTGACATCCGACTGCAATAACTAGAATTATAATTTGACCAGTGGCCAAGTGATTATATTGTATTCTGAACATTATATTGACACAGTTTAGTAATACAATGTTTTTATTTTTTTTTTTTCCCTCCCTCATTCTTTGGTAAAAAAAGAAATACAAAAAATAAAGGAGAAAAAGAAGACAATTATTTTTCTCGGTTCAAAACAAGGGGAGAAGAGAGAGAAAGGGACAATGCTTGTAAGTTGTAACCCCATTCTGTGCTCCTGTTCCCATAATGCTGGCCTGCTTAAAGAAAAAGGAAGGATTCAAGTATCAACAATTATTTATAAAAAAAAAAAAAAAGGAAAAAAAAGTTGTTTTGGGCTTGATCAATTATTTAATAGAATTTTATGGTAAGTAGGATATGAAAAGAAATCATTAAGTCTCACTCCAAAAAAAAAAAAAATCCTAAAGTAATATATCTGCAGTTTTATATCATTAGATCATATTATAATCAAAACAAATGGAGCAATATTATATATTACACAAACTTAATGAAGATTTAACCGTTCAAAATTGTATCTTACTAAAAATATATGTATTTTTAGGTTAACTTTCTGAAACTATTTTAATTCTCTCAAGTTATATAGCCTAAAAGGGAAGTAAATTCCACTCACATGTAGTCATTTTTTTTTTTTTCAAATTTTATTTTGGATAATAATCCAATCATAGTTGATCCACCGTCTACATTTTAACCACTTTCATATTTAGCGAAAGAAGAGACTAAGTCTATGTTTGGTGAATGAGTTTAACTCAAACTCAACTCAAATTTTTCATATCAATTTTTATCTTTTTTTGAATAGTCAATAAAATTTATAATTACTTTTTAAAAAGTCAATTCAACTCAAACTTAAGGTGAGTTTGGTTACCAACTCATTTTAAACTAAACTGTACTTTTTTCATTATGATTTTTGTCTTTTTCTGAAAAAAAAAAATTTTATTTTTTCTGAAAAAATTTTTTGTCTTTTCTGAAAAATTACTATTGAAACTTAAAAATCTTAAACTAAACTCATTCACCAAACACCTATTTAAAAATTTCATTTCATCTCAAACTCAACTCAGACACCAAACTAATTATTGGAGCGCCGTACTCTTAATCAAGGCAATGTCTATACAACTTCATTTCTTGGCGAAATATGAGAGAGAGAGAGAGAGAGAGAGAGAGAGGCTTTTGATTCTACCTGGAAAAAGCATCAGACACCATTTGCATCTGGTTGGTACGATTTTGATGTTGTACCCAAATGGCTACGAGTTTCCATGTGCTTTGCCCGAAAAAGCAAAAAGTTGCAGATGTTTTGGCTTTTCATGGGATATTTAACACTGATGTCCATGAGACTAATCACATTTTTGATAACTTGTCACTTCAATTTTTAATTTCAATAATTTATTTATTGAACTTGGTAAATTATTATAACGTATATTATATAGATTGATTTTCCCTCACGTTAGTCACAAAAACCTCACGTATGCCTCATATGAAGACGAAAAATCTCATTTCTGAAAAAAAAAAAAAAAAATCTAAATCCAATACAAATCTTGATGCAAATCTTCAAAATTCAAATCTTCATTAAATGTAAAATTAACTAAATATGATATATTGCAGCAATTTATAAAGTTTAGGAGGGCACATTGATAATAGAAAAAGGTAAATAGCAAGTTACTAAAGGGTGGCAAAATTGAGGATATAATTACTCTATACCCTTTTTATCAACTAGGCTCACAAATTTGTCCCAAAAAAGGGCTTAGGCATTCCTTGTCGATAGTGTACGTTTTTAATTATCGGATCTAGTTAATATCACATCAAAATCAAAATGAAAAATATCAGAAAAATTCTAAAAAAGAGGGGTTAGTTTAAAATAAAGTCATGTCGATATTATTTTTCCCTGTAAAAATCTAATTGCACAAAAAAAAAAAAAAAAAACCTAGACTATGAAGGAAAAAGCACCGTAACCTACAAAACAATGAAGGGTCCCATGAGCACTAAGGTACAAACCGTATAACAAGGCAAACCAATATCCTTTTTTTTTTTTTTTTTTTTCACACCTTCATTTGATAAGGCAGTGCTGCCTGGCTTCCAAGAAATTGCGTACACAAGTTCATAATGGGCACAAAGAATAGAAGTGCCTTCTATGACCCATATTGTTTTTGGACCATGGCTATAGTCCAAACTACATATTCTATTTACTTTTTTGTTTAATTAGGGTTCATCAATCTCATGACGTGATCGCAAAATATATATGCAATCAATTTGTGGATTGATTTGGTAGATCAATATTGATCTGATTTCGTCATGGTGATATATTGCCCAATAGGAAAATCCCATTAGCTACATTAGACCCTAACGGTAGACCCGTAGATACTTTTATAGTAGGAATTCTTAATTTGTACAACCGATAATAAAAAAATTTTAGATTAATAAATGTACCGTGTTTATATTAAAAATTTATAGTAGGAAACATATAATCTCTCGCTGTTTTACGTCGGACACTTGAAATTTTAAACAAACAGTTAGGGATAACAATGGCGGGATGGGGGATGGGTATGCTTCCCCCCACCTCCATACCTATCACTCTTTTTACTCTCCAAACCCGCCTAATTCCTATCACAACTTAAGTTAAATGGAGTCTCTATCGCTCTACTTATATCAAATATGAAATGTTATACAACTTAAAGTTCATAAGATAAAACGAAAAGATAATTTTTTTTTGAGGTCCTTATGCTCATTAGGCTTAGCATTGAATAAATGGCATGTGCGGGTATGGGAGGAGCTTCCCCCACCCCTACCTCACACCCGTACAGGGGTTTAATATTAACCCATATACCCACTCCTATACCCATATATTATCTCCCATATCCACCTCTAGCTAATGCAGTGGGTATCCATAGCTACCCGCATCCATGATAAAAATGTCATCTTCACAAACAGTTAAAATAATAGTTTCTATTTGTAATATAAAATAAAAGGTTTTATCTTAAAAATTCCGCATCTTTATACCTTATTTAGAATTACAAATATTTTTTACAAACAAAATAGTGATTGTCAATTAAGAGCACTCATGATATTTAATGGTGGTTCCCACTGTATAAATTCGTCGCAGAAGAATCATTATGAGCAATATTATGTCGAGGTAATGGTAAGCGGACGTTGACATCGACTTGAAAGAATGTTCTTTTACTTCTTAAGTTTGATGGTATTTCCTTACTCCTTCCTCTTTTTGAAAAATTTGACACTACTTTTGGATTTTTGTTTTCCTTTTTAAATGCTTTGGCTACTAAAGTCTCCTCCCGTTCAACTATGATTTATTATTTTATATTTTCTTTTAGTGTCAGTTTGGATTATATGGAAACAACTCTAGATGAGGCAACTTGTTTTATCTTGTAAGTTTAAAAATAGAGAAAATAACCAAAATACCTATCGTGTTTAGCTTAAATACCTCTTTTACTTCTCTTATTCTACAAGTATCCAAATCACTTCCAATATTTGTAAAATCGATCATAAATTACCCTAGAGTAGCTAATTAAAATACCCTTTTATGCTACCAAGGCCTAAGAATCGCGACAGCACAATTTGAAATTAATTAAAAAAAAAAAAAGAGTTTTGATGATATAGATCGTCTCTTTCAACTACCATTAGGAAAAACAATTTTAATTGTTGAATTAAATTTTATATTTTTAAAAAGTTAATCCAAAGGTTCAAAGAATAGTTCCTATACTTGGTCAAATAAATGATAGTTTGTAAATATCGTAGAAATTTCAAAAAATTAAAGTAAAAAAAAAAAATTAAAAGAAGGCTCTGCCGCTTTTGTGTAAGATCTTTCAGCAGCATTTTGAAGTGGCTACTACACCTAGCTAGTGAAAGCAAATCAAGAATCTTAGCCACTACTACTTGCATGGGTCTGCCAAGTTGGCTGCAGAACGGCCAAGCCTAAAGGTCATTCATAAGATTTTTCTTTTTTCCTTCCTGGCTTGTACGAAAAGGAATCATTGTACCATCTTACCACAATTTCCATTTTTTATAAAAGAAAATTTGAACTTACCAATAGACGAAAAATAATCAATACAATTTTATTCGAAAGATGGATCTATATTTACATGAATGATCATTATGAATCCACCACTGCTTTACATATTGATCGGGAGGAGGCCTTTAAAGTTGGACATGTTTAGTGTTGAATCTGAAGACATCTAAGAAATAAAAGAATGAAATGTATTTTTATCTCTATATCAATCCCTATAGTTTATTGGTTCTTCGCTAGGTTTTGCAACCAAACCGAAAGGTATAGCTTTTCACGAACTTAATTGGTGCTAGGAATTTGGGAAAAACTATTGGTCCGAGAGATTCTAAAAGAGTCACAGCTACAAGTGCGTCAAAATCCAACATATATGCAATTTGCATTTTCCTTCCATAGTTGAGACCTTATCGACAAAGTAATTCTACTTTCGTCATGATTAAATTCAATAATGATTATTATACTATAGGACTTACATCATACAAAAATCATATCAGAATAAGTGAAAGATTTAACGGTTTAAGATTATACCTGTTGATAAGATACATAGATTTTTCTTTTAATGACATTCTAGGATTCTTCAAATTAAAATCCACCAATCCCAATTCATTTGAAGAAAAAGGAAAAAAAAAAAAAAAAAGATAACAGATTCATAGTTCCTACTTATCCAAAATAAACAAAAACACTCACATATTTCGAATATAAGAATACCTATTCAAAACCCTCTTCTCCTACCAACTGACCCCGGCTAGGTAAATTCATTCAAAGACTTGATTGTGCATTCATTCTCCAAAATCATATCATAATGAGATAAGTACGACAATTTTGATAAAACTTGATAAAGATTCGACAGTTAAAAGCTATACCTTATTGCTTAGTTTTTTTGTAATATCCGAGAATTCTTCAAACTAAAATCCATCAATCCCAATTCATTTAAAGAATTTTTACTTTTTTCTTTAAACAAGAAGAGGTTTTAAGGTTTATAGTTCTTACTTGTTAAGAATGAAAACATTCAAAAATTTCTTATAGAGAATAATGTCTTGGGTAAATTGCTAGGTTAGTCCTTGAATTTTTAATTTTGTGTAATTTTAGTCCCTAAACTTTTTTTCGTAGCTGGAATGCCCCAAACTATTAAAGTTTTGCTACAATAGTTCTTTACGTCAATTTTTGAACATAATATGGTAGTTAGCATCATTTTTTGACCAAATTGCTAATGAATTTCATTTAAAAATTAACAAAAATAACTTTTATAACAACATTTTAATAGTTTAGGAACATTCTTTATTCTTTTTTTTTTTTATAGATAGAATGACTATAAATTATTAAAAACATTGTTACACAATATTCCTTTTAGTTAATTTTTGGACGCAATCCGTAGTTGACACGATTTTTTGATCAAATTAATTAACAGATTCTGTATAAAAATTAACAAAAAAGACTATTGTATCAACATTTTAAAAATTTAAGAGCATTAGCTAAAAATAAAAGTTCAGGGATAAAAATTACACAATGTTAAAAGTTTGGTGACTAAATAAGCAATTTACCCTAATATCTATTCAAAACCCTCATCTCTTGCTTACTGAATAAGTTGGTCCCGACTTGGTAATTGATTCAAAGACTTTGATGATGATGCATTCATTCACCACCAAACAAAGTGAAGAGTTTATCATGTTATGCAGTGAAAGATGAGAGCATCAGAATGAACCAGAAAAAAAAGTACAAGCAATTTGCAAAATGCAGATGAGCGAAAATGAAGGAACGAAGAGGGATTATTAGACATGATGTTTGTGGAGGATGAGTCAGTAATCAGTATATGAAGAGTAGTGACCCCTCTATAAAACCCCAGAAAAAGTAAATATATAAATGGAGACAGATATATATACAAAAATGAGTCAGAGCACTTTGCTTCCCCTTGGCCAGACACATGGCACAACCCACAAGAAGATGACACTGGTCAACCAGGACCACCAATCCACATGGGCCCCACGGTCCCACCCCCACCAGAACCACCTTCTACACTAAAATAAATAAATAAATAAATAAATAAAAGGGAAATTGTATGGTGGGGCACAAATGTTTTTCCCCACCAATGAGATAAGATGTAACAGTGGATATTAGATCTTCTTGAGGTTTCATAATTCAACACAACTTAAAAAAAAAAAAAAAAAAATCATCCCCAGAAACGACTCAAAACCCCCCCCCCCCCCCTCCATGACGACCGAGCCTCTCCTCCCGACAGCGACCCAGGTATCCTCGCAACGACCACGTGAACTGGCCCCCCAACGACGGTGAAACTCCTTCTTGGAACGGGCACTGCCCAGATCGCAGCGACGAACCCCTGCGAACTAGATTTGAGCGACCCTGGCTGCGCCCTCACCCCCCCAACGTCGAGCCCACGGCCCCCACCCCCAGACCTCGGCGACGATGCCCCCCTAGTCGACTGTACCGTGCCAAGAAACCGGCGACATTGCCGACATCGTGAGCTCGCTTATGTTTTCAAATCTGCCCTTCGCTGTCCTTCCCGATCGAGCCCACTCTACCGCTCAAGCCATCGAGTTTCAGCCCTTTTTTTTTAAATTTATTTTTTCTTTTTTCATATATAATCTGGTGTCTTGGTGCACATAATAGTTTTGGCGCATATTTTTAATCTAAATCGATAAAGGTTGATCCCATGATCAAGAGTTTTTTACACTATCAATGGGGTAAAAAAAAGCTTACCCCATTATAGAATCCCCTAAATAAAATAAATAAATAAATAAACAGAAATCCAATCACCTGAATTCTTATAATTCTTTCTCATTAGTTGCTTTCATTTCAAAGTCTTGCCTTTTTGACTCGTTTCAACCCTAGTAAAGTCTTCTTTTTCCCACCCTCTGGGCCAGTTGAAGAATTAATCAAACCATCTTTTTCATCCTTTTTTTATATATATATTTTTTATTTTTTACTCCTCTCAACTTTTACTTTTTTTTTTTTTCCCCTTTAAATCTTGTTTTTGTTTGGTTTGGAGACTGAGAGACAGCAAGTCTCCCTTGCTCTCATGTTATGCCAAGCCATTTTGTTACATTACTACTCATTAGTACAGACAACTCGAATCAATGATTCTTTTCTAGAGGTGTCTGCCTTCTTATCTTTCAAATATTTAACTTGAAAAGATTTAAAAAGTAATTGTATCTAAGTATCACATGTTTTCCCTCTTAAGATCTATTTACTTTTGAAGAGATCAAATATGGTGGACCCTTCATATATCATATTCTCTTCCAATTTTTCTCTTCTTATTTTCTTTCCACCAAACAACTCACTTTTTCTATTTTCCCTCTTCAAATCCCTCACCATTCTTCCTTAATTTCACTTTTCTTCCCTGCCAAACTTAAGTGTCAAGATGGAATTTAGACTAACATTTGGTTTGAAAGCGAAATAGCGAACGCTGCAAAATTCCAATAGCATCACTAGCCTGGCCGCCCTAGACTCCGTTCATTCACTATCATAGATTGCAACATTGTTAATAAAAAAATTATTAAAAAAAAAAAAAAAAAAAACCCCCGACTTTTGACAATGTTGTGGAAGAATGCCGATAAAACTAAAAATCATTGGCCTCATTTTGCGTCATGCATGACATAAACATAACCCAAAAGGGAGAAACAAAGAGAGAAAGCTATCTGGAAATTTTTGCAATAATAATCCAAGTTTGCCTTTTCCTCTTCGACATCAGACGCTAAAATACTAAGCAAAACGACACCAACAGGGATTAAAAGCCAAAACGACACTCAACTAAAGACCGGATAAATGACTTGTAGTCTTGAACGAGGAACATAACAGAGCAACAAACAAAAATGATAAATACAAACAGCTCCTATATACTTTAGTTCCCTTCTTTTTTAAAAAGAACTTGAACTTGTCCTCAAGTTCACATAGCCAAAAGCAACACTCGTTTACCCTTCGAGTTAAGTGCAAATGGATGAATCTCTTCACCCGAAGCAAAGTGCTATAAGAACTCAATGACGTGACATTACCAAGAACCTTCACGGTTGTGGTAACAACAATAAAGGCATCGAGATCAACTTCCTCCTTTTTTCTAAATACGATTTTTGATTAACTTCTGCTGCAAAACAACTCTTTCTGACATTCGAAAAGCCTCAAAGACAGTAAAGAATACTTTCAAATAGTCGTGAATTTTATATGCAACTTAATTATCATGCCTTGCCTTAGTATTCTTGCAGCAATGAATGTGGGAATTCATAGATTTTTGTTGGGAAAATACCTTAGCTAGACCTTCCCTCCATTGTAGCCCATGTTTTCAGCCAAAAAGCTTGCTGGCAATATCCGATTCTCCAGATAAGAGCCATGAAGGTTTCCAAAGTGCCTCAAAGTGCCTCCAGACAACGCAGCTTCGCCCTAAATACCACGACATTTCCTAATTTTGACCAACTTGTTCTCTTGGGAATGTGGTGCTTAATTGTACTCATCCTTTCTATAAAATCCATTGCAGATCAAGTAATCATTGTCTCAATAGCTTCCATTTTCACACCTGCAGTTTTTATGATCCACTGCAACCCGACTTTGGGACGTCGTTTCGGATACTCATATTGCCTCATTAGTAATGTCATGAACTCCTACATGTTGCTTCGATTCCAAAATAAACAAATCTCGTTCGACATCAATAACTTATACAGTCTCCATTTCACTTTCTTGGTGGTGGTGTCAAGAGCTACTAGTGGCTTTAAATTAAATTCTTCATTAACATTTTTATCAAGGTCTACACACATCACCTTAATGCTCATGCTTTCAAACTTTTCTTCAGCTTATTCGCAAATTCTATTGTGGCTAATTCACACTTGTTGCTCCATTCATATTGTTGTATAGCCTTGACTTATATCAATTGGTCATATTATTTTTACTTCTTGGTAAAACAATTGTGACATCTGTAGCCCTTAATTGTTCTAAACCCAAGTCCAAAGTATTGCAGCCTTTTTTATTATGTTTAGGGATCTAGAGCAGATTTTCTATGAAGTGACATAGAAAAGACTTTAACAATACACTTTAAAAACAAAATAAGACTTTGTACTTCATTAACCTTCGGATGCCAGGTTATGTTCATAATGAAATTGCAACGTATGGTCATGTGTTAGAAATCGATTCAACAGTTTCTTTCTCATCTATGCCCAAGTCCTAATTTTCGTTTTTCCTTCTTAAACTCGTTGTTTTGGAGTTGATTCTACCAAAAAGTACAGAGTTGAGTAATTGAGTATTCTAGCAACTAGTTTCGCTTCTTTTTCTATAGACATCCAGCATTTGAATCCAATCAAAGGTACATTCTTCAGAAAAATTTCTAGGCTACATTGGAATATCAAAACTGTCATATCATAATACCTTGATGGTATGTTAACTTGCTCATAATTGGTGTTGGCATGATCGGATTAGAGTGGATAGTAATAGAAGTTGGGCACAATTAGAAGTCTGAATAAATTGTTTACTTTGGTTATAGTATCCAAAACCGTAATCATTACAAATCCCATTAAAGTATTCATTTAAATAAAGAATCACGATGAACTTGTAACGACCCGACTTTTCAAACCGTTAACTAACTTACTTATTCTGATTTAATTTAGTCTTAACACTTATTTATATTCGGTTCTAAAAAAGTACTTAAATTTTTTTTTTAAATCATATTCGTACTATATAAGTTAGAATTACTAAAAATTTTTAATTGAGGAAATTTAAAAAAAAAAAAGACCTCCAGTAAATAATTATCCTATTCAAATTCATATTTAGATAATAATTTAAAAGCTATAACTTCATGTTGATTAAAACGAAAGAGTCTAAAGTCTTTTTCTCGTAAAGTACTCATACTAATTTAGTAGTACTAAAATATTATAACATAACTATAAATATAGTCGTTACTAAATAATTTAAGAAGTCTAATAAATGAGGAATTTAAATTCGTAGTGGTATCCCATTCCCATCCTTCACCACTTCCGCATAGCTTCATTTGTCCATAAGAACATCTAAGTAATGGGCTGCTTACCCGCGTTACCTACAGCACGAATACACATATGTTTGAGCTTTCACTTAGCAAGTATAATATCTCATAAAACATTTTATAAAGTCATATTATCATATGTAACATCAAGAATATTCGAAAGTGCATGTGATCATGTATGTTCATTTATACTTTATTATATACATGTCTTGTCTACTTAAGGACTCCTATATCGTACCCATATACACGCAACCAATGGGGAGTTAGGGGAGCGACCCTCTAACAGCCTCCAAGGTCATATTTTATAACTTTCATTCTTATCATATTATCTCACTAATTGGACGTTGATACGACACTTAATCCTATCTCTTATTTGTCTTATTCTCATTAATTGTGACAATATGTAGATTTACATGTCACTATAAATCTATCATGATACCATAATTATCTGTGAGGCATGCTGATTATGTCAATGCAAGAGAAATTATGCACATCAAATACTTAATCAAAGCAATACGTATAATTCATATACTCATCACATCATCGAGTCAAGTCATAGCAAACATGGAGCATCAACAAAGAAAAACATTTTGTTCCATGTTGTAGATGAGGTTTGTACTTACTTGTCTTATGTGCTTAAACTTCCGGAGTTGTATATCTTACTATGCAAATTTGAAAAATTGTCATGATTTAACAGTATCTCATTATTAGATAGAATCATAGTTATATTACTTTATTCAATTATTCATTTATTTTATAAACTATATTGAACTTAATTTACTTATATCATAATTAACTTTAACAATTACTTCTTGATAATTATTAAGTGTTAAAATAAATTAATACTAATTATTATTTAATTAATTTAATTTAATTAATTAATTTAATTGTTTAATCAATTGATTAGTTAATTAATTAACTAATTAATTGGGTATAGTTAATTATTACTTTATTTAATTGAGTAATTATATAATTTTAATTGACTTATTAATAATTATCTTGTTAATAATTTAATTATGTTACTTAAATATTCTATTTCATATAATAATTATTAATTATTAGTTCTAATAGTAATAATTAATAACATAATAATTAATGTTTGATTAATCTCTAGTTAATCATCCCTAATTATTTTGATGATTATATCAATGATTAATGATTAACTAATCTCTAATTAATCATGTATTATAATTATGTAGTTATTTAACATAATAATCTTGATTATCATATATTAACTCTTATAATTAATTAATTAATTATTAATCAATTAATTAATTAATTACTTTATTAATGACATTTGGTTATGCATTAATTAATTAATTAATTAATTAAGTAATTAATTAATCAATCAATTAAGGTGACAAGGAGTCACCTAAGGGTATACTTCTCTTTTAATATTGGGTTAGTCTAACCCCCTTAGTTATGTTCATTTAGTTGGGCTAAAGTAATCTCTTGATACATGTCCAGTAACCCTCTAGTATACTTTATCTTAGCCCATTAAAACTTGTGATTTAATTTTATGAAATTAGCATTTTTCACATTATTTAGTCATACACTTAAAATCAACTCATTTCATAACTAGATATATTCATATGTTATGACTTACCCTTATGTCACATTTTAATGTTTAATTATTTTATCGGTCTAGGATTTTAACTTGTAAGATTTATTTAGATTTGAGTATAATTCCGTTTTGGACACTTGATGACTTTTTGGAAAGCTTGAAACATCTAATTTCTGTCTTTATAATTTTTTTTTTCTAAGATTTGAAGCATTTCAAATATTAATGTGGACGTTTTCCTAAGTGTTTTATGGTAAAATCTTAGATTACCAGATTACAATACAATCTTAAGGGATTTATTAAAATTTATGTACATATCCGTTTAAAACACATAATATCTCATTTTGAAACTTAAGATATCTACTTTACAGTGGTAAAGTTATTTCCTTTAGTATTTGAGCATTTCACACCATAAACTTAGGTTTTGTCACTGTTGGTCCCATGTTTGTACCACAAGTCCATATTAATTGGTAAGATTTGAAAAATCATAATAATTTACTTACAATTCCAAATAAGGCAAAAGATATGTAATTAGAAAGCTTATAATGTTTATTTTGTATGATAAAAACAATTTTTTAAAAAGTTATGATTTACTAACTCAAAATCTACAAAACCCGCAGCTAGTACAAGGTTCCAGTAAGGATTTTCGGTTCATAGTCTAAATTTTTAAAATTCACCAAAAATTGCACATTTATCCGTTCAAAGAGTATGATGCCTTGTTGGAAAGCTTAAAGAATCTAGTTTTTAGTTCTATAACATATAATCCAAAATTTTGAGTCTAAATGGTTCGGAGTACAATAAACCCGTGGCTATACTGTGTCTCGGAGGTTCATTTTCTCTCTAGTTTTGTGTCACAACTTCAAAGGCACGTAACTTTAGACATATAAAAGCAAATCAAGTGATTCCAAAGTCTAAAATCAAGCTTATCCTCTTTAGAATCTTAATATATACTTTATTTTTCATACCAAAGTTTCTAATGCATGCTTTATCACCACAACAGCTGTAAACTTTAACAAGATTCATAGATCTTACCGAAATGCTCCGGAGATCCTTTAAGATCTCGAACCTCCCAAGTTCTTCTAAAAACTTTTTCCTAGATAAGAAGAAGTCTAACATTAAGATCATAACTAAACATCATGCTTTAGTTCTCCAAAAAAAAAAAAAAAAAAAGAAAAAGAAAAACAAGACTAAAACACGAAGAATACCACTAGGTTACCTCTAGTAAAACGTCCTTTAACTCCGTTCCACACTTCTTCGAACTTGGTAACGGGGTTTCTTGGAGCTTAAAAATGGAAGGATGGGGTGATTGAGGGGTGTTGGAGATGGAGAATAGAGTTGGTGATTCTTGTTTTTGTTTTGAGCTTGGTGGTGGCTAGAGAGTTAGGGCTTATGAGCTTAACTTGTGTGAGAGCAAAATGAAGTGTTAGGTACATATTTTCAACCAACTTTTACCTTAAGGGGAGCTATCTTTTGAGGGGTAAAATTGATAATTTTTGGTTGAATCAACCCTTGCATCGCTGCCACTTCAAGGAGAGTTTTTGGGGTGAAATATGGTTCAACAAAGTGGAAACAAATGGTCATTTTCACTTGTCTTTTCCTTAGGTCAACTTACCAAAATAAACCATGATATCTCTTACATGGGGTTGCATGCATGCACCACTTTCTTCTTTTCTCATTTGTTCACATTTCCCCTTGCTTTGAGACTCAAAACCGATTCCCCATTTGCTCTAGTCAATTTTATTTTGTTTTTCTTTCTTTCAATTTCCACCATTGATCTAAAGTTGTCATCTTTATTCTCATCAATTGGATATTCCATCACACCTATCATTGCCCTAAATTCTCATTGGTTACTTATCATCCAAGGTTTGACCATTGATTTACCTAGGATTCTCTAGCATCAAATCTACAACATTGATTTCAAATTAAGTACAATTTTTGATCAATCTTCCACTTTTGGATTTCTTAAGAGTGAATGCTAATATTTTATCTTCTATCTACGTGACACATTAATTTCCAATCATGCTCTCAAAGTTTAGCTATTAGTATGATCAAAATAAATACGAAGATCATTAAATCGACCCACTAATAAAAATCAGGGTTCTTCTCAGAATTTAATATTATCCAACTAATACGACATAATAAATTTTTCGTATAAATTTATATGTCGTTCAACTCATTTTTTATGTATTTAAAATTTCTCATTTAAATAGAGAAATTCAACATTATTAGATCATCGACATCATCACACCGATGATACATATATTATCATTCATGATCTCGAAATTTAATATTTATTAAAATAATTCATTAGAAGTATATTAATGAAGAAAATCCATAATAATAATTCATGAATCAAGTTTATGAATTTCTAGGACATCATAGAACTGCTATAAATTACTTATATACCCATTCTTAATAATGCTTTTGAAGTTAAAAAAAAAATACTTATATTTATATTAATTTCTATATTAATTATATTAAGTGCATAAAAATATTCTTTGAAAATAATTTATTTAGTAGCAATGTGTCATATTACAATATTTTTCTTCTTTTTTTTTTTTTTTGGCTGGATCATATTATAATATTTTGTTTACGACATTTGATAAAATTAGGTAGAGAGTCATGTTTTGAGTACCTCGTTATAATTTTTGTCACTCTAATATTAAAGTTGATAATTTTAGTATTATAAAATGATAAAATTATTAACTTTAATATTATGATAGGTACAAATATAAGGATGTGTCAAATTTATGACATTCTTACATATAACCTGTGGCATTTTCGCATCATCATTTTTGATATTTGTGTTGTTTACAGCCCATTGAAGCAAGCATCTTTGCACGATTCAAGACCAAAGCCCATGCGCAGCTCATGAGAAGCGCAACAAGTCATGTACACAACATGTACTCTTCTAGGCCATTCCATCTGCTCATTACCGTTTGAAAGCTCCAAGCATCTGGCCATTTTATTTGCCATTTTGGAGCCTTAATCCGAGAGTAAGCCAGCTGGGACAACAAGTGACGTTTGCCATTTTAGGTCCAAATAATTTGAGTGTAATCAACCAAAAGAATTCCATTGTTTAACTGACAAATGAGTAAAGATGATAACATTTTATATTTCAAAGCATTTTTATTAATTTTCAAAGTTCAAGGAGTACAGTTATTACGCGAGTACTAAAATTCAAGGAATAAAAATGAAATTTGTCCATTTCTTTTTCATGAAACCAATTTGCCTTACCTAGAGTAGTTTCCATCTAATAAAAATGCCTTAACAAAAAAAAAAATCTAAACTTGGAGATTCAAAATTTTCAAAAAGAGGAAGGAATAGGGAAATGCCGTCGACATATGAAGTTAAAGAACATTCTTGCAAGGCGATGTATCACCATTATTGAATATCACATCAAGAAAATTTTTTTTCCTTTCCTGGAAATATATGTCCATTATTGGATATCGCATCAATGATCTTCCAAATTCGTCCACAAATTGTGTGTGTGTATATATGTGTGTATACATATATAATGCAATCACGTCATCAAATAGATGAACTCTAAACTGAAAATTAAAAAGAATGTGTAGTTTGTATTATGAAAGTTACTATTAATGAAAGTTAAAATTTTGTATGTAATTATATTTATTAAGAACTTTAGTCTTTGTTGGCAAACTATCTTAAACTCAAATTTTTTATCTCAGTTTTTATCTGTTTCTGAAAAGTTAACAAAAATTATAACTAGTTTTTTAAAAGTCAACCAACTCAAACTTAAAAATTTTAACTCAACCCGTTTTATCAAACGAATCCTTTGATTTATTTGTATTTATTATAATTTAGAATAAGTCTTGATTTTAGTAGATTTGTAAGTATTAAGAAACTTACTTGATTGTATACTTTATAACTTGTATTTATATTAGAGCTTACATTCATAGTACTTCTTACTAATGAATTTATTGTTTTTAATCTGTGGACATAAGTACATCCATGTTAATTATCTTTGTGTTCCATTTTCTCTACTTTTAGTACAATTATTATTTGTCTTATTTAATTTCTATTATGGTATCAGAGATTAGACCATAGACATCAACCTCCTCTTCGTCTTACCCCCCTTTCTTTTCTTTTCTTTTCTTTTTTTTTTTTTTTCATCTTATGTATTGTTCTCACCCCCTCACGTCATCACCAATACCAAAAAAAAAAAAAAAAAAAAAAAACCATAGACACACAAAAAAACCACATCCACCCCTCTAAAAAAATAAAAAATAAAAAAACCTATCATCGTCTATTTTGTTTTATTTATTTTATTTTTTATTTTATCATAGCAATCATACTTAAATGAATCTTTGATCTTTTGATCCCTGTGCTATGTGTAGTGCAATACGGTCGCGACACGACGACACGAATAAAAAAAAATTGAATCAAAACGACACGAATATGACGGTCAAATCTCAAAATGAAAAAAGAACGGTTGTTAGAGAACATGACACGAATCAATACAAGTCGCGAACGAATCGAAAACGACACAAATGCGAATCGAAAAACATAATAGTGAACGTCAAATTCAGGTACCAGAAATGAAAAAAACGGTCGTGTTCGGTACCCGTGTACCCGAACACGACATGAATTGCCACCCCTAGCTATGTGTCCTCTTTTGACGATTGCCGTCTCTAATGCTATTGTATCTAGTTCTGACGATTACCGTCTTAGTACCCTGTGCCCTTTCTTTCTTGATGATTGACGTCTTAGTGCCCATGCTCCCTTTCTCTATGCACCCATATGCCAGTTGTCCTCTCCCTCATTTTCTAATGATTGCTGTCCACCTATGCCCAGGTGCCCTTTCTCCCGCTCTCAATGCTTGTTGTCCTTTCTTTGGGTTCTTGGGCCCTGACATCTTTTACTTTTATTTTTCTAGACAAAAAAAAAAAAACAAAACAAAACAAAACAAAACACACACACACACACAAAGAGAGAAAATTACAAAAGAAAAAAAGGGGGGAAATTATTTATTCAAGTTTCTTTTATTATAGTTCATGATTGGATCTCCTATCAAAGCTCCATCTGCAGAAGCATACTAGGAAAGTTAGTATTAACATTAAGGAAAGCTAAAGTTTTGTATGTAATTATCTTTATTAGGAACTTTAGAATTATTTGTATTTATTTTAATTTAGAATAACTCTTGATCTTAGTAGATTTGTAAGTATTAGAAAACTTGTCCGATTGTATACATTGTAACTTGTATTTATATGAAAGTCCATTTATAGTGCTCCTTACTAATAAATTCTTTGTTCTTAGTCCATGGATATAAACACATCTATGTTAAATAATTTTGTTTTCCCTTCTTCTCAACTTTTATTACTATAGTTATTTCTCTTATTTAATTTATGTAATAATATTTCTATTATTATTTTCTTATTTAATTTCTACACTTAGAGATTAAATAAGAAAAATAATAATAGTAATAAAAGTAGAGAAAAAGGGAAAACAAAGATATTTAGCGTCGATGTGTTTATATTGACGGACTAAGAACAATGAATTCATTAGTTAGGAGTACTATGAATGGCTCTTATATAAATACAAGTTACAATATATATAATCAGGTAAGTTTTCTAATACTTACAAGTCTACTAAAATCAAAACGCATTCTGAATTACAATAAATCTAAAGTTCCTAATAAAAATAATTACATATAAAACTTTAACTTTCCTCAATGATAATACCAACTTTCTTAATAGTTTGGACAATAGTTATAATCCCAAAATGATATCATGGGTCGCGGAAATACTTCTATGATATGGGGCCATTCTGAACTTGTATGCGGAATTTCTGGAAAAACAAGCAGTGCATTATCGACTAAACATGAGAAAAGAAATGCCTTATTATAGGTTTGTAACTTAGTGCTCATGGGACCCTTCGATTATTGTGCAAATTATTAGGGTGCTTTTGTTTGACTCTAGCTTTTGTATTTGATTTTATTTTTTGATTTTACGGAAAAATAAGTTGTTTATTGAAAAAATTATTTTTTGAACCGTCAACATCCAAATAGAACTATGTGTTTTTTATATTTTTTATTTTTACTTTGATGTTATATGGATTTAATAACTAAATGGCGTCTGATGTTTTCTCTAAGTAGAATCAAAATCAGTTCTTACTCTCTCTCATATTTCGTCTAGGGGGAATGTAAAATGTATCTATCGAAGAGCTACATTCCAATGGCTAAGATAACCCTTCCCAATTGGATCTAGATCCACTACAATCTTGACATGGATAAAATGTCATATTTATTCTATCAACTGCGGATTATGAGTTTAGACTATTTCACTGACGTTTTACATTTTACACATATGTAAACCCATTATCTATATGCCCAATTCAGAGTTTTGATTTAGAGTGATTCTATTGACATATCCTTTTTTACTCTCCACACTACCCTCTGAAATTCAAAATGATTAAATTAGCTTAATGTAGACCCCTCTAATTTCAAAACCTTAAATATTAAAAAAATAAAAAGTACCTACTCTACCACTTCAAATTTCTTTTCACACCCACCTTTTTTTAATTTATTTTGATGTTATATTATATGTACTAACTTAAAAATTTTACAAGAAAAAAAAAGTTAAAAAAAGACTAATAACATAACATATTCATATATATATAATATAGATTAAAATAACAATTTTGCAAGAAATATATAAAAAAAAAACCAACATATAACATGTTCACATGTATCTATAAATATCTATATATAGATACTTTAATGAAAGAACAACGACACATAGAATCCAAAAAAAAAAAAAAAAAAAAAAAAAAAAAAAGCCGACGAACAACTATATAGAACCAAAAAAAGATTAAAAAAAAGCCAACAAACAATACCTAAAAAGAAAAACATATACAAAGAAAATAAAAGTCAACCACATATAATGTATATAATAAAAAAAAATTGCAGTATTTAACATACCTCAAAACTTTTTGGACTACTCATTGATGAATAAAAATTAGGATGAAAATCAGGGTTTTTATATATATTTATTTTGGAATTTGATATATTGGTGTGTGTGAAAAAAAAAATTGAGTTTTCTTTTTTATGATAGCATTTTTTTAATTTATAAAACTAAGTGTATTATTGTTGTTCTCTTATTTCATTTTGTTTGTGTGTAATTAAAGAATTCAATTGATAGGGTGTGTCAAGGTTTAAGAGAGGTATGCAAACAAAACCATATTTAGAAGATCAGTGATGCGATATTCAATAATGGATTTATATTTCCAAGAAAGGAAAAAGATTTTTCTTGATGTGAAATTTAACAATGGTGATACATCGCCTTGAAATTTGTTCTTTTAACTTTATCTGTCGGCGGCATTTCCCGATTCCATCCTCTTCTTGAAAATTTTGCACCTCCAGTACTATATATATATGTATATATATATATATATATATATTTTTCTCTTTCCTTTGGATTTAGATGGAAACGATTCTAGGTAGGGCAAAGTGGCTTCTTAAAAAGGAAAAATAAATAAATATTTGACGAAGGTAGAAGTTGAATGTATTAAAAATAGGATAAATTGTTCTAATTTTTAAATTTTTACAACTTTGATCCTCATTATTATTATTATTATTATTATTATAATGCTGGCCTGCTTAAATAAAAAGGAAGGATTCAAGTATCAACAATTATTAAAAAAAAAAAAAAGAAAAAAAAATTGTTTTGGGCTTGATCTATTATTTAATAGAATTTTATGGTAAGTAGGGTATGAAAAGAAATCATTAAGTCTCACTCCAAAAAAAAAAAAAAATCCTAAAGTCATATATATGCAATTTTATACCGTCATCAAAACAAATAGAGCAGCATTATATGTTACACTAATAAAGATTTAACAGTTCAAAATTGTATCTTACTAAAAACTTATGTAATTTTATACCTTAGGTTAACTTTCTCAGACTATTTTAATTCTCACAAGTTATAAGCCTAAAAGGGAAGTAAATTCCATTCACATGTAGTCAATTTTTTTTTCAAATTTTATTTTGGATAATAATCCAATCATAGTTGATCCACTGTCTACATTTTAACCACTTTCATATTTAGCGAAAGAAGAGACTAATCATTGGAGCGCCGTTCTCTTAATCAAGGCAATGTCTATATAACTTCATTACTTAACGAAATATGAGAGAGAGAGAGAGAGAGAGAGAGAGAGAGGCTTTTGATTCTACCTGGAAAAGGCATCAGACACCATTTTCATCTGGTTGATACGATTTTGATGTTGTACCCCAATGGCTACGAGTTTCCATGTGCTTTGCCCAAAAAAGCAAAAAGTTGCAGATGTTTTGGCTTTTTATCGAGATATTTAACACTAATATCCGTCAGACTAATCACATTTTGATAACTTGCCTCTTAAATTTTTAATTTCGATAATTTTTCTATTGAAGTTGCTAAATTGTTATAACGTATATTATATGGATTGATTTTCCCTCATGTTAGTCACAAAAACCTCATGTATGCCTCATGTGAAGACGAAAAACCCCATTTCTGACAAAAAAAAAAAAAAAATCCAAATCCTGATGCAAATCTTCAAAATTCAAATCTTCATTAAATGTAAAATTAACTAAATGTGATATATTATAACAATTTATAAAGTTTAGGAGGGCACATTGATAATATAAAAAATTAAATAGCAAGTTATCAAAGGGTGACAAATTTGAGGAGATATCATTACTGTATACCCTTTTTATCAACTAGGCTCACAAATTTGTCCCAAAAAAGGGCTTAGGCATTCCTTGTCGATGGTGTACGTTTTTAATTACCGGATCTGGTTAACATCACATCAAAATAAAAATGAAAAATATCAGAAAAATTCTAAAAGAGAGGGGTTAATTTAAAATTAAGTCACATCGAGGTTATTTTTTCCCGCAAAAATCTAATTGCACCAAAAAAAAAGAAAAAAAAAAAACTAGACTATAAAAGAAAAGGCACCGTAACCTACACAACAATGAAGGGTCCCATGAGCACTAAGGTACAAACCGTATAACAAGGCAAACCAATAACCTTTTTTTTTTTTTTTTTTTTTTTTTTTTCACACCTTCATTTGATAAGGCAGTGCTGCTTGGTTTCCAAGAAATTATATACACAAGTTCATAATGGGCACAAAGAATAGAAGTGCCTTCTATGACCCATATTGTTTTTGGATTATGGCTATAGTCCAAACTACATATTCTATTTATTTTTTAGTTTAATTAGGGTTCATCAATCTGATTACGTGATTGCAAAATATATATGCAATCAATTAGTGGATTGATGGTAGATCAATGTTGATGTGATTTCGTCATGGTGATATATTGCCCAATAGGAAAATCCCATTAGCTACATTAGACCCTAACGGTAGACCCGTAGATACTTTTTCATGATTAGGAATTATTAATTTGTACAACCGTTAATAAAAAAAATTTTAGATTAATAACTGTACCGTGTTTATGTTAAAAATTTATAGTAGGAAACGCATAATCTCTCCCTGCAAACAGTTAGGGATGATAATGGGGTTAGGGATGATAATGGGGTGGAACGGGAGTGGGTATGCTTCCCCACACCTCCATACCTATCACTCTTTTTACCCTCCAAACCCGCCTAATTCCTATCACAACTTAAGTTTAATGGAGTCTCTATCGCTCTGCCGATATCAAATATGAAACTTTATACACCTTAAAGTTCATAAGATAAAACGAAAAGATAATTTTTTTGAGGTCCTTATGCTCATTAGGCTTAGCATTGAATAAATGTCATGTGCGGGTATGGGGGAGCTTCCCCCATTCCCACCTCACACCCACGCAGGGATTTAATATTAACCTCTATACCCGTCCCCATACCCATATATTATCTCCTATATCCACCTCTAGCTAATGCAGTGGGTATCCACAGCTACCGCCGCATCCATGATTAAAATGTCATCTTTACAAATAGTTAAAATAATAGTTTCTATTTGTAATATAAAATAAAAGGTTTTATCTTAAAAATTCCGGATCTTTATACCTTATTTAGAATTATAAATACTTTTTAGAAACGAAATAGTGATTATCAATTAAGAGCACTCATGATATTTAATGGTGGTTCCCACTGTATAACTTCGTCGCAGAAGAATCATTGTGAGCAATAATATGTCGAGGTAATGGTAAGCGGATGTTGACATCGACTTGAAAGAATGTTCTTTTACTTCTTAAGTTTGATGGTATTTCCTTATTCCTTCCTCTTTTTGAAAATTTTGACACCACTTTTGGATTTTTTTTTTTCCTTTTTAAATCCTTTGGCTACTAAAGTCTCGTCCCGTTCAACTGTGATTTATTATTTTATATTTTCTTTTAGTGCTTGTTCTATCTTGTTAGTTTAAAAATAGAGAAAATATCCAAAATACCTATTGTGTTTAGCCTAAATACCACTTTTACCTCTCTTATTCTACAGGTATCCAAATCACCTCCAATATTTGTAAAATCGATCATAAAATACCCTAGAGTAGCTAAAATACCCTTTTATGCTACCAAGGCCTAAGAATGGTGACAGCACAATTTGAAATTAATTAAAAAAAAAAAAAAAGAGTTTTGATGATATAGATCATCTCTTTCAACTCCCATTAGGAAAAACAATTTTAATTATTAAATTAAATTTTAGATTGTTAAAAAGTTAATCCAAAGGTTCAAAGAATAGTTCCTATACGTGGTGAAATAAATGAAAGTTTGTAAATATCATAGAAATTTCAAAAAAAATAAAAAAAAATGCTCTGCCGCTTTTGTGTAAGATCTTTCAGCAGCATTTTGAAGTGGCTACTACACCTAGCTAATGAAAGCAAATTAAGAATCTTAGCCATTACTACTTGCATGGGTCTGCCAAGTTGGCTGCAGAACGGCCAAGCCTAAAGGTCATTCATAAGATTTTTTTTTTTTTTTTTTTCCTTCCTTTCCTTCCTGGCTTGTACGAAAAGGAATCATTGTACCATCTTATCACAATTTCCATTTTCTATAAAAGAAAATTTGAACTTACCACTAGACGAAAAATAGTTAACACAATTTTATTCGAACGATAAATCTATATATTTACATGAATGATCATTATGAATCCACCGCTGCATTACATATTGATCTGGAGGAGGCCTTTAAAGTTGGACATGTTTACTGTTGAATCTGAAGACATCTAAGAAGTAAAAGAATGAAATGTATTTTTATCGCTATATCAATCGCTATAGTTTATTGGTTCTTCGCTAGCTTTTGCAACCAAACCGAAAGGTATAGCTTTTCACGAACTTAATTGGTGCTAGGAATTTGGGAAAAACTATTGGTCCGAGAGATTCTAAAAAAGTCACAGCTACAAGTGCTCCAAAATCCAACATATGCAATTTGCATTTTCCTTCCATAGTTGAGACCTCATCAACAAAGTAATTCTACTTTAGTCATGATTAAATTCAATAATGATTATTATACTATAGGAATTACATCATACAAAAATCATATCAGAATAAGTGATAAAGATTTAACGTTTTAAGATTATACCTGTTGATAAGATACATAAATTTTTTTTTTTAATGACATTCTAGGATTCTTCAAATTAAAATCCACCAATCCCGATTCATTTGAAGAAAACTAAAAAAAAAAAAAAAAAGATAACATATTCATGGTTCCTACTTATCCAAAATAAACAAAAACACTCACATATTTCGAATATGAGAATACCAATTCAAAACCCTCTTCTCCTACCAACTGACCCCGGTGAGCCGAGGTAAATTCGTTCAAAGACTTGATTATGGATTCATTCTCCAAAATCATATCATAATGAGATAAGTTCGACAATTTAATAAAATTTGATAAAGATTTGACAGTTCAAAGCTATACCTTATTGCTTAGTTTTTTTGTAATATCCGAGAATTCTTCAAACTAAAATCCATCAATCCCAATTCATTTAAAGAATTTTTACTTTTTTCTTTAAACAAGAAGAGGTTTTAAGGTTTATAGTTCTTACTTGTTAAGAATGAAAACATTCAAAAATTTCATATAGAGAATAATATCTAGGGTAAATTGCTAGGTTAGTCCTTGAACTTTTAATTTTGTGTAATTTTAGTCCCTGAACTTTTTTTCGTAGCTGGAATGCCCCAAACTATTAAAGTTTTGCTACAATAGTTCTTGACGTCAATTTTTGAACATAATATGGTAGTTAGCATCATTTTTTGACCAAATTGCTAATGAATTTCATTTAAAAATTAACAAAAATAACTTTTATAATAACATTTTAATAGTTTAGGAACATTCTTTATTCCTTTTTTTTTTTTTTATAGATAGAATGACTATAAATTATTAAAAACATTGTTACACAATATTCCTTTTAGTTAATTTTTGGACGCAATCCATAGTTGACACTATTTTTTGATCAAATTAATTAACAGATTCTGTATAAAAATTAACAAAAAGACTATTGTATCAACATTTTAAAAATTTAAGAGCATTAGCTAAAAATAAAAGTTCAGGGATAAAAATTACACAATGTTAAAAGTTTGGTGACTAAATAAGCAATTTACCCTAATATCTATTCAAAACCCTCATCTCTTGCTTACTGAATAAGTTGGTCCCGACTTGGTAATTGATTCAAAGACTTTGATGATGATGCATTCATTCACCACCAAACAAAGTGAAGAGTTTATCATGTTATGCAGTGAAAGATGAGAGCATCAGAATGAACCAGAAAAAAAAGTACAAGCAATTTGCAAAATGCAGATGAGTGAAAATGAAGGAACGAAGAGGGATTATTAGACATGATGTTTGTGGAGGATGAGTCAGTAATCAGTATATGAAGAGTAGTGACCCCTCTATAAAACCCCAGAAAAAGTAAAAATATAAATGAGACAGATATATATACAAAAATGAGTCAGAGCACTTTGCTTCCCCTTGGCCAGACACATGGCACAATCCACAAGAAGATGACACTGGTCAACCAGGACCACCAATCCACATGGGCCCCACGGTCCCACCCCCACCAGAACCACCTTCTACACTCAAAAAAAATAAATAAAAGGGAAATTCTATGGTGGGGAACAAATGTTTTTCCCCACCAATGAGATAAGATGTAACAGTGGATATTAGATCTTTTTGAGGTTTCATAATTCAACACAACTTAAAAAAAAAAAAAAAAAAAAATCATCCCCAGAAACGACTCAAACACCCCCCTCCCCCCCCCCCCCCCCCGATGACGACCCAGCCTCTCCTCCCGACAGCGACCCAGGTATCCTCGCAACGACCACGTGAACTGGCCCCACAACGACGGTGAAACTCCTTCTTGGAACTGGCACCCCCCCCCCCCCCCCACTGTGCCCAGATCGCAGCGACGAACCCCTGCGAACTAGATTTGCGCGACCCTGGCTGCACCCTCACCCCCCCAACGTCGAGCCCACGGCCCCCCACCCCCAGACCTCGGCGACGATGCCCCCCCTAGTCGACTGTACCGTGCCAAGAAACCGGCGACATTGCCAACATCGTGAGCTCGCTTATGCTTTCAAATCTGCCCTTCGCTGTCCTTCCCGATCGAGCCCACTCTACCGCTCAAGCCATCGAGTTTCAGCCCTTTTTTTTTAATTTATTTTTTCTTTTTTCGTATATAATCTGGTGTCTTGGTGCACACAATAGTTTTGGTGCATCTTTTTAATCTAAATCGTTGAAAGTTGATCCCATGATCAAGAGTTTTTTACACCATCAATGGGGTAAAAAAAAGCTTACCCCATTATAAAATCCCCCTAAATAAAATAAATAAATAAATAAATAAACAGAACTCCAATCACCTGAATTTTTATAATTCTTTCTCATTAGTTGCTTTCTTTTCAAAGTCTTACCTTTTTGACTTGTTTCAACCCTAGTAAAGTCTTCTTTCTCCCACCCTCTGGAGCCAGTTGATGAATTAATCAAACCATCTTTTTCATCCTTTTTTTTATATTTTTTACTCCTCTCAACTTTTACTTTTTTTTTTCCCCTTTAAATCTTGTTTTTGTTTGGTTTGGAGACTGAGAGACAGTAAGTCTCCCTTGCTCTCATGTCATGCCAAGCCATTTTGTTACATTACAACTCATTAGTACGGACAACTCGAATCAATTATTCTTTTCTAGGGGTGTCTGCCTTCTTTTCTTTCAAATATTTAACTTGAAAAGATTTAAAAAGTAATTGTATCCAAGTGTCACATATTTTCCCACTTAATATCTATTTACTTTTGAAGAGATTAAATATGGTGGACCCTTCATTTACTATATTTTCTTCCAATTTTTCTCTTCTTATTTTCTTTCCACCAAACAACTCACTTTTTCTATTTTCCCTCTTCAAATCCCTCACCATTCTTCCTTAATTTCACTTTTCTTCCCTGCCAAACTTAAGTGTCAAGATGGAATTCAGACTAACATTTGGTTTGAAAGCGAAATAGCGAACGCTACCAAATTCCAATAGCACCACTAGCCTGGCTGCTCTAGGCTCCATTCATTCACTATCATAGATTGCAACATTGTTAATAAAAAATTATAAATTAAAAAAAAAAAGAGAAAAAAACCCCCAGACTTTTTACAACGTTGTGGAAGAATGCGGATAAAACTAAAAATCATTGGCCTCATTTTGCGTCATGCATGACATAAACATAACCCAAAAGGGAGAAACAAAGAGAGCAAGCTCTCTGGAAATTTTTTCAATAATAATCCAAGTTTTCCTTTTCCTCTTCGACAACAGAGGCTAAAATACTAAGCAAAACGACACCAACAGGGATTAAAAGCCAAAACGACACTCAACTAAAGACCGGATAAGTGACTTGTAGTCTTGAACGAGGAACATAACAGAGCAACAAACAAAAATAATAAATACAAACAACTCCTATATACATTAGTTCCCTTCTTTAATAAAAAGAACTTGAACTTGTCCTCAAGTTCACATAGCCAAAAGCAACACTCGTTTACCCTTCGAGTTAAGTGCAAATGGATGAATCTCTTCACCCGAAGCAAAGTGCTATAAGAACTCAATGACGTGACATTACCAAGAACCTTCACGGTTGTGGTAACAACAATAAAGGCATCGAGATCAACTTCCTCCTTTTTTCTAAATACGATTTTTGATTAACTTCTGCCGCAAAACAACTCTTTCTGACATTCGAAAAGCCTCAAAGACAGTAAAGAATACTTTCAAATAGTCGTGAATTTTATATGCAACTTAATTATCATGCCTTGCCTTAGTATTCTTGCAGCAATGAATGTGGGAATTCATAGATTTTTGTTGGGAAAATACCTTAGCTAGACCTTCCCTCCATTGTAGCCCATGTTTTCAGCCAAAAAGCTTGCTGGCAATATCCTATTCTCCAGATAAGAGCCATGAAGGTTTCCAAAGTGCCTCAAAGTGCCTCCAGACAACGCAGCTTCGCCCTAAATACCACGACATTTCCTAATTTTGACCAACTTGTTCTCTTGGGAATGTGGTGCTTAATTGTACTCATCCTTTCTATAAAATCCATTGCAGATCAAGTAATCATTGTCTCAATAGCTTCCATTTTCACACCTGCAGTTTTTATGATCGATTGCAACCTGAATTTGGGACGTCGTTTCGGATACTCATATTGCCTCATTAGTAATGTCACGAACTCCCACATGTTGCTTTGATTCCAAAATAAACAAATCTCGTTCGACATCAATAACTTATACAGTCTCCATTTCACTTTCTTGGTGGTGGTGTCAAGAGCTACTAGTTGCTTTAAATTAAATTCTTCATTAACATTTTTATCAAGGTCTACACACATCACATTAATACTCATGCATTCAAACTTTTCTTCAGCTTTATTCGCAAATTCTATTGTGGCTAATTCACACTTGTTGCTCCATTCATATTGTTGTATAGCCTTGACTTATATCAATTGGTCATATTATTTTTACTTCTTGTTAAAAAAAATTGTGACATCTATAGCCCTTAAATGTTCTAAATCCGAAGTCAAAGTGTTACAGCCTTTTTTATTATGTTCTTTAAGGGTCTTTAGAGCAGATTTCTATGAAGTGACGTAGAAAAGACTTTGACAATACACTTTAAAAACAAAATTAGACTTTGTACTTCATTTACCTTTGCATGCCAGGCTATGTTCATAATGAAATTACAACATATGGTCATGTGTTAGAAATCGATTCAACAGTTTCTTTCTCATCTATGCCCAAGTCTTAATTTTCGTTTTTCCTTCGTAAACTCGTGTTTTGGAGTTGATTCTACCAAAAAGTACGGAGTTGAGTAATTGAGTATTCTAGCAACTGGTTTCGCTTCTTTTTCTACAGGCTAAGCAGATATTCAAGAACATACATTCTTCAGAAAAATCTCTAGAATACATTGGAATATCAAAACCATCATATCATAATACCTTGATGGTATGTTAACTTGCTCATAATTGGTGTTGGCATGATCGAATTAGAGTGGATAGTAATAGAAGTTGGGCACGATTAGAAGTCCAAACAAATTGTTTGCTTGGGTATAGTATCCATAATCATAGTCAGTACAAATCCCATTAAATTGTTCATTTAAATAAAGAATCACGATAAACTGTTTAAATTACTTTTATACCCATTCTTAATAATGCTTTTGAAAAAAAAAACTTATATTTTTAATATTTATTTCTCTATTTATTATATGATAAGTGCATAAAAAAATTCTTTGAAAATGATTTATTTAGTAGCATGTGTCATATTACAATGTTTTTTTTTTTTTTTTTTTTTTTGCTAGATCATATTATATAATTTGTTTGACATTTGATAAAATTAGGTGGAGAGTCATGTTTTGAGTAGTTTCTAATAATTTTTCCTAATCCAACATTAAAGTTAATAATTTTAGTGTTATAAAATGATAAAATTATCAATTTAAATGTTATAATGGGTATAAATATAAAGATGTATCAAATTTATGGTATTCTTGCATATAACTGGTGGCATTTTGGCATCATTATTGCACAGTCATTTTTGATATTTGTGGTGTTAATAGCCCATTCAAGCAAGAATCTTTGCATGATTCAAGACCAAAGCCCGTGAGCAGCTCATGAGAAGCCCAACAAGTCATGCACACAACATGTACTCTTCTAGGCCATTCCATCTGCTCATTACCGTTCGAAAGCTCCAAGCATCTGGCCATTTTATTTGCCATTTTGGAGCCTTAATCCGAGAGTAAGCCAGCTGGGACAACAAGTGACATTTGCCATTTTAGGTCCAAATAATTTATGTGTAATCAACCAAAAGAATGCCTTGTTTAGACCATGCCATGTGCCTAACTTGTCATATCAGTAATTCCATCTATTTAATTGACGAATAAGTAAAGATGATAACATTTTATATGTTAGAGCATTTCTATTGGTTTTCAAAGTTTAGGGAGCACAGTTATTATGCGAGTACTAAAGTTCAAGGAGTAAAAATGAAATTTGTCTATTTCTTTTTCATGAAACCAGTTTGCCTTACCTAGAGTAGTTTCCATCTAATAAAATTGCCTTTAAAAAAAAAAAAAAAAATCTAAACTTGGAGTTTCAAAATTTTCAAAAAGAGGAAGGAATAGGGAAATGCCGTCAACATATGAAGTTAAAGAACATTATTGCAAGGCGATGTATCACCATTATTGAATATCACACCAAGAAAAATCTTTTTCCTTTCTTGGAAATATATGTCCATTATTGGATATCGCATCAATGATATTCCAAATTCATCCACCAATTGTGTGTGTATACATATATAATGCAATCACGTCATCAAATAGATGAACTCTAAACTGAAAATTAAAAGAATGTGTAGTTTGTATTAGGAAAGTTAGTATAAGTTAAAATTTTGTATGTAATTATATTTATTAAGAACTTTAGATTTATTTGTATTTATTGTAATTTAAAATTAGTCTTGACTTTAGAAAACTTATTCGATTGTATACATTGTAACTTGTATTTATATGAAAGTCCACATTCATAATACTTCTTACTAATGAATTTATTGTTCTTAATCTGTGGACATAAGCACATCCATATTAACTATCTTTTTGTTCCATTTTCTCTGCTTTTATTACTATTGTTATTTATCTTATTTAATTTCTATTATGGTATCAGAGGTTAGACCATAGACCTTAACCTCCTCTTCGTCTTACCCCCCTTTCTTTTTCTTTTTCTTTTCTTTTGTTTTTTGTTTTTTTGTTTTTTGTTTTTTTTGTTTTTTCTCATCTTATGTATTGTTCTCACCCGCTCACATCATCACCAATACAAAAAAAAAAAAAAAAAAAAAAAAACATACACACACAAAAAAAGCCACATCCATCCCTTAGAAAAAAAAAAAAACACCTATCATCATCTATTTTGTTTTATTTATTTATTTTATAGTTTATCATAGTGATCATATTTAAATGAGTCTTTGATCCTTTGATCCCCTGTGTTATGCGTCCTCTTTTGACGATTGCCGTCTATAACACTATTGCGTCTAGTTCTGACGATTACCATCTCAGCGTCCTACGCCCTTTCTTTCTTGACGATTAACATCCTAGTGCCCATGCTCCCTTTCTCTATGCAACCATGTACCAGCTATCTTCTCCCTCATTTTCTGACAATTGCCGTCCACCTATGCCCAAGTGCCCTCTCTCTTGCTCTCGATGCTTGTCGTCCCTTCTCTACGTTCTTGGGCCCCGACATCTTTTATTTTTATTTTTCTAGACAATAAAAAAAGAAAACACACACACACACACACAAACAAACACACAAAAAGAGAGAAAATTAGAAAAAAAAAAAGAGCAGGTGGGGGAATTATTTATTTAAGTTTATTTTATTATAGTTCCAGATTGCAACGTCTATCGGAGCTCCATCTTGCAAGAGCATATTAGGAAAGTTAGTATTAACATTAAGGAAAGTTAAAGTTTTGTATATAATTATCTTTATTAGGAACTTTAGAATTATTTATATTTATTATAATTTAGAATAAGTCTTGATCTTAGTAGATTTATAAGTATTAGAAAACTTACTCGATTGTATACATTGTAACTTGTATTTATATGAGAGCCCATTTATAGCTCCTTACTAATGAATTCATTATTCTTAATCTATAGATATAAACATATCTACGTTAAATATCTTTGTATTCCCTTATTCTCAACAATAATTACTATAATTATTTTTCTTATTTAATTTCTATAATAATACTAATATTATTATTTTTCTTATTTAATCTCTATATAGAAAAAGGGAACACAAACCATATTCAACGTAGATGTGCTTATGTCGACGGACTAAGAACAATGAATTCATTAGTTAGAAGTATTATGAATGGGCTCTCATATAAATACAAATTGCAATATATACAATCGGATACGTTTACTAATACTTATAAATCTACTAAAATCAAAAATTATTCTAAATTACAATAAATGTAGATAAATCTAAAGTTCCTAATAAAGATAATTACATATAAAACTTTAAATTTCCTAGATGATAATACCAACTTTCTTAATAGTTTGGACAATAGTTATAATCCAAAAATGGTATGATGGGTCGTGGAAATAATTCTATGCTATGGGGCCATTCTGAACTTGTAAACGGAATTTCTGGGAAAACAAGCCGTGCCTTGTCGACTGAAGATTAGAAAAGAAATGTCTTATTATAGGTTTGTAACTTAGTGCTCATGGGACCCTTCGATTATTGTGCAAATTATTAGGGTGCTTTTATTTGAGTCTAGATTTTGTATTTGATTTTATTTTTTGAGTTTATGGAAAAATAAGTTGTTCATTGAAAAATTTATTTTTTGAACCGTCAAGATCTGTATTAGAACTATGTGTTTATATATTTTTTATTTTTGCTGTGATATTATATAGATTTAATAACTAAACAATGTATGATGCTTTTCTCTAAGTAGAATCAAAATCAGTTCTCACTCTTTCTCATATTTCATCCAGGGGGAATGTACAATGTATCTATCGAAGAGCTACACTCCGATGGCTAACCCTTCTCAATTGGATCTAGATCCATTACAATCTTGACATGGGTAAAATGTCATATTTATTCTATCAACTGCGGATTATAAGTTTAGATTATTTCACTGACGTTTTACATTTCATATATATATGTAAACCCATTATCTATATGCCCAATTCAGAGTTTTGATTTAGAGTGATTCTTTTGACACATCCTTTTTACTCTCCACATCACCCTCTTAAATTCAAAATAATTAAATTAGCTTAATGTAGACCCCTTTTATTTCAAAACTTATCCTTAAATATTAAAAAAAATAAAAAGTACCTACTCTACCACTTCAAATTTCTTTTCACACCCACCTTTTTTAAATTTATTTTGATTTTCTATTATAGGTACTAACTTAAAAATTTACAAGAAATAAAAAGTTAAAAAAAGAGTAATAACATAACATAGTAATATATATATATATAATATAGAATAAAATAACAATTTTGCAAGAAATATATTTAAAAAAAAACCAACTTATAACTTGTTCACATGTATCTATAAATATCTGATATATATAGTTTAATGAAATAACAACGACATATAGAACCGAAAAAATTTAAAAAAAAAAAAAAAAAAAAGCCGATGAACAACTATATAGAACCAAAAAAAGATTAAAAAAAGCCAACAAACAATACATAAAAAGAAAAACATATACAAAGAAAATAAAAGTCAACCACAAGATATAATGAAAAAAAAATTGCAGTATTTAACATACCTCAAAATTTTTTAAACTACTCGTTGAAGAATAAAAATTAGGATGAAAATCAGGGTTTTTATTATAGATTTCAAAGTATAAATATATAAAATATTTATTTTGGAATTTGATATATTGGTGCGTGTGAAAAAAAAAATTAATAATTAAGTTTTCTTTTTATGATAGAATTTTATTTATAAAAGTTTATTATTGTTGTTCTTTTAATTCTGATATGTTTGGTGTTTCATCTTAAATCTAAATTTTTCATCTCAATTTTTGTCTTTTTCTGAAAAGTCACTAAAAATTATAACTAGTTTTTAAAAAGTCAACAAACTTCAACTTAAGGGTCCGTTTGGTGAATGAGTTTGAGTTGAAAATTTTAAATTTCAATAGTAATTTTTGTTGACTTTTCAAAAAAGACAAAAAACTTTTTCAGAAAAAACAAAAATTGAGATGAAAATTTTAGTTTGAAATGGTGTTCCAAACATCCCTTAAAATTTTTATCTGCAACTAACTTATCAAACGGGGGTTTCATTTTGTTTGAGGATATTTTTTGTAATTAAAAAATTAAATTAACAGGGTGGGTCAAGATTTAAGAGAGATATGCAAATAAAATCACCTTTAGAAGATCAGTGATGCAATATTCAGTAATGGATTTATATTTCCAAAAAAGGAAAAAGATTTTTCTTGATGTGAAATCTAATAATGGTGATACATCGCCTTGAAAGATGTTCTTTTAACTTTATCTGCCGACGGTATTTCCCGATTCCTTCCTCTTTTTGAAAAAGTTGCACCTCCAATACTATATATATATAAATATATGTATATTTTTTTCCCTCTTTCCTTTGGATTTAGATGGAAACGATTCCAGATAAGGCAAATTGGTTTCCTAAAAAGGAAAATTAAGTACATATTTGACGAAGGTAGAAGTTGAATGTATTAAAAATAGGATAAATTGCTCTTATTTTTAAGTTTTTACAACTTTTGATCCTCATTATTATTATTATTATTGTTATTATTTTGTAATTTTAATGATATTAAACTATTTAAATATTGTTACAATATTAATCCTTTTCGTTAATTTTTTAATGGCACTTGTTTGTTATTTTGATCGAAAAGTGATGCTTACTGAAGATTCTATCAAAAAATTAACCGAAAAAAATATTGTAATTATGTTTTTCATAGTTTGGAAGTACTCAAATTACAAAAAAAAAAAAAGAATAGAAACAAAAGTTGTACTAATTTAAAAGTTTAAAGAACTATCGAGCAATTTATCCTTAAAAATATGCCAAATATTGTTTGGAAATCAAAATTTCATTGAAATGCATCCCAACTCGTCTTTATTCTCATTTATAGTTCGAAGCAATTGTCAAAAATGATATTTTCTACTATAAAAATGTAAAAATTAGATAAATAAATGAATTAAAAACTAAGCTCTACCGCTCTCTTGTAAAATCACTCAGCAAGCATATGAAGTCTCTATTGTTAAGGGTAAAAATACCCAAGTTCCACGTTGTAAAAGTATAATTACAGTAATAGATATATAAGAGTATTAGAACACAACATTATTTAAGAGGTTTATATTTTAATATGGAAGTTCAATTACTTATAAGTCTCAAATTTCTCATCTTCTCTCTCATCGTCACATGGTATTAGAGACAAATTAACAAGCTTAGCTGGCACTATTACTTTTGTTGGGTCGGCCAAGTTGGTTGATACGGTCACGTCTAGAGTACACTAAGATGCTCGTCAGTTTGTGTTTTGTTTTTTTTTCTTGCTTGTAAAAAAGATATCATTGCAGTCCAATCAATATATTGCGTAAAAGAAATCTGAGACCCGCTACTTGATATGGATTGATATAACTCTTTATTAAAGATGGGTTTTGTTTTACTTAAATTATCATGAATTTAACACCGTAAAATATATTGATCATGCAATCTAAGTTTTATATATTGTCGAGTATCGAATCTAGGGATCATATTTTAGGACAGAAAGTGTAAAATATGTTACGAACCTAGAAGTTAGGTTATTATTTTTATTTGTTTTATTTAATTTATTGTAATATTTTGTTAGTTTTTATGGTAAATAAGTCAGAATCTTTATAAATAAGATTCTTAGTGTCTTAGTTGTAACTTGTTCCTATTTTCTAGGATATGCACTTTGAACGTTTCTTAGTTAGTGAGTAATGTGTACTAGTGGTGTGGCGGGATCAAGTGTAATCTTTTTGTATTTAAACTTCATGAATTAATGAGAAAGTGTGTGCTGAGTATTTTTTTTTTTTTCTCGAACGTTGAGGTCGGACCATAATTATCTTACGAGGAGGCCCCAGTTCGTCGAATTACCAGAATTTTCTCTTTATTTTCTTTGTTTCTTTTTCTTTATTGCTGTACCAATTAATGTGTTGGTTCTCCACAATCGCTTGCAATCAAACCAAAGAGTGTGGCTTTTCATGAACTTATTTCAAATTTGAAGATTTTTCCTTCCACACCAAGCAGGACCAACCACTTTGAAAGTAAAAGTAACGAAATGGAATTAGGAAATTGGGAAAAGAGTATCTAAAGGAGTCACAGCTACAAGTGGACCAAAACCCAGCATATTCAATTTGCGTTTTCCTTTCATTACTGGGACCTCCTTAGCAACAATAGTAATGAACCCTATCTATAGGACATAGTTTGCAACCTTTAGATCATTAATAAAAATCAAATCAATTTAGAAATTAGAATAATTATAAGAACTTAATGAAAATTTGACAGTTCAAAACTATTCCTCATAGATACAGTTTTTTTTTTTAATTTTATTTTAATATCGTAGAATGCTTCAAATCTACCAATCCTAACTCATTCAAAGACTTTTTGGCATTGTTAATAATGGGAGATTTATGACTCTTAGTTTAAAAAAAAAAAAATGAAATTACTATAAGACTTTTACTTGAGAGAGGATGGACGAAGGAAAAATGAGCAACCCTCTAACTTCTTATTTTTTTTGTTTGCTTATATCTTATATTTATCTAAATATATCTATAACAGATTGCATCAAGCCGACTCTATAATAGAAAAATTAACTCTCATACCCTCAAATTATATTGTAAAACCCCCTCTTAAATTCATAACTTTAATCTGATACATATATATAATTATAATACAATTATAAGTACTCAATTTAATTAAATTTGTGTTGTACTTATTAGCCCCTTACGATAAAATTTTCTAAATTCATCACTATTCGAGAGCACCTATCCAAGTCCTTCGCTATTTTTTTTTTTTTTTCTAATTCATCTGAGTTATAATGGTAAAATACATTAAATTTGACATTTTCTCTTGTCTATTCTTTCTCTTTTACCAAACTAAACCTCACTCCTTCCTTTTTATTTCTCTCACCTAATATTTTATTCTCCCTTCTTGTCATTTTTCATTCGTATTACCAATCATAGCATAAAGATGAGAGCACCAAATGAAGCAGAAAAATACAAGCAATTTGCAAACAAAAAGAATAAAAAAAGAGGGATAATTGGACAGGATGTGTGCAGATGTTGATCTAGAAATATTCACTTTCAGCAAAAAAAAATAAAAAATAAAAAATAAAAAGCAACATTCAGTATGAAGAATAATGAATGGGGTCGAACCCAAAATATTACAAAAATGAGTCGGAGAATTTTGCTTCCCCATAAACATGGCACAATCCACAAGTAGATGACCTGATCAATTTCAATTTTGCTTTTTGACGTGTTTCGATCAACCCGCTAGTTCTTTCAACTGTCCTTAGCCAGTGGATAATTAAATAGCAAAGCCATCTTTTTCATATATATATATATATATTTTTCTGCACTCCCTGCATGCGTATGTCTAGCAAGATTAATTATTCATTTGATCACTAATTTTTTTCATCAAGTTACCATTTGGATTTTAATTTTTTTTAATTAAATCAAACTCTTTAAAAGAGTATAAAATGGTTCTTTTTCTTAATAGAAGTTAGTAAATTGCACATGATTTTTTATCAAAGCATAATTAAGAAAAAAAGAGATTTACATAATTCAACTTACATGTATCATATATGTGATATGTTCTACTTAAGTTCTAACTTTTGTTAATAAAATAAGGCTTTTTTAAATACTAAATGGGTATTTCGCGACAAATTTAATAAGTATATATAGGATGTTTTGGATATTTGCATTATAAGAGCGAAAAAGTATCTAGTTTAAAGGCATAAGGTATTTTAGATGTTTTTTGAATTAAAAAAAAATATTATATATGAATATATATTGTAGTGTTTCTACACAGAATCTGTAAAACATTTGAATATTCCATTGATTTATAATTGCAGAAGATGACTAGCATTTCAAGGTTATCAAAAATAATCTTCAATGTAAATACAATGTTAGTGTAATGTGTATTTTAAAGAACATGGTTCAAAAATAGTATATTTGATATGTTATCATAATTTCGTTGAACAGAAGTTCAAAAATAGTATATTCGTTATAAAAAAATATAGTGGACGATTGAGACACTAACAAATCACAATAGATGTTCAAAAATAGTATATTTTGTTCAAAAACATTTTTACAAAGGTAGTACATTTACACATGACAATCGAGACACTAACAAATCACATTGATCACTGAACAGATTGAATTGACTGATTAAACAGATGACCGAGTTGATACATGAGGACCTTAGACTACAGAAAAACAAAGAATATTTATGGGATCTCTCTTATTTGAGGAATCAATTAAATTGGGAACAACAATAAACCGGGTCAACCCAAGAAAGACTACCAAGAAATACTCAACGGTTGATCCCAATGAGAGGGATCACGCCCATTATGCAAAATTAATACATGACTAAATAAGGAATCTAGATCAGCAGCCATCATCACGGTTGATCCCAAGGCTGATTACATGTGACATTAACTTTCTGCATTATACGACACACTCTCTCTCTCCTCCCTTCTGCTTCTTTTATTCACAATTCTTAATTGTATCACGTTATTCAAATACGGTGGATGATCTCTCAAGTTATGATAGATTAGTAGCTTTCATTAACAAGTGAACCTTTATAATTATTGTATGTAGATTATTTACTTACTTTTACAGCACTTTGTTGTCCTAGTCGCACATCGGCTGGTGAGATCAACCCATTAATCAAATAATCAACTCAATGACTAGACTCGTTCATTGACCATTTAATTAATTAATTATAGAATTCACCCTCTACAAATACCATCATAAAACTTTAAAACTTGTAAGAACAAATATTTTGTATTTAAATAATTCGAATGGTGACATCGTAGTAATTAATAATAAAAGAACATCGTTAATAATAATCAAATATCAAAATTTAACATTTACTATATTAACAATTATAAAATTTAATTAAAATTGGTATTAGCATACATTGAAATCTTAATGGCTTCCGAAAGGGGCTGCTACTTTTGTTTGTAATGTCAATTTCACTTTTTTTTTTTTTTTTAAATTTAACAAATCGAGTTGGGAATCTGGTATAAGATGAGACAATAAATGGATGTCAATTTTGATTGGGATAGATATATTACATTTACACGAGCATGATTTAGCTAGAAGTTTGATTCAATTTCCCTTTTTTTTTTTTTTTTTTTTTTAAAGTCAGTTGTTTCTCTCTTATCATTTCATAGATTTAAAAAAAAAAAGATAGAAAAGAAAAATGGGCTTATTTTTAATTTATTTGTTTATTTTTTCAAGCTGGATGTGAATATATAGTATTATGCATTCTTATCTTTAATCATTCGGTTTAGATAATAGTGGGATCATGTGTATTATTTTTGTTTGATAAAAGGGCAAAATGAAAGTTTTGAAAAAAGAATATACATACACACAATAATTTTTCGAGAACTAGCCCTCCTATCTCACCTCCATCTCCCCTGATTGTACATATATTGCTGAAACCGGATGACTTGCCTTTGCAAGGTAATTAATTGAAACATGGGGGACCTGATATATGTGGAATTTTGAGTGGAGTTGGAAATTGATATGGAATATTTGTTTTCCGGAGAGTATATGTACTTTTATTCATAGACAGATATACCCTTATATATATTGGGCACTTTTACAATACAACACTTATAATTTTGTTGTACTGTTATTATAACAACAAATTAATTATAATGATATATTTTTCAGGCATAACTTATCTTTACATTTATAGTTCTAACTCATGTCATAAGATTGTAAGTAAAATGCTAGACGTAAATTAACTAGTAATTATAAGATACAAAACATATATAATGTTACAATTGGTTCGAAGACGTGAGATTATTTGTTTATATATATTTGTGTGTGTGATGGACTGTTATCCGACACCTTATTGAATGGTGCTTGTCACTTTTTTGTTAGATATTGTAACAATTAGATTATTCTGATGTAGTATTTTTCAGTAATACTTAATTTTTATACTAATATTTAAAGAGTATCATATGATAAAATTATATATATAATGTTATAAATAAATCAATTAGTTGTTATAAATTTTTATTTGAAAAATTACAATTATCAGATGTATCCGTCAACGAGACACAATACCTTTCATATGTAAATATATATGTAAAGGAGTATGTAAATGATGTAAGAGCTCCATGTGCGTCATCCCTACGACATGAAAGTTGTAATATATATATATATTTATATATATTTTTACATTATCATAATAATTAATTAATTTTAATATAATATATATTTTAATAATATTTATCTTTTATATTAATAATTTTAAAGACACATACGTAGAAGATTTTAAATAAAAAGTTATTTATAAATTAATTAATAGTTAAAAGATGCAAATAAAATACTAAAATTCATATCCTATCGTTTCAGCAGGCAGACATGAAAGCTGCAGCCGGTCATGACAACTTTTCATAATTGATATAAAACATCAGAATTCAAGATAAGTAGTCTGCTTTCTAGCCCCCCCAAAAAAAAAAATATTAAAAAGGAGAGAGAGAGAGAGAGAGATAAGCAGATAACTACTCTGCTTTTCTTATCTAAAAAAAAGGGAAAATAAAGATGACTGGTTTGCTTCATTTCATGTGCATGTTATTAGGAATAGTTATTATTTTAAGGGGAGACTGAGGTAGAGTCTTTCTGTAATCTTTCTCAGAGTAATTATCATAACTATTGATAGAGTTCTTTTTTAAATCTTAATATTTAATCAAATGGTTAAAATATTGTTGGTGTACCACATTTATTATATACTTTATCTCATATTACCTTTCCTACCCCAAATCTTCTCCGTCGCTGGTAATCTTTCTGCTGTCGGTGACTGCCCCAACATCGGCGACCCACCCGGGCCCCCCACCACAGGCCCGAGCCCTGGCTACCCCCACCCAACCCCCTACTCCTCAGCCCTCCCCGTCGACCCTCGAACCCAGCCCCCAGCCCTCCCCCTCTACCCCTCGAACCCAGCCCCCCAGAGGGCCCCTTCACCCTAGGTCCCCCTCCCACGGCACCTCCACCCCAGGCCCCCTCCCCCAGCACCCCCCCGACGAGACCCCCCACCCCTTTCTACCCCTCTCTCTTCCCCTCTCTCTTTCTTTTCCTCGTTTTCTCTTCCCCTCTCTCTCTCTTCTCGGCTTGCGGCGCCCCCATCCTCGACGCAAGAAGAGAGAAAGAGAGAGGGGGATGGGGGGTCCCCGTTGGGGGTGGGGATGGGGGTGGGGTGGGGGGACGCCAGGGGTTGGGGGGTTGGGGGCTGGGAGAGAGGGGAAGAGAGAGAGAGAGAGAGAGGAGAAGAGAGAGAGGGGGACAGAGAAAGGAAGAAAGAGAAAGGAGAAGAGAGAGGGGAAGAAAGAGAGAGGAGGTGGGGGGTCTCGTGGGAGAGGCGTTGGGGGGTTGGGGGGAGGCCGGGGGAGGGGGCCTAGGGTAGGGGGTGCCGGGGGGGGCCTAGGGTAGGGGGTGCCGGGGGGGGGGCCTGGGGGCTGGCGGGGGAGGGTCGGGGGGTGCTGGGGCTAGGTGGGGGCGGCCGAGGCTGGGGCCGATGGTGGGGGGGTCGGGGTGGGTCGCCAGTGTCGGGCAGTCGCCGAGGTCGGTCGCCAGCGACGAAAGGTCGCCGATAATGGAGAAGACTTTGGGTGAGAAGGGTAATATGAGGTAAGGTATATCATAAGTATGGTACACCAACAACATTTCAATCGTTCGATTAAATCTCAACGGTCTAAAAAAAGATTCTACCGGTAGTTACTTTGGGAGAGCCCCTACCACAACATCTCCCATTATTTTGTATTTGGGAAAGTTTTATACATAATTGTCTTGAATTTTGAATTTATTTATATTTAAAAATTTTCTTTACTTCTGTGATTCATTAATAATAGGCAATTTACTCAATATTTTTATTTTTTGCAATATAAACACATCCATGACTTAGTCATTTCAATACACATCTATGACTTATGTAATATTTACTTATTAAAAATAAGAAATGAGTATCAATCCATTGTTTACTCTTTTATTTTTTTTTTCTGAAATAAAAGTGAGAATGATGGGTCCCACATCAATTTGAGATTGAGAAATGAGATTGGCAATTCCTTTGAATTATGATTCTCATTCCTGTTATTAACATTAAATTACCATTTTCTTTTTAATTTACTTATAAAATTTTGCATTAAAAAATAATAACTTACATTAATGAATACTTTTATTCCTTTTTTTATTTAATTGTTTAATAAAACATGAGGTAATTTGTACCCCAGTCCAGCGTCAAGTCATTGATTTATTTATTATAAAACTAGTCTTGTCAAAAATAATACTGGATCTCACAATAATGTGTCCGTGGAAGCTTTGACACATTCCATTTTCTTTTATTTTAAGATAATTTATTCGTCTAGTCTTTAAATTATTAATATTCTATCATTTTGATCCTTGAATTTTTAAGTTTAGTTCATTTAATCCTGAATTTTTGTTTTTTGACAGTTTTGACCCCTGAAATTGAAATTGGTGAAAGATTTTGTTGATTTATTGTGTTTATCGAGGTTTCAATTCTATGGGCTGGGAACATGAAATTTTACAAAAATAATTATACTAAGTATAAAAATTTCCTCTACATTCTTATTAAGTGTCTTTAAAAACTAAAATCATTTGCAGTTAATATAACAATTTCTTTTAAATTTTAAGTTATTATGTAATAGGGGCACAATTATCCACGTTAGATTTCAGAAATCGTCCATCAATTTTACTGTGAGGGACCAAAATGGCCAAAAAACAAAAGTTCAGGGACTAAATTAATGAACAAAAATTAAAAGTTCAGTGACTAATGTGACAAATGTTGATAATTTAGGGACTAAATAGACAAATTACCCTCTATTTTATTCTAACCTTTTCTAGTGCCACTCGGGCGTGTATAAATAGATGACCAAAACTTAATCGTCCATCACCAAGTAGGCTTGCACTGCAACATTAAGCTAGGTGGGAAGAAAAGTTCATATATATTTAATTATTTTCTATACAATATATAGATATTACGCAACAAAATATTCAAATATATAGGGATATTGTATCAACGTTTAATAAATAAGGGTGGTCAGCTTGATTTGCATTCTTTAGTAAATACCGATATAGTTAGGATACGAGCAGTTTGATGTGATGAGTTATTTTGTGGATACCATGATAATTTGAACTTGTTATGTTTTTATATTATCTGTTCCTCTCTTTCTATATATAGACATTATCAGATAGATTTTGTTTATTTATTTGTTTTTATATTACCTTATATAATTGAAAAAAAAAAAAAAAACGCTGCAGAAATAAATTTTTTGGGCGCTTGCTGGCATGGCAAGGCTGTTTTTCTGTTCCCTTTTTTTTTTTTGGCGGCCATTCTCTGTTTTACAACATCTATAGTCGATTTCTGAGCCATGGTCTTGTCTTCTCGTTCGAATGTCTTTGTGATGTGTATAACATAAAGTACTTTCGTTGGTTGACTACAACTCTGGATTGTCTTCCTTTTTTTTTTTTTTTTTTTTTTTTTTTTTTTTTTGCTCCTATAGTTTGTTGCAGTTTCTTTCTTAGTTTTTCTCGGATCATTCTTTTTTTTTTTTTTTTTCCTTCTCTTTTTCAGATTTTCCATTGGAATATTTTTGGATTAAGGTTTTAAACGATACACAAACACACAAAAAGCTTTTGCTTTTTTTAATTTCTCCTTTTCGAAGTCTGTGTGGTTTTATGATTTGTAATTTTTTTTAAAGTAAATTGATTGGGGCGTTTTGGAAAAGGATTGAAGTTCAATCAACCTAGATAGGATGTTTTTTATGCTCTTCGTATACGAGTCATCCTCTCTCTTCATTCGAAAAATAAAAATAAAAATAATAAAAAAAACAAAATCATATTCTCATGATCAGTACGTGCTCATTCTTTTACTGCTAATGTATGTAGTTGGAACATTATACTTACAAATCCTTATCCACATTAAGCATGGTGGCGAATGATACCGGACTTTCGGCTGACAACAATGTGGCTAGGCGACGTGGTTACTGCGACTACCCACCGATCTGGAATTATGATTACATCCAGTCAATCAAAAGTGAATATGCTGAGGTAATATCAGAACATAATATTTGTTTAAAAAAAACAACGTGAAATAGTGTATTTTGAAACTTTGTACTAAACTAAAGTGTTATTTCTAATACTATACATTGGATGGATCATCGGTAAGCTTTGAAATTCATAACAATAAGGCTTTAGTGTTTAAATAATTTAAAAGTGATAGAATTTATTATGATTAAATAAATATAAAAAAAAAAACAAGGCATCAAACGTCAAATTTATTATTTGCTGTACTCATGGAGACAATTATGCAACTAAGATTTTTTACTTGTCAAATTTGCCTCCAAAGAAAATACTCTATTCGAGAGCAAATTTTTTTTTTTTTCACTCAAATCCTAAAATTAGACATTAGATTCGTTTGGCACTCCATTGGAGATGTTATAAGCTTTTAGATGGTTTCAATAATATTTGTTATTATCCTTGTTTTATTTTAAAATACAAATAGGGAGAAAAAAGTAAATAGCAATTTTCATAAAATAATTGAAGTAAATAGGAAGTAAATGGTAGTTTCATCATGTAAATAATTTATTTATGTCTTGTAAATAATTAATTGACTTTGTAAATTTCCATCTAGGTCGTAAATTTGCTATTTACTTCAAATATATTAAAACATTTACTATTTACTTCAATTATTTTCATAAAAAAAAGTTATTTACTTCTATTTCCCTCACTAAAATCTTCCCTAGCGGTATAGGCTGTGTATATAGATGAATGTTACGAAGTTGTTATTTTATTTTGTCGATACAGATATAGAAATTTCATTCAGAATCGACCTCAAAATTAGTGGAAGAACAAGAGTGCATACTCACTAATTATTTCATAATAACATTGACATGAATGGTCCCCAAACTATTTTGTGGTTGTAGCTAACAAATTGAACATGTTGGCAATATGAGTAGTGTTTCTTTTTTATTTTTATTTTATTTTATTTTTTTTGAAGTATGGTTTGCACATATCATGTAAAATTGGTATCAAATGTTACTTTCTTAATAGTTTAATAATATTATATCCATTTAAACAATTTACCCCATTTTCTTTTTCACAATTTAATAATAAGTAATGCAAGCAGGGAGAAGGCGGATATGCCAGCCAACGTGATAAGCTGAAGGACAAGGTTGGGGTGATGCTGAAGGAGATAACGGATCCCTTAGTTCAGTTTGAGACTATTGATATTCTACAAAGGCTTGGAATATATTATCTCTTTGAGGATGAAATAAAGAGTATTTTGGAAGGTATATATAATGCTAAAGATTTTGACAGTGGTATTTGGAAGGATAATTTGTATGCCACAGCTCTCAAATTTAGACTCCTTCGACAATATCCATATTCGGTTCCTCAAGGTACTTGAACCTATCCTCAAATTTCTTCTGGTTTAGATCTTTTTTTTTTTTTTTTAATTTTATATTTACATATATGTATATATAAATTTAATGCTGTATTCTTATCACGTGGCAGAGATTTTCAATGGTTTCAAGGATGAATCAGGAAAGTTCAAAGAAAGTATAGGAAATGATATCAAGGGGTTGTTATCTTTATATGAAGCTTCCTTCCTTTTGATGCCTGGTGAAAATATTTTGGACGAAGCAAGAGAATTTACCTCCAAACATCTTCAAGAATTTGCCGAGCAGGACGAAGACGAATCCTATCTTTCGAAACTAGTCGGCCACGCCTTGAAAGTTCCGTTACACTGGAGGGTACCTAGGCTCGAGGCCAGGTGGTTTATTGAGTTATACAAGAGGAGCCCTGAGATCATGAATCCCACTTTCCTTAAGCTTTCTATCTTGGATTACAACATAGTTCAATCCAAATACCAAGAAGAGTTGAAACGGTTATCTAGGTACTTTTTGCAAACTCATTCGATGACTACACAAAATTTCTTTTATTTAATGTATTTCGGTTGGGAATTAGTAGGTGTACCCAGACATCTAGATTATTAGATAGCTACTTGCTTAGCATCCTTATCATCTTCTCATCCCAAAGCATTATGTTAAATAAAAAATAACTTAAAATTACAAAAGCAGAATTTCAATGATATATATCTAGCATCGATTTAATAATATGCATTATTAAGATATCTAATCTCTATTTGCTTCCTGTTTTATCTTTTTCTTGTTCCAGGAACAAAGCATTTTTTGTTTGTTTTGTTTTATATTTTTGGTTTGAGGCCTATTGCTCTAATTTGTTAAAGAGAAATGAAGGCATCAGTTTCAAACTTACGAGCTTTTATTCAAAACCTTCCCCTCCCACCCTGAGCTAGTCCGTTTTGAAATGAGGAATTGCTTTATTCATAAATGAAATGCCTTAATTTCAGTGTCTTCGATATTAGGACATTGTCTATTATATGTCTCCTGGTGAAGATGAAAAATGAAAATAACAAGCATACTTATTTTATTTTTCAACTTACTTGTCTAAATGGAAATTAATCAACAATTAGAACATTTTATATTGCACTTCTGAAAGGTTATACATACTTTAGCATATTTTTTGTTGAATTTCTTCCTTGTTACTCATACCAAAAATATATATATATATATATATGTATATATATATAGGTGGTGGAAGCATATTGGAATTGGAGAAAAGATGAAATTTGCAAGAGATAGGCTGGTGGAGAATGCATTTTGGAATGTGGGAATGATATTTGAACCGCAGTTTGGATATTGTAGGGAAAGGATGACAAAGCTTTTTAAACTGATTTCAGTGATGGATGATGCATATGATGTCTACGGCACATTGGATGAACTTGAGCTCTTCACAACTGCTATTGAAAGGTCTGGCTCATATGCTTTATGGTTTATAATCAGTGACAGAGCGACTTGAAGTCGAGTGGAGCGCTTCCACTTAGTTCTGTTTGTTTGTTTATTTTTTAAAATAATTAAGCCTTATAAATTTATAAATTTTTCTATTTACTATAACCTTAGTGATATGAAGTCTTGCATGTAGGTCGCCTCTAAACTTCATATATTCTATTTTTATACCTCTAATTTTGAAATATTTTTAGTATGAGTTCCACTAAAATAGAAGAATGGTTACGTCGCTTTATGATTTGATTTCGTTGTAGTCTGTATCCTGATTTATTGTTCTTTCGTTTTGTATGAAATTGCAGTTGGGACTTAAATTCAATGGATCAGCTGCCAGAATATATGAAGATATTGTTCCTTGCTGTGTACAATTTTACTAATGAGTTGGCATATGACATTCTGAAAGAACAAGGAATTTACATCATCAAGTACCTAAAAAAACTGGTATGTTCATTTTCGCTGCAAAGCTAGCTATCTTCATCTAAGAAAGGGCCCACTCATATTTTGAAATTTTGATTTTACTTCTTATTTTTATGTAAATTCACAATTCTCCCCTACTAATTGCAGTTTCATCATAATTTTATAGGAAAAAATTATAGTGCCCCCGCTTAATAGTTGAAATATAAAATTTATATCTTTATTTTTGATAGTGCCTGCACTAAAAAAAAAAATATTTGTTGACTTCACCATTGTTTATATTCGATTTTTTTTTTCATGCTGATTAATTGTCATTATGAGGAATTTAATTTTTATCTTTTTTATATCTTGTACTTTAAATTATATCTAACTCATCTCCTACTAAATATTTTTTTAGTGGGAAGATCTTTCCAAAGCTTATTTGCAGGAGGCAAAATGGTATCATACCGAGAGTAGACCAGCTTCTGTCGAAGAATACATGGATAATGCATGGCTTTCAGTAGCAGGACCTACTGTACTAGTCTTTGCTTATGTTGTTGTCACAAATCCAATAACTGAAGCTGGTATGGAGCTCGTGATGCGTTATCCCAGTATAATCCATCAATACTCGCTGATTATTCGGCTAACAAACGATCTTGCCACAGATTCAGTAAACACTCGATACTCCCATTTAGCTTACTTTTTTTTTTCTTTTTTTTAAGATCCCATTTAGCTTACTTAAGTGAGAAGAGTTTATTTAATTTTTGTTAACCTCTTCCTTGAAAGTTTTATCCTTTAATAAATGGGAAATAAAATTTAGGGTTTATCCTGAAAAATAAATATTGTGCCTTTCTAACAACGTATAGTAACATTCTGGTAACCATTAACATTTTTTTTTTTTTTTTTAAATTTCAGTTTGAAAAAAAGAATGGGGATGCTCCTACAATAATCCAGTGTTACATGCGTGAAACTGGTGCTTCTGAAGATGAAGCGCGTAGGCATACATTTTTTCTTGTCACTGAAGCATGGAAACAATTGAATGAAGATAAAGCCACAAACTTTGCCCTCTCTCGTACGTATGTTGAACTCGTCGTCAATCTTTCTAGGATTACGATGTGGATGTACGAAGGAAGAGATGGCTATGGTCTTGAATATCGATGCAGGACAAGGGATTTTGCCTCGTCGGTGTACGTTAACCCTATTTCCCTTGAATACGGAGAGCAAGATATCTAGAAGGAGTTTGATTTCCGAATAAATAAGAAAGATCGATGCATGTCATCGTTTTTAGGCCTTGTTTGTCATGTTTTTGGATTGTTTTATTGTGTAGTTTGTTGGTTTTGGATTGTTGTATCACGTGCTTTGTTTGTTTGGATTGTTTGTGAACTGGCTTGAACTACTTATCCATGAATGAATAAGTTTCTATTACTTTAATAGCGCTTTTTTTTTTTTTTTTTTTTTGGTGTTTGCGAATTATATATGGTACCTCTCCAACTAAAAATAATAATAATAAAATCAAAAGATCAAAATGTGGAGGTTTTATTGGTTAGTAATCCCAATTGAAGAATTGGTCAATCACATTAAAGCATAGTGCAAGCGAGCCAACGAAGATAGAAAAAAGAACCATTTCCTTTTGCTTTTTATTGTCATTCTTTCTCATTATGATCTTATGATGATTTATGGGGATTTTTTTTTCACGGATTTGATTTTTTTTGTTATGGGTTTCGAGGGTATGATTTCTGGGTCTGATTTTGGAGGGGTTCGGTTCTATTCGGTTTAAGAATATCACTACGATGTTACATTACATAATTATTACATAATCATACATTCAATGTTATTGGACACACCTTTTGACAATTGTATCCACAGACTGTTGTATTCAATCTACCAAGAATGTAATCACGATAGTTGAATCTTCTTCACCTATCATCTTCCAAGTAATTATTCTATCTTAAAATAAATCAATTAGTGAGACTGTTAAATTTTCTTGCATGTCAATTCTGGCTTAATAATTATGGATTTATGTATTTAAGGATGACTGTTGGAGATATCTGTGGTCAGAAGAGAACCTAACTCTTAGAAGAAACCTCTGGAAAGAACAGTGCAGAAGAATTGATTTTCGTTGTCTGTAATATTGGGTAGTAATGTAACAAAAGGGCTTGACAATTTATTATATCGTTAAGGTGTCTCAGTTACCAAACCAAACAGAGATTAGGGGGAAAAAAAAAAGAAGAACAAATTAATCATTTAGTCTCTAACCTTTTAAATATTGGAATACCGTCCTCAATTTTTTTTGCTAAAAAATCCTTAAACTCTTAAAAAGGGGTGTAATTTTGGGATTTTTACTAACAAGTATAAAAAAAAATTTAACAGAATAGATCACATATATAACATATGTATAATCATAAATATTAATTTTAATGTCCGTTACAAAAACGATCATTTTGCACTCTTTTAAAGAGGTTAAAGATCCTTAAAAAAAAAAGGATTAAAAACCGAATTATAACTTAGGCTTTGTTTGACATTTCAACTTAATTTTAATTAAATTATATTTTTTTCATATCAGATTTTATCTTTTTTAAAAAAATCATTAAAAATTATAATTAATTTTTAAAAAATCAATTAATTTTAATTTAAATTTTCATCTTCAATTACTGAACCAAATGCAAGCTTTACAAAAAAGTTAAATGACTGAACGAATAATTGATCTTTTGAAAAACATACACGTGCAGAGAGTGAGAAAAAAGACGAAAAAGATGGTTTTGTGATATTCATCCGCGGGCCAAAGCGAGTTGGACGTCAAAAAGCAAGACTGTCAAATCCATCGGGTCATCTACTTGTGCCATGTGTCTGGCCGAGGGGAAGCAAAGTTCTCCAACTCTTTTGTACTTTTTTGGGTTTAGAGGGGTCACTAAGAGGATTGCCGACTCATCATCCACCCTTATCCTGTCTAATTGTCGCTGGCTCTTCCCCTCACTTTTTTCTCTCTTTTTATTCAAACTTATTTTGTGAATCTCTTTAAAATTTTTTTACAATACATAATTTTTAATACTTATTTTTCTCATTCCAAATAACTTGTTTTTTTTTTTTTCAATAAAAAAATTTTTTACACATCAAAATATCATTATATTTTCAAAATGAAAAATTTTTTCATTTAAAAGAAGAAAATTTTCCTTTCTGCTTTCCGAAAATGGATATGCAATCCAAATTGAGCCTAAAATACATAGGTGAGAAAAAATAAAAAAGAGTAAGATTTTCCTTTATATCATTAATTGACAGAAAAGAAAGAAGACAATATGTGATTAAGTTCAAAGTTATTTTACTTTTTTTTTTTTTGGTAAAACTTTTCCATCCCCCTTTTTCAAAGTTAGAGAGATAAGCTTACATCTGGTTTGCCGGTTAAAAACGAAATTTTTAAGTTGAAATTGGTTGACTTTTCAAAAACTAGTTATAATTTTTGTTGACTCTTCATAAAAAGACAAAAATTAAGATAAAAAGCTATAGTTTAATTGAAGTTAAGTTAAAATGCCAAACAAATACAAATTGTGATAAGTCTTATTGACTTACAACTTCTTTTCTTCCTATTTTCCACACCAAAAGACCTAAGATACCATTTTTCTTTCTAAAATTTCTCATCTAACTGCCTTCCTTTCCTTTTTAATTCTACCAAACATAAGCTTATTGCCAAATAATAACCCCTTTAGGTGGCGGGGTTTTATTGGGTGAACCAAATGCATCATTCTATCTTTGAATGAATTTATCTAACTTGAACTAGGCGTGGCCGTATTACTGCCAACTTAGCCGATCCATAAAAGTAGTGGTGGTAGCTAAGCTTGTTAATTTGCTTTACATTTGTGCTCTTAAGATGTCACTAGATTCGATACTCAACAATCCAACATAGAAGGTCTTACTTGATTAATAATGTTTTACGGCGTCAAACTCATGATGATTTATGTAAAACTAAGCCCTTCTTTTTTAAAGAAATATGTCATGCTTTTTTCATCTATTGATGGGACCCATATCTCTTTTATAAAGGAATGGTTTTATTGACATGTCCCTCTTAACTGTTTGCACCCCTTTCTAAACACATACCCCTATTAAATTTAAAACAATTAAAACTACTTATTATACACCCCTATGAATAGCAAAATTATTCCTAATTATTTCTAAAAAATAAAAAGTACTCCACCACTTCAAATTTCTTTTCACACCTTTTTTTTTTTTTTTTTTGGTTTATTTTGATGTTCTACTTTTGAAAATTTGCAAAAAAAAAAAAAAAAAAAAGTAATTAGTTAAAAAAAAAAAGTTTCATGTTGTAATCTATAGTTCATATTTTGAGATTCCACAAACAAACAAACAAAATCAAAGGTTGGGGAGTTTTATATTTGACAATCATCAGTCCTTCAAGAAAAAGGGTAAGTTAGACAGTCTTATATTACTTGAGAATGGATATATATGATAGTTTATAAGTAAAGATATTATTTTCTATTAGTATAAGGCCTTTTAAGGTGAGTCCAAAAACAAAACCGTGTGCGCACCCACACAAGGCTCAAAATGGACAATATCTTACCAAAAGAAGGCATGAGTTGTTACAAATGGTATTAGAACTTATACTCAACCGGAAGCGTGGCCAGCGAGGACATTACTACCATTAATCATGAGAATTAAATTGATATTTATTCTAAATAAATAAATAAATATGTTTTCATATTCTATATAATTAATTTTTTTACAGTAATATTTATTTTGTCCAAGAATATTTTTTCTACATATTTATTTTGTCTACATCACTTGAGAATAGATATATGTGATAGTTCATAAGTAAAGAGACCATTTTCTAATAGTATGAGGTCTTTTGGGGTGAGTTAAAGAGCAAAATCGTATGAACAAAAGGCCCAAAATGGACAATATCATACCAAAGGAAGGCATGAGTCATTACAAATGGTATTAGAATTTATACCCAACTGAAAATGTGGCCAATAAGAATGTTACTACCATTAATCATGAGAATAAAACTGATATTTATTCTAAATAAATAATAAATGTGTTTTCATATTCTACATAATTAATTTTTTTACATTAATATTTATTTTGTCCAATAATATTTTTGCTTACAGTTAATATTCATATCATCATAATAATCAGTGTCATATGCAAACTCGCAACCCAACACCTATTGAATGTGTTTACAACAAGTTATACCATTGATGGCCAGTTTCTACGCCAAACATGTTGCCTCATTAATTAGCTAAGAACATTCCATCATTTTACCCAAAAATATTATAAAGCTAGCATGTGGACAAAATGGACCTGGGACCTTTATATTCGAAGCTCTAACAACCGGTTATTAACTCAATCAAACTCTTTGATCAATTTATACCATTATTAATGGTTCGCACCACTATGAGGAATCATAGTTGCACTCTAAGAATACATGTATGTATTTACAAAAAGCTAATGACAACAATTAAATAACTTTGCCTACCGATATTGTTCATTACCATGTGACATAACCATTTACTATGGACATTCATAATTCATGCTAGTTGAAGAATTATGCTCTAACCTGATCTCTCTTTCATCGGACAATAGCGTTCTCAAATTTGCGTTACGGAATTGAAAGAAAAGGCAGGATTGACCCATATTCAGCGGGAAAAGCAGGCGCGGTATTATAGGGAAAAATTTTTAAAAGCCAAAAAAAAAAAAAAAAAAAAAAAACTGCTTGCCAAAGATCCTCGTCTCCATGTTATTGTTTTCCACTTTCTTTCTACAGTTTTATAGGAATAAAAAACGAGAAGGATTCGACAACTCCAACCCCAACCCAATTATCATCTTCCATAGGCCAACAACCACATCTGAGTAATAAACCATTGTCGGTACAATTATTCTCCATGTATCGTGTTTTTTTTTTTTTTTTTTTTTTTTCTGATTTTGCTATGGTGGTTGTTTTGTGGGCTATTTTATTGTTCGATTTCCCACGCTTTTTCTTTTTAATTTAGGGCACAATAACAACATCTGATTTTGTTTGTTGTCTGGCCTCCACAAGATTTCCACAAGAGCGTCAAATCATTTTCTCATGTATTCCTTGGAAACGTAGGAATCGGCAGGCTCCTTTATGGGATCTTTCTCTGTTCGGTCCCTCTTCCGAGAAGCGATTCTGTAGCACTCTCATGAGCCGCTTTGACGCTCTTTTCACGGACCGAAACTCCAAAATCCCAACTGGGCAACTTCCCCCAACTCTGATTGCTCGCTAATGCTGTTTCAGTTTCTGCACTTATTAACTGTTTTCTGCTGTTGGGTGTCTTCAAATTTTCAGTTTGGGTACTTCGTAATTATATTTTTTGTCAATCCCTTTATTTTGGGCAAGGAAAATTGTTATATTCTTGTCAATCCCTTTATTTTGGGCAAGGAGAATTGTTATATTCAGAAATTGAATAGAATAAAGGAAGTCTCTCTCGTTCTCTCTCTCTCTTTCTCTCTCTCTGCAGCCTTAAGTTCATTCTCCTCCTTTTCTTACCGTCTCTCCATGTGTATATATATATATACATATAAATCAACGCATCAAAAAACAAGCTCACAATTTACAACATAAATGAATGTTAACATATAACCTCTAAAATTATGCATGTTTGAATATATATTTATACATATATATTGCTTAAAATACATAGTTATATGTGTAAATATAAACACATTTATTACCCAATAACTTAACATATACACAGATATATAATAAACATAACGTATAATACATAAATATATTATATATATCCAATTATTTAGAATATATATATATATATGTCTAGATTGATTATACAAATCATCAGATAACATGTAATATTCAAAATAATTTGGCATGAATCTGTGATAGCACCTCGAGTCTCCGTCGGGATTACGTGTGAAAATAACCAACATAATAACATCATTAATAACTAAACATATTATTGTCACATTTTCTACATACGTTAATTTCTACTATCACGTCAGCAATTTATGTCTAGTTAAAAGTTGGGACGCTCCATAAAGTCTGGTTGTTGTCTTATTAACAACAAGAGAAATATTGGTTAGCGCTCACTCTTTAAGTTTGAGAATTTAAGGTTAACTATAAAAAATTCTTTTTCTAGTTATTTCTCCATCAAGAAATTTTGTAATTTCAAAAGGAGAACTTTTTTTTTAATTATAAAGTTCATCACCCAATATCAAGATTAAACTAGTAAATTGAAGAGAAAAACGTAAATCATGGTATTGAAACCGAAATTAAAAGAATGCACTCTGCAACAGACAAATTTTCATGCATTCTTCACCTATATAAGAAGTTTTTTGTCTTTTCATTTTGATTTCAACTTCATTACTTTAAGTTCACACTTTAAATGATAAATTTTCTTTGTCCCGCTTTTCCTTTTTAGTACATATTATTGAAATCTATTGTCAAGTTCTAGTCAATGTTATATACCGTGACTCTTCATCTATGCTGTAAATCTGTGCTTCAACCATGTCCTTTTATCAAGCATGTTGTGTTATTTATAGAAGAAATCTAGTTCGTTCTAACTTTGAATTCCTTTTGTGTCACTAGTTCGGAATGGGTCTGTTGATCTCCTCGCCCCCCAAACTTGACATAATCGAAGTACTAGCTAGCCTTTTGTTTTCCATAGTAAAGCATTAGAGTCTTAGCTTTTTCCTTTTTGTTGATAAATATGACTTCATGACAGGGCGTCTCACAAAGAATGAGTATTGTTATTATTCACCTATAATTGTTGTTTGGAGAATTAAATGCTGAAGGACGAAGCTATTGGTAGATTTCCTCTGTAGTTATTTGGGTCTTATTGTGTCATTTTTTAGTTTATCTAAATCTATTTCTTGATTTCGCATTTTCATTTCAGGCACATACACTTGAAATTATTACTGTATACTAAAGGAAAGGGGGATTTCACTATTCTTTCTACAGGAATGAATAGTGATTTCCCCCCTTTTTTTCGGTTTTCCGCAGTTCAAGCTACAGTGTTGCACAGTCCTGCATAGTGAAATTACGGATTTGCCCTTCTATTTTCTTCTTTTTTTTGGACCCGCACAGTAAAATGCCCATTTTACCCCTCATAGCTGCTCTGCCACTGTTCCTGATTGTGTCATTCACTGATCAATGAACAGTAAAATTACTGTTCATTCATTGTTCAATTAACAGTTTTTTTTACACGTTTGCTGCTGTTGTTTTTTTTTTTTTTTTTCTTTTTCTTTTTTTACTTTTGTTGTTGTTTTTTTATAACTTTTTTTTTATTTTTACTTTTTTTTTAACGTTTGCTGCTGTTGTTTTTTTTTTTTTCTTTTTTTCTTTTTTTACTTTTGTTGTTGTCGTTGTTGTATTTTTTTTTACTTTTTTTTTTTTTTTTTACTTTGTTGTTGTTGTTTTTTTTTTTAAACTTTTGGTGCTTTGTTACGTTTTTTTTTTTTTTTTTGCTGCTCGTTTTACTGCTCAGTGAATAGTTTTTTTTTTTTAATTTTGTTGCTTTGCTACAGTTTTTTTTTTCTGCTTTGCTACAGTAAAAAGATGTAATATTTCACTGTTTAATAAAAAGTGATTTTTGTTTTTGTTTTTTTTTTAATTTTTGTTGCTTTTACTGTACGGTTCTTTTTTTCTACAGTAATGCACAGTAGCTGCTTTTTCTACATTAAACTGTCGATTTTGCCCTTATCCTATGTGCTGATTTTGGCTTATCTATAGTGGAAGGACGGTTTTGTCCTCACATATTTTGCCTTTTTATTACGCTAAATTTTAGACATTAGATTTTGATCTATTGTTGTATTATGTTTTTGCTCACTTTGCCTTTTTTTGATTTTTAAACAATTTTTTACTTTAAATTTTTTATCTTTATTTCAGATTTTTTTTTTGTGTCTTTTTTGTTTCTTTTGTTCTATTTTTAAAGACCCTTTTTTTTAAAGGATTCTGCATGTAATTTTTTTTTCTTTTTTGTTTGTTTTGTTTTATATTTAAAAATCATTTTTTTTAGTTTTTGCATGTATATAACCTGATAAAAAAATTTATTTTTTTAAAACAGTAAAAAAAGAAGAAAATGAGTTATATATTTTATTTTTTATAATGTTTTTATTAGGGTTAGTTTTTTCCGATTCTTTTGAGTTTAAAGATTTTTGTTCTTTTTTTTTTCTGCTTTATTTTTGTTTTAATTTTTTTCTTTAAATGAGTATAACTACAGAAGATATTTTTCTTTTTTGCTTTTTTTTTTTTATTATTGTTAGTACTATTGTCATTTTAATTTTGCATCTTTATTGTTGGAAGAGATATTGAGAAGAATTATATTGATTATAATTATAATATTTATCTTAACCAACTGTTTTTATCATATAATACTCAGTTTTTTTTATTTATTTTTTTCTTCATTTCCCGTGCAATGCACGGGTATTAAACTCGTTAAATACTAAAGTTAAAGGTGATCTACTATAAGGCTACTATGTTGAGCCAATATGACCAGTTCGGAAAAAGATGATATTCATGAAAGCTTCTCATCTTTATTGTTGTATATTTTTTTTTGCTCTTTAGTGTTTTGTTTTGTTTTGTTTTGTTTATTTTTGTTTTTGTTAATTATTATTATTTATTTTTTTTTAAGATTTAGCTTTAGTAATATTGGATCATGGAATCACAGCATAATTGTATCATGCTTGCTCAAAATCCACTTCAGTTTGTCATTTTGATGGATTTGAACTGTTTACTACTTTTTTATTTTGCATTTCGTTACGTTAAAATTTCTTTGCTTTTTGACGTCAACCGCATTAGTCTATGAAGCATGACATAATGAGCATAAAACTTTCAATTCTTTATAAATCCTTTCATGTCTCGCTAAATTTATGGATGAGGTGATTTTTCAACCATCAACTCTATCTTGTTGATTTCCATAATGCTGGTCTTCGTTATGTATTATCAGGAATTTCAGCGTCGCTTCTTCATATTTGGTTCAAGAGTTCAAGTGCTTATGTTTACTTGTGAAGGCCTGTGCTATCAAGACCTCGTGAAGACCTTTTATTTATTTATTTATTTATTTTTGTGTAGAAGTCTTTCTTTTTCTTTTGATCTTCAATTAAACCACCTCTTGCAGCAATTTTTATTAGTTAATTATGGTTTACTTGTTTCTGAATCTTTGAATAGTTGTATTGTACATATACTCCGACGAATTATGACTTTTTAAATTTGTATTAATGATAATATATGTGGTCATGACATATAGATTTCAACTGAACTTCCAAATGTTAAAATGGCTTGAAATTAATTGCATTGCAAGTGCAATATGAAGATACAAATAAAGAAACAAATCAAATTAAGATGTTATTTGATATCATCTTAAAACAGCTTTTTTAGTGTGCTATGCTAGTAATGCCTTACTAGACCAAACATAGCATCCGGAAAACGCTTCTTGAAGGCAAAACAATAGCCCTAAAAAAACGCTGCCTCCGACAAAACATAGCGCCAGAAAATGCTATAAAAAATGCGCACATATTGACAGTTTTTTAATAGCATTTAAGAAGGTTGTAGAAAAATATATGATAGCATCTTTAGAACGCTATTAAATCCCGCGTTTGTTGTAGTTGTTAGGATCTTGCCATAGGATACTAGATTACGTGTGCAAATTATGACATTTGGATTATTCAATCAAGGTTTTATTCCATGTTCTCAGTTTGATGTCCTAGTTGGATTGGTTGCAAGCAAACAATTAATGTCGTACATTATTATCAGCCAAAATCTTGATCAATTGAACATATATAAGGGGTTTATATGTGGAATATAAAACGTCTAAACTCATTGTCCACAGTTGATGGAATAGAGGGAACACTTTATTCATGTCAAGACTGTAATAGATCTATATCCAATTAGGGAGATGGATTATCTTAGCGGAGCATAGCTTTTAGATACATTGGTATTTTCATTTGGAAAGCATTTTATTTGGAATTTGTGACCGGCAAATGTACCTGGTTTCTTTCAGTCACTTATAGGAGTATTGTACTGCAGTCGAGATTTTATGGGATGTTTTGTAATTATTCTCATAATTGCTCTCTTGTGATTCTTTCTGTCATGCACCACCAGGTACCGACGGAGATTACGAATCTTCTATACCTCCTCGCGGTAATGGCTCACGAGATCTCTGATCTACTCCACCTCTGGCCATGGCTTTCTCGCCCACACAACTTCTCTCCCTCCGATCTCTCTTTCCCACGCTTGACCATCTCCGCACCAGTAACATAACTACTAATGTCATTATGAATTTATTATAGTTTTTAAGTTAAGACAAAAATCAATCTACATGCATGTACCTTAATTATTCCCTTTTTTCTAGTTGGTACTAGATCCATACCAAACGGCCCCGAAGTGTTTTAGAAAAAAAAAAAAAAAAAAAAACTTTTGAAATTGTATTCAGCTGTGTTATTCTGTTTCTACCTCCGGGCCCACCCAACAAATAATTTATTTACCAATTAAGTGTAAGTTAGTAAATTTTTTATGACTTTTTTGATTTATAAAATGTTATTTATTCCGAATATTTTAAAATTTGTTATTTGTTCTTTTAAAACTAAAAAGCGAAAAGACTCAAGTACGCCTCCAAGTTTTTAGGTTAAGTAGCCCAAAACACCTCCCGTATTCAAAAATAATCACAAAATACACCCTGTACAGTGGTAATCTCGATATTTTCAAAGTACTAATTCCTACAGGGGTATTTTGTGAATTATCTTACAAGCACATGGGTTTTTTTGGCATTTGCATAATAAGAGGGGCAAAAGTATTATTTAATTAAAGATATGGGGGTGTTTTAGATATTTCCCCGATTATAAAAGTACTATTTATTACCATTTAAAATGCAGAAGATGACTAGCATTTGAAGTTCATGTAATACCAGCTTTAATGTATATAACAGGGCTAATGTTATATTGTTCTTAAAAAAAAAAAAGGTGTTGAAATAGTAGTATATTCGACATTATTTATACTACAATAAAAATGGTTGTTTACAGTTTCTTTTTTAAGAGAGGTTTTTGGGAATATCTACTTTTTCAGTCGCAAGACTGTGACGCCCCGACCTACGTAGGGCCGTCACCTTCCTTACTTAACTATACATTACTTGAAAATTTGAGAATCAATTTTTTTTCTCAACATACATATATATAATTAGATTAACCCGTAGCAAACTTGTCATACTTACATATTGAAATAAAAAGACTAATCAAAGTCTTCCACACCATGTATATCATATAGCATAATTCGTGTTTAAGATATATACACATATATACATAAATCTATTAATATAAAGGAGTTGCGGAAAATTTGCGTAGTGTATCCCACACTGCCCTTCATCCGCCGCATCGTCCACATGTAGCCCACCAATTAAACTGCAGGCTTCTTACCTACAGTA